>OY829102.1:13400383-14145575 GCA_963691645.1 Pelosia muscerda | reverse complement strand
TGTTGACTACATTTTTTTTACTTATTCTATAGGACAATCTACATGACGCCACCTAGACCCATGGTAAGCATAGTTTAACTAGCTTGTGTTATGGGTTCTAGAATGCGGATAAACATACTTAGATACCTACTCTTTTTTTGTAAATACATACATATTATACATAGAAACACCCAGACAAATATTCATATTCATGCACACATATATATTTGCAGTGTGCACACTGATATAGAGAGAGAGAGAGTACACTGATATACTGAACTGTTATAATGAAATATTTCTACGAAAAATTGATTTTAAGATATATTTGATTTTGAAAATTGTATTTTACAAGTTGCTCGATAATACTTTACACAAAATCGATACAATGCAAGTCACGCGCCAGTCGCACGTAGTGCAAAATAAATATGGAGCGCAACACAATATCGCATTTATCTTGGACTGTATTGCGTTTACACGTGTTTGGTTTCTAACAAAAGTTATATGGCCCTCTTTTGATTAAGTATATTTTGATTTTTATTATTTTAAGTTCCCCAAGTATGTACCTAGGTACACTAGGAGCACAACACAATATCGCATTTTATATCTTAAACTGTGTTACGTTTACACGTGTATGGTTCATAATAAAAGTAAGAAAAGGAAGTTATAAGGCCTCAATTCTATTGTGTATATTTTGACTGTTCATTATTTAACGTTTCCCAAAGTATGTAGTTATATGTCAGTTTAGGTAAGCAATATGTTATTTTGCAATGCATATTTTTTCATTAAAAAAATTGCGAAGAGTCGGACGACCTTGTCCCATTACCGACAGAGGCGACCATGGAGGGCTGCTTGGAACTATTATCTATGTATTATATAAAAATGACTCGCGAAATATGTTGGTAATCGCATAACTCGAAGACGGTAAATCACGAGTAATTCTTTTTTTATTTGTTTCTTGAACTCTACGTAAGGTTTTTATAGAGCAGCGGGAACAGGATGAGAAGTCCAAGCAGCGGGAACGGGATCAGAGGTCAATGCAGGCAGGGCCGCTGGCAACAGCTAGTTTTGTATAACACTAACTCAAAAAAAATTGTCTCATCAAATAGAAGGTAGCATTGAATCAATAGCATACATATTTAATGATTCATTGTCTTTTGTTGTACATAAGAAAATGAACAAGGAAGGAAAATAAATATTTTATTTGTTCTTAATAACTTCTTACCCTGTACTCGGTTATTCTGTTCCACGATATTGTTTTATTTTTAAGATGGTTCTTGTATTAAGTATAGGTACGTAAAGTACAAATTATAAATCCCCCTTTCCTCTCAGGGTCGAGAGGTCCGACAGCAGTCGGTCCGGTTATTTATTCACTCAGTAACAATCAATACAACTATCGTATAGTATATTTACCCCGTTTGGTATTTTTTTATCTAATGGTATAGAAATAATTGCAAAATTTGCGTATGTTTGGCTAATGGGTGATAACGCTAAAATAAAAGTTATAATGAAATTCATACCTATTGATATCGAACATAGGCAGACAGTGATTCACCCACCGCCAGATGGGCCCCGTAAACAGTCGATACATCCATACAGACGCCAAACCCAAGGGCGATATTGTTTCCAAGCATAATTTAATTCACTCTCGTAATCGTAAATAAGCATTACCTCTATTCGCATTTCAGTTTTAAAGATAAAAGTGCCCGCGTTTGACTCTACACGGTTTACGTCAGCTGTTTTATTATTCTAGTCTGCCGGGTAGCGAGGTATATATTGGCTACTACCTCTGGCAACTAAGGACCCAAAACTGGCGTGCGTTTTAGTCGGTTTGAGTCCGATATAACCTACCCAACCGGCTTCGGTGTGGGGCATAGGTACGGATTTTTCGCACGATTAAAAAAAAGCTGTTCAGTTATTGGTAACGCTCGCCTTGTACGAACCTATTCACTTTGAACTCCAAGATAGGTGAGGTTACTTACTGATCCCTAACTTAAAGAGGAATAATAATGCCCCAGACCCTCGTTAATCAGCTGATTGTACTAACAGGCTGGCTGGCTCAGTACATTCTATCCTAAGATCCTGATGGGGCCTTTAAACCCAATCGTTTTCATGATATATAAAAACAAAACACTATAAAACTAAAGGAAGTCGATCTTAGCATCACTCTCCCTGTTCGTCCCATATCTATAAACTTCAAATCAAATATAGTTAGGAAAAAGTGAAAGCTTCGACGGGATTCAAACCCGCGATCTTTCCTTTAGGGGGAAGGGGGGGGGACAGGCAGGCAGATCGCCCCAAAGATGGTTATATAGGAGAATATCGAATGATTCAGACGAGGCTTCGTGGCTTGGCATTCAGAGCGCTCCCCCTGAAGCGTTCACTTTGCCCATCTGAATTTGATTTGAACAGTCAGCACACTAATTGCTTTTCAAAAATGTCTGCACATCTATTGCCTCTGGCGATACTTACTGTCAAAAAATGTATTCGAACAACGCAATGCCTTTGAATATCACACGTTTCCAATCGTAATTTATGTCCTCGACAATTATTTGAATAAAAACGTATTCAACAGTGCGGCACCAGCGCGACACATAATGGTTTTGTTATGTTTAACATATGTCACTGTTTTTAAATATGAATGTGGACACTATAGTTGTTGTCCGGAAAGTACTAACTGCCGGCACTATGGGTATATGAATGAAAAGGTATTTTAACTATCACGGTCACTTTCATTATTATCTACAGGATATTCGGTTAACGGGGTACTCAAAACACAAATACTACCTGTACCTGTAGATTTGAACACTATGCAATTAAGTATGAATAGTAAATATTCGACCTCCGTGGCGTGACGGTAGTGACCGCGACTGCTACGCATTCGATTCCCACTCAGTGCAAATATTTGTGTGCTTGAATATGAATATTTGCATTGGTCTGAGTGTTTCTATGTATATGTATGTATTTACCGCATTCTAGAACCCGTAACACAAACTAGTTAAACTATGCTTATCAGGGGTCTAGGTGATGTTGTGTAGATTGTCCTAGAATATTTTATTATTATTATATTTATTTGCTTTTATGTTTTTTAAGAACTGTTTCCTTTTTTAGAAGTCGTTTAAATACCCCATCAACCACCAACTGAAATGTACCTACAATTATATTCATTACATTCCCGTTTCCAAAATATGATGGTATGATGGAATGACTAACGATAACTGTGTTGCACTTACATAAGTTTTCGTACGTTTTCTAATTTTACTGATTCAAGTTGTATTCAATACGCAGTGTTACGATGTTGGTTACGTATTAAATGTTGTTGATGTTCTAATCCTAATAGTGAAGAATAGCAATTAACTACCTACATCAGAAAGTTCACGTTTACGAACAAGGCGTAAAGACACTATTACATTACACAGTTCAATTGCCTTTAAGCAGCTTTGAGCGACGCTCTTAACACAGGCAATTAGAGGTTGTACGCCATTGATATTGGGCTCCGAAAACGTCTACGATCGATGATTCAGCGGTAAAATTTTATTGAAACAATTAATTTGAAAGTCAAAGGCCATTTGCAGAACTGAATTTTGTTGAATCATGTATTATGGTAGCTAGTGGGTTATATTTTCAAACGAGAGCTCATGCATTTTTATCATTTTTACGTGCAAACCTTTACGACCTTTATTACCACCATGCTGAGGGCAAAACGAAATGGTTCTGAGCGATGATGAATCAAGCCTACAGATAATACTAATAAACTATCTCTTAGATCAAACCTATTAGTCCCTGAGTCACATTTAAATTTGGTCAATGATTTTCCTCCCGGGCGATGATTCGTACAATAGTTAAGGTAGTTGCATTATTAATTTTTAGGGTCGTCAACTACTAAATTGTTGGCTGGGTAAGAGGCGGTTTATCTACGGAGCGTAGTTCTATCTCAGCCGGCATGTACATCGGAGTAAGTAGTTCTATTTGGAATAAAATTCGCGTTTCCAATTAATTCGATCCATCAGTATTACAATTTGGAATAAAAAGGTAGGACTAGATGGAATAAAGGGATGTTTCAATGGGACTGTCTTCCTCACTACTTTGAAGAGTCTCCATTCCTGTCAATACCTTGCAAAATTGTAATCAAAAAATGCCTCGATCAGAATACAGACCGCACCTGTCCACTTCTTCACTGTCACTCTAGCCCTCTGCTTTTGAAGGAGATACGCTAGAAACCAAGTGACCAGTCACTTCGATCTTGGCCGAATTTGGGAAAACATTAGTAGGAAATAAGAAAATGATGATGCTGACGCTCAGATGATGCACTACTAAGTGATTTTTTTCCAGCGCCCCATCATGATCATATATAGCAGAGTAAAGATAGAGCTGAACTGTGTCTATAGTCTTGTGATCGTTTATAGATTAGTATGATATCAAACGAGTCTTACTTATACTTATTTGCTACCTTAATAGTAAAAAAACGTAAAACTATTGGAACGTAAAATCAAATTAAAGGTCGTTAATTTGATTTTCCTTACAATTAACATTCTAAGGAGCACCTATTAGGATGCATAGCGGAATTTCCCGTTCGAATTTACAGTCACTTTAGTACCAATAGGTAGGTATGACCTTTTATCTACAGAAATGGATTCCTGCAGAAATGGATCATTCTACCACGATATACAAAACGACGACATATCTGTACCTATATGTCGTCGTTTTGTACATCGTGTTAACATTCTGTAATGTTAGGGGAATATACAGAGCGTTAGGGGAACGCCCCCGAAAACGAAATCATGGAATACCTACTACTGACTAGTTTATCAAAATTGGGCTGTATTAATTGGTTTTGGTAAAATCCTTAAATAATATTACTGCATGAATTATGCTACTATACTAAAAGGCTTTAAAAATCATGGTACCTACCAAAAAAAGTACTACGATCAAAATAAAAAGCAGTCCAATTTTGTTATAATGGTCAGTAGTATCCTGTGTTTTCGTTTTCGTCGCCAAACACCCTATAATAGTGTATATATCTCAGTCTAAAATAAATGAAACTAAAAGAATAACCTAGACCGAGCGGATAGAAAGCGAGTGAAGCCACCTAAAGAAATACTTAAGTAGCGCCATTTCGCTCGCACTATTACGAAGCGTCTGGCAAAGACAAAGAGTGCGAGCGAAATGGTACTACTTTAGAATCACATTAGAAGAATAACATAGAGGGTATGTTATTCTTCTATTTAGAGTCCTGGATGAATAACATTTACTAACACACACAACTACAAACCTACTTAAAGAACTTACTCAGAATTGCTGGGAGTTCGAAGTGAGAGAATTTTTGGTTCGTTAGCTACAAAGATCGGATCTTCACAATTATTGTTTGTACTATAACCTTTTTGCATTTTTCCTCATCACTGATTGCGAAAAAAAAACGATAAAACATACCGTGAGAGGCTGAGAAGATATTATTGGCAGAAACAAAGGAGAATTCAAATTTGATGTATTTTTGTAAGCTGCTACCGTTTATAATCTTGGTGCTGATATCAATGACTTCTATGATACCATTTGAATTGGTACAACTATAAGTATGGTGGCTGCTCTTCATTTAAAAAGTTTAATGACCCTATATAACAACAATGAGAATGATTCGTTTTGTTAATTTTGCGCTAGTTCCCAATGAACGTGATGACCCTACACAATGTTGCAAAACTAGATTTATATCTAACTAGCTAACCCACGCTACTTCGTCTGCGTCACCCCGTTTTTGCAAAAATTTTCACCAGTTGGTTGTAGCATCATGTTATGTAGGGTATAAACCTTCCTCTTGAATCATTCTAACTATTAAAAAAACCGCATCAAAAAGATTTAAGCATACAAAAGGACATAAGGACATGGAGATATAGGGACAGAGAACGCTACTATGTTTTATACTATGTAGTGATGATTGCTTATATTATTATGTAGACGCATTGCTAAATTTCATAGCTCGAATTTTCCCTAAGTAATTGATGAAATATAGTAGACGATTTTAGATCTGTTTAATTCGAACTTCGAATAAATATTTTGCGCTGGCGCCACCGTTCCGTCGATTTCTGACGTCATCGGTGAAAACAACGATAGTCGCACTTCGATACGCTTGGTTAGGTACCGTTGCACAACGTTTGCCTATGCCCATTCTATTTAGTCAACGTCAAAGCTGTAGGATATCTTTCTCATTCAGTCAGTAGGTAACACTGGAGTTACAACATGGCGCTAACAATTCATCAAGACCCTTTAATTCTTTACTACACCATAAAGTTTAAGAATTCTTCAGCAGCACACGTCGTGTTTCCTTATTCTGATAGGTAAACGATACGTCCAGCATCAGGTAGTAAACAGCATCAAGAACCAAGCGGTTCGGTGAGTCTTTCCTCTGCCGCAATATTAAGTCGTTACCAGCGCATGTGTATCCTTCTTCCTACAGTCCCGGGAAGTGAAAAAGCGTCTGATGAGGCCGTCAAGCTGAGCGCCACCATTGTAATACTGTGGGGTGAATATTTCATTTCGAGCATATTTGATGTTTTGAAAAAAAAATAAAAATTAGTTCCAAAATATGTTCTTTATATATTTTTTGTAAAGTATTTAAGCGTTACTTTTGAATTCTGTTGAAGGGACAGCAATAACTCTTTTATCCTTTGAGATTTCGACGTTTCTATTTTTGTGAAAACGGTAATGAGATTTTACAAGTACGGTAATTAGATCTCACGATATGGTAATGATGGTTCACTGCGCAGATGCGTGGGCAGAGCGCTGAGATGGCCCTGGGTTGGCCGGGGTGCGAGGGATATGCAAGCCAACCTCACCTCCGGCATCCAAACGACCCACACAGGCGACTGTGCAGTTTAGTCGGTTGGAGTCTGGTATAAAGCTTCATAGTAATCCAATTTCGGTTGGATTGCGTTCAGGGATCAGCAAGTGCATAGCCGGGCAGAGGTGATGGTGGTCGCAGTACTAGTGGGACCAGTGGGTCTTGGCGTAGTCTAGTGAGAGTGGTGCGGGGCGATCCGCGACCAGGGAGACCCGTAGAAACGGTGGTGCCGCCTGCCGCCCGCGGTATAGTACAGGGGCCCAACCGGGGCTAACCACCCTGGGAGGATGCCTCACCAGGCCACGCATAATCCCGATATGGTTCGTCGTGCCGGTTGGTGACCGGACGTGGGAACCCGGCGACCATATTCGGGGGGGTACGGGGGCCCTTCCGATCGGCGCGTCGGCTCTCGCCACTCCTCACATTCATAGACCAAACCAATCTCCTGCGCTTTGTCACGCGGTACTGCGACGACCATCATCTCTTTTCACGCCTCCTCTTACCCCTCCATGGCAGTGCTCTTCGTTTTCCCACAAGTTCGCTATTTGAGGTGGAGTCAACGAACATCTGTGGGCTCCATGCAAACCTCAACGCCGTCCACCAACATCTAGAGACGGTGAAACCAGCCTTGCTCTTTCTCACGGTGACCCAAATATACCGCCCTGATGACACGACCTACCTGCTCCACCCCGGCTATGTTCTAGAGGAAAATTTCCGTCCCAAAGCCGGGGTATGCGTCTTTGTTAGGGCGGATGTTTGACCTTGAGGACCCATCCTTTTCTGTCCTGTGGGTACGCGTAGACCATGGCTGTACGAGTCAAATCTATGTGTTACTTTACGGTTCCCATACTGAAGATGCCGAGACAACTCGACTCTTCGATATCTGAGTCAGGCGGCAGATGATGCGTAGGAGCGGTTTCCGAACGCTGAATTGTTATTTTTGGCGGACTTTAACGCCCACCACGAGATCTGGGTTGGGCTCCTCCAAAACAGACCATTCGGGAAGAGCCGCCCACGCGTTTGCTCTGGCTCACGGCCTGACCCAACTGGTACACGAGGTCACTAGAATACCAAGAGGGTCGGGCCTAGCAACCTCTTTGCTAGACCTTCAGCTGACGAGCCACCCAGACCAGTACAATGTTTCGGTGCAAGCCGCTTTAGGCAACTCCGTCCATTGTCTGGTCTGTTCCAAGGTGCCTATCTTAGCGCCCCCACGACCAGTGCAGGGAAATCGGCGTCTCTGGCACTACTCGTCAGCGAACTGGGATGGACTGCGTGACTATTTTGCGTCCATCCCGTGGGTTGAGCGCTGCTTTGAACGTAAGGACCCATCGGATAGTGCAACTGCTGTCGAGATCAGTCTGGGCATATCCCATTCGCTCGCGCGTTCGCTGCCCCCCCCCCCTGCGTAACCCTGATGGATCCCTGGCCCATGAGCCGCAAGAGAAAGCAAATTTGCTGGTTAATCTCTTTGCGGCCTAGAATGGTAAAAAATGGTAATTAGAAGAACGGTAATTAGATTTAGAAGCATTTTTATTTAAATACTCCAGTTTTTGATAGATAAAGACCTGATGACTTTACCAGCGTATAGAAGATCTTTATTGGATACACCTGACAAATGATTATTTATAAAGTTATAATTTAATTACCTTTGAAAATGCGAATGGTATATAGAAATATTTTGAACCACTTCACTTTCCGAACAGGAGAACTTTAAATTACATAGTTTCACTCGCTTTTTGATGCGTGAGTTTGGGTTGGTAGTATAGCGGTGACTGCTGCCGAGTAATTTATGTTCAGTTTAGTGCATAGTGACGCTTAAATTCGAAAATATCGGATCTAGAATATCGTCGAATGGTAATTATGGGTGAGACTAGGGACATTTTTCAAAGTCGTATTAAACTAGTTAAATTTGTTCTTTCGTAAACAATATATCCTATGCAATATAGATTAGTTAATCTATTAACCGAAAACGTATATAAAAATTCGTTCTTCCAACAGATTTTTAACCAGGATGTACTAATTTATTAAAATCTGGAGAAAGGGACACCGATGGTAATTAGATTTTCGGTTTGGTTTTTTAAATTTCGAGTATTTCTAATAAAATACAAGATGTTTTCAGGGTTGCGCCTAATACACTGCTACGTTAACTAAATGAAAAAAATATCAGGTTAAGATTTCTTTAACGTTTAATGTATTCTTTATCGTCCGCCGCGTAATGTGCACGAAATGAAATAATCACCCTGTGCGTGTTTGTAATAGTGTCCTCTTTCCTGAGACTTTGCTTTCAGCTTGCCATCATACGATGTGAAGTCAAATTGACGTGCCATAAATAAAAAAAATGTTATGAGTCCGCCAGGCTGAGAGCACAATAAGAAAAAAAAAATGTAATTCTTTTCCTGAATTATTTTTATTAGGGTTTTGTGAATACTCAAAGGCTGGAGTTATTTTTTTTAATTAAATACTTACAGCCGTCTATAAATAGCCGCAGGCCTATAAATAGTGATAGCATGCGGGGACCACCATTGTATAACCTAGTTTGTGTCTGTAATTTCCCTCTCCGGAAAATTCACCTTCAGTTTACTTTCAGGCAATATGAAGTCATATTGATGTTTCTATTATGTATAGTGGTAAACCAAAAAAAAATTCCAACACGTGATTCGTCTCAGTTCGCACGCGGTCTGTGCTTCTATATTTTTACTACTGTAGGCACATTTAGTTAGCATAGCATTTGGCATGGGCCCATAACATAATTCATATATTTTTAGCGAAGAATTCAACATTACAGATATTTGTACAGACGGTAGTGTTCCGCTTGCTCAAGGCAATTTCTTAAAAACAACTATTGGATGGAGACTGAAAATAATTGAAAGGTCGACTATAAGTACTATAACCACACCATCACTTTGTGCGCCAATATTTTTTTTCTGTGCGCGAAATCCCCACGGACACCCATCTCACCGGAGCCGGTGAGAGAGGTTATGTCAGACTCGAACCGACTAAAACACACGCCGTTATTGGATCTTTAGTTGCAGGAGGTGAGATATTAGCGTACATATCCCTAGCACCCCGGCAGACCCGGGGCCCTCTCTTTCAAGATGACCTTCGGGTGTAGGGACCACGGTGTCCCTGTCTAGCCCCCGGGGATGGGGTGGCGCACATTGCGCCGCCGCCTTCGCGGCCTGCTTCGGCTAGATGACCGGTGACTCCACGCGTCACCACCAAACCCGCGCCCATGGGGGACTGAGGTCATTCTGCGGCCTCCGACGTCAGACTATATTGCCATTACCCGTTCAAAAGAGCGATTACTTTACTTTGCTATAGATTAAAAGTATTTATGGCATTTCATACTTTGAAACATCTGTGCTTTGAATCGAACATGCTTGAATATTACGAAAAAGTTTAGACGTATTCTTACAAAAAGGTTTATATTGCCGAATTTATCCTAGGTTGCGTAAATACGCTTAGCAATGACAAGTGTGTACTGACTACATTACACTCCCATTTGATTTTTTTGTTTTCAACGGATATTTCAGTGAGTGTAGTTGTATTATGACCATGGTGGCGTTTCATGTCCTTTGATTTGCACAATATTGAACGCTTCTGCAAACTATACTAAGTGGTAAGTAAAGAACACCTTACCAAAACAAGTTCCTTTTTAATGTTATCTAATGAATTTGATCTTGGGGTACAATATTAATGCTTGAATGTATTTTGATTAAACGACTGAACTGAACTGTTCTTGATGAAGGTATAAAAATGAAGCAGAGCTTGGGAAAGAAGGACATAGGTTAACTTAATAATAAGGAACAGAACTACTGAATAATTAAAAAGGAGGATGATGATTATTATTTATGTGTATCAATAATAATAGTACCACGGTAACTCGCTCGAAATAGTGACGTGTTCGATTAGTCAATCATTAGATTCTCACAACTAATTTAAATAGTTACTTTAATGCGAAGGTTTTTATGCTATTATTTTCTTTTTGATGTTTTATTTTATGTCCAAATCAATTGAAAACAGAAACACCTATTTAATATTTTAATGACATTACTTAGTTTTATCGTGATTTGATTTATTTTTTCATGTAATGTATTATACGATATAAGTATAATTTTGTAGCTGATACCCGCGGCTCCACCCGTGTGGATTTTTGATTCCATTCCCGCTGCTCCATAAAAACTGTCCTTAGAGTTCAAGGAAAAAAAAAGAATTACTCGAATTGATCCAGCCCTCATGGAGTTTTGCACTAAGCAACATATTTCGCGATTTATTTTCCTTTGTGTAGAGATTTATATAGGTATAGTGCTGACGTAGTAAGCCTTCCCGTAGAGAGAAACATATACTCGGTACCTCGCCGTGAGCAGTGGGGCTGCCTTGAAACAAAATACTTCACCACGTGGCTTCAGTCTCATAAATGCCGTCGATTCGACAGAAGTATTTATATACTTACCTATATATGTATGTTTGCATACAGCGAACTCAAATGTATTTTTAAAGTCAACAGTAATAAAAAATATAATAAAATAAAAAGTAATAATGACATAACGACGGAATTTCACGACGATGCATCACCGTGCGCAAATTTATATTTTGTATAACTTTGAATAAATACCGTAAAACGGATTAGTAGGACAATTTCTACATTGTTGGTACTCATTATGTGCCCGCACTAGCCGGGTTAAATAGTAACAGTAAAAGTATTTCAATTATCCTACTTCCTACAAAAGTAACAAATGTGCAAGTTTTTGAACATATTTGGATGAAAATAAATACATAGATAGGTACAATATCCTGGATAGTTTTGATCTTGAGAATATACACCATGCGGACAGAGCCTAGGGCATAAGTTAATTGACAGACATGATCTACAAAAAAAAAATAACATCTAAAGTTTTGTGTGCCTTGTGCCTTATGTCTGTCCAAATTGTGCCCGTACTTTGATGAAGAAAAAAAAGGAAAGCCGCATGAATAAAGAAAAGGCATTCCTTCCATCGTTCCTTCTGTACCTAAAATTTTTGGATGCAATCACGATCTTCACTAACATTTCTTAAATTAAAGTTGACCACTTGCCTGTTGGAAAGTGATGTTATAGTCGATGATGGAGCACGTATGGTTATTGGTTAGCTATCTATTCATTCAAGATTTGAAAACTCTCAAACTATAAACACAGACTGACGCCGAGCATTCCACTTCATGTTATAAAACGTAACGGGCATTTCAGAGAAATGTAGATAAATGTAGGTATATAAAATGTATTAATGGAATTGTTATAAGCCATCTACTGAAATTCTTAAAAAATAAGGAAATAAAAACAGAACGACATTGTATTATCATTGAACAGTAACACTATTTGACATTGCGCTATTTTTTTATTTATGGCGGAAGGATTGGATGGTATTTCTAGATTTTTGTAGCTAGTTTCACTGTGAGCATTGCCGAAATCTTGCTAATATTTATTATTGCAGTATTAATAGAACGGTACTTTGTACGTGATTATCTCATTTGAGTTTCTGCCAAGACGGTTGCTATCGAAAATGTTCAGTTCAACAGTTCGATCAATCATACCAAATAAATTATAACGTTAGTTCTACGATTATTCTTCTTTTGTCATAACCAACCTTCTTTTGACTACTTTCTTTTTCACGTCACGAAACCTCTCGCCGAACCAGCGAAAGTGGTTATGACCGACTCGAACTGACCAAAACTGCACGGTGGTTTGAAACATCAGTTGCCGAGGATGAGGTAGTTTCCTTTCTGGCTGACCCAGGGTCATCTAAGGCCCCCCTCGGGTATGAGACTACGTTGTCCACATTTTTCCCCGAATAGGAAACCATCTTTCAATTACTATAGATTGTTATTAACTTATTATTTATCTTAGCTTTACTGTTATTTCTATGGTCTAGATCTAGAAGATAAACGTGCTAAGTGCAATATTTTGTATAATATTTTTGTCTTTTGTGTTATCAATATAGTGTTCATATTTGTACGTGTGTTCAGAATATTTGTCTTCTAGTTTTTAATATGTTTCTATTTTCTATTAATTTTAACAGTTTTCATGCATCATGCACACCACCAAAACTTTAGGACTAAGTCAATCTTGCCTTGGTCTCGCAGAAGTCTCTTGCAAATTATTTAAATAGGATACAAATAACAAAATAGTTTTATGAATGTTTTGTCCAGCAACATTTTAATTTTGACCATGAATAACCGCTGAATAGCAACTGAACGACGAAAAAACTGTAAATACTAAAATAACAAGTAATGATATTGTGAATTGTGATAATACTATGCAATCAGTTTCATTGCTAATAATACTCGTACCTACCTAAACTTCCGCAAATAGTCATTTAACAAATTTAAAACTGAATTTATTCACAGAAACGAAAAAAATAATACATTTAATGAGCACAGAAGCGAATCATTTGTTCAAATTCAAAAATCATTTATTCTGTATTGATCACTAAACGGCATTTACTTAACGTCAATTTCAATAATATATTATAAGTTAGTGAGAACTACAGGTTTGAAACGCGGCTCCAGATTAAGAAGACTCCGGCAAGAAACTCAGCGGGCTTTTCTTATTACAAGCATTTAGGTATTTAGTCTAGATACAGTGCTTTTAAGCCGTCTCCTAAATACCAGGGTATGTCAGCAAATTACCTGAATCAAAATGTAGATCAATATCGACTCGGGTAACATACGAGGGGCTCCGCCGCGCTGCTCTCGTAAGTTGAAAAGCGCTATGTCAATCACCGAAAGACTACAAAGGTCCCATGTCATAGGACCGCGACCCATTGTAGCAATGGAGAAAGCCATGAGCCAGGACGCATTTAAAACCACAGTTGATTACTTTCAATGCATATGGATCATGGATGCGAATGTGCTGTACAAGACAATGAATTCGATCAATCAAATAACCTAGAGCAGTCCACTGCTACACATAGGCTTAACTTCTAAAGTTTGATCAGACGCGTTAGTACAGGGCTTTATTACGAGTTTTCCTTCTCTCGCAGTGACATCGTGTGCGTAAAACCGTTTGTCGCTTCCTACGACACAATTCGGATGATATGGACTTGATATAACTGCACTAAGCATAACAACTGTTTCACCGTAATAGTAGTTGCCGTAAATTAGTAAAGATTTATGTTTTATGTATGCTTTTCAATCTTACACCGACAAAATCCCTACATTGTTGTATTCTCGTCAAACAGCATATTTTACAATACCCAGGGGGTTTCAAGATACAATAAAGGTTTTATGTGAATTTGCGACAGCAAATGATGAACCTGTTTATAAGGAAAATTTAATTCTAATAATCTAGTCGAACAAGTTTGGTATCGTGCTATCGTACGTGTACACGTACCTACATGCAGGCTTCAAGGTGAAGGTGATTTAAATTTGCGATTCGAGACGACTCTACACCACTGTTTACCAGCCAAATTGAATATCATAATAAACACCAGTGACTTATCTTATCTTGTTGGGGTGTGTGGTCTGGAGCTTTCGCGGACACTTCGACCCTATTGGATCCCTCCCTGGGCCACGTTAGCGGAGGGATAGTCCTCTCTATCAAGATGGCTATTCATCTTAGTCGCAGGTGCTTGTAATCCTCTGGTTTGGGGTAATCCATTCGATGTCTTCCTAAGGCGTGGTTTTCACACAGTAACTATGTGCTTCATTGTTTCAACGTCCTCCTTGCAGTGTCTGCATGCACCTTAAGATCTATGATCCTTTGACAGCTTAAGTCTAATTTAACCAAAACTAACATAGATAGAGTTAATTGAATAAATTAGGATGCCATATTTCTTTATGACAAAATACCTAAGTAAATTCATGCAAGTAGTATCCGAAACTTAATTGGTTAACTTATATTATTTATTAAATCGTCAACATTCAAAGTCACCTTACCTCAAAAGGCATTACAGATGTTAACCGCATGAGCAATTTCAATATTGTCCAGAGGTAAGCTAACGACTCCAACGCGCAATCTTGTTCGGATTCTAACTGTCCGCGGCTCCACTAGCGTGAAATTTCAATCCCTTACCCAATTCAGGACCAGTAAAATGTATTTCAAGGGTAAAAGTAACCTGTACGTTATTCCAACCATACTCGCTCTGTCTTTCTGGCCAGTTGAGAGTGTTTGAATTGATTGAAAGTGGTCAAAGACGTTTGAATGTTTGTATCCAAACATTTTCGCAACCTTTCGCATTCATACCGATTACTAGGAAGTAGGTTCCATCAGTATGGTTTTATTATTTGGGTCGTAAGTGCACCAGTGCTGGACGAATAAACTCGTTATCCTTATCACGTACCAGTTTATAACCCAGGTAACCCTGTACATATTTATATTGAGCTCCTTCCGACTGTCTCATAACGAAGGTTTATTTTTACTGTTTTTTTATTTCACTTTGAGTTTTTTTTTATTTTTCTGAAATGTCTAATAGATACCTATTCAGTTATTAAGGTGATAGAAATAGTAGACAACACAACAATGTAATACGGGACATACTTATTAATGTATTCACAAATCAGATTCAAATGTAAAATTAAACTATATGTGAAAAACCTAAATATCTGATGAACAGTGGTTACCGTAGACTATGGATGTTTGTAACACCAGGGGCGTCACACATTCGTTCTGCCAACCATATAAAAACCTTTTAATACCCTTCCTGAAGTGGCGGTTTAGTTTCCATTGGTTCAAATTCGCACTCTTAAGTCCTGGAATTCCTTGCCGGCGCACGTGTTTCCTTCTTCCTACAGTCCCGGGTCCTTTAAGCGGGGCGTGAAAAAGCATCTGATGAGGCCGTCAAGCTGAGCGCCACCATTGTAGCACTGAACGTGTTTGCAATGGTGACCCTCTTTCATGAGACTTTGCCTTCAGCTTAACATCAGGCGAGGTGAAGTCAAATTGAAGTGCCATAGATAAAAAAAAAAAATAATTCAGAAACTCAAAATCGACCAAAACCGCACGGCCATCTCGGGCCATCAGTTGCCAACTGAGGTTACCTCTGACATAAGGCTGTCTTAACGATGGTGATGTAGCCAACTTGACATGCCTACTACTACACTGTACAGCAATATGTTTCTTATCAATCCTTACCAAAAGTCCTTTTTCCAGTCTCCTCTTTTCTTTCGCCTGTTCCCTTTATACTACGAACATTAAAAATATGGTTTATCGTTTAATTCTACACTTCTTTTCATAGTACACGCTGTTGAGTCACAATTGGATGTACTCAATTTTATATATAGGGTTTCATTGTTTAATCCTGAGTCTAATTGTTACGGCCTCGATGCCTTGTTTCATTCCTAAACTGTAATCATTTAATTAAGTAACTACAAACACCAACTAAAAATCTACACATATAAATAAATTTAGCTAGTGTAAAGCGAGTTTCATTGCTCATCGTACTGGCAATAAATTGATACGTACACGCATGGATGGATTACACTACCGTATGGACGTATTAGTATAATATAATTCGTACATTCGTATTAGTATAATATAATACGTACGTACGTATTAGTATAATATAATACGTACGTACATATTAGTATAATACCTACGTCCATGCGTACACGTACATGCTTTAAGTTACAAGCAGTGGCGCGGATTTGTGATTTTTACTATTCTGCACAGTAAGTAAGTAGTTACAATATTAATAAAAATACTGTACAAATAGTTGGATTACTACTGTTAAGTACAAACAATTGTGTTTGTACTTAACACACCGAAATTTGGTTTTGAAAACTCAAAAAATTGCTTATTTGAATGTGGAGGTCTGATGGCAGTCCATTCACGGAAAATATTGAGGTTCAGTCGCATCTTAGAAAAGCCGACTCCAACTGACTTGGGAATAGGCTAACTAAAAATAAATTAGCTCATGGACTTCTCTTATTTTTACTGAAATTTAAAATTTTGCTTAAAATGTATAAATGCAGGTAGGTGAAGTTGATGTTAGGAAATACATAGTTGATGTTACAAATGAAGTTAGGAATTCATTTGTCATTTACTCTCCTCTTTCATCTGCAGTAATTGCATGAATTGAGTCATTCTTCAGGTATGTGTATTTAACTAAAAGAATTCAGTTTAAAAGCAAAAGGTCTCAAGCTATTGTGAGAACTAAATGATGCTTAAAATGTATAAAATGCTAGCAGGTAAATGACAAATGAATTTAGGAATTCATTTGTCATTTAAATGACAAATGAATTTAGGAATTCATTTGTCATTTAAGTACTCTTCTCTTTCATCTTCAGGTATGAGTATTTAACTAAAAGAATTCAGTTTAAAAGCAAAAGGTCTCAAGCAATTGTGTGAACAATAAGAAATTTGCTATTGTTCTTTATCTAACACAAATATAATAATATGTACATTCCAATGAAGATTTCTACTAACTGAACTATCACATTATTGAACAAACAGTGACATGGCTCTGATAAAATTTCTTAGTAGTAACAGTATTATTTACGAAAGTATGCAATCCATAAGGGTGTGCATATTTAGCATACATTTTTAAGACCTACCTTTTTAAGGATTTCTTGCAATCATCACTGTTACTCTGACTATAAATACCTCTGTAACCTTCGTGGATACATAGGGATGAGAGTAAGTACCTATATCAGAAATCTTCGCCTCGCTGTGTGTGTTCTACCGTCTGTATAATGGCATGTGATCAGAAAAACTGTTTGACATGATGCCCACACCTACTTTCTATCATCGCACCGCTCGCCATAGGGAGGGAGTTCATCTTCACACACTACGACCGGAATCGGTGCGCACTGTACGGTATGAAAGGAGTTTCATCCCGCGCACGCTCAAGCTGTGGAATGAGCTCCCTGCCGTGGTTTTCCCAAGCGACTACAATATGGGGTTCTTCAAGAAGGGCATTAGAAGGTTTCTACAGGATAGGCAGCACGTGTGTGGCGCCTCTGGTGTTGCAAACGTCCACAGGCCATGGTGACCGCTTCCCATCAGGTGGGCCGTGTGCTTGTCTGCCACCTAAGTGGTAAAAAAAAAGAAACATTATTAGGTACACTGAGAAGTACCTATCATTTCGTCTATTTCAAAGACAACGGAAGTGCACTGCTTGGCGCCCATAATAACATGACAAATTAAAAATACATTGTGCTTGTTAAATTTCATCAACATCCGGATCAAATTTAAAACGCAGAATGGAACACACAGCCTTGGCATTCATATTAAATTTATAGTTTTTATTTCAATCAGATTCAATCGAATACTGGTTTTTAGCACGTGGCTGAAGAAATAGAACAAAGCTGCTATTAACAGTCTATGGGTTATTTTATTACGTAAGTACCTACTTGAATACCGACAGAATGAGATTTTGAATTATTCAGCAATGTAATGAGAGAAACTAGTGATGGACACAGCACAGCACTATATTTGAACAGAGGAAGAGTTGGTTTTACTTAGTTTAACTTATTAGTTGTATCTTCGTGTGTTTTTCAATAATTCCTTAAAATTATACTCGTATTATCCTGTATCACAATACTAGGTACCTAAGTAGGTATATAAGTACTTTACTTCCTTTTCGTTATATTTATTGATAGTGTAACATTAAAAGAGTAAGTACAGTCGCCTGCAAAAATATGTATACGTTTTAGAACTTTTTCACATTAAACTTGTCGAATTTTATCGTTTCATGCCATAATGTTGACTTGTCATTTTATTATCGTGACAAGGTTCTAAAGTGTACCTATACCTACATATTATTGCAGGTGACCGTACCTATACTACCTAAACAGTCAATACAATAATACTACTGTCATAGGTACCATAAAGTTAAAGGAACAAAATGTGCAAGTGACATAATATATATCTTTACACAAAAGTTAAGCGTCAGAAAGTGACAGAATATACGAAGAGAGTAGTTATTTAGGTATGGGTAATGGACTGCTGAAGAATAATAGGAAAAAAGGCTGACAAACCAAGACCTATAACTGTTACATTTGGAACGCTTGGTAGAAAGATAAGTATCCTCAAAAACAAAGGAAATCTTAATGATACACAATATTATGTGAAGGAGGACTACCCCCAATCAATTCTACTAAGAAGGAAAGAGCTACTAGAACAAGTAAAAGCCGAAAGGGAGAAAGGAAACATAGCCATAATTAAATATGACAAGCTTGTAGTTCTAAAAAATACGCCCACAAATACAAACACTAAAAATAAAAAAAGATATCTCTCAAATTCGCCGGAAAATGCTACAAACAGTTACGAAGAACAAAGACCACATGCAAACAAAAAGAATAAAGCTCTAGCTCACACAAAGCACAGATCTTCAAGCTGTTCTGAAGGTGTTATAAAACCGGGGATGTTAAATTTCCTAATAAGCAAAAACAATAACAACAGCACAAACATCCAAGACAACACCAAGAAGACATAGCAACGAACACATCAGCCCCTCTCGAATAACTCAAATAAATACGAAAAACCAGAAGAAGCACCTACAAAAATACATAAACCGCATCTTCCAAGACGGTTGGTCACCGCGGGAGATTATGACCACAACCCTCCAAGGACATCATCATATCACATACAACAAACCACGAAGGAAAATAATCATCTTTATATAGTAACCTACAATGTCAGGACACTTTCATCGTACGAAAAAATATTGGAAATAGAGAAAGCGCTAGAAAACATAAAATACGATATAATAGGTATTTCGGAAGTCCGGCGCCTTGGAAATACAATAGATGAATATGATAAATTCATACTCTGCTTTACTGGACAAACTCCGGGCCTATATGGAGTTGGCTTCATAATAAACAAGCGTTTAAAACAATATATACAAAGCTACATTGGTATTTCGGAACGTGTCGCTCTACTCAACTTAAAGCTACCAGGTAAAATCTTTACTATAATACAAGTCTACGCCCCGACAACGGAAGCAGATGAAGAGGAAGTAAACATCTTTTATAAGACTATATACACTGCCATAGAAATGGCACACGAAGAATTTATTCTAATGGGAGATTTTAATGCTAAAATAGGAGAGCCACAAACGGACGAATACAAAATAATGAGTCACCATGGGTACGGAGTAAGAAACGATAGAGGCCAAAAGCTGATCGACTTTGCAATTGAAAATAAACTAGCTATTATAAACACCTTTTACAAGAAAAAAGCCAAAAGAAGATGGACATGGTGCTCTCCGGGCGGTCAATATAAAAACGAGATTGACTACATACTGTCAAACCGTCCACAACAATTTCAAAATATAGAGACACTGAGCATAAATTTTAAATCAGACCATAGGCCACTCAGAGCCCAAGTATCACTATCAAAACCAATAAAAAGTAGACGAAAATACGTGAACAACCCAAGTAGTTTACTAAAAGATGAAGAAAAAATTGAAAAATATAAAGAGAACCTCAAAACTTGTTTATCTCTACCTGATTTTGAAAGGACCGAAACTGTACAGATATATTATGATAAAATAACAAGTTGTATCACAAGAAGTCTGCAAGATACACATAGATCAAACCATACAAAAAAAGACCGTAACATACTATCAGAGAGCACAAGAAAAATTTTGTGTAGAAGACAAGAACTTCAAAAAGCCAAAAATAAAACTCGATCGATGAAAAACGAACTTAAGGCTCTATACAAACTATCAAGTAAATATATAAAAATGGACTACAAGAAGCACAGAACTGAGGTAATTAGAAAACATTAGAACAAAGAGGAAGCCTAAAAAAAGGATATAAAGAGCTGCGAACAAAAAAAACGTGGATTGAAGGCCTGAAAGAGTCTGGTGAAGTAACGAATAATCGAAAAGACATCATTAACATTGCAACTGACTTCTACAAAAACTTATATAGCTCACCATGTACACACAGTGAGGGCGGTCGGGCTCAAATTGAATCCGCTGAATTCGAGGGACCACAACGCTCTATAGAGCCAATACATGGTACGGAAATCATAGAAATTATAAATACACTCAAACCTGACAAGTGCCCAGGCGCAGATAATATTACAAATGAAGCAATAAAAGCAGCCAGTATCATACTGGCGCTTCCACTAGCAAAACTGTTCAACATGATACTAGAAACAACGCATACGCCATCACAATGGTCGGAATCAAATATTATCTTGCTCTACAAAAAAGGGGACCCTAAAGATATAGGCAACTACCGGCCTATAAGCTTACTACCGAGCTTATATAAAGTTTTCTCTACAATAATAAATCACAGAATAAGCGATACATTAGAACAACATCAACCCAAGGAACAGGCTGGTTTTCGGAAAAAGTTCTCTACAATAGACCACATACATGCTTTAGAAATAGTAATAGAAAAATATCAAGAGCAACAAAGACCTCTCTACATTGCGTTTATAGACTACCAAAAAGCCTTTGATACTGTCTCTCACGAAAGTATATGGGAAACACTAAGATCACAAAATGTAGAGGTCAAATACATAACTATATTAAAACACATATACGAAAACTGTACTAGTAGAGTGAAGCTAGAAACCATTGGACCAACCTTTCCAGTGCGCAGAGGAGTCAGGCAAGGTGACCCACTCTCCCCAAGACTTTTTATTGCAATATTAGAATCCATCATAAGTAAGCTAGACTGGGAAAAACAGGGCTTGTACATCCAAGGCAAATATTTGAACCACTTAAGATTTGCAGACGACATAGTATTGCTATCAGAAACAAGCAGCCAACTAAAAATATGATAGAAACTTTACACAAGGCTAGCATACAAGTAGGTTTGCAAATGAATATGACAAAAACGAAAGCTATGACTAACTACATAAGATCAGCAATAAAAATAGGAAATGATGAGTTAGAATATGTCGAAAAATATATTTACTTGGGTAAACAAATAGGATTCAGCAGAGACAGAAATGATCAAGAAATAGAGAGACGAGTAAAAAGTACGTGGAATAAATATTGGAGTTGTAAAGAAATATTTAAGAGTGATATGCCTATAGAACTTAAGAAAAAAGTGATGGACTCATGCCTTATCCCATGCCTGACATATGCATGCCAGACATGGAAATTTACAAATAAAACAAAACACAATATAACTACATGTCAAAGAGGAATGGAGAGGAGTATGCTAAACATCAAAAAGATACATAAGATGAGACACACAAAAATAAGATCAGAGACGAAAGCAATTGATGCACTAAGCCACGCACAAAAACTGAAGTGGAAATGGGCGGGTCATGTGGCGCGCCTCACTGATCACAGGTGGACGAAAACAGTAACCACATGGAGTGGCCCACCAGGCAAACGCTACAGAGGCAGGCCCTACGCTAGATGGGATGATGACATCAAAAAAATCGCGGGTCCACAATGGATCCAAATAGCTCGGGATAGAGAAAGATGGAAAGCCTTGGAGGAGGCCTTCACCGATGAGGGTTCCTGATGCATGCTAATTACAAACACAAACACAGATGTAATATACAATCAAAAATAGAATTAGTAAAAATGTATTAAGTTTAAGCTGAAATGTATACTTAGTTTTTAATTTGCTACAGGAAATAAATAAGGCTTATTATTATTATTTTCTTTATTTCATTTAAATACATATAGATTATATTTTTAAATACATAAAAAAGAACAAAATTAAACATATTTAAAAATATAAAAAATAGTAGCCCACCGGTATCGGGCACAGGGACCAAGCTACCGGAGGTTAGGGCTCCAGAGAGAGGAACCTCCTCACAATACGTGCCGTGTCGAGGAGTACTGCCTTCTGCATCAAGCCCTTGACCCAACTGCCTAACGCGAGCCTCTTGAGATGTTGGTCGAGGCTCTTGGCAATCAGTCCGTGAACCGATACGACAATCGGCACAATAATTGCTGAATCAACATCCCACATGTCGACAACCTCGCGAGCCAAGTCCAAATATTTTATTTGTTTATCTTTTTCGGCTTTCACGAGATTATCGTCATGGGGAATGGTAACATCAACAATTATTGCGAGACGCTCTGATCGGTCAATCACCACTATATCAGGCTTATTGGCTACAATAGTCCTGTCAGTGATGATTGATCGATCCCAGTACAATGTGGCACGGCCATTTTCAAGAACTGGGTCGGGCACATATCTGTAATACGGCACCTCCAAATCTACAAGATTGTACTTCAGAGCAAGTTGCTGATGAACGATCCTGGCCACTTGGTTGTGTCTATGCAAATACTCACCGTTGGCAAGACGAGAACAACCAGAAACAATATGCCTGAGGGATTCTCCGGGACGATGACATGCCCGACAGATGTCAACCGTACCATCCTTCAGGATGAATCTCCGATAGTTGTTCGTCATTACAACTTCGTCAGTAATTGCACAGACAAAACCTTCAGTTTCTCCAAAAAGGTCACCGAATCGTAACCAGGATACCGATGCTGTTAAATCTATATCGGGCCCATATAAAGCCCGATAAAATCGTCCATGCAGCTCCTTGCTCCTCCATACCTCCTTGCGATCATCAATGCTGAGTATTGCAGGTTTGCGCCAGTTCTCTTTCGCAAGAGCGAGCGGTGTAAGCCCATGGTCCACAGTTACTACATCTCGATGCACATCCACGTCAACATTGAGAAAGTATTCTCTAAGATTGCATATCTCGCGGTTGTGTAGAGTCTTAATGTTTAAAAAACCACGACCCCCACACTTCCGCGGGATATACAATCTCATTACTGAAGAACGTGGATGGTGCATTCGATATGAAGTAAGCAGTGTACGGACTCTTCTATCCAGGGCGTCCAGTTCAGTCTGAGTCCATCTGAGTATACCAAAGGAGTAGGTAAGGACGGGTATGACCCAATCATTGTAGGCTCGCACCTTGTTACCGCCTGACAAAAGACTTTTCAGTACTTTTTTCAGGCGGCCAAAGAAGCGTTCCCCCAAGGACTGTTTCATACCCGACTCATTAATGCCTAACCCCTGTGACATACCCAGATACTTGTAGGTATCGTTTGCAGTAAGGGATCTAAGTTTTGTGGAATCTGAAAGTTCTATTCCTTCAGATTCCACAATTCTACCTCTTTTCACATGCATGACCGCACATTTGTCCACACCAAATTCCATCCTGATGGAGTTACTAAAAGTTTCAGTTACCTTAAGTAACGCCATCAGATGGAGGTCGTTGGGGGCAAATAATTTGAGATCATCCATATAAAAGAGGTGTGAAATAACCTGACCACCTCTCCGCAAACAATAGCCTAACCCTGAATCCTCTAATATAGTACTTAGAGGATTCAGAGCCAGACAGAACCACAAGGGACTCAAACTGTCACCCTGAAATATACCCCGCTCAATCTTTACAAGTTCACCATCATCCTGAATGTGTCGACACCCTGGATAGCAAAGCACCGTTTTCCATTGCCCCATACATGCCTTCAAGAAGGTGCAAAGAGTCGCATCAATTTTGTACAACTCAAGCACCCTCATGAGCCATGTATGCGGCACGGAGTCATAGGCTTTTTTATAATCTATCCAGCATGTCGCCAAATCCTTTCGATTACGGCGAACCTGCTGATTGATGGCCATGTCAATAATAAGGAGCTCTTTAGTGCCACGAGCCCCACTTCTACATCCATTCTGAGAGTAAGAGAGAATAGAATTTTCAATAATATGACTAGTTATTTTAATTCTCAGAATAGACGTAAGAAGTTTGTAAACTGTAGGCAGACATGTGATCGGCCTATAGTTCTTGGGGTCCATGGCACTACCAGACTTAAAGAGCAGGTGGGTGACACCTGTAGTCATAAAACTTGGAAGCGATCCTGATTCTAAAGCTGACTGGAATTGAAAAGCCAAACATGCGTGTGAACTTCGGAGCCATTTTAACCAAAAGTTGTGTAGTCCGTCCGGTCCGGCAGCTTTCCAATTCGGTAACGAACGGACTACACAAGCAATGTCATCTTCTGTGATTGACACAGGCTCCATTGTTGGTATCGCTTCACACAAATGTTTGACTTTTTGCATCCAATCACCTTCTGTGTGAGTGACGGGAACCGACCAAATGTTGCGCCAAAACGTGTTTGTGGCAGCAACATCCGGCAAGCACGCGTCACCCACAAGATCAGGCCGCTCCCAATTTCTATACACCCACCTTTCGTCCCTTTGGAATGTGCAATTCAGTGTATATCGGTCACATCTTTTTTTATATCGCTTTATCCGGTTTGCCCATGCATAAACTTTCTGCTTCAGGAAGTCGATGCGCTCTGTGACTCGGAATTCATAATCATGAGGACTGATGTCAGTACCCGAAAATGCCCGATTCACAAAGCGCATGACTTTCGGGCGTGTGTTGCCCGACCTGAAGCAGATAAGCTTGCCAATGAATACCCTGGCCTCAGTGATACGACGCTCAATTCTACACTGCCACATTGGCTTTCCATAACTTGGTCGAGTAGCGGTCTTACTTTCTGGGAATTTAATACCAGCTACTCGACATGCTGCAATGGCTGCACAGTATAAAATTGAGTGTGTATCAGTGAGATTTTCACTATTATCTAAATAAATAGGTAATAGTGAATCCAAGGTACACACTAGCGCTATATTACGTTTATGTACAGGCAAACGCGGTAAGCGAGGTCTAATATTAAAGTTCATGTACCGATAATCACGAATGGCACACTCCAAGGCATTCCTTATTTGATCATTGTACTGAGTACTTACGGAAAAAGCAACATTATCCAACCCATCATCAACATGGTCATGATGTGTTATCTGGGAGATCACTTCCACCGCTGCTGGTTGTGATGGAGGAGGGATAACATCACTGTTCTGCAAGTCAGAACGTAGCCTCTCAAGTACAGAACAATCCAGTAACTGACATCGCTGGATAGCCCGCACCTGATCCGACAGTCGCTGTGCCGAAACGTTTACAGTTGGTTCAAGATCCTGAAACACAGAAAGCATGCGATCACGGTACGCAGTAAGATTGGTTCCTCCCGCTGTAGCCGTAAAATATGCCCGCATGACGTTTTCGTTCATAGACGTCGTCCATCGCATGCGGCGCACATTACCACCGGTAGCGGGGGCCCTATTCGAGGCCGGTGGGCCTCGGGACCCCAAGCAGGTCGGTGGCCGGCCTCTCCCTCGCCGGCGCGCAGGTATTGGTGTCGTCGGTGGGGAGAAATACTCGCCACTGGAGCTTGAGCTCGACACCCCAGGAGTTTCCAGTGTGGTTGGCTGTGGGGTGGAGCTATGTGGCGAGTCCGGAGATCTTAGGCGTGCTGCTTTCAACTGGGCTCTTGTGATCATCTTGCTGTTTGTCTATTATTTTTATGCATTATATCGTATTTTTATGATTGCTTTGACAGACGGTGTCATGTCAGCATATTATGATTTGTGGTACTATTTGTTGTAGATTTCATTTTATTTCAGTTTATTTTACAGTTATTGCGTATATTTTCTTTTTGGGATGTAATATAAAATACTATTGCTGGGTGATTTTGTTAATATAAATAAATTTTATTTTAGACAAAAATGTCGACAAGTTGATTCCAGTGTTGCCAGTTATTATTATTTATTATTATTATTATTATAATGGACTGCTGAGACGAGGTCTCGGGTTTGATTGATCCCAGGCACACACCAATGACTTTTCGATGTTTTTCGAAATTATGTGTGCATTTATTGCAGGTTTATAAGTGCCCGGTTAATGGCAATAGGCTCGCTATCACATTGGGACCTAAACATAAACTAGCGAAATGTGGGTGCTAGCACCTCCGCCTAGTCCCAAATCACAACACAAACATTGTTAATGAGAGATTGAGGAGATTGTGGGTCTATTTACGCTACTCAGTACCTAATATTAATGTGTATAGGTACAACACTACACAGAGTCATTACTACCTAGTTGATATCATTTATGACGTTTCACAATATAATCATCTATTATTTTATTTTATAAATAACTGCAGTTATCCCGTGACGTCGTGGTTCCTTTCAAATGGCTCATTGTAAAATCCCGATGATATATTCTACCGCTTTCTATGAGTCAGTAACTCATTAGTCAATAACAATACGTAACAGGGGACCCAAGAAATCCTTGCGTACCTACCGCGTAAAATGGGGTGAATAGGGATCGAAGGGTGGATAGGGATAAAATGGTCAGCTAAATTCTGTAGTTATTTTCTTACAAGCGAAACTTTGAACTAGTTCATTGTAATCACAGAATCATCAAATATCTGGTAATGTGCTTAGTTAAAAATTTGTAAAAGAAATTATTTAAAATATTCAATTGACCATTTTATCCCTATCCACCCCTGGATCCCTATTCACCCCATTTTACGATACTCGGTGTTTACTATGTATGAGTTAAGAAGTTAGTTAGAGGATATGAAAGGATTCCTTACCGAAGTCTTTTTCTCGGCTCGTCTCACTTCTGCTTGAATTTGCTGTAGGTAGGTATGCATGTTCCCGGCGGGATAGAAGCTCGGCCTTCTTCGTCACGGAAGGTCCATCATGGATCCCAGACCAGGGCACCGATTCAAGTAATTGTCAACCATTATTAAACCTTTGCGATTACAAGACAATGCATTAAATTTTAGACTTTACCTTCATGACGTCAATGTTTAAAATTAACTGGCACCGTATAGAGTAAATGAAACTTTATACTTAAGAGGAAACACTAGGGCTGATTTCCCATACAAACGTAGTCCCCTGTTTTCTCCCTGGATAATACTAGTAGAGCAATATTTTTTTTTTCTAAAAATCTATGGCCACTATTGTCATGTTCCTATGTTTTCATTTTTTTCATAAATTATTTATTAAAAGAGTTATGAACCTTCAAATACCTAAAAAATTGGCCAGATTTTCCGCTGTGTTCAAACATTCAGTAAACAAATTCAAATAGATTTTATAAAAAAAGGAAAACATAGGAACACGCCAAAAACCTTTCTTTAATTTTTAATGATAGAAGTAGCTGAATCGGTTAAGTTTTGGAGAAGAAATCAGGGGAGAACGAAACGTTGATTTCACGTACTTTTAATAGGTATTTTCGGTCCAAGCTGCAGTTGTCTCTATCGCACTCTGCGGAGGAAGGGTTGAGGTTGGGGACGCGCGGACTAATACATATACAAACACTCTTGTGACGTGAAGCTTAGTCGATAATTTTATCGATATCTTAGTGTTGTTCATCGATATCGATATTTTGCGTGAAGTGCATTTATCAGATTATTGTGCTGTTCTATTGTTGAAAGGTAATAAGTAACTGATGAACTTTTTCTAGATAATTTTTTATCAATATTTCAAAATTGTCACATAGTGTGTAAATCACTACATAGTATAAAATAACGTCGCGTTCTCTGTCCCTATTTTTCTTGTCCCTTTGTATGTTTAAATCTTCAAAACTATGCGACGGATTCTGATGCGGTTTATTTTAATAGATAGAATGGTTAAAGAGGAAGGTTTTTATGTATATAACATCATGCTACGACCAACAGGTGCGGAGCAGGAATGAAAAATGTTGCAAAAACGGGGTGACGCAGACGAAGTTGGGCGGGTCAGCTAGTAAATAAATAAATAAAAAAAAAGATTAAAATCAGACTCTGAAGATGTGCTTGCATTTTCTTCAAATAATTCTCGATTTTTCTTGGAAGCTTTTTTTTATACCACTTAGGTGGCAAGCAAGCACACGGCCCACCTGATCCCATCAGGTGGGCCGTGTGCTGTGAGGTCACCGTGGCCTATGGACGTTTGCAACACCAGAGGCGTCACACACGTGCTGCCTACCCTGAAGAAAGCGTCTAATGCCCATCTTGAAGAACCCCATATTGTAGTCGCTTGGGAAAACCACGGCAGGGAGCTCATTCCACAGCTTGAGCGTGCGCGGGATGAAACTCCTTTCATACCGCACAGTGCGCACCGTTTCCGGTTGTAGTGTGTGAGGATGAACTCCCTCTCTATGGCGAGCGGTGCGATGATAAAAAGTTGGTGTGGGCATCATGTCAAACAATTCTTCTGAACACAGGCCATTATACAGGCGGTAGAACACACACAGTGAGGCGAAGTCCCTTCTGATGTTCAAAGGTTCCACACCACCTGAGAGTATGGGATTGTCGACGATCCTCAGCGCCCGCCGTTGTACCGAGTCAAATGGGTCAAGCTGGCATGCAGGCGCCCCGGCAAAGAGGTGACAGCAGTACTCCATGTGGGGCCGAATCTGTGCCTTATAAAGAAGGAGTCTTTGCTCCGCAGTGAAGTACTCCTAGTTTCTTTGATGCCAGCCTAACCTTGTCCTCCAAGTGACTGTGGAACTGGACATCGCTGGAGATATCGACACCAAGGATCCCGATACTCGAGGAGATGGTGAGCGGTGTGTTCAGGAATTAGGGCGCCACAATAAATGGGGTTTTCTTAGCGGTGAATGCACATACTTGTGTCTTAGTGGGGTTGAATTGGACCAGGTTTAGTCGTCCCCAATCGGATACTCTGGTGAAAGTAGTCTCGATTTCAGACACAAGTTGTTCGCGACTTTCCTCCACCTCAGAGCGAGGGATGTTTGCACGGCCCGGCTTTACTCAAGAAATTGTGCTCGAGTTTGTAGCCAGGGTACATTAGATATCCCGTATCGGCAGGGCATGATATTTGAGTCTCCGTCAGAAAGAGCAACGTCGGTTTCGCGGCTACTAGATGGTGGTGGACCTCGTGTAGGTTTGAGTGTAGGCCCCTGATGTTGCAAAAGTCCACTTGCATAGTGGAGTTAATAGCTGGAGGAACGTTTCTCTTTATTGATTTGACCATTTTTGTGAAGGAGTGGGAGTGGGGGGGGGTGAAGGTTAAGGGAGCCTCTGTGCTGGCAGCGCAGGAGACAAAGGCAAGGCTTCGTGCCACCGCTGACATATTAGGGTTATGTGACTGGCTGGCGCGGCGGGCGGAAGGGCCCCCGGTCCCCTCCCGGGTACTGCAGCCGGGTCCACTCCGGTCTCCTTCTCCGGCACGACTACAGCACCGGGAACTTTACACAGGCTGCTGGTTCAGCCTCCTGGGGCGGAGATTAAGTAATCCCCAGGTTCGGGAACCGTACAGCCTGCGGGTGGCCAGCAGTTAACCGTTTCGCCGGGTCTCCCTGACCACCACGTCAACATTTCACGCCCGCACAAGTCAGCCTTTGGTCTTCCCGCTGACAACACAAAACCTCCCTAGTGAGCTCTAGCTACCCTACTTACCGCCGGAAACACAACACAAAGTTATTATTAGCCGCGGTTTTCTGCAGGGCGAGGTACTTCCCCAGTCGGACTGCTCAATTAGGGCGGGAGATACCGTCATGTCCTACCTCCATTAGCACTTCACGCATTTGCGATAAAATACTTGAATTATCTTTGTTTTCATCACTGTAGAAATAATAAATTTATTTATTATTTTATTAAAAACACTGGGCTTGGCATACTTAGATACTAGTGAGACTATAATAGCTAGACTACTTATTATTATGCAAAATGGACGTAAAGAGTGAATAAATTTCACAATGCAATTTTTATCATTGAAATTTAATTATTGATAAAAATCGACCTGTCTCACACCTAGCTCTGATTCGAACCCACGATCGTTTACTTTTGTTCACTGTTCAAATAAATTGTGAATGCAAAAAAGTAAAAGTAATAGGATAAATAGCAATTATTTCATCTTCATCGATTGTCAAAGATCTGGGAAGACATTGCATTGCGTGTGAGGGTGGTAATGTCTTCACATTAGCTATACAGCGCGTAAGAGGTAGGTATTGGATAAATTCGACGCTTCTTGTAACGATTCCTTGGCTGAGTGATTAGAGCATTCGTCCGGACGGTGAAAGAAAGACTTGGTAGCGAGCGCAGTGCGCACAGGCACAGGAGGGCGCGGGACGTGGGGGCGGCGTACCATGCACACATTGACAGTCCCACTCACACATTGATAGCTCGGTTGTTCGGGCACTGCGCGACAGCAATAGATTTTACAAATACCTATTTTTCAATTCTCTCGCCCTTAGTGTTTCCTCTTAATGAACTGTTTTTCATTTAATTTTAAACTTTAAGACTATGTAAATAAAGTACTTTTTGTAATCTCAGTGGTTTCCCAATGGTTAACAATTAGTAGAATCAGGGTCCAGGCACCTCTCTCTCCTTATCCGGGCGCAAAGTGCGCCTCCCCACATCCCGGGGCTATTACTGACACCATGCTTCCCACATTGGGGGAAGGAGGTCATCTCAAAGAGATGTTTCCGGGTTTGCCGGGGTGCGAGAGATATGTCTTGCTAATGCAATGCAAATCTTGCCAACTAAAACGCATTCTCACCTCCGGTAATCAAAAACGTCGTGCGTTTTACTTGGTTCGAGTCGGACATACCTAATCACATTCACCGACTTTGGTGTAAGTAGTAACCTACGTGGGGATTTTGCTCACAATGAAGAAAAGGCCCCCTTTTGTTACGATACATATCTACCTACATTACTACAAAACAACTGTTTTGAACACAATATACAACAGTGACTCATTTTTTTTGTGCAACTATAGCTACATAAAAGTAAACCTTGGCCAGTGAACGTCATGTCTTCACTAAAATAACTTATCTAAGTGTAATCAGTGTTTGCCTAATGAATAGTATCTATGTGGACTACATAATAATACGAACAGATAGAATATAGGTGTACTCGTTAGACCCCGATATATTAAGATAAGGTTGATGACACGATCAACAAAAATGTAATTATGATTACTTAAGTCTGCACCAAAGTTAGATAACTTCACAGAACTAATTATATCTTAATATTAGTTCAATGGTTGATCAAATAGGATAATAATGTAATTACTTGTGCAGGCTGACTGAATTATTCATTAACCAAAGTCTAAGGACGGCTAAATTGCTTGTCTTAGGCGCGATTTCATGAAGTAGGTATAAATTGAAATGAGCAGGAGTCGGACTAGTCGGTACTGGTCACTAAACTTTAAAAAATCTTATAATGTTAATGGTAGGTATTCTATCGTTTTCCATAAATTCATTTGCACTAATTTTGTTTGTCATAATCATCCCCGGTCATAATATTTACTTGCACTATTATCATTTATACTAATAAAGTTTGACATAACAAGTCAACAGTTGGCATATAAAATTATGGCATTTTAAATTATGGCAAACATTAGTAAACCAATGTTAATACAATAAATACTTAGATATGTATCAGTAAATTAGCCTATGTCACTCCACTGAAAAACATACACCTCTCCTAATGACCGCCATTGTTCCCAATCGTTCGCCACGGTAATACCTACTATACTTACATAATTTATACTAATAATAATAGTATTACCGTTCTACAGTCTACTTATACTACCTTCTTAGGGATCGCTTAATTAATATTATGAACGATTTATGTATCAGTAATTTAAATGCGACATTCTCAGAAACGTAACAATACAATAATGAGACGCAGATGGTGTTTTGCAAATAGTTGGAAATAAAAGAATTTTTAAGTAGCAGTTATACATATAAATATAGGTACGAACCCATACACGTATCTACGTATTGTTGGGGACGTAAACAAAGTATTCATTGTTTTTACAGAACTTCGTTTTAAACAAACGTTTAATAGTTGAAATTATTTCAATGGAAAAACGATAACTTTTATTATAAGAATTGAAATTACAAACGTCATAACTCCTAATTACCACCTTATTTCGCCACCATTTACCACCTGATCTGAATTGACCTTAAGTGACTAAACATTTTCAAAAATGTAGGTACTTATGTTATTCTAACATTTCTTGTGATTTCTTCTTGTGATCTCAGTGGTTTGACAATGGTGAGTAATTAGTAGAAACAAAAAAGTTAACTAACGAATATTATGTTAATTCATTATTTTTGATCCTATTAATCACCAATTCCTTGCATATTTTAGCTAACTTTGAAAGTTTAAAATATCCCTAATATAGTACATTAGTATACATTGTGCTTAACAGCATTCCCGGTAGAATCTGAGTACCTATATACGACTTTTATGGGAGTGACTGCCACTCCGAACTCGCGATGTAGAGGGTCAGTCAGTACTTGTACAGGAGTATAGATTCATATCTGTTTCTGGTATCTTACTGCTGCATTGCTTTACAGATTTTTATCTAATCATTTTTGAAGTAGGTATACAGAAAATTGGTGTCGTACATTTTTTATCGGAAATTGCCTCTGCGACTGTAAGGACCATTGTTTACCAGACACCATGTATTTAATAAATATGTACTTCATTCATAGTCCTTTGTATAATCATTGTTTATTAAACATCAGTGTCACTTCGCACGGGGAAACAGTTTCCTACTACTGCGTCACCTAGCGGTTCCACTGATTGTAGGTATAACCTTTATGCAAGACTGTTTATTACCTAGTGCGCGTATAATGCCTAGGTAAGTTACTGGATGTCCTACTATTAGAAAAGTAGGTATATTGTGATCTTGTTTATAAGTTTATTCGGGTTTTTTCTTTTTTAAATTATATAAATAAAACTGAAACCACTAATATTCCCTCTCTCTAACCGCTTAAGCTTGTATCTTGTGTCAAGACTGGGTTAACTTGTTAGTGTAATGACCAGGATTCGAACCAGGCACCTCTCGAACGTAAGTGTAAATAGGTATTTAGGTTACATTCGCAAATTCCTCGACAGTGCTTAGGTATGCACCTTTTATAATAGTTATTGGTTCATATAATAATTATTGGTTCACCATTCTGGAACCCGAAATGCATTGACTTATTAATCGTACCCATGATTCTACCTCATATGCTTAGGGACAATGGGAATCTTTATATTTAAGTAGCCATAGACCATATACCTACTTACGACTCTTGCGCATATAGCAAAATACAGACAGAGCTCTTGCGTCATCGAAACAATCTGTTACACACAAACAAACCTAACCTTCTCTGTGACGTAGACAGGTCGACTTCGAACGAGCATAAACGATGTCGGATATTCCATTTCGTCGCATTAATTCTTTTGAAAACTTTGTCTCTGGGGATATCCAAAATCGTCATTATAATAATATATACAACAGCTTACGTAAACGTCAGGCTGGCCCGGCCACCAAGAAGTGCTTGTATTTTCTTAAAAAAAAGTTCCTTTGAAAACGTGTAGGTATTTGTAACGTTCGATTGATACCAATCTCATTACCAAATTCCATGGGGCCGGGCCAATCTGACGTACATTAAAAACTTTGTCTCTGGGGATATCCAAAATCGTCATTATAATATTAAACAGCGGCTTACGTATGCGAACATACGAACTGCCGCTAGTCGCGACTAACGAGGATAACCATACAACTTTCACCTTGGTTTTTCTGCTCATATATACCTACCTAACCTACTGATGTAACGTTCATCCGTAGCGCAGATATTTTCACAATTTATTTAAGCGCATTTGCAAAAAGTGTACGACAAAGCTTAGACATTCAACTACTCAACTAGCATATCACAGTCCACTGCTGGACATAGGTCTCTCCCAATATTAGGACGCTTAGTCCTAGTATTTTGTAGTGTCATGTTACCAACCGTTTTTATTTAATCGTGTGATATAAAGAGGATGTTCACGAACGCAGGGGATTCTAAGATAAGGGGAACATCTCGAAATAAAGGGTCCCTGGTCTGTCGGGGTGTGAGGGATATGTTCGCTACTATATCACCTTCAGCGACTAAAACCAAAGACGGCGTGCGTTAAGTCGGTTTGAGTCCGATATAACATAACCACGGTAATACTATATAACCTCTCTTACCGGCTCCAGTAAGATTGGTATCCGTTGGGATTTACCACACGGAAAAAAATAAAAGACGTTTCTGAGATGGACGGCTTCTCTGCGAACATTCTCTTTCACGACGACATAGATAAAGTACATTTATTTTTAAATGAAGCTGAAGGCAAGGTCTCAGGAAAGAGCGTCACCATTACAAACACGTCGTGTTACAATGTAGGTGCTCAGCTTGACGGCGTCATCAGATGCTTATCCCTGGGTGTATTTAAGTGCATACCTACACCTGAACAAGCCTTTTCATTGGGGTAGAGAGTTTCTACTTATTGCTACCTATCATCCTGGAATAGCAATAGCCTTGCCAGGATAGTCGCTATACGCACTTAGTATTATTATTTATTAGCTTCCACTACCTATCGTACTTTATTGTTCTCATATTCACACACATTGATATACGATATTCATTCAATCATACATGCATGCGTCGCTGCCGTGTTTTTAACAGGAAACAGTGACGGAAATACTCGCGAGACTTATCACATCAGTTAATATTTATTAACAATATTTGAGGAATATTATAAATATTCACCACATCCGCTTCATAAAACGTCAGTATAGGTACATAGACGCGACGATGCGGTGGCGCAAAATGCGCATTCCCATATCAGAGGGCTACACCGTCGTGGTCCCTACAGCCGAAGGGGGTCATCTCGTTAGAGCGGGCAAGAGTTTTCTACATAGACAGCAACCGAACTCTCTTAACCTTCACCCCTCCCTCATCCTTCATCCCCATTCCTCTCTAAATGGTCGACAGCACGAGTGTGACGCCCCTGGTATTGCAAACGTCCATAGGCCACGCTACTTTCCATCAGGTGGGATGTGTGTTTGTCTGTCATCAATCAATCAGCCCATCGCAGTCCACTGCTGGACATAGGCCTCTCCCAATATGCGCCACTGCGCCCTATCCTCCGCCTTCGGCATCCAGTCTGTCCCAGCCGCCTTTTCAGGTCATCAGTCCATCTGGCTAGGGGGCGTCCTACCTTCCGTTTGCCTTCTCGCGGTCTCCACTCGTGAACTCGTTTGCTCCAGCGACCATCGGTCCTCCGGCAGATGTGGTCAGCTCACTGCCTCTTTAACTTGGTTGTTCTGCGAGTTATGTCTGTACCTTTAGTTCTTTGTCGGATGCCCTCATTGCGAATTTTATCCTTCAAAGAGACTCCAAGCATAGCTCGCTCCATGGCCCGCTGAGCGACTTTCAATTTGTGGACTAACCCCACCGTCAATGTCCACGTTTCGGCACCGTAAGTCATAACAGGCAGAACGCACTGGTCGAAGACCTTTGTTTTCAGGCATTGTAGTAGGGGGGGAGGAGAAGACGCGACGCAATTGGCCAAACGCTGCCCAGGCCAATTGGATCTTTCTGTCTGGATTGGATCTGTCTGTCATCTAATTGGTATATTTTTTTTTAAATAAAATTAAAGAGAAAGTTATAAAAACTTATACCATTTTATTTAAAACAGTATTACTTATCATATCACAAATATTATAGGACTATAAACTCATGTATATAGATGTAAATACATTACAAAAATACTTGTTAACATTTTGGCATTGAGGGATGGATTAATACATTGTTATAATTTTTTGTTTACAGAAATAACTCTCAAATATATACATTTAATAAATCTAAAAGACCACAGTAAAAATAATAGATTCAACATTATGATAAACTAAATTCAAGCCAATACAAACACAGTAGGTACAATATTGATCTAGAGTTAAAAAGTAACTAAAATATGTGTAAGTACCTATCAATTCACAAAAAATAAGTAGAGGGTAGGCTTTTTATTTTGACCTGAGCCATTCCTCAACAAAAAAAAATTAACCCAGTAGATACTGCAACAGATTTGAATTTTATGCACTAATACCATAGATAAGATAAATATTCAGTTATAGCACTTGAGGTACCTAACTTAAGGCACCCTGTTGTTATCATCAGCTCATAAATAACTTGATACATTTTTCAGCTTACTATTATTTTTTTCACTGACTACTTTTACAAATCCTAGACTACCCTTGCCTTTGAGAAATTATTTATAGGTATTAGGCACTATAAGCATAACTAATAAAAGAAGTGTATTTTTTTTAAGAATTTTGTTTTAAATTTAAGTTTTAATATCTTCAAATCTAATCTTTTACTGATTATATTAGAAAAGGAGGTAGATGTATTGGATTGTAATCTCTAAGTGCTAGAAAAAGAATAGTAACTTACGTAATGAATCCATGGTATTATACACTTAGTGGTTGAACAACATAAAAATTTACTATTTGCTTCATCAGGTCCATTTAATAAATAGCTATTGATATAGTTATTGTTATATAAGTATGTAGGTATATAACCTGTTATTAATTTTTATGGTTTTTCAAAATAGGTTACATTTTATTTTTTCACCAGTAACAATCTGTTCAACCAAGTTTAGTTCTCATTCAATAATATTGAGATTCTTAATAAGTCATGTTTACTCGGAGACATTAATTAAGCAAAATGTAGTAAGTTTAATTTTAAATTGACTTCTGTGTTCTTTTCAATGGTGAATTCAGCTTTTACTTAAAAATCAACAAACCTCCAAGTAGAATAAGAAATGAAAGTACAAACATTAGTGTAAATTATAGAAATCAAACTGAGCCAGTATCTACTGGAAAGAAAATATTTTTATACTTAATATGCTACACAATAGGCCAAAATGGCAGCTACAATAGTAAACATAGGCACATTTGTGGTTGCCGAATTAGGTCTTAATGATTTATCTGCATAGGTCTGCAGAAGACCACAAGGCACATTCTTCCTCATATTTGACATAGGACTATTTCTAATCACAAAGCACTGCATTCCAGGGGTCACGTCCACAGGTTTTCCTTTAACATCCAACGCACTAACTAGTGTTGTATTTGTTGTCGTTGTAGTTGTTACTACGGATGAACTTGCAGCTGGTGCATTTTGAGTCACATTTGGGACGATACCGGGCACACCGGGGATGTTTACACCAGTTACATTAACAGGTACTAAAGTGCCGTTTGGCAACATTGCATATATTGGTGCTTGAACAGGCGCTGGTGTCTGTACAGCCCCCACGTTAGTATTATTCACAATAGTAACATTAGTCACAGTTGTTGTCGTTGTTACAGTTGAGTTGTTGGCTGTAGCTTGTTTTTGCCGCTCTTGCATGTCTTGGTAAATAAAACTGCTTATTATCTGACAGTCTATTTTAGTTTCCTCATAATCTCCATTCTCTTTCTTGATAGCAAACTTGCACACTTCGCCTGGTTGTGTTCTATACGGTACATTGCTGCCACTTCCGCCAGATCCGTGATTCGAGTTTGCTGCGTGCGCTGCATATGCGGCGACACCGAGAGTACCAAGATTCATTAACGCCAAACCAGCCAACAACGTACCGTACTTGCTACCGGAATCTTTGTACTGGTACACGTAAGTAGGGGGCGTACCATGGTATACTGGGTAACTTACCGATCCACCGCGCGGCGACGCGTAACTTATTTGCGTTGGTGGAGAGTAGTGATAATGGTTGTGAACAGTTGTGTGTGTAACTGGTTTCTTCGCGGGATAGTTGTGGCCACCAGATAATCCACTTCCAGATGACGGATAACCATGGTTGTTGCTAGAAGATGGATAAGTATGGGAACCTCCAGACGATGGGTATCCTGAACCTGCTGGCTTTGCCGGGTATCCTGAGCCTGCCGGCCTGTTGCCTCCAGAAAGTCCTCCGCCACTTGACGGATAACCGTGGCTGCCTCCTCCAGAAAGTCCTCCGCCACTTGATGGATAACCGTGGCTGCCGCCAGAATGTCCCCCGCTACTAGATGGGTAACTGTGGCTGCCGCCAGAATGTCCCCCGCTACTAGATGGGTAACTGTGGCTGCCGCCAGAAAGTCCACCTGAGCGATGACCTCCGCCGGAGAAGCCGCCAGATTTTGGATAACTGTGACTACCACCACCACTCCTTTTAGCTATTATAGGGCTTAAAAGTAATGTCAATATTAGCCCGACTAATAACGTACACTTGGGTAAAAACATTTTCACAATTCACATTTATTTTTCACACACGTCCTATAGTAACGCTCGTGCGCATATAACTGAAGTTAGCTGGATTTTGTATCGAAGCAAAGTGAGAGAGCGGCGCGGCGGCGATCCGGCAATCAATATTCGTGGTATGCAATAACTTCACTTCACTCTGATGACGATGACGCGAGTCGACACGGCACGGAACGGCAATGCGGCACGGGTATAAGTGCTGTTTTTATTTTTTTCACCATCTTTACTTTATCCCTAAGCAAACAGGTATGTAAAATAGATAACATAAATTATAGAATATAAGAATAATCAAAACTGAACAAAGCTGCAAAGCACCACAAAATGTTACCATTCCATTAAAATAAAATCCCCAACTTCCCTAAAATCTTCTCCTTTTTTGGTGGTTTTTCGGCAAGGATTTTTGAAAATCTATCAATATTTCGAGCTCTAGGTTTTAAATAGCTACGGCTACGTAATGATTTTGGGGCAGGTAACCATAGATGATATAGCCAGATCAAAGGCGGATTTTTAATTAGACGATATCAATTGACAGTAGCTAATGTCACTTCGTCAAATAATAAAATCTTGAAATCAACTTTCAAACTAAATATAAATAATGGAAATAGCTATTAAATTACAGGAATAACGAACTTATGAATCTGTAAGAAAATTTCGGTAATTTCGTATGTAAAGACCTATTATAATAATTCACTTTACACTATTTTTATTTCATTAAAAACTTGCAACCCAGTAAACGTCAGTTAGCTTCGTCTAATTAAAAATCCGACTATAGGTATATTTATATAGGGTAACTCTTCTGTTCTGTCACTCAAGAAAAATGATTATAAAATTAAAGCGGAAGAGGATTTATACCTGTGAGATAAAACTCAAGCATACAATGTCATAAATCATAATCTACGCTGTATAAATGCCTATATATACCTACCTATAAGGATCTACCTACATATTTTTTTATTTGTCGTGTAGCTATTGCATTTTTCAAAACGGAATTGATATGACACGAAATATTTCGCTTAAAATAATTTATTTCAGTCAGTCCCACGGATACCGCTTCCGTCTGCCATCAGGAGTGGGTTAGAGGAGGACAGGCCGCCGTCATGTCACCTATGTAGGTAACTTGACGGCGGCCTGTCATGGCCAAACTAGTAGTTCGAAATTCGAACTAGTTCGAACCTTGCTTTTTCTCCATGGTGGAGGAGAATTTGGAGAGAATTCCAGCTTGTCTCAACAGGGCCACATCAACCTGGACCGCAATTAGCCACAGGTGGCAGCGTCTAGGGTAAATAAAAGTAGGTACGATTATATTCACAAAAGTGTACTCCCAATAAAGCAATAAATTCATGAAACACACATACAAGCGACGATTTACATTTGCATCTTTGAATCATCATTGAACTTTACTTTAAAAAATACTCTAAATCTTCAATATGTACCAACCTAAATCAGACTGTAAGTCTGAGGTACCTAAGTAAAAATTTACAATTTTTAGAAGTATAAATTTCCATACTTATATTACAAAATTAAATAGCTACACACATTTGTCTGTACATTTAATAATAGATTGAATTATGAATGGTTTCAGAATCCAAATTCTTATAATGTGACACCATATGCCGGATTGTTCCGGCAAGGCTCCTGTCAGCTATGTTCTCCACTGCGTACTCGTCGAATTAGATCCTCGACCCTTCTGTATGGACTTTGGCATCTCTCGTTATTAGCCTCTATGAGATACGGACCTGCCTCACTATCTCTGCCTTCAGGAGTATGACAGCCGCTTGATCCGTCGGTAACTTTATTCAAAAAAGGCTCAACATCAGGCACTACTGGAGTCACAGCTACAACAGCTCTATTTTCCTCTATCGAATTCATTTCTGCTTCTCTCTGCCGTAGCCACACTGGAGAATTGATATATATCTTTGGTCTCTCTCTTAAAGCATTGCACCTTTCTAAAGCGGGTCTTCTAACAGGCATCGGTGGTCGAAGAGCTGCTTGCATTGTCGTCCCTCTTCCAAATACGGAACATATCAGGCCTTTTAATGCTGCTCTAAAATCTTTCAAGTGATACGCGTACAGGAAAGGGTTGATGGCAGAATTTAAATGAGAAAAGATAACGCAGAAATACGTTAAAGGGTTTGGAATGTCCAGTTCAGGCTTGAATGCTTTCACGGCATTAACAGTATAAAGTGGTATCCAGCATACAATAAAGAAAAAGACTATGATGGCGAGATTTTGGGTGGCTTTGACTTCCCTCTTTTGGGCCGCTCCAAGAACTCGTAGCATAGTGCCCCCACCGGATATCCGCCCACGGCTGCCATCGACTGTCATCACCTCACTCAGCTGAAAATGATAAATGGTTCAAGATAAATTATAAAGGATACCTACTTGAATAATAAGTTAATGTACTTAGCCAAAAAATAATTAATAGACACTTGTACTTTTCCATTTATTTATTGACCTGACCGATTTCTCCTCACGGCATTATCAAAGTCATTATAGTTAAAAGGCCATCATCATCTCCCTGCCCTTGTCCCAATTCTCGGGGTCAGCACAACATGTCATTCTCCTCCATACATTCCTATCAGATATTATTTTTCCATATCCTTTGATTGCCATAAATCTTCTTTCGCACAATCCACCCATCTTTTTTCATACTTTCGGCCTTTCATAAAAGGCATTGCTCTGTGTAAAAATGACATATTCTTAACTATATTCTGAAAACTTTAATAATGTCGTGAGGCGAAACCGGTCAGGGTTAATAAATGAATAAGTAGAAAAGTATTCAATAAGTATGTGTAGTAAATTCCACCAAGTGCCATCAATGAGTAATGTAAACAGTTCAGCTCAAAAATCTCAAATGCTTAGATACTTATAAGAACAAGTTTATTACCATTAAAATATCATTAAATATCATTGCCGTTTATTTCAGGTATAACCAGGTTAGATCGTCAACAACGGATCATCAGTATAAAGCAAGTTAAATTTAAAATACGATTCATTTTGAGGAGTCCGCTGACTTTTATATAATTATTTATTAGTAAAAATTTTGTAAATGGATACAATAATTTTGGATACCTACGAGCTATTCAACATTTAGGTAGTTAGGCCACTCTAAAGACCGAAATATGATTGTGAAATTTTTTGATGAGGAAAATACTTATAAAATAATCACGTTTATAATGGTGAGAGTTAATTAGAATAGTTGACGTGCAAAATGTAACTTATAGTGACATAGATGCCACAAGTATGGGACTAAGAATAACCTGGCAACACTTTCTTTCATTTAACTCTAACACCATCAACAATCATGTCAAATTATTAGTATAACTTGGTTCATTAAAGAAAGGTTTTATAAATGGCGAACGTTATCACTTCCTCTCGCTCGCACACATGTACTGTCTATACTCACGCGCGTACCGTCAACACAAAAAAAATATTGATCTTTATTTTCTTCCACGCTCTGTGCTCTTGATGCGATGCATAAAAGAAAGGATTCTTAAATTTCGGCTTGTATTTGCGTTGACAGATAGTACACCTAGCATACAAAATTTCATTTTTTTCAGTTTAAAAAAAATATAAACAAGACCGTTGTTCATAATAATGTTAGTTCTTTATTTTATCCAACATCATGATCTTCCATGATCCTCCTTATAGAATGTGATATACGTTCCTTTTTCAGGATGAAAGGACTCAATGTGCGTTTAAAAGGACTCTATGTGTAAAAGTAGGTACTGTTTCCGATGAAAACAAAAATAGATGCCGTCACGTGTCGCGGGCGAAGCCGCCGGCCGCAGCTAGTTAGAAATTATTACGACCCGGTCTTGTTTTTATAATTATTCATATGAAAAAAAATATATTTGAAATTTTATATGCTAGCTGTATTATCTGTCAACGCAAGTACAAGCCGCCATTTATAAAACCTTTCTTTAATGCACCAGCTTATATCACAAACTACAAACAAAAAGGTCTAATTTATATCAACCATGAACACGCAAAATGTATCATAATAGAAGAAAAAAAGAAATAGAAAGAAAAACTACATTATTCTATATTTCTTTTTTTTTTCGGTAGGTACAACTTGTATCTAGCCACTCTTGGATGTTTGTATTCTCTGTGGAATGGTGTAGATGATCGCTTTATTTTGATTTAAGAGACTTTTTATTTAGATCACCTACTTGCTTTAAAACCACGCGGTAGATATGAGCGTAGAATGCAGCCAGCAGCACGCTGGGGGTTACAATTGTTGCGAAGTAGAGAAACAAGAGGTAATTGTAGTCCATTACATCTACGAAGTAACAGCCAGGCGTAGACGGGCTGCCATTGTGCCACCCGAACAGTGGTAGGAGACCCACGCCAGCACCTGATACCCAGCATACAGAGATTATCCCTGAAAAGAAAGAAATACTTATGAATAAAATGGTATGGTTCTAACGAGACAGATATACTCGTAATGTAAATACACAGAATACAAGACATGACCGTATAAGTAGGTATATAACCTATTGAATAATATTCTGAAGTAACTATGGAAGTAGATAGATACATTTTTTCCTGCGGCAATACCCATCCCACAGATAAACCCACACTATTATCCCACAGATAATAATAGTAAGTCAATAGGGTCTTCATCATGCATGTGCCTATAAGAATATAAACTTCTATCATAAACGCACAAAATGATCGATAGCTATGAGATTTATAACAGGCGCTAAAGCACAAGTTTTTTTATGTTTAAAATTGGTACGTCAATTTGATCTCAGTTCGCCTGATGGTAACCTGACAATAAAGGTTCAGGAAAATGGGTCGCCATACTCGCCATTACAAACACGTAGGTACAGTGTTACAATGATGGCGTTCAGCGCATGCTTTTTCACGCCCAGCTTTTTGAAGTATAGCAAATCATCACATCATTAATATTAACTAACTATGTGTTTTATTTTTCAAAATTAATTAACTTACATTGGATATATTTTTGACATTAATCAAAATAAGTCATTGTTACTGCAAATATATAAATACAATTTAAAATATATTCTCGAAACATTTTGCAGATGAGAATATCATGTACAAAATTGTACCTAATGTACCTAATAAGTTACATTTATAGATATATTTATTATAGGATTGTTATTAAGACAAAATCATAGCAAAGTACCTTGTAGCTATATTGTTTTAATAAGAATCAAAACATTTTGTAAACATACTTTTTGATCAGCGCCACCTTGCGAAACAAGAGTGAACTAAGCTTGGCGTGACCGTGCCATGATGATTATTATAGTTAATGTAGTTTTGAACTTGTTTCATAATCAAACTTTTTATTGAATATTGAATAACATAAGTATTTCTGATTGACGTCAGTAATCATTCTAAGCTAAGTTCGCTTCCTAGGCACTAGTACCTACCTAGAGAGGAATCGGCACCATTTTAAGTGATTTCACAGGACTAGATATGGACGAATATACATTTACCTCATGTCAAAGTGTATAAAGATATCACAATACTTTGAAGACAATAACAGAATAAATATTGGTACCTACTTAAGAGGAAACACTAGGGCTGATTTCCCATACAAACGTAGTCCCCTGTTTTCTCCCTGGATAATACTAGTAGAGCAATATTTTTTTTTCTAAAAATCTATGGCCACTATTTTCATGTTCCTATGTTTTCATTTTTTTCATAAATTATTTATTAAAAGAGTTATGAACCTTTAAAACCTAAAAAATTGGCCAGATTTTCCGCTGTGTTCAAACATTCAGTAAACAAATTCAAATAGATTTTATAAAAAAAGGAAAACATAGGAACACACCCAAAGCCTTTCTTTAATTTTTAATGATAGAAGTAGCTGAATCGGTTAAGTTTTGGAGAAGAAATCAGGGGAGTACGAAACGTTGATTTCACGCACTTTTAATAGGTATTTTCGGTCCAAGCTGCAGTTGTCTCTATCGCACTCTGCGGAGGAAGGGTTGAGGTTGGGGACGCGCGGACTAATACATATACAAACACTCTTGTGACGTGAAGCTTAGTCGATAATTTTATCGATATCTTAGTGTTGTTCATCGATATCGATATTTTGCGTGAAGTGCATTTATCAGATTATTGTGCTGTTCTATTGTTGAAAGGTATTATGTAACTGATGAACTTTTTCTAGATAATTTTTTATCAATATATTAAAATTACACTAATAATAATTGTAGTTAAATCAAAAGTCTGCTAGATGCACGTAGTGCAAGACCGATCGTCATCCTGAACGATTTCACCACTATTGTTATCATCAGCATCACAAATTGTTAGATAGTGTGTAAATAAATAAATAAATAAAAAAAAAGATCAAAATCAGACTCTGAAGATGTGCTTGCATTTTCTTCAAATAATTCTCGATTTTTCTTGGAAGCTTTTTTTTTATACCACTTAGGTGGCAGGCAAGCACACGGCCCACCTGATGGGAAGAGGTCACCGTGGCCTATGGACGTTTGCAACACCAGAGGCGTCACACACGTGCTGCCTACCCTGAAGAAAGCGTCTAATGCCCTTCTTGAAGAACCCCATATTGTAGTCGCTTGGGAAAACCACGGCAGGGAGCTCATTCCACAGCTTGAGCGTGCGCGGGATGAAACTCCTTTATACCGCACAGTGCGCACCGTTTCGGGTTGTAGTGTGTGAGGATGAACTCCCTCTCTATGGCGAGCGGTGCGATGATAAAAAGTTGGTGTGGGCATCATGTCAAACAATTCTTCTGAACACAGGCCATTATACAGGCGGTAGAACACACACAGTGAGGCGAAGTCCCTTCTGATGTTCAAAGGTTCCACACCACCTGAGAGTATGGGATTGTCGACGATCCTCAGCGCCCGCCGTTGTACCGAGTCAAATGGGTCAAGCTGGCATGCAGGCGCCCCGGCAAAGAGGTGACAGCAGTACTCCATGTGGGGCCGAATCTGTGCCTTATAAAGAAGGAGTCTATGCTCCGCAGTGAAGTACTCCTAGTTTCTTTGATGCCAGCCTAACCTTGTCCTCCAAGTGACTGCGGAACTGGACATCGCTGGAGATATCGACACCAAGGATCCCGATACTCGAGGAGATGGTGAGCGGTGTGTTCAGGAATTAGGGCGCCACAATAAATGGGGTTTTCTTAGCGGTGAATGCACATACTTGTGTCTTAGTTGGGTTGAATTGGACCAGGTTTAGTCGTTCCCAGTCGGAAACTCTGGTGAGAGTAGTCTCTATTTCAGACACAAGTTGTTCGCGACTTTCCTCCACCTCAGAGCGAGGGATGTTTGCACGGCCCGGTTTTACTCAAGAAATTGTGCTCGAGTTTGTAGCCAGGGTACATTAGATATCCCGTATCGGCAGGGCATGATATTTGAGTCTCCGTCAGAAAGAGCAACATCGGTTTCGCGGCTTCTAGATGGTGGTGGACCTCGTGTAGGATAGAGTGTATACCCCTGATGTTGCAAAAGTCCACTTGCATAGTGGAGTTAATAGCTGGAGGAACGTTTCTCTTTATTGATTTGACCATTTTTGTGAAGGAGTGGGAGTGGGGGGGGGGTGAAGGTTAAGGGAGCCTCTGTGCTGGCAGCGCAGGAGACAAAGGCAAGGCTTCGCGCCACCGCTGACATATTAGGGTTATGTGACTGGCTGGCGCGGCGGGCAGAAGGGACTGCAGCCGGGTCCACTCCGGTCTCCTTCTCCGGCACGACTACAGCACCGAGAACTTTACACAGGCTGCTGGTTTAGCCTCCTGGGGCGGAGATTAAGTAATCCCCAGGTTCGGGAACCGTACAGCCTGCGGGCGGCCAGCGGTTAACCGTTTCACCGGGTCTCCCTGACCACCACGTCAACATTTCACGCCCGCACAAGTCAGCCTTTGGTCTTCCCGCTGACAACACAATACCTCCCCAGTGAGCTCTGGCTACCCTACTTACCGTCGGATACACAACACAAGGTTATTATTAGTCGCGGTTTTCTGCAGGGCGGAGGTACTTCCCCAGTCGGACTGCTCAATTAGGGCGGGAGATACCGTCCTGTCCTACCTCCATTAGCACTTAACGCATTTGCGATAAAATACTTGAATTATCTTTGTTTTCATCACTGTAGCAATAATAGATTTATTTATTATTTTATTAAAAACACTGGGCTTAGCATACTTAGATACTAGTGAGATTATAATAGCTAGATTACTTATTATTATGCAAAATGGACGTAAAGAGTGAATAAATTTCACAATGCCATTTTTATCATTGAAATTTAAGTATTGATAAAAACGACCTGTCTCACACCTAGCTCTGATGGAACTCGAACCCACGATCGTTTACTTTTGTTCACTGTTCAAATAAATTGTGAATGCAAAAAAGTAAAAGTAATAGGATAAATAGCAATTATTTCATCTTCATCGATTGTCAAAGATCTGGGAAGACATTGCATTGCGTGTGAGTAATGTCTTCACATTGATGAAATATAAATAAATAAATAAAATAAAGGCTAGCTATACAGCGCGTAAGAGGTAGGTATTGGATAAATTCGACGCTTCTTGTAACAATTCCTTGGCTCAGTGATTAGAGCATTCGTCCGGACGGTGAAAGAAATACTTGGTGGCGAACGCAGTGCGCACAGGCACAGGAGGGCGCGGGACGTGGGTGCGGCGTACCACGCACACATTGACAGTCCCACTCACACATTGATAGCTCGGTTGTTCGGGCACTGCGCGACAGCAATAGATTTTATAAATACCTATTTTTCAATTCTCTCGCCCTTAGTGTTTCCTCTTAACTTACTGTACAATGTCACTGCTACAATTCTTAGTAGGTACCTACCTACCTACTGGTTATCAGTGTGTTACCGGGTGTCGCAAGAGGCGACTAACGGAAAACGCAGAGGAAATCACTGCGAGAAGAGGAAATCTCGATATAAAACCCTGTACCAAGTCGTCTGGTCAGCGTGGAGACAGTAGCACTAGCATGAACTCCTATCGAATTCGTAATGTAAAAGTTTCGAGAGAACGGATCATTGTGATTGGCAATCTGCCTCTTGTGTACCCCGCCAATCGCAATGCTCCGTTCTGTCGAAACCTTTACATTACGAATTCGATTGAAGTTCATGCTAAGGCTACTGTGGTTGGAGATCAAAAACCCCTTCCTCCACAGAGAGGCGCGCGCGGAAATACGATGCCGCTATCTACCTTGGCGTAGGCAGCTAATATCTATAGTCCATTTTTTGTTTAGGTATTTAAATAAACGCAGAAAATCTTGTTATAACTTTTTAATACGTTTTGTTAAAAGACTCAGTATCAAAATACTGTGCTGCTTCGGAACGCATTTTAAAGACTAAAAACCGAACCACTAGTTAGTCAGTTAATTAGCCCAGTTTATTCGTTTAAAATATGTTTTTATAATAAGTTACCACAAGATTGTTTACCTTTATTACTTACCTAAACAAATGAAATGGTGAATGGTGAATGCCGGTCCTACTTTACTACCTCAAAAGGAAAACCTGCCTCAGGGTCTCGCTTGACCACCATCGGCAATAAATTGACTCTAACCAATCATTATGGGAAACGGTGCGGGCTGTGCGGTGTGCGGTATGAAACTGGTGGAACTTCATACCACGCATGTTCAAGCTGTGGTATGAAGTTCCACCGCGTCTGGGCTGTATATATCTGTCTGATGTCAAACAGCTCTACCACTTAGTCGCCTTGTACGAGTACTACACAACATAAGAAGAGCTGGAGTGGCCCCAATTCTTATTAATTCCTTACTTTATTTTGTTATATTCAAAATAAATTACGAATGCTCAAAATAATTGGTTACTCATTAACTATTTTCTAACCATCTATTACAAATAGGTAATTTTGTTGTACAAAACATCAGTATGCAGGTGCAGCCGTGCGGAAACCTAATTATTTAAGGGTCAACTCCCACTGATAGAGCAGCTGTCCGCAGTAGCCGGTCGCGGGCAGAATTTGTGATTAGAATTGGATGGATGAACAGCCATCGGCGCAACACGCTGCCACATCTTATGCCGCGTCTACATTTATGTACCATTTTACCGTGACCGTGTCAGAAGTGCGTGTCCGTCGCGTATTCAGCTGTGTTGTCATTATGGTTTCATTTATGCTCAGCTATCGAGCATAAATGAAACCATCGATCGACTGGTGGCCATGTCATCACAACTTTAGTTGGTATGTTCATGTGAAAGTTGTTACGTTGATACTCAACGTCATGTCATGATGTCACGCATGCTGTCCGGTCCGCTTTTCATGTCACAAACCTGGACGGACCTTTAGTCTTCAAATGACATTAAACTTTATCTTCTCTATATAAGATACAAGATCTATAATATTTTGCCTTAAAAAAAAGCTGCCGGCCGCAGCTCTTTCAGTAGAAATTGACTCTAAATTTGTTGAAGTCAAGGACACGTCTCACGGACCAACGGCCTCGCAAACACAGGTTTTTGCTTTAGTTTTTTCAATGCTGGCGGCCATTTTGTCTACTCACCTATAGTAGGCCTCGATAGCATCGCCATACCTAAATACTAGGTATATTTTTTCTGTGGCAACACTGCTCTGTTTATAAGTGCCCGGTTAATGGCAATAGGCTCGCCACCTATTACATTGGGACCTAAACATAAAGTGGTGAAATGTGGGTGCTAGCACCTCTGCTAACCCCTTCGGGGATAAAGGCGTGAGTTTATGTTATGTTATGTTTAACACTGCTCTGAATGAATGAATGAGCCCCACTTTGTCACAGGATCCCCGTTCCCGGCAATTATTCAAGTTAATTCGTGACAGTATTTTCTTCACGTAGAAAAAGAAACATTTTAAATCTCTAGGGCTCCGACTACGGTACAACTCAGGTGGACAAGCACGCGGCTCACCTGATGGAAAGTAGTTACCGGGGCGTATGGACGTTGCAACACGAGGGGCGTCACATTTGTGCTGCCGACGATAGAGATGAAGGAGGGAGACGGTTATAAGACTTTCAGTACTGTCAGCACAGAAGAAAAACAAGGGTTTCTCGGTCTTTCCACTAACTCGAGCTCTAGCTACTCTATTCACCGCCAGAAATGCAACACAAGGTTATTATTAGCCGTGGTATTCTATAGGGTGCTGCCTAATTATCGTCGGGCTGCTTAATTAGGACGGGAGATACCGTAATGTACTACGTCCGTCGGACGTAACCTGCTCTCTGGAAGTCAAAGGGATCTTTATATGTACATATTAAAAATGGTCACCCTACCCGTCCTAAAATAAGCAGGCTAGTGTTGCTCAAGCTTGCAATATACCTAGTTAGCCTATGCCTAGTCACTTATCACTTCCATGCACGCCATTAACCTCGTCGTTAATATTTTACGTCTGTATAAATTAAGTATCATTATTTTTCAAACGGCTAGTTGTAATGTAAGATAATATTATCAATTTTGAGTATTGCGCACTACGCAGTCTCCAGCAGATTCTATATCAGTACAGCATGGACACTAACTCTGATCATGACCTCTAAGATCAAGTTGACAATATGATAAGATGCTATTGGAATCATTTTATAGCACATAACAGGCATCCACGTCGCCAAGTAGAATTAATAAATTACAAAAATGCGTCGGTGCCATTTTTTCATATGCTTCATTCTGACTAGTTCTCTCTGAGGTAAGGAGACACGTGCTGACGACAGACAGACTTTTTTATATGTGTAATGTATAGAGAGCATCCGATGGTAGTTGCTCCAGTAAAAATATGAGACAAACATAGATAGAATACTCCCAACCATATCGAATCAGAAGCGTAAGAAATACGCCGACGATATCACTGCGAGAGAGATAACTCGAAATAAAACCGCGGTAGCCTAGAGGTATGGGTAATGGACTGCTGAGATGAGGTCTCGGGTTCGATCCCAGATTACCATGGCACACACCAATGACTTTTCGATGCTTTTCGAAGTTATGTGTGTATTTATCGCAGGTTTATAAGTGCCCGGATAATGGCAATAGGCTCGCCACCTATTGGGACCTAAACATAATGTGGCATATTATTTTATTATTATTATATTAACATGTCTGACAAGTATTGAAACAGTAGGCCAAGCCTCCCAATGTTGTAAGAACCCTATGTTCAGAGTGGACTACGATAGACTAATTGATAGGATAGAGGACAAATTGCTAATGGAGATTTGCACTTCACTGCCACGGGCACTTTAGATAAAAACCTGTTACTAATATGCGCATAGACTCTTACATAACATAGGGCAAGCTAGAATAGAAACAGGTGCAACATTGAACGAGATTCACCTCAATACTACACACTTAATACATCGCCTCTTTGCTTCTATAATGTGACATATCCGAAATTTCGTTTTTTTTATTATTTGATAATTAAAACCGCCGTCATCGATTTTATTTTCTCAAAAAACGTGTTATTTTTTACGCGGTAAATAGCGAATCTGTGGGCGAAAGAGATAGCGTCATTGTGTCAGATCACAATATCGCACTGTCTCTTACTGCATCAAGGATTTTTGCGAGAACGTAACATAACAGTAACCACTACGCACTTACAGAGGAAGGAGCTCTTGATTTTCTGCGAAAACGTGACATAACGTGTTTATCACATTTTGATTGTAAAGATAAGTCTTAATTTAATTATGATTTTAAATGTTATAATGTGATATATGGATGTGACACATTAATACTGAAAAATAGTGTGGAATGTTAATTGTTACATACCGTACATGTCACATTGCTGTCGAAAGTATGAACGTTTTATTTGGAGTTAACTTAGGATGTAATGTTGTAGGTGATGAAACTTTTTCCAAATTAAAATTCAAGCGATAAATAATTATAGATGTTTCGTTTTAGAACAAAAACAAATGTATTTATTTAGGAATATTCTAATATAGTCCGTTGTAAATACTAAAAGTAATAGCCGTTGGTACTTAAATTTTTCAGATGGAATCTAGATGTGAGACAAGTTGCAAGTGCAGGTAACTATTATTATGTGAATATTATACTTTGTGGTGTATTTGCCGTATCTTAGTTTAATAAGGAACTACTTATCTTAGTAAATATTTAAAATAATAAAACTTATTTTTAGAAGACGACTCTTCATTAAGCGTAGCGGGGGTGATTTTATAAAAATATAGGCTGCTATGAAAACTGATTATTAATATTTGCGCCAAATAATACCAAGACTATCTCTGATTGCTGTGTAAGATCATAATTGATTTTGTAATTTTGCTAACGCTTATAATGCTATTGTCAAGCCCTCTTTAAAAAGTAGCAAGTGTCCAGGTGTCCCTAACACTGCGACGCGTACAATGAAGCAAAGCGCACCACTAAGGAAGCTGTAGCCAGAGCCAGACGAGACCACTTTACAACCTCTCTATGATAAGTAGGAAACGCCTGAGGGGCTCAAGCTTATCTATAAGTTGGCGCATTCCAGGGTCAAAGCGGCACAGGATATATCCATATGCATTAAAGACCCTGATGGCAAGCTGCTATACGATAATGTTCTGTTTGTAGACATGCAGAAGGATTTCGACTGTGTTCCTCACGCGGTGATCTGGTGGGTACTGCGGGTTCCAGAGTTCTATATTGACACTATCCGAGAAATGTACTACAATTCCGTTCCAAACCGCTGTTGGCGACCCAAACCCCCTCCCCATCACCCTCGGAGTACACCAAGGATCTGTTCTTAGCATGTATCTGCTCAGCGTGGTGTTAGACGCTCTGTCGGACAGCATCAGAAACTCATATGAGCAGCCCCCGTGGGTGTTCATGTATGCTGATGACATCGCCCTGGTGGATTCGCATCTCGCATCCGGGGCAGCCTCCATGTCCATGATATTGCAGACAAAATGCAGGAGAGTCGCCTTCGCTGGTACGGCTATGTTCAGCGGCGACCACCCGGCTACGTGGGCAACAGATGTCTGGCCATACCACCTCCACCAGGTCCCGGTAGGAGGAGTAGACCCAAGCAGTGCTGGCTTGGCGTCGTATAGGATGACATGCGTGCCAATGGACTCACCACCATGGATGCGCAAGACCGTGCAAAGTGGATGAGAAAAAGCCGGAAAGCAGACCCCGGACGCCAAGGCGAAGGCTTCGGATGTCACCGGAACTAACGCTAGGATGATGATGAATGTTATAATTTTAGATTTTTTAGAAACTATTGAATAGTCAAGATATTGTTTCAGTATTATATAGGTACTAAATATATTAAAAATAATAATGTTGCCAATCGCTAAAGACTGATTGTTTTTAGGTATAGCTATTTTATATTAACCTAAATAAGCTGTAATGCAGAAGTCGAATGTTATTTTCATTAGGCCCACCAATTGGGATTATTTATAGTATTAATTTGTTTTTGGATTTTAATTTTATTATGGAAATAATAATTAAGTGTGGTTGTAGTTTCCCTCTTTCTAATAAAAAAATATTCTCAAAACCAAAAGTTTTTATTTCAACAATGATTGTTTGTGGCAAAACTCAGTGTCATAAGAAACGTAATATCATCAACAACGTGACGACTCAGGTTGTAACACTCATAATACTCACTATTTACAAGAAAGACGTGATATATGTTCCCCTTTTTTTAAATTGATGCTAATTTCATGTTAAACTTTCAAATTGCCAGGGTTTTAAAAACTATTCCGATAGTTTATTTACTATATCAAATAATAAATTAAGGATCGACGGTAAAAAAGTTATTAGTTTTGTCACAGTTTTATTTTGTAAGTTTAAAATCACTCTCCTGTAAAATCATAGTTTTCGAGATAACACATTATAGAAGCAAAGAGGCGACATATACACTCAAAAAAGTTATCGACAATTGTGCGTGCCTGTACCCACTCATATGAACATTATTTCATGCTAAATATAAGTTAGTTTCCCCTTTATGTTGCTAGATAGTGAAAGTGAAGGTAAAATCAAAGTCATATCATTTGGATTTAATTTTTACTATACTATATTATGTAAGAAAGAAAGATAATCATCAACATATCCTGTCGTAATATCTAAAATCGTACACTTAGGTACCTAAGTGTTGAATAGGAAATTTAATAATTTCCGTATTAACACTAAAGTCGAACGATATAGCTGACTGTGTACGGATACGGTACAGTACTAGTACACAAGTTCAATTTCCATTACAAGCTTGACTTATTTCGTTAATTGAACATAAATTAAGTGAAGGTTAAACTAATTATAAACTATTTAAATATTATTATGATTTATTACCTACTGCCTGACATAATTTTCCATAATTATTTATTTATAAGTACAACCGTATAAGTATATATACCTAAGTATAAGTACAACATCATATGTATCACACACTTCACAATAAAAATCCGATACATATAACAATTACGGTGTACATAACATTTAAAATTAACTGCATAATACATAAATTTAGCACTACATAATTTTAGGAATCATATATCTAATTAGCAATATGTTATAGGAAATAGTTAATTTATTATTAAATTACCTTTAAAAATTAGCAGGTAAAAGAACAAGACGGTAAACATATTTGTGAATGTATGATTAAAGTATGGTATAACTGACATTGTTTGTTTATTTTTCAGCATTAAATATGAAAACTGAAATATATAAGTATATGTTATAAATTTGTATGTAGTGATTAGAAAGAAAAATTTGAATTGAATGAAAGCACGCGGCCCACCCGATGGAAAGTGATTACCATGGCATGGAAAAGGAAGGGAGGTAGGAGAGAAGGTTAAGAGAGTCTCTGTGCTGTCAGTGCAGAATACAAAGAAGGGTTTATCGGTCTTCACAATGACAACACAAAACCTCTCCTTTTACACGACCTACCTTTACAATTCACTGAAGTAATAATTTTCTTATACAGCTATAAACAAAGACATCCACCATGGTGGTTTGGATACCCATGACTTCAATTTGTCTCTAGCAGGAAGAAGCCCCGCATCTTTCTTTGGCTCAGGCATTTGAGCGTACGACATTAAAGTATTACAATCAATATTATTACGGAAGAGAGTCTCTTTAGTGTGTATCTCTACCACACACTTCATATCCTTGACATTTACCGGTGGTCCTTTGACAGACATTGGATCTATCGTAGTGGTATTCTTACTACATACTATAACGTTCAGGATAGTGAAATTCAATACAGCCGAGGCGGAAGTAGTTGTCGTAGTAGAATTAACTGGTGCACTATTCACGGGCAAGGCAATATTAGAACTAACTACTGTACCCTTTGGAAGTACAGTAGGGTTCACTGGTAAAGTAATATTAGAATTAACTGGTGCAGTATTCACTGGTAAAGTGTTGTTCATTATCATAGTATCAGTTGTACAAACTGTGTGGTTGTCTAGAGTCTCAGTGCTTGGTGTAAATTTTTGACTGTCTGCCGTGAAAGTGGACACTATTTCGCACGGTATTTTCAATTTTTCTGCTTTACCATTTTGCTTTAATTTCAATAAACAGGTGGCTTCTTCCGTAGGCCTGTCCTCTGGTGCGTATGAGTTACTTGATGATACGTAACGACCATTATAATAGTCGTCATAGTAATAATTGGTATGATGGTGGCTGTGTGATCGACCAAGGTTATACAGCGTTAAACCAGTCAATAAGTCTCTATAGCGGGTATCTGAGTTTCTGTATTCATGCACGTAGACATATTGTGGTGCAGTATAGTAAGACGGTACATTATAGTAGTGTGATCCCCCATAACCAGAGTTTGTGTTATATGTATGAGTATGATAATGAGTATTGTGTGTATTGTAAGAAGACCCTGATCCAGAGTGTCCTGAAGAAGGTGGGTAGTTATGAGTACCTTCAGACGTGCCAGAAGACGATGTAGGGCGATATTTATTCGAGCTTGTACCAGATCCTGAGAGCCCACCAGACGATGAAGGATATTTGTGAGATCCAGATGACGATGAACCAGATCCATATTTTGATCCGGATGAACTTGATCCGGGAAGACCCGACCCTGAGGAAGGGTAACTGGATGAACTGGAGCCTGAACCATATTTTGATCCTGATGAACTTGATCCGGAAAGACCCGACCCTGAGGAAGGGTAGCCGAATGAACTTGAGCCTAAGCCATATTTGGATCCTGATGAACTGGAACCTGATCTGGAAAGACCCAATCCTGATGAAGGGTATCCGAACGAACTTGATCCAGGAAGACCCGGCGATGAGGAAGGGTGGCTGAATAAACTCGGGGCTGAACCATATATCGATCTTGATGAACTAAAACCTGAACCAGGAATACCGTATACTATATATGGGCTGTTCAATGAACTTGAGCCTAAATCATATTTTGATCCTGATGAACTGCCGAAAACTGATTCATAAGGACTCGTTCCTAACGATGGGTAGTTCAATGAACTTGAACCGTATCTTGATGAACTGAACCCTGTTCCAGAAAGACCCGTTCTTGACGATGGGTAGCTGAACGAACTTGAACCGTATCTTGATGAACTGAACCCTGTTCCAGAAAGACCCGATCTTGACGATGGGTAGCTGAATGAACTTGATCCTGATGAAATAGAGCTTGATCCGGATAATCCTGATGATGATGACGGATATCCATGAGACGAACTTCCTGAACTACTCGATGACGAACTTGGTTTGCTCCATGATGACGATAGGCTTCCCCAGATACTCGATGAATGACTGGGCGTGTAGCTGGATCTCGAACTTGAGCCCGAACTTTTTCCATAAGAGGAGTGCGAAGATGAATGTGAAGATGAATGCGAAGATGAATGCGAAGATGAATGCGAAGATGAATGCGAAGATGAATGCGAAGAAGAGTGCGATCCGCCACCTCCTGCGTGACCTCCTCCGCCGTGACCTCCTCCACCGTGACCTCCACCTCCGTGACCTCCTCCTCCGTGACCTCCTCCTCCGTGACCTCCTCCTCTACAGTCAATATCACAAATTGTTAGACACGAAACTAAAAGGCACAACAGAATGATTCTGTTGGCCATTATGCACTACGTAAACACGCGAGAGTGCGGACTCGTTTGATACTGCGCCCGTTGCTTGTTCCACAGTATAATAAGTACCACGTTCATTGGTCAAACCAATGCAACGTTAAAAGATATTTGGCGTGATACCTATCACACAAACGTTTTAACGTATGACGTAAGAAACTGTTCGATAAATCTTAATTTGTTGTCTCCTTCATCCATGCCAGTAACAGATAAGACCAATTCAGAGGTTATGAAAACAACAAGAGTTATACTATGTTTGTTGGCCACGATACGATAGCAATGTGCCTAACTAGTTATTTTCAAACTCCAGATTTCAGCCAATTTACCTAGAAATTAGAGAAACTTTTATTTTGAAATCCATTTGATATTTATTTATTTATTAAATGAGGCAACAAACAAATATTAAACATTTAATGTTCTTAACTTACAAGTATGGTTTACATTAAATTTCTCTTAATGTACATTGTCCACAAAATTGTCCTCTTGTTACCAAAATATGATTATAAGATGTATTACCACCCACGCCAGATGTATAACCCACATAATTTGGTATGGTGAACGTATTAAAATTTACTTAAAGTTTATCCAAGAAATCGATGTTTAGCTAATAAGTACATAAATCGTTTCCTATCGGTTTATCAATATTTGTATAAAGGTGGGAACAAATTATCGGACGCGTCCGTAAGCCGCGGCTGATACAAGCAAGCTGCTTGTATCTGAGTAGTACAAATAAACGAAACTGTGCAAACTATCGGTCATAAGTAGCGGACGTGACCTTGAGCCGTCCTTGAGCGCACGGACGTCCGGATAGAATCTGGCCGGCTGGATATTTTTGCTTCCGCGGCGGACGCGTCCGCCGCGGAAGCAAAAATATCCAGCGTCTCAGCGTCCGGACGGTGTGAACGGGGAGCGACTGTGTGATGTCTCTGTCACTGCTTGACAGAGACAAACGAAGTCAATCGTACACATTATTAAGCCGCGTCCGCCAGCCGCGGCTTACGGACGCGTCTGATAATTTGTTCCCACCTTAAAAACTGAATATTGGAGTAAATAAAATGTCCTACAATTTTTGTTTCTATTTTATTTTTATGTTGAATACTTTTCGAGTTAGAGGGCAGAAAATTGCACCGTTAGATTATATTAGGTCATTATGCGAAATTTTAAGAAACGCTGCAGGTGTATGAGATTTCTTGCTTCTAGTTTTGAATATGATGGATTTCCATGCAATCGTTTATCTGTTATTTCGCCCCCTTAGTTTCAAAATTTAAATAAATGAATAAAAAGCATCTGCTGCCGAAATTTTATATTTTAGGCACAGTGGTTCGCGCTCTTCGTTGATGCTTCATTCACAGTAGGTAATGTATTCATCATCATTCTCTGAGTCTATTCCCAACCCAGTCGGTCGGCTTTCTAATCTAACTAAGTTGCGGCTGTACTACGATATTTACCGTTAAGCGATATCGAAGTTCTGTAGTTAGGCTAGTCGGACTTTTGAGACCATAACGACTGCCATAGATGTTTGTATGGCAACCGGGACCGACGGCTTAACGTGCTCTCCGAGGCACGACCAGACCAGTGCACATAGCCATTATATTCATGCATACAAATATTCAATAGCGGTTTCTGATAAAAAGAGAAAGTGAGTGACATTCGCGTAAACTTCAAAAAGTATCATGTTGAACTCTACAATATTGGTTTATTATAAATAGCCCATAACATATGAAACGGGACGTAAATAAAACCGTCTTTTTAACCTCCGACCTCAGTTATACATTAGGATATCAAAATATAAGTTATGTAAGTTTATAACAGGGTATCTCAAATTCTGATATTTTTACCTACGTTGAAACTGATTTCATATTCTGATTGATTGAGTGTATATAAGTTTTTGAGTGACACGAACACCTATAGAAGTTCTATTGAGTGTGGCTGTACTCATATAAACATACTCATGTAACACGGACGGAGTCACGTGTAATTGCTGGTATATACACGGTGATTTTATAGTGGTTTCGGAAAAAGAATATATGTTGTTTCACACACAGTTTCGGTAGCAAAATCGACTGGAAGTTTTAATTTTGAAAGAAAAAAAAAATACTTTATGTATGGCAATAATGTACAGGTGAACAGAAAAATGTATGGGAAGTGTAAAAAAAAAATTTTTTTTTCGCCAAATTAGGACTTCCTTACGATTTTACTATCGAAATTGTGGCCAAAATCTTTTTTTCCAAAACCACTATAAAATCAACCGGTATAATATAACAGTAGTAGCCATCAGTGGCTACAACCGCGGCAACATATTCCTAATATCAATTATATAATTAATTAGCTTATCGCTGTCCATTATTGGACATAGGCCTCCCTAATATAAAAATACTTATTTATTTTGAAGACTATCTGAATACCTATGTTGCTATTTGAATTTATCCAAATATGTTCAGCCCTTCTGGCGTAATTAAGTACTAAGTATTCGTTCTGTTTTAGAAACGTTAATGTGACATCACTTCGCCTGATGGTAAGTTAATTGTACTTAAAGTCTCTGGAAAGAAGGTTACCATTATTTATAAATTACTACAACAAAACACCGCGGTAGCCTAGTGGTATGGGTAATGGACTGCTGAGACGAGATCTCGGGTTCGATCCCAGGTTTACCATGGCACACACCAATGACTGCGATGCTTTTCGAAGTTATGTGTGTATTTATCGCAGGTTTATAAGTGCCCGGTTAATGGCAATAGGCTCGCCACCTATTACATTGGGACCTAAATATAAACTGGCGAAATGTGGGTGCTAGCACCTCTGCCTACCCCTTCGGGGATATAGGCGTGATACTATAAAAAAAAAATACTACAACAAGACCACCTTTGCAGATGCGCAAAGAAGTTGTGTCCTTAGCAGTATGTACCGTCTCTACCAAGGTGAATGTTCTGATGAGCTCTTCCAATTAGTCCCACCTTTTACTTTTCTACACAGGATAATACGTGCAGGGCTTAGATGTCACCCGTATACGGTGCGGAATATTCCATCAAGAACCAAGCGGTTCGGTAGGTCTTTCCTCTGCACACAGTTAAGTCTTGGAATTCCTTACCAGCTCACATGTTTCCTTTTTCCTACAGTCCCGGGTCCTTTAAGCGGGGCGTGAAAAAGCATCTGATGAGACCGTCAAGCTGAGTGCCACTATTATGACACTTTACGTGTTTCTATTGGTAACCTTCTTCCCTAAGACTTTGTCTTCTGCTTACCATCAGCGAGGTGAAGTCAAATTGACGTGTTCAAGATCAAAAGTTACTCTATATTTTTTTAGATAGTGAGAGGGAAAATCAAAGACATATTATTTAGATTTATGTTTTACTAAAACAAGTAAATGCTTTGAAATGGCACATTTGTAACAGAGTCTGTTATAAAGAGCGATAAAAATATTCTTCGTACCTAATTTATAAAATTACACTTAACACAACACATATTTAGTTATTTAATATTTAAATATAGGAAATCTATTATTTACGTACTAACATGGAACTCAAATGACTAAATTGACCGTGTACACAAATGGTGCAGTATTAATTCATAAGTTCGGTCTATCTCAAGGTTGATTTATTTCATTAATTAAACATTACAAGTAAAGGTTATTATAATAGGCATATTCATTATAACATTTTAAATTTAATATGATTGGTTCCCTTACAGCTAAATTTTCTACGGTCTAGAACGCAAACTATGTTATAATTTATACGATTAGGATCTCTCAATATGAAATATTGATTTAGTAAGAAAACAAAGCATAAGTACGTTTATAAACTTACAATTAGTGAATGTATGATTCAAGTACTCAATTACTGGCATTATTTGTTTATTCCTATAGCATTAGATATCAAAAACTCATATTTTGTACTTAGCACGTATGAGATCTAGACCCACGCTTATTAAATATTGTATTTTGGTCACATTCATGCTTGTAAGTTTATGTCTAGATATCAGAAAGATATATAAATTTCCCACTATTGAATTAAACAAAATTCACTTAAACAATAATTTTCTTATACAGCTATAAACAAAGACATCCACCATGGTGGTTTGGATACCCATGACTTCAATTTTTCTCTAGCAGGAAGAAGCCCCGCATCTTTCTTTGGCTCAGGCATTTGAGCGTACGACATTAAAGTATTACAATCAATATTATTACGGAAGAGAGTCTCTTTAGTGTGTATCTCTACCACACATTCCATATTCTTGCCATTTATCGGCGGTCCTGTGACAGATTTTGGATCTATCGCAGTGGATTTTGTAGTACATACTGTAACGTTCACCATAGTGGTATTCAATACAGTTGAGGTTGAAGTTGTTGTCGTAGTAGAATTAACTGGTGCACTATTCACGGGCAAGGCAATATTAGAGTTAACTAATGTACCATTAGGCAGCATGGTGAGGTTGGGATTAGTTGGCAAACCATTCATTACTGGAGCAACGGTAGGAACAGCTAATGAGCCGTTTGGTAATAAGTTAGAAGGTAACAAACTGTTTACTGGTACAGCAATATTAGAAGTTACTAATGTACCATTTGCCAGTAACGTAGAGTTGGAATTAGGCAACAAACTGTTCAGTACTGAGGCAGTATTAGAATTAACTACTGTGCCGTTTGGAAGTATGGTAGGGTTCACTGGTAAAGGAATATTAGAATTAACCGGTGCAGTGTTCACTGGTAAAGTGTTGTTAATGATCGTAGTATTGGTTGTACAAACTGTTTGGTTCACTAGAGTCTCAGTGCTTGGTGTAAATTTCTTGCTGTCTGCCGTGAAAGTAGAAACTATTTCGCACGGTATTTTCAACGCTTCTACTTTGCCATTTTGCTTTACTTTTAATATACAGGTGGCTTCTTCCGTAGGCTTGTGTTCTGGTGCGTATGAGTTACTTGATGATACGTAACGACGATTATAATAGTCGTCATAGTAATAATTGGTATGATGGTGGCTGTGTGATCGACCAAGGTTATACAGCGTTAAACCAGTCAATAAGTCTCTATAGCGGGTATCTGAGTTTCTGTATTCATGCACGTAGACATATTGTGGTGCAGTATAGTAAGACGGTACATTATAGTAGTGTGATCCCCCATAACCAGAGTTTGTGTTATATGTATGAGTATGATAATGAGTATTGTGTGTATTGTGAGTAGACCCTGATCCAGAGTGTCCTGAAGAAGGTGGGTAGTTATGAGTACCTCCAGACGTGCCAGAAGACGATGTGGGGCGATATTTATTCGAGCTTGAACCGGATCCTGAGAGCCCACCAGACGATGAAGGATATTTGTGAGATCCAGATGATGATGAACCAGAACCATATTTTGATCCGGATGAACTTGATCCGGAAAGACCCGACCCTGAGGAAGGGTAGCCGAACGAAGTTGAACCATATTTTGATCCTGATGAACTGGAACCTGATCCGGAAAGACCCGATCCTGACGATGGGTAACCGAACGAAGTTGAACCGTATTTTGATCCTGATGAACTGGAACCTGATCCGGAAAGACCTGATCCTGATGATGGGTAGCCGAATGAAGTTGAACCGTATTTTGATCCGGATGAACTAGAACCTGATCCGGAAAGACCTGATCCTGACGATGGGTAGCCGAACGAAGTTGAACCGTATTTTGATCCTGATGAACTAGAGCCTGATCCGGATAGTCCTGATGATGATGACGGGTATCCATGAGACGAACTTCCCCAACTACTTGATGACGAACTTGGTTTGCTCCTTGATGATGATGAACTCCCCCAGCTACTCGATGACGAACTCGGTTTGCTCCATGATGAAGATGAGCTTCCCCAGCTTGGCTTGTAGCTAGAACCCGAACTTGAGCCCCAACTTTTTCCAAAAGATGAGTGCGAAGACGAGTGCGAAGAAGAGTGCGATCTGCTCCCTCCTGAACTCCTACTTGAACCACCTCTTCTACAGTCAATATCACAAATTGTTAGACACGACACCAAAAGGCACAACAGAATAATTCTGTTGGCCATTTTCACCACGTAAACACGCGAGAGCGCGGACTCGTTTGATACTGTGCCCGTTGCCCGTCCATTGGTTTTATTTAAAACACGTTTGTGTTGATGTGTTTGTGTGCGCGTATGACGTAAGTGACTGTTCGAAGAATCATAATTTGCTGTCTCCTTCGCCCACGCCAGTTACAGATAAGAGAAACTCAGGGGTGAATTAAACAACAAGAGTTATCCCACTTTAGGTGGCCACAATACGATAGCATTTGTAAATAACAAGTAATTAAGGAGCATCTGTTAATTGGTTTACAGCAGTTCGTTTATCATAATTGTTTGTGTGCCTAACATGTTTGTGTGAGTGTGTTCCGATTAAACTGCGTCATGGTAAGTCCGAGTTGGTTCACGATTCGAAATTCATTGCAAAAATAGACGCATGGGTATATTGTGCTGTTTTTTCCGGGTATGTTTGAATATACTACTTTGTTATAAATATCTTTACTATGATGGATTGTATTGTACATCAGAATCTTTTAAAAGTAACTGGCTTATTACAGGACTAGCGAATGATAAATTATAAGCAGAGATGGCTGTTCAAATAACATGGTAGTTAATCAAGTGAGCAAAGTATCAACGATTATATAAATTGCTTCTATTTTCGTTAATTGTTTCATTGCTCACTGGAGTCAAATGGCGTCTGTCCCCATGACGTCAGATCAAAATAAAATTCTCAGAACTATGTATAAAATACTCAAACGAACGTCACGAGAACCGGTCTGAAGCGCACACTCGCGATTTGGATTTTTGGGTACAAATTGGTCAGAAGATGCATTTATTATCCTCTTTAATAATATCAGTAATATCTATTATTTTACTTCTCATCTCATCTCATAAACTCACGCCTTTATCCCCGAAGGGGTAGGCAGAGGAGCTAGCACTGCTAGCACCCACATTTCCCCAGTTTATGTTTAGGTCCCAATGTAATAGGTGGCGAGCCTATTGCCATTAACCGGGCACTTATAATACTGCGATAAATACACACATAACTTCGAAAAGCATCGAAAAGTCATTGGTGTGTGCCATGGTAAACCTGGGATCGAACCCGAGACCTCGTCTCAGCAGTCCATTACCCATACCACTAGGCTACCGCGGTTATTTTACTTCTAGTATTTGTATTTGCGTAATGTCTTATTTCTTTTTTCGCTCGAAATTATCATCAGTAATCATCAGCGTTAACCCAGTTACAATTAGAACCAAGATTCTCACTTCAGAGTCCAGTCCCCTTGCCGGCTTTTAGTTCTCTATTTCGCAGGGTATTTAAGGTAATGAAACCAGTCAAAACGTGCAATTTTAGTTTTGTTCCGAATTTTTGTGACTTACACAAGTCCAACGATAAACATAACCCTTGCTAAGACAATCCCCACAAGGAGCAAGGAGCTGCTACGAATAGGTTAAGTATATATACTCTTCTCTTGTTTTGCTATATATATATATATATAATGCTATATATAAAAATGCTCTTGTTCTGATAATGCTTACAAGAAGTTTTCTTCGTATTAACTTACTACTACTATTTTGTATACAATACAAATACAATAATACTTACTACTACTAAAGTATTATGTAGAGCAAAGGAAGTCATCAAGTCTCTATCCAAGTTAAAAATTCAAGCAATTTTCTACTCACAAAAAACGATATTTTTTTGTATTATAAAAAGTCAAAGGAAGTCCCAGAAGGAAATTTTTGACTTATATGACAGTCAAAAGAAAATGAATGATTTAAGAAAAGTATTAACTACTATAATTGCGACATCCCGCGCGATAAGAAATTTTGTCCTATCCAGTATGTAATCATTTATTGGCAATTCACCAAATTTTTTGTACAAATGAAAGAAAACGTCTTCAAAATATATATTTTTCCTATATTGTGCACGTGTGCTAAAGATCATAAACGTGATCTAATTTATTTTTGTGAACGTTCTTTTTTCTGCACACCGTATGAAGGCAGTTTGGTGATGAAGCATAACCAATAATGGAATTACATGATAAAGCATATGATATACCTGCTGATTAACGCGCCGCTAATACTTATCACCATTAAGCAACCTTTCTGTGAACTGCTCCATTTTAAAATCTCCCATACTCCAAACCGCATCGCCGCTCACCACTAATGCGCCTAAACCCTTAGATCTACTTCTACTATTGCGACGGTACCCGTTGACTTGTATGCCTTCTTGTGATCAGCAGCTCATATTAACTGTAACTGAGAGTTAACGCTGATGATTGCCGATGATGATTTGGATCGAAAAAAGAAATAAGGCATATTTTCGCTAAGGAGAATACTAAAAATAAAGTATACAGGTCAAAGGGACCATACCTACACTGCTGAAGGTTGGGCATTCTTGTGGTAAAGACATATTATGGTTTTATATCATTCTAATTATTAGCCCAGTACTTCTGACTTTATAATATCGTTTTTTTGTGTTAAAAACGTAATAAAATAATATAATATACATACTGTTAGCTTGTATCGGGTAGGTGAGCCTCAATGTGCAATATTACTAAGTCACATAAATACTCTTTGATATTCCCTATTTACATCTGTTATCTATGATTATTTTACGCGCCAAAAACACACGAGCTGACAGTTCTGACACGAACACACACTTTGGTTATTTCTTCGTGCTGAGTGAATTTTAATAGAAATTAATGCACAGAAGGATTAAATATAATACTGTAATAATAAGGATATAAGAGTATTTAATATAATATAAGGTTTCATTGCCATGAGCATGTGAGTAACGAGTAGTGTAGATGGAAAAGAAATGGAATAAATGCAGTCGTTTGTGAAATGATGGAAGAATTCTCATTGATTAAACTGAAGTCCCGAAGTGTAGCTAATAATAGTAATAAAAACAATATTATTATCGTCGATGTCAAGTTGTGGCCAATGTGTTGGACGGATGTTTTTATAAGTAACATACTTACTTGAATTCATCATATTAAACATTATATCGGATACAATTGACCCGGTCTAGATTTTTAATAGGTCCCGAGTTCCGACTTCGGAATCTTTCGATTACTTATCTGTTTAAAGTCTGCTTTGGACTTGTTTTTTTCTCATTTATTTTAATCATTTCCTCAAAAAAAAGTAAGTAGGTCGGTAATTATAAAGCAGCTAGATCATACCACAGATAGCGTCCGCGGAACTTGAAGTTATAGTAATATCTACATGTAGATACCTACATAAGTGCGAGTGACATAATGTATACAATGTATGTATATCTTTATAAAAGTCACAAAGTAACAAATTGAAAGAGTAAATAAACCGTGAAATATTTTTATATAAACCTATCAACTTTCAGAAATAGCCGGCATAAAAAGTACATAAATTCATTTGATATTTTAAATTCGGTAATGAAGAGACTGTTACTCTATTTACGCCAATAATAATAACTTTATGCCTCACTGTGCGTAGTTTCCAGTATGTATCTAAATGACTTTATCAACTTATAATTTGGACAGGAGATAGTTAGTTACCCAAGAGGGGCCTTCGCTGGCCCTGGGTTAGACGGTGCGTGAAGGATATATCAGAGGCTACCTCACCCTCGGCAACTGATGGCTCAAGACGGCCGTGCGGTTTTGGTCGGTTCGAATCCGACATAACCAGCCTTCGGAGAGTATCCGTGAGAATTTCCGATAAAAGGAGATGGAAGGTTATAGGTTTAGTTGACGTTGCAATGAAGTAGACTACAAGTTAGCTAGCAGCTAGTTAGTAAGGAATTCTTCCCGAATTCTTCATTTGCCAATACATGACAGATAACCGATATTACTTTCGTTACTAGAGACTTGTAGTTTGATACTACATTAGAGCTTCAGTTTAGTTACTATTATAGTTCGTAGTTGCACCTGAAATAACCTTTAACAGAATCACAGTTCGGTAACATTGAAGTTTCATCAGTAATCAGTAGTTTCATCAAGAATCATCTACACCTACTTTCTATCAACGCACTTTTCACACGGTGCGGTATGAAAGGAGCTTCATCCCGCGCACGCTAAAGCTGTGGCATGAATTCCTTGCCGTGGTTTTCACGAGCGACTACAATGTGGGTTTCTTCAAGAAGGGCATTAGAAGGTTTTCTACAGGGTAGGCATCACAAGAGTAACGCCCCTGGCCCATAGGCTTGTCCGCCACCTATGTGGTATAAAAAAGAGCTTGTTATTTAAAATTACGTAACTCACATTCCCGTATGCATCATTCGCTCTGGCGTACCTACCAATACCACAGTTGGAAGGGTATCATTCTTTGTGGGCAAACCCCTCTTCAAAAATAATCATAAAATACCATAGTGGAATTATACTACTACGCGTGATAGTGTTTGTTACAGTGTGCTAATAAAATATCTATCAACTTATTTACTACTAGCTGTAGCCCGCGGCTCCGCTCGCGTGGATGTCGGTTATAGCGCAGTGTTGTTAATTTTGGCGTTACGTTACTTAAGGTTTCGTGAGGATTCCTAATCTTCTTTAGCAAAATATGTTACTCCAATTATAGCCTATGTTACTCAGGGCGAAAGAACTTCAATGGTGAAAGAATTTTTGAAATCGGCACTGTAGTTTTTGAGTTTAATCATTATAAACAAAATACACAATATACACAAAAACCAAAATACAATGCACATCTTTATAATATTAGTGTAGAATCTCGATCATTTTACAAACATTATGCAATCTTTATAATTATAATAAACTAATCGATTTTTGGATCTTTCTCTGTCGAACAGACGGTATTTTGGCATTGCCATCGTTGTGTAGTAATTTGTTTCACGGCCGCGTCGCTACTCACGGAGAGGGCCCGAGCATAGATTTCACTCTTCGGGAAGGCCTACCTATTAATAACATAATTTCAAAGTGGTAATATCTTTAATCAAGTATTTCAAGCGTTCGCATGGACTCTTGAAACGAATAAAAAGTAATTTTTTACAACGATGTTGATAGTGAATAGATACAAACGTACATACATACATATGCTAACGCCCGTAATCCCCGAATGGTTAGGCAGAGGTATATTAAACACCCACATTTCGCTATGATTTTCGGTCTCACGTAATAGGGGGCGAGCCTATTGCCGCCAATCGGGCACCTTGTACAAAAAATGGGTGTGCCAAAAATTAATTACTAGCCGAAAATGGAGCAGCTACATTTAGAAAAACAATTTTGACCCGATTCGTTGCTATGAATAGATGCAATATAGAACAAAGGAAAATATTTTCGATACTTATGGATATTTGCATATATGAAGGTTGCAAATAACAAACATACTTCGACAGAAACGAAATCATAATAATAGTACAGTCTAACGAACACAGGAATCGTTACACTGTGATAATAGGGTAGGTAAGTACGCATATAATTCAACCTCACAATACTAATCGAATATACATAAATCTTGTTTTATAGTCTCGATTGACATACCGGTAACCTTACACATACTGACATCTTTTAGCTACATTGTGACCGCGGACAAACCTTCCGATTATGAAAGGACCTGCGGAAACGAACTAGACACATTATAAAAATACAAATATGACAATAATGTTGAACCGTTTCTTATGAGCAGCTAAACAATCACGTGCTCACCTTATCCACAACAAAGAGTGGTAAACAGCTATCTAATAATCTATTTCAACCTGCAATCACGTTTAAGAAGGCAGCTTGCCATTCTGCAATGATTCTGTAGCGAACCCGTCACGACAGAGCAGACGCTTAGTTTAGTTACAATCATGACGTCGCAACAGCAGCACATTTAAAATGTTACTCAAAGTGATCACCGTTAGTTTCGCCAGTTTATTGCATACGGCCGTGTTGTGCATTGAGCAGAACGTGAAAGAAACAAAACCCTACGTATTCCCAATCCCCTTCGAATTGCCATATCGGAATGAACGCACCGAACAATGCTGGCTCAGAATCGAGGATGTCGACGTGATAGAAACCGTCTCTGTGTTCTGTTATATTGTTCATGCCTTCCTGGATAGTTATATCCATGAGTACAATTCAAGAAAGATGACCGAGGATGGGGTTGATGTAAGTTTGTGGATTGAAAAGCCGATGAATATTGAGGACAGTATTACTCTACCGGATAGTAATCCTCATGCAATAAAAGATTGGCGAATGACTACTATTAAGGATCCTATAACACATAGGCGATTGTACGTTACTAAAAATGCTGATTGCAGGTTAGTAATGTACAACAGAGATGCAACCACAAACTATCGGATGAACTGTGAGCAGTTACTGTATTTTATTAATGTGCGAATGACTGGTAGTGCTGTGTTTTCGTATGAACAAAATCTTAGACTTTTAGTGATAAGCCTTTGTCTCGTATATTTTGTATACTATAGATAAAGTTTTTAGTGTATTTAAGTGTAATTATCGAAACGTTGGATTGCTGTAGGTAGGTATGAATGATTACAGTCAATGTTCTCAAAAACACGGATGATTGTGGTTTCGCTTGTTATTCTCTTGCTAGTTTCGTTCATTAAATAGCGAGACAGTGTTCTGTTATCTGATACGTGAAGGTCAGAGTCACCAATTAACTCCGTACCATTTATTAGTTCTATTGTAGTGATGCAAATAATATATTTGAAGAGCTGGAAATAATCGTCAATTAATTGACTCATAGTCACTTGACAATGAAGAATAGACAATAGGTATTAAAAGTCCCGCTTGTATCTATTGGCAATGAAGATATACTGATAGATGAAACAGTAATAAATATAAATGAACAAAGTATTATTTTCTTTGAAGTTGTACCCGTAATACAGGTTTAAAAAAGACTAAATAATTCAAGAAATTAACTCGTATGTCCTTCAGTATAATGAGGTAAAGGATGTTTAAATTTATTGTTAGCAGAATTTGCACACAAAATGAAATAAAATCGAGTTGGGTAATAAGGTACCTATTACTCTGAAGGATGATAAATTCGTATGGAAATGTTTGCAAACTCACCGACAAGGAAAATGAATGCGTTCTGCAAGTGTATTCCCTTATATGAGTGTGTTCAAATCATGGGTGTCTAAATATCTAAGCAACTAGTGGAGTCCCATTAAATAGTGGCCAACCGTACCTATGTCAGATTTTAGGCTATTTAATAACATCTTTGTGTCTTCACACGTGGTAATTTGCACGTGATACTACGCCAAACCATACGTTTTACTCTCAATCTGAGAGTAAAACCAGAATCTTATGATGAGGTAGTTGAAATTGAATTGCACAATATCTGCTAATAGGTACCTAGGGTCAAACGAAGTCTCATCGTATCCAGATTGTTTGAAATAAAGATAAAGAATGATTAGATTTTACTATAGGTACTCGAGATATGTATAAACAAAGTTTCATGTAATTATGAACTGAAATCAGAGTTGTTGTATATATTTTTGTGGTTAATATTAGATATCCATGCTCACTACTGGTTTTAAATGAACTTGTAAGAGATTAACTTACAACAAATTCGGTGTAAGACATAAGTCGGTATTTATTGTACAGGCAACAAAGGATATGAGTGGAGTATAAGTATAGGCACGAGTTATGGACCCAAAATGTGCTCAAAGTGCGCTCTATAAGTGCCGTACTGCGCGTACGGCACTTTTAGGCTGTCTTTTGAGGATAACACGGGGTGCAACAGTAGTAAACAAGCGCAAATCTACAAAAGAATCTGAGCGCGCAAGAGCGTTATTTCTTTCACGACTTAGTTCCAAGATCCATGAAGACGAGAGTATATACACATCTTCTTCTTCTTTTATTAAAATGGCTTCTGCAGCAGAATAGCCGCAATTTTGCCAGTCTCTAGTAAATGTAAACGTCTTATAAAATTAATGGCCGCCAATGTGAAGTTTCAAGTTTTAAAAAAGTCTACCAGAGCCACGTTAGCCACGCCAGTAAATTTGTTTCCGTGTGTTCGCCCCCCACGTAACAGGTAGTCGATCAGGACGTGTGGTTGGATTTTAGGGGGCCTACACCTCTTCATATATCAAGTTCAATGAAAAGGTACCTATATACTTGTAGCTTTTGTCGACTATACCTCAAATCACTGCTCCTCAAAATATTCGTAAAGTATATCGTCATTCGTTTTTTTTTTTAAGTTATACATTTGCTCTGTGATTATAGACGTGATAATAAAAATGTAGATACTAGAACTCAACCACTGATAATGATAAGTGACAATATATATATTGACTGACGAACAAATGTCCACTTCGGCAAACACAGCCTTGGTGACTGTGACCATGTTAAAATCCATCTGTACGGTCATATATATAAGTTATAGAAAAAGCAAAGACGTATTGTGTAAAATAATTATGAAATAAAAGCTGAAACCGTATCTACTCGTACAACAATTTAGGCAGCGAGTGTATATATAGAATTTACTATAAAAATAATAATACGATATAAAAATTATAGTAACAAAATCCGATTGGAGCCTCCCAATTAAAAATATTTTTCTTGTTTCGAACCTCCAACCCAAAGGTTTTATTTAAACAATTAAAAATTATTTAAACTAGCCGAGTGTTATAAGTTATTAAAAGAAGTGTTGTTTTAGCGATTGCTACGCAAGAGTTTCCGATTCAATTCCCGCTCACTGCAAATATTATGTGCATAACTATGAATATTTGCATAGGTCTAGGTGTTTCTATGTATAATATGTATATATTTTAAAAAATAACATAAGCATGTTTATCCGCATTCTAGAACCCATAACACAAGCTAGTTAAGCTATGCTTGCTATGGATCTACGTAATGTTGTGTAGATTTCCCTAGAATATTTATTATTATTTCATATGTTATGTATAAATTTCAGAACTGACTATTGAACTAGGCACCTATTTAAATCTCTCTTCTTTTGTCAGTGAAGTCAATAACCAAGGCATTTACAATAATATTGATGCTCTCATCTCACAGATTTATGTTTTTGATGAGATCATATTCACATCGGTACCCTACCCATGGCCTTCAAACAAACAAACAAACAAACTTTTCAATTCTATTATATAATTATTCTTAAATAATGAAACTGAAAAGTTTGTTCGTTTGTTTGAGCACACAAAACTCTGAAACCAAGAGTGCTATTTTAAAATTGTTTTTTAAATTTGTTACCCCAATTCTTTGAGAAAGTTATTGGATATTTAAACAGCACGTTTCGACTTTTGGAACCGAGTATGGGGAAAAATACGCGGACGGACGCTCGTTGGTAATATTCCGAGGGTGAAACCGTGTTAGTCCACATCTAAATCTACACTAATATTATAAAGAGGAAAAGTTTGTATGTTCGTGTGTGTGATTTTTTATATGCTTAGGTCGTTAAATTGACTGCACTGCGTCTGATGGTAAGCAGAGCCCCAGTCCGGAACATGGTTGCCGCCGTTATAGGTTCTGTCCCTATAACGGCGGTCCCCACCCTGATGGCCTCGACAGTTGTTTTTTCACGCCCCGCTTGAAGGACCCGAGACTGTAGGATGAAGGAAACACGTGTGCTGGCAGAGCATTCCAGGACTTAATCGTGTGACATAGAAAAGATCTATTCATTACAAACAATAACTCGAAAACTACTGTACCGATATGAAAAATTTTTTTACCATTAGAAATCTACATTTACCCTGAGTTACATAGACTATATTTATTGCTAGAAAAGATTAGGGATCAGTACTAACACTTAAGTAACGTAACACAATGTGTAATAGACTGCCCTAAAACGTCTTTGGTTGCATGCGCTCAGGAAACTGAGTGCCACCATTGTATCAATTTACGAGTTTGTAACGAAGTCCCTCTTTCCTGAGACTTTTCCTTCGCCTGACCATCAGGCGGGGTGAAGTCAAATTGACTTGTCCAAAATAAAAAAAAATGTTGATGATAAAACAGTAGTATGTGTATGCTACAAGAAAATCGCATGCGTAGAGCGTTAAAATTTACAACACTATACGATAACTGACATCTAAGCGGGCCGAGCCGCGGACAATAGCTAGTTTCTATATAATTAGGTACGTAAGTATATACTATGTATATTAACAACGGCAAATTATCGAACCGTGTCTCCTTCGTACGTATTTGTTTTAAAACAGCTGGTTTATGGCTGTGCGCAATATAATACTGCCACTGCCAGAGTGCTGCCTTACTGACGTATAACTTTTTAATAAAATGTTAACTTCTTTTTTGTTTGGTTTATAATGAAGTTAGGATTCGGACCGGTTTTATTTGATTTTAGTGTAGGTTTCCTATAGTAGTATAATATGGAGTTAGTGAAATGAAGGTGTTGTTATAATATCAAAATAATTTAGCTAGTAAACCCTTCGCACCCACTGGCATACCTAACCTACCCAAATCTGATAAACATAAATGTGTGCTTTAATTTAGCAATGAATATTCTACATTATAATTGCATCCTACCCAAATCAGATAAATTATTATGTATCTACTTCTCAACATAGCCATAGCTCACGGTAGAGGTTTTATGTTATCAGTGGGAAGACCGATATTTCTGGCGCGGTATTCTGTAGGGCGTACTTCCCCAGACGGACTGCTATCAGTTGGGATGGGAGATTCCGACATGTCTTATCTTATTAATATATTTATTTGTTGTATCTACAGTCAAACTCACAGTAGGTACATGTAACTAAAAGCAAGATAATTATTCTTCTTAATTACGATGAAGACTATGATTTATGTTATTCCAGAAAATCAAATAAACCCATACTCGTGGAAACTGTTATCGCAAGGTTAAAGTGATAAAGTAATTATTACCAATCATGTCACAAACTTGTGACGTTTGTTATTATGCTTACTAGTATAACACGATTACTTAGTGAAAATCGAAACGAGAAAAGAACTGTATGTACATCGAATATTTTCGAAAAGTTATTTACGAGCATATTTTTTTTTACTTCATTTCGCTTGGTGTTAAGCTGAAGGCAAAGTCTCATGAAAGAAGGTCACCATTGCAAACACGTTCAGAGCTACAATGGTGGCGCTCAGCTTGACGGCCTCATCAGATGCTTTTTCACGCCCTGGTTAAAATACCCGGGACTGTAGGAAGAAGGAAACACGTGCGCCGGTAAGGAGGGTAAGGGAAGGTATTCTACGACTTCAGACTATAGGAATAAAGTAGTATGAATCTGAGTCTTTTAGCCTTATTTTCCCCGTGAGGAAATCCACACGGATACCCCCCCGCCGAAGTCAGCGAGGGTGGTTATGTCGGATTCGAACCGACGTAATCCGTACAGGCGTCATAATAAGCCTGTTATCACACATTTCATGATTCTGTTATTACAATAAACTAGTCCAAAGATTCGCTTGAAAGAAAATAACTACACAATTTAGCTAACCATTTTATCCCTATTTACCCCGTTTTACGATATCTAAACATATATGACTTTATTTTAAGGGCAAGCCGTACGCCAATTCATCATTCATCTTAGCGTTACTACCTATTACATCCGAGAATTTCATCTCTGCACCTAGTGCCCGCTTTCTCGTCTATTTTTTAGGCTTTAACATTTTGGTGGCAGGTGACTGTTGTCTGACCTCCCAATTGTACAGTCAACTCTGTTATTGTTTAAGTTCACTAATCTCTGGAGTTGACTTGTCAATTTTGTAGTTGTGGTCGAGGGAAACCCTATCAAAGGGAAAATATAATTCATTGTTTAACATAACATAACATAACATAAACTCACGCCTATATTCCCCAAAAGGCTAGCACCCACATTCGCCAGTTTATGTTTAGGTCCCAATGTAATAGGTGGCGAGCCTATTGCTATTAACCGGGCAGTTATAAACCTGCGATAAATAGGTACATACATAACTTCGAAAAGCATCGAAAAGTAATTAACCCGAGACCTCGTCTCAGCAGTCCATTACCCATACCACTAGGCTACCGCGGTTTTTCTCATTGTTTAATTCCTAACTTAACAGTGACGCAGTCGCGGGTCACAGTTATTATTTGAAAAAGGTTCTTGAAGTAGCCTTGCCTCAGCCCTAAATCTTCATTCAAGCGTACTAATACACAGTACGCCTAAGACGGATAAGGCACAGTATTGTAATTAAAACGATAATTAAAATGTCAGATTGTGTTCATAGCTATTTGGAGTTTGGTTTATTTTTTATTTTTTTAATAATTTCGACTGCCCCTTCGTGTAGTTACCGTAACGTATGAAAATTGGTAACGTCATTTGTTTTGAGAAGAATCGAAACTGTGGCTGCGATAACAATCATTCTCAACCCATAAAACTCTGCCCACAAGCCCTGAGGGCCCAGCCAAAAACTAACTAAATAGAGAATAGAGAGACTGACGACTTCCGTGGCGTAGCGGTAATGAACGCGGCTGCTACGCAGGAGGTGCGGGTCGATTCCCGCTCAGTGCAAATATTTGTGTGCATACTTATCTGATTGGATAGAAATTGGAATGATCAATTGAATCTTATGGTGAAATGAAGAAGATAACAATTATGACACATGCACACCATACCAACATAAGCGCACATTACACTCCTTTTTTTGACGGTCGTGTAAAAATACCGGTTGATTTTTTTGGTCACAATACTCATTTACAATTGACTTATAATAATGGCCCGGTAATAATGGTACAGAATGCTACCTATCGGATTTGAACGGTATTGTAATTACAAGTCAATGTATCCTCTGACATTGATGCTGAGGCCCTATTCAGTAAAATTATGTTGTTAAAACGTGTTATTCCAAAACTTTGAAGGTTTAATAACCTAACAAAATATTAATTAAATTTTATTTTATAGATACATACATACATACGCTCTCTCCTATAGACCGCCATTTTGCTCTATCCTTACATACTTCATGAGCTTCATTAAGACTTTAATGCTGCTTTTTTCAAAATTTTATTAATTTAGTCAGTATATGTACGGCGGAATCGACCTCTTAATTTTGTATTCAAGAATATGTAGTGTTAATTTACAGGTTTTAGAAATAAATACTGATCGGTAACGCTGTGTACGAGGGTAAACGATCAATGGATTGGCCATAACTAAGCGCATTTGCCATTTGGATGACCACTTAGTGGTAGGTATTTCATCTAATCGCTGCTGTGCCTTAAAAGGTACGTTAAAGTCGGTTCCTGCCAGGGGGGGGCACACTCAGAAAAATGAAAAATATGGGATTACAAAGTTATTTATGCAGTTGCTAGTATGACAGCCGTTCAATTATTGACCTGTGTTTAAGAGCATATTTTATGTTTGTATACATATAGTAATTATGTACCTATTTATATATTTTAGCTATTGTTATCGTGCTTAGTTCATCCAACAATCGGGGGGCGGCAGCACTTGCCATACATGCATATTTAAGCATAGAGTTGACACTCTTCTTCTATATATTACTATACTCTTTGGTTCCTGCAATAAATAATCGTTAGCTCAAGATGGAGACCTATATGGATGACCTGACCAACTCAGTCAGTGTTAAGCCCATAACCACATCTCAGACTAAGAGGTCAGAACTGCTATTTCAAATAAAGCCGAAAATCTCCAAGTCGCGTAAGTATCTTATTTTTAGACGAACTCGAGCTCCGGGGTGAAAGCCTCGAATGCGACTGGGGCTAATGATAACTTCTGAGAGTTACTGTATATTTCATGAACAACGAGCCAAATAACAAAAATCTCTCTTGTACAGTAGTTCGACAAACAAAAAAAAACCTCGATGTTAATAAAGAAACCGCTGGCGAAACATGTCAACGCCCCTATTGTGCTAAGTCAATATTGGTTGGAAATAATGTTAAGGAGATGAATCTGGTCCGATACACTTTCGGCACGTATAACCAGAGGATATTAATCTTATTTGCCTAGGATATTGTGATTAATAGGATACTTTTGTGCTAAATAGAAAAGTTGCCGAGCTCGCTAAGGACTTATTATCTCTTATAGTCCGTACGGGAGCTCTATGGAATCGGGAGCTGACGAAATATCGAAAGATAGGGACCTCCATAGTTATCTTTTAGATGGAACCAGGATCTACCGCTAGAACACAATGCCCCCTAGACCCATTTGTTAACTAGCTTGTGTTATGGATTCTTGAATGCGGATAAACATACTTATATTTTTTTTTCTCGTAACTCGAAAAAAAAAACATATATATATATATATATTTGCATATTTTTGCATATTATGTATATGCAAAAATTGGCCCACCCACTTAAGGCACACGAATTTGCATTAAGTGGGAATTGAATTGAGTATTGTATTATAAAGATATCCGAGTCCACGATACCAAAGTCCCGCTGGGTGTATGGGCTAACTCTAAGATCTTCTGAATTCAGACCAACATCGCCTGCAAGCCTAACAGGTATTTGTACCTACTGACTGACAGATGAGGTTCTAGTACCAGCTTCTCTTTCGGTTGCCTATCTGTTACTCGGGGTTAGAAGGTCAGACAGTAGTTACTTCGGGAAAAACCAAGATAAGATAGTCAAGTAGGACGGATCCCGGGTCCGTCTTAAAGTGACTACCTACTTGATTATTTGATAACACCTAAAGCAGAAAAATATATTTTAAGAAAGGTTATTAAAACCAATTCTTATAGCTATTAAATTATTAAAACTAGGTATAATTAGAATTATCTTATTGTCTTAAGAAATATCGTTAGTAGCTCATAAAATGAAATTACTTTAACTTAATTAAGTAGTCATATCTATTTCTATTATATTTTATATTTTATTTATCAAAAATTAAATATAAAATTGTATATTCTTTACAAAAAGTAATACTAAAAATACATAACAGTACAGAAAAGCCGTTTGTATAGTGAGAAAATAATTATATTTATCTCTTTAAGCACATCATCTGGCATTAGTCCTTCGCATGCAAGGTCATCACTTCAGATTCCGGGGTCTGTTTTTCCAATTTAACAGGTAGCAATTGTAACAACATATTATCATTATAATGACCACAGAAAAAAGAACTTGTATTTACTATTCTGTGATAATAACTATGAAATATATTCCGATAATTGCTATGAATCAAGTTATATTAAGTCCTAGACTACATGCACAGGTCTGAAAATGTATGGGAGTGACATTTGTTGTCGGAATCGGATCACATGACATTCGACAACAAATGTCACTCCCATACATTTTCAGAGCGATGACGAATGTAGATTCGGAACGAATGCATTTTGGCTAGCGCCCCAGGGTGTTTTGGAGATGATCCCGCAACCGAAGGCACATTGCCAGTACTCCGGATACCCTACATATTGGCATAAAAAATAGCGACTTGTTTTTTTTCATCATTTAACTAGCGTTATTCACTATCTACCGTACACGTACCGTGCGATGTGGACGCTGCTTGAAAAAAAAATCTAAATGAAACGATAATTTCATTAAAAAACATCAACTCGCTTATGTATGTAATAGGTATGTAGAAATAGACAGTCAATAACAATATTTGTTTTCTTACTCACATTATTATTACTCACAGTATTTTGCTGTGCATTTTGTTAGTAATACTGTTTCTATAGTGTACTGTATAACATAGGCCAAGTTTTAAGTAAACTGAAACCCTATAGAAATTACTCTAAAGGGTTTAAGTGTACTTAATACTCGGCCTTATAATAAGTTGACTTAATCATCATTCCCTGAACCTTTTTCCCAACTCAGTTGGGGTCAGCTTTCCAGTATAACTGTGATGCGGCTGAACTTCGATATTTTCCGTGAAGCGACTGCCATCTGACCTCCACAACCAATGGTCTAATGACCAATGGCGATATCGAAGTTCCAAGTTAGGCTGGTTGGACTTTTGAGGGCTCCAACTACCCGTAACGACTGCCATAGATGTTTGTATGGCAACCGGGACCGACGGCTTAACGTGCTCTCCGAGGCACTTATAAACCTGCGATATATACACACATAACTTCGAAAAGCATCGAAAAGTCATTGGTGTGTGCCATGGTAAACCTAGGATCGAACTCGAGACCTCGTCTCAGCAGTCCATTACCCATACCACTAAGCTACCGCGGGTTTTTGTTGACTTAATAATAAGTTTTAAAGCAATTGCTGTAAAACTTATTTCCGATTAAACAACGTTAAAATTAAACAACAAACAACTAACTACGTAAAGCTGCTAACTACGTAAAGGGTCGTCGATCAAATAATAGGCACTATAGCATATTTTTTTACTACATGTGATAGAGTCAAACGATATATGTTTTCGAACGCACTGCCGGAATGCCACATAGGCTATCAAAAAGATCGAGACGGAGGGTTATTGTACATTCGTCATGAAGTTAATGCGTCACAGAAAAATGTAGGTGTAAATTGGCCACAGCCCTATTTTTATTATACAGTGACTACAGTTTTCCATGGTACAAAGCATGATACAGTCAGACATAGACGAGAAATAATGCGCCTGTCAAAATGTAATAGCAAAGCAACTACAAGCCTAATGCTTATTTGTTATGACAGGGGAATACCATTATATGAGTACTTTAATGTTTTACATAACATTCCCCTGCCATGCCATAACAAATAAGCAATAAGCTTGTAGTTTTATATAACAGTATAATAATATTTCCCTGTTATCACAAGCTATTATGCTATTATATTTCGACGTTATTATGCTCACCATGGGTCTAGGTTATACTTATTTTTATTTTATTTTATTTCTTGCCTGTAGATTTAGATATAGATACGTGCGAAAAGCTCTATTTCTTAACCCTCTTGTACGACATCACATGGGAAGAGATGGTGTAGATGTTAGCCGTAGTGTTGCCATATGCGATAAAACTGTCTATTAGTTTCAACCATACATTATTCTGTCCTTTGTGGTCTTACTCATGGAGGAATCATATAGGTATTATTCTGTCCTCCGTGGTTTCATCTTACAACGATCATTAAAGGTTTTACCTAATTTTATAGTGTCTTCTTCTTCATCCTTGCTTTCATCTCAGTCACATTCGAAGCTTTCAAATCTCGGAGTCTGGAGTACATTTTTTCGAGTCCATGTGCTGGTTTGGCCGAACTTCGACATTCTCTATAAAACGACTGCCATCTGACTTCCACAACCAAATTGGCGATGTCGAAGTCTTGCGGTTAGGTCAGTTGTTGAACTTTTTAGGACCCCAACTACCTATAACAACTGTTCATCATAATACGATCATCGTATGACAACCGGGACCGATGACTTAACGTGCTCTTCTAGGCACGCACAGACCAATGCAAATACATATTCATGCATGCAAATGTTTGCACTGAGCAGAGATCGAACCCGCGCCTCCTGCGTTGCTGCCGAGTTTACTACTGCTACGCCACGGAGACAGTCCTAACTTAATTCAATAGTGTATGTTATAATATATAAGTTTACGGTAAGTATACCTTTTTATAGTTATTTACTTATGTTGCTATCTGTACCTACAGTAAAAATCGACTGATTTATTTTCTTTACATATTGCGTGTTTCTGAACAAGTGGCGTTGATTGAATGAATAAATTAATTGAATTCTGCCGTTAGGTTTTGTATACGAGTAGGTACCTACGTATACGTAGTACGCAGGTAGTATGTAGATACGTGCCTAGGTACTGATTAAATACTACGAGGATTTCTGTGATTAAAAAAGTAACTGTCTTATTCTGTCGAATGGACGGCATTTTTGAGTTGCCATTGTGGTGTAGTAATTTGTTTCACGGAAGTGCCGCCGCTACTCACGAAGAGGACCCTAGCATAGGTTTAGCTTTTCGGGAAGGCTTACTACGTCCCCTTTAAGTAGCTGTAAATTGAGAACATTCTTTATTCATGGTATTCGTAAAACATAAGTACTATTTCATATAGTTGAAATCAATCGATTACATTATTTTAAAAACAATGGTACAACTTTAACTAAAAGTCGTTTTCTTTTGTGTAGTAAAACGGAAACGGCGCATTAAAGAAGGAACTTCGTCACACACACGCTCAAGCCTCAATAATACCGTACCGTACCGTACTAGTAATACCGTGCTCAAGCTATTGAATTAATCCCTGCTACGGTTTTTATAAGCGACTACAATATGGAGTTCTTCAAGAAGTGCACCTCTGGTGTTACAAATGGCCATAGGCCAAGGTGACCACTTTCCATCAGGTGCGAGATGTGCTTGTCTACCACCTAAGTGGTATAAATAAATCTTCGAAACAAAATAATACCCCAGTAGTCGCTAGTCCTCAATTCATAATCTTTCAATGACCCCATCGTGGTTGCTTATTAGGTGAAAAACACAATTGTTTAATAATTTACAGTGCATACAATTTCCGTAAAAGCAACTGTAGGTCACAAGTCACGACAAGCTCGAGGGAACTGCTCGATATGTGTCGACTAGTGACAGAAGTACATTAATCAATGTCGCTAAGACCGAATGCAATCTAATACTAAACTGTTTCTATTGGTGTAGGACTATCACTTCGTAATTGTGTTGCTTGATTTTCCTAACTTGTAGGCATGTTGCTTCTAGTCATAAAATTAGCCTTAGAGGAACAAATTGTGCGAGTGACCTACGTATCTTTACACAAAACCTAGGCGTGAGGAAGTGACAGAGCACATGAACCATGAAACGTTTTTTTATAAAGTAAGTTGATAACATTGATAAAAATATATGCAGTCACTGCCCACTGACTGAAATATGAGGATTTACCCGTGATAGACCAAGAAGGTTCCATTACCTTAGAGTCCCAAGACTTAATTGCTCTTAAGTAACTCTAAATTTTATATGCTGACTACGTTGTTCCAGTAGAGCGTGCTACGATTACGATACTGCTACCGCCATCTCGGGACTACAGATCGAACTAAACACACAGTGTAGCAAAACTAGATTCAAACTTCTAAATCCAGCGTGATATAAAATGAAAGGGCTCCATAATATTAGTAATATAATTTTCACTTCCCTACAGCTATCCTTGTGACGGAGAACACCTCATCATTGCCATCCGAAGGGTATGCGTCGTAAGAGGCGACTAACGGAAAACGCAGACGATATCACTGCGAAAAAAGGAAAACTGCAAATAAAACCCAGTGCGGAAAAAGTAGGCCTAAGCTAGTAGTAGCTGTAATAGATTGCGATAGGCTAATTAATTGAGGTATGTACGCATACGTGATTGGCTTGCTTGGGGGCCCCGAAGCCTGTGCAAGGCCCCATGACATCCTTCATCCATCCATACGCCCAGGCCCGAATCCAATTCCCAATCAGGGCAAATATGTGTATGAGTTTGTATATTTGCTTCTAAAAATAATAATGTAGGTAAGTATGCATTCTAGATTACAGAACACAAGCTGCTCGTAGTTTATGATTGATATGGTGTATAATATGGATTAACAGTACCAGTAAATTATAATAGGTACATTGAAAATTGATAAAGGTATGTAACCCTGCCCTAACACTTGTAATCCACGTGAAGATTAATGGATTAAAAGGTACTGTATACCTGCAGGTCATGGTCAATGTTGCCAGTTTTAATTATATTTCATTGTGATGCGACGTAATAGGACCTTTTGAGTTCCACGTATTGTTTAGTAATTTGCTAAGTAAATAAAAATTAAGTCCCCGGCCTTACATTGTCATCAACAAGCAATTTGTTTCAACACTTTTTTCAGTAATAATTGGTTTGATATATGCGAATGAAGACAGTTTTTGGATTATGTTTTGTGTTTATTTCACTAACGTCATTATTACTTTTATGTACCATAAAACGGGGTGAATAGGAATCCAGGGGTGTATAGAAATAAAATGGTCATTGGAATATTTTAAATAAATTCTTTTACAAATTTTTAACCAAGCCCAATAACAGATATTTCGTGATTCTGTTATTACAATGAACTAATCCAAATTTTCACTTGAAAGAAAAAAGCTACAGGATTTAGCTGACCATTTCATTTCTATTCATCCTTCAATCTCTATCCACCCCGTTTTACTGCCGTTGTAACTTTCAATGGGAAAATAAGTCGCAATAAAAGGAACGTAGTAAGCCTTCCCGAAGAGTGAAACCTATGCTCGGGCATCTAATCATTATTCGGTCCTCCGTGGCTCGGGCTCTCTCAGTGAGTAGCGGCACTGACGTGAAACAAATTACTACACAATGATGGCAACTCAAAAATGGCATCGATTCAACAGAAGAAAAAGAAATTGCAATATTTTTTGGCTATAAAAGGATATGTAGTTATTTCTTTTTATTGTCTTAACTTTCAAAAAAAATAAAAAAATAGCAATAATAATTGATTTGGATTGGAAAATGGTTCAAGTCCCATCTTGAGCACTCACTTTTTCCAATCTAAACCGAAATATTCCTTAATTGAACTGTAAATTATGATACTGTATAACATTAGAGTTACTAGCGCGTTCCAATATGAATCAGCGCCATCTAGTAAATGAAGTCTGAATATCGTATCCGTCAATTATATATATTTGGTCCTCCATGTATCCGTGTAAATTGTTTCAGGAGAGAAACACCGTTATAATTCAACTTTTGTCGTGTGGGTTTAACAATTTTATACAAACACCCTCATCGCCGAATAGTTCACTCAACACAGACCACATGAGTATTTCGTAATTTCCCTTAATTTTAAACGCGAACCCTTTGTTTACCGACCCAGCTGATTAAACTCCACGTCAGTCAATGTCGGGTGGTTTGCTGAACTTGACTATATAACGTGGTGAATAGTAATCGAAGAGTGTAGAGAAGTAACATAACATAACATAACATAAACTCACGCCTTTATCCCCGAAGGGGTAGGCAGAGGTGCTAACACCCACATTTCGCCAGTTTATGTTTAGGTCCCAATGTAATAGGTGGCGACCCTATTGCCATTAACCGGGCACTTATAAACCTTCGATAAATACACACATAAATTCGAAAAGCATCGAAAATCATTGGTGTGTGCCATGGTAAACCTGGGATCGAACTCGCGTCTCAGCAGTCCATTACCCATACCTCTAGGCTACCGCGGTTATTTTAGTTTATGTTAGAAATAAAGTGGTGGTTTTGGACTATATAGTTCATTGTAATAACGACGTCATCACATCTGGTAATGGGCTTAATAAAAAAATTGTAATCATTCATTTTATCTGTAGCCACCCCTGGATCTCTATTCACTCTGTTTTACGGTAGGTACCACATGACACTATACCCATCGCATTATTGGGAGTCCTGAGGTCACGAATACCATCGAATTTTTGCAAATGCGGAGAGATGTTGTGTCCCTGGCATTAGTTTACCGTCTCTACCACAGTGATTGTTCTGATAAGCTCTTAAAATTAATCCCACCCTCTCCTTTCCTACACAGGACAACACGAGCTGGGCTGAGATGCCATCCGAACCAAGTGTCATCTAGAACCAAGTGGTTCGGTGAGTCTTTCCTCTGCCTCACCATTAAGTCTTAGAATTCCTTACCAGCGCACGTGTTTCCTTCTTCCTACAGTCCCGAGTCCTTTAATCGGGGCGTGTAAAAGCATCTGTTGAGGCCGTCAAGCTGAGCGCCACCATTGTAATACTGTACGTGTTTGTAATAGTAACCCTCTTTTCTGAGACTTTGCCTTCAGTTTACTATCAGGCGGGGTGAAGTCAAATTGATTATCATTTAAGTTTGGAATTGATTGACTACATTTATAGAAACAGTACGGCTAACAAACTGCATCGCAAAAAACGGTTAGCAGTACGCGTCATGCATGTGTGAGTACACGTAAACGAGTGTCAATTTTGTCTATAATGAACACAATTCTTTGTCCTCGCAGTACCTACATTATCTTCTTTTTCACCCTTAACCTCTATACACCCAAATGAAATAAACTCACGTGATTAAATTAAATAATAAAGAAACCTGAAATAGTTTCATTTCAATATTATAGAAATTGGAAAAAGTTATATAATTATGTTCTAGGCCCTGGGGAGAAACTCCCAAACATCTTATTAAAATTAAGTAGTATACGGTCAGTAGTAACGCAGTGAGGTTTGCGATTGTATGACCTTCGTGACCTTCAAGCAAGAAAAGGTCACAGAATCCGTACAATTTACTGTCAATAACCGCTTTGTCTTTGGAGAATACCGAGTGTCGACTTAGCAATTAAAACTAACGGGCTATAAACGAATAAAATTTACCTTTTAAAAAGCAATACTTAATTTAATTGTAGTTTTTTGTACTTAATTTGCTTACATGCTGTTTTGAAACCTAATTTAAAAAGCCCCTACAACTATTCGCAATTACAGTTAATGACTAACGCTGCAAAGATCGAGGTTTGCAATGTACAGGAATTACGGGTACGATTACCGCTTAGTAACAATACCTATTTTTATATATTTATATATACATGGTTTTGATATTTAACATCGGCTATGCTTGCTATACAGAGTGTTAAGAAAACGTGCCCGAAAACGAAACCAGGGGATACCTTCTACTGACCAGTTTAATAAAGTTAGGGTACCTTTTTTTATTGCAATACTTTTTTTTGCTAGGTACCAGGATTTTTTAATCCTCTAAATAGCATTATCAAGGCCGTCTTTACCATAGGGGCACTTAGGTCACGTGCCCAGAGCCCCCCACTTCATGGGGGCCCACTGAAGGATAGACAATTTTTCACCCGCCTCCCTCCCACTCCCCCCTCCGTCTACTACCTGTGTGTCGTCCTCGGTGTTGCAAATGACCATAGGCCACGGTAACGTAAAAAAATCAATAGGGCCCCCAAGTTCTTGTGTGTTCAGGGTAAGTAAAGACGGCCCTAAGTATTAGAAAGGAAAGGATTCAAAAATCATGGTGCATACCTGAAAAAGTATTGCGATATAAAAGTAGTCCTATTTTGTTAAAATGGTTAGTAGTATACCGTGTTTCTATTCGAAAGCATTTTTCTAACATCCTGTATACAGGAGCCTATCTCGTTTGTCGGAAATAATGTTTTTTATATCACTCTAAATGGCAAATAAATATTTATTTGAAATTTCAAGACGCTCCAATCGACATAAGTACACCTATTTATTTTAAAGATAAATTAAAAACCTAGATGATAATTATAGATAGGTTAAACACAGTGTACTCTAAAATACACAACAAACTCGTCTTATCCTATTTTGTTATAGGTTTCTCTGGAGCTATTGCTGACATTTCAACCCTATCCTTTCCCTTTAGGATCTTTTGTGTGGGATAGCCTTCTCAATAAGCGTGGCTATTTCTCTTAATTGTAAGTGCAAGTAATCCTCTGGTTTGGGGGTAGTCCTTCCCGGGAAGATCCATCCGTTGTCTTCCTAGGACCTTGTCTTCAAAGTAGTACAATGAATAATTGACGCAGGCAATTCAAAGAATAATGATTTTGTATATTCTCAACTCATAATTCTTATAATATTTTATTGACGTTAATTCTACTTATCCTAAGCATAGATTACCTAAATATTTAGGATTTAATTTTATTACCGCCTCCTGTGCTAATGGAGAAGAAACGGGACGCAACAATGAAGAATGGCATAAATATCTGTGTTTTTATATGATATACACAATGCACAATTTATAAACACGAATATGTAGGCACAGTGGGCAACAAAAGTTACTGGACAATGTGGAAAAAAAATGTATGAAGAGAAAATGTCACAACTACTAGTCTTAGTAGCTATTACATAATAATGTAGTAGTTTAGCCTACTAATTTCACGAGTTTTCTTATTTTCTTATAAAGAAACAAGACATCGATAGTTTATTTTATTAACGCTATCTATGTTACTTGTGATTTACACTTAGACTGTCAAAGGATTTTATAGATCATAAAGTTTTCAAGAACCAGCCCACTGTACATATATAGTACATTTTAAAACGTCGTCTTTTAGTATTGCTGATTTTGAATGGTCTCTTACTGTGCGTGTTGATTGTAGTCGTAACTTGTCTCCCCTGGGTCATTTAAACAGTAATAAAAACCAATGGAAAATTGCTCTATCACCGTTTAGAATGCGATTTACATAACAATTTAGTGACTTTGAAATTCGAATGGAAGAGCGACGTAAAATAGTTGGATTTATTATTTACTAGCTGACCCACGCAACTTCGTCTGCGTCATCCCGTTTTTGTAACATTTTTCATTCCTGCTCCGCACCTGTTGGTCGTAGCATGATGTTATATACATATAAACCTTCCTCTTTAACCATTCTATCTATTGAAAAAACCGCATCTAAATCCGTTGTTAAGTTTTAAAGATGACCCGCGCATCTTCGTCTGCGTCACCCCGTTTTTGTAACATTTTTCATTCCTTCTCCACACCTGTTGGTCGCAGCATAATGTTATATACATATAAACCATCCTCTTTAACCATTCTATCTATTAAAAAATCGTATCAAAATCCGTTGCGTAGCTTGAAAGATTCCCTCCGGCCACTTGGATCCCATGTCTATAATCCCATGGGATCGTAGTATAATCTTTTTTTGCTTTTGATCCTATATTCATAGGATTGAAATATACTGGCGATTTTGTAGAGTGTTTATCAGCATACAAAGAGACATAAGAACATGAAAAATAGGGACAGAGCACGCGACTTTGTTTTATACTATGTAGTGATACTGTTGATTAATGGTACTTTGCGGAACTTATTATTATACATTCTTGATGACACACTTTTACTTCTCCACTTTATTTATTATTGTACCTAACCGGACTCGCCTTGCGGCATTCTCAAAGGTTTACAATGACAGTTGGATATATCGTTGCAAGAACTCTATCTTTGGCAATGGATAAAGTTCATCCTGTATTTATAATGGTCCGGAACAAAAAGGTAACTTGGTCTATAATCCCTGAGTAATCTATCACAAAGGATTAGGGTAAAAGCCGGATAGTTGCGCCACTTTTCAACAAAGCTGTATAATAAAGAAATATGTGCTTAATAAGAATATTGCAAGGTGTATATCAAATTATAGGTCTTTGAGCTACTATAGAAGCCTATTGTAAAGAACATAGTTATTATAGGTTTTGAGTAAAACCTGTTTTATTTGACCTCTCAAAGAGAGGATAGTTGCCCACTCTAGCGGATAGTTGCCTAATGTAAATAATACTTCAGAGGATACTTGCCTCATGCGGGGATAGACGCCTCACAATGACTTTTGAAGAACAGAAGCCATCTTAAGAAGAAGTTGAAGTTGACTTTTGATGAAAAACAAATTCATATCGATTTACTCAACCAGTCTTTATTATTTATTGCAATCTTTTATTAAGTTCTAATCAACGTTATACAAAATATAACAAAAATAGTCAAAAATTATACCCCGTATCCCGTGGCATCCCGTACATTCGCTATATTTAGTTGATTCCTTTTTTATCCAACTCTTGGAATGCAAGACCTAAACTTTCCTCTGTCCAGCTTATGTGACGCGGCCATTAAAAAGTTAATTAATTATTAATTTTATTTTATTAACGGGTAGAATGAACTCTGGGGTTACGTACGTCCATAGGCCACGGCAACCACTTTCCATTAGGTGCATATCTGCCACTTTAAGTGGAATACAAATAAAAATAATAAATAATCTGAAAAAAGTATCTACTGACACGGGTGGGTCACATATGATCTAAATATTTATTGTATTCTAGCTAAGTTACAGCCACAATGAATAAAAAAACACAAATAGAAAATATTTGCCTTTGTTAGTGAAATAATTTATAGTTGCCCCCAGAGCAACTATCCGCACAAGTTTCTAGAGCAACTATCCTTTTTGATACGGATACTTGCCCTTTTCATTTGCGAAATAAATAATAATTATGTTAGAAAAATATGTAATAAACTATGCAATGTAAAGCCTAATGCACGCAAAGAAATAAAAGGTGGATTGAAACCACAATTAGTAATAAAAATATTTAACAGAAATAACTTACCAATATAAGTTCGACACCTGTCGAAGTTTCATCGCGGAAGATTTTCGCTTGCACGAGTGAAACGCTTGCCTCTATGGTGACTGTTAACATGGCCCTGAGGTCTACGGGAGGTGTACTTACAACTATAGTAAAACGCTAATGCCACTTACATCCGTAACATAGTGTATTCGAAACCGTGGCAAGTATCCCACTGGCGCAACTATCCGGCTTTTACCCTACAGTATTTTGTCATCTTACTTCGCTACTCTAATCTCGCGAACCTCGCAGTTATTTATATGAACTACGAGTAGAAGTGGGTCTTAGCAATATAATTCAGTGGGCGGTGGATGATCGAGTATGGTAGGAAACCTAGGACACAGAACAGATAATAGAGCCCAGGGTTAAATGGAGTTAAAAGAGTCTAATCAAACAACGATTACCGCTGTAAACACACATAGATATTGCTTCAGAATGTAAAACTTTTTCTTAAAGCAAAATAATTCATTATTGTTTATTTTTTCAATGTCTGTTGAGGTTATTCGGTACTTTTTGAGTTGGATTGCGTTCATAATTGCATCAATGCAGACCTTTAGAAGCATACTAATAAATAAGATTGAGAGAGAAGCAACAGCTAAATAGTTAATAAACTTTAATCTATTCTAGTTGAGCAGCCCGATTGGAGAAGTGCCTCCGCCCCCAGAATACCGCGGACAATAATAATCTTGTGTTGTGTTTCCGGCGATGAGTAGGGTAGCCAGAGCTCACTGGAGAGGATCTGTGTTGTCAACGGGAAGACCGAGGGCTTAAGTTGACACCGCTATGACCCCCCTGGTGTTGCAAATGTCCTTAGGCTACGATAATTACTTCCCATCAGGTGGGCCGTGTGCTTGTCTGCCACCAAAGTAGCATAAAAAGAGAAGCCTGAATCGTTGATTCGCGAAATCTTTTAAATCGGCTACTTGTCAAAAGACTGAGATCTGAAACTTAGGACTGATAGTATTTCCTAGTATTTCTACCTAGGAGTTACTCTATTTGCATTGTCAGCAAGTAATGAAAAAGAAAAGTCCACCTACAAAATTACTTAATGGTTAGGTGATAAATATAAATATTAGGTATGCATGATGAAGTGCTTAATGCTTTTATATCTTAATCCACGGAGAAAACAAATGTCATCCTCTGTTTTCTCCCTGGAATAAGATACGTTTGTATAATACAACACTGCCATTACCTACAGCACAAAAATGTTACCGTCATAAATTTCCTTGTTACTATTTCACATAAAACCCATATATCACTCGTGTTACTAGTTCGTAATAAAGTATAACGCCTCAGCCTACTGCAAAATCTGTAGTATCATTTTCAAAACCAATTCTACTAATTTTCAACGATAACCGCGGTAGTGGGTAATGTACTGATGAGACGAGGTCTCGGGTTCGATACCAGGTTTACCATGGCACACACCAATGACTGCGATGCTTCTCGAAGTTATGTGTGTATTTATCGCAGGTTTTTAAGTGCCCTGTTAATGGCAATAGGCTCGCCACACATTGGGACCTAAACTTAAACTGGCGAAATGTGGGTGCTAGCACCTCTGCCTACCCCTTCGGGGATATAGGCGTGATATTATACTTAAAAAAAACACTTTATTAATTTCCCCTAAAATTATAGCCTTTATAATCCACCTCTGCCTACCCCGGATGGAAATAGGGGCGAACATGTTTACTTTGTCGGGAACCACGCGGCAGCATTTTCATAACATATTTTATATCTATTAAATTTTATTTCAAAATGATTTTATTTAAGTTTAGATGTTATATTTTGAATATATTTTAACCATTCGTATTTAATATGTCACTCTGTTTATTTTTGATTTATTATTCCTCAAATCATCATGGACTTTCACCAGTCATATATTTGTATAGGAATGTTGACAATAGATTAGGACCAGTGATATAGTACGCTAATTACTTTCTAATTATTGTTACATTAATGTTACGTCATCGCTGGTTCGTATAACAAAGAGTTTCAAAGTTAATAACGTCTCTTAACCTTAAAATATTTCCTGTGTGTTCTACCGAATGTCAATGTTATGAGTAAATATTTGTTTAAGGTTGTATTCTAACATTACATCGTTTAAATTTTTCAGGAAGCCGCTGCCGCTGGTTGCGTGTGTAGCGGATGTTGTGTAGCGGAGAGGTTAAGAATCCCGTTCATTACTTTGCTACAGGATGGATTCACTTCCGAAATGTAAAGGTCAACAGAAGAAACTTAATTTCTTGAAACACAAAATCACCAGACAAGTTAAGCTTGTCTGGTGATTTTAACGAAATTACTACATCTATATAAACATTCAATCACTTTTTAGTTGAATAAGTCATTTAACTACATCAAAAATTGCTGGTCGTTAAAAAGTTTTCAGTCAGAGGAATTTTTTTGAATTTCGAATTTGGAACGAAATTTTAAAAATAGTTTTTTTTTTTATTTCGGACAATCAATCAAAGAGGGTCACCATTACAAACATGTCTCTTTTTCCTGAGACTTTGCCTGTTTGTACTGTACGAGTACAGTGCTACAATGGTTAACGGCCTCATCAGATGCTTAAAGGACACGGACCTAAATAAGTTAATGAATGGAGAAGTATTCACACACACCTCACCACCGTATTCAGCGAAGTTTGGGCATACAAGTGTAAATGGAAAATATGTACTTATGTTGAACTTTTTCCATAAACTGTAATAAGGAACACTGGAGACGGGACTCTTTACGAACCCTTGTTGTCATTGTTTGTGTCAAGCTCCTACGAGTAGGGTATATTCACTTTAATAAAAGGAGAAAATAATTCATTCTCATACATTTTTCATAACCTTCTGGTTTTAGGACTTGTGTGTGTGTGAGCGGTCATGGTTGTTTAGCGAAATGAAATTCCTTACGAGATTGTGCACAAAGGGCTTCTTCGTGTGAATGCAGTATGAGATTTTACAAAAAGTTGGTCGTTTGCATGATGTTGACTACATACTTTTTTACTAGCTAAAAATTATCACTTTACCGGGTTACTTTATAGTGGTTTCGGAAAATTTTTTTAGCACAGTTTCGTCAAGAAGTAATAATTATTATCATTATATATTTATAATTCTTATTATTACATGATATATACAAGAATTATTTTTAGATATTAAACAATATTGCGAAGAATCGCACGACCTTTTCAGTACCCCTCATATCAAAATACTAACACTTGAACAATTTCCAATAGAATGATAGGTATCACATTTTTGCGGACGCACAAGGAGTGACGTTCTGACAGAAAGGGGAGCCTTCTATTAATATAGGCTATTACGCCTAGCAACCCGCTTATCAACGACTGCCTGTAGTGCAAGAACTACTATAATATAGCTGCTCTCATAGTTGTAAGCATGTATTTTGACTCCAGTTGCGTAACAAAATGTACTCTAGGTATATGTGTAATACGCATTTTTCGGGTGTCCTTTCAGGATGACGCGGTTCGCGGAGCTACGGCGGAGATCAAATCCAATCATCATTCTCTGAACCTTGTCCCAACTCAGTTGAGGTCGGCTTTTTCGATATTTTCCTTGAAGCGGCTGCCATCTGACCTCCACAACCAATGGTCCAATGACCAATGGCGATATCGAAGTTCCAAGTTAGACTGGTTGGACTTTTTAGGGCTCCAACTACCTGTACTATTCAACCCGATACTGGTTTCTCTCGCGATTTAGTCAATATACCTTGAACTTTAACTTGTTTATTTGATGTTGAATACTTGATTGAATGTAGCATCACAACAAATATCTTGTCTATAAATACATTGCTTAAACGTCATGAATTGTAATATAACTTCATGAATATGTAACGGAGCACGATTAAAATAAACTATCACGGATGTTATTCATTTATGAGTTTCAAATGGATAGTTTACTACCAATGTTATATGTTTATTGACAAGTGTCAAGGATGATAGATTTTCGTGTACCTACTCTAATAAAAAAATTGATCTGGATTTTATGTTGCCTGGAACCCCAACTTCTGTTACCAAAAATGTTGTTTTTTTAGTTAGGACGTTAATTTGACTTCGCTCTGCGTAATGGTAAGCTGAAAGAAATCTCAGGAAAGAGGGTTACCATTACAAACGCGTACCATGTTACAATGCTGGCGACTGTAGGAAGAAGAAAACACATGAGCTAGTAAGGAATCCGAAAGTGCGGTAAAGGAAATTAACCCAGCCACTTTGGAGATTACAGATAATAATTATCTGTCTTACTGTATACATTATAATTAAAATGAGGTAATTTAATTTTATTTAATTTTATAATTTTAAAAAGACGATATTTTTTGTAATCAGTATTCTGCATACTGAGTGTAGGGTAGGCATTTAATTATTTATGAATAATAATAAGTAAATGTGTGTATTTATCGCAGGTTTATAAGTGCCTCGGAGAGCACGTTAAGCCGTCGGTCCCGGTTGCCATACAAACATCTATGGCAGTCGTTACGGGTAGTTGGAGCCCTCAAAAGTCCAACCAGCCTAACTTGGAACTTCGATATCGCCATTGGTTGTGGAGGTCAGATGGCAGTCGCTTCACGGAAAATATCGAAGTTCAGCCGCATCACAGTTAGACTGGAAAGCCGACCCCAACTGAGTTGGGATAAAGGTTCAGGGAATGATGATGAATAAGTTTAATATTGCAAACAGACATACCTACAGCCTATCTATCCCCAAGACATGATTTCGTAGACTCACGTTTACATCTCTACGATCAATGAATTGCGTGGTTTCCATCACATGTAAGTAGTTATATCTCGACATGAAAAGTTTTTCAATTTGCTGCCATAATGGGTGGCAGACTCCAGAAGACATGATTATAAAACTTTTGAATAGATATTTACCGAATATAAATTAAGGTGTGACGAAATTGCCTATCTATTCACCCGTCAACCAACTTTCGGTCGCCGCCGTTTTTGGGTCCTTAGATGCCAGAGGTGAAATTGCAACGAACATATCCCTCGCACCCCGGCAGACACCGGCCATCTCTTTCGAGATAACCCCCTTCAGGTGTAGGGACCACGGTGACCCAGTCTAGCCCGCGAACATGGAGAGCATTTTTTTTTGCGCCGCCACTGCGGCATGTCTCTGCTAGGATGACAGGCGGCCTCCGACGCCCGAGTCGCCTCCGCTCATCACGCTGGCTGTACGGTCTCGGAGTCTTTTCCGAACCCGTTCCATCGACTCCTTCTCGAGCATTACTTGCTTACAGAAGGAGGCGGTGGCAACCCAAGCGCACCCGTCAACCAACTGAACCTATGCATGCATGTTTTTGTCGCGGTCATCATTAAAGTGTAATTTTTCGATTTCATCCAAAGCCGATGCCGACTCGACTTATGGTCTTTCCGCCTCTAGTCGTAAGAACTAAGTCTAAGGCATCTATAGTGGATAAGAGTGATGTCACCCTCTACAACGTCAAGCCAAGACTTTTGTAAACTGTAAAATTTAAGATATTGAAGGAGGTGTTACGTGACGGAAAAGCATTACATATGTACATATCTATTGGGGGTTACAGAGAAACTGAGTCGCTCTGTAGCGGTCCTGAAGATGCCTTGTGTAGATGCTTTGTTCTTCGCATTTGCGAAATATTGTAAATTCGAAATCATATCTCCTCGGATAAGAAGTCTTTTTACTTGCATTGCATTAAGGGGTGCGGTTTGACATTACTTTCTATGACAATTGCAATATTTTACTATTATTATCGTTGCGATTGTTAGACCGTGGGTGTGTGGTGGACACCCGCCTAAATATATTTTTGTAAACAATATAGGTAGTATTGTTTGGATAAAATTCTCACATTGTGACTTAGGACTCGTGAATTTGACTCAGAAAGGCAAAATCTCGGATAAGATAAGACGAAACAATTACAAATGCCTACACTTAAGTCTTGGAGGGGCGTGAAAAAGCATCTGATGAAGCCGTCAAGCTGAGCGCCACCATTGTAATGCTGTACGTGTTTGTAATGGTCACCCTGTTTCCTGAGTCTTTACCTTCAGCTTATCATCAGGTGAGGTGAAGTCAAATTGACGTGCCAAAAAAAACTGCACACATATGAGCCAGCGGACGGATACTTATCTCACTATTAACACTTTCGTGTTTGTCTATGCCGAATTACCAAAGCTTGGAATATTCCACATAAAAAGTCAGTAAATAAAAATTTGTGCCAAATGCCTTTGCACCCACTTAAGTTAAATAAAATGTTTAGCCAAATAGCAAACAACATGAAAAGGCAAAAAGCCTTTAGCAGTAGCGACCTCTGTAATAGCGCGTTATTATCGGCCCATTGAACCCAAAAGGGTAGAAGTGAAAGCTTACTGCGATCTAGTTAAATTGATTGGAACGAACAAACATTACAGGGTTTCTAGATTCCACAATTAAAATTATTTGTGGCGTGTAGGGTCTGTAATCAACGCTTACTAGTCCGGTTATCACTGTATCCGTGCTTAATGTGCCAATCTATTGAGGGTTGACCCGGGTGTCCTTCACAATTAAATGTATCGATAAGATTTTGATGTCTATTTCGAACGTATAACGTTTATGTAACTGATAAACTTCATTATAAGCGATATCATATCGGGATGTTTACGTGCGTTTTAGTCGGTTCCAGTTCGAAATAAACTACCCAACCGGCTCCTGTGGGAGTGGAATCCGTGGGGATTTATCACATGGTTAGTATTAACGCGATCATATGGTAAATACATATTTTACTTGATTTGCTTGGCCAAAGCTAGATTACACTAGCTGTGGTCACTTCACCATGGCGTGCGAGCTTGTGATCACGGCTAGTGCAACTTGTCCGAAACGATAATCAAATCAAAGGGTAAATATTGTATGTATTTACCATATGATTGCGTTAAAGGCCGGGTTTCGCTAACCATAGATTATGCAACGCGAAAATTTTGAAGTAAGTGAGTGATAAATCTACATATTGAAAAAATCATCTTAGAGCTACACTAGTTGCTTTATGGCAGTCTTAGATGCAACTGGAAAAATTAACAAAATGATGATGATAACCTGAAAGATGCGTCCAGATTTGTGACATGAACAGCGGACCGGAAAACGCGACATCAAGGCACAACGTAACAACTGTCAGCACATGGACAAACGAACTAGAGTTGCGCTAACACGACCACCAGTCGACCGATGGTTTCATGTAAACTCAGCTATCACACAGCTGAATTCGTGACGGACACGCACTTCTGACACGGTCATGGCAAAATGTTACGTAAATGTAGACACGGTATAAGAAAAACAATTAGGGCGAACCCGAACTTGAGCAAAAAGAATATTGTTCCTAATAATACTCTTATAGCACTGCAACTTTTTGTGAAAGATTGCTATAGTTCGGCGCTGTCGGGAGTTATATGAGCAAAAGTTACATAAAACTTTAGGTGGTGGCACGTGCGGCGTTTTATTATTACGACCGACTCCACTCGTATTAAGAGACACAAATGTAATAGTAAGACAGATATCACCTATGTACAGTGGGCTACAAAAGTTCCTGCACAATTTGAAAAAAGAAAATATGAAGTGATGTCACTACACAACTAATTGTCTTAGAACATGCATATAACTCAGCCCCGTAATCTCCGAACGGTTAGTCAGAGGTGTATTAAACACCCACATTTCACCAACTATGATTTTCAGTCCCACGTAATAATTGCCGCCAATCTGGCACTTTGTAAAAAAAACATGAGTATTCCGGAAATAAATTCCTAACCGAAAATATTGCAGCTAAATAAATTTGTAAAAAAAAAAATTACCCCATTCCTTGCTGTGTGGTTTACCTAAACGTTACGTTACGTTAAGTTACTACTATTTCCGTTACTTTAATTAAATTACACTTAGGCTGTCAAAGGATTATAGATTTGAGGTGTTCATGAACTTTTGGAGCCCACTGTACTTGTACCTAAGTAGAACTGAATCGAGCAGTAATGCGCGGGCGTGCGGTATATGATGCAGTAAACGTATTATTCTTGAGTCTATTTCTATGAATCTTTGTTACATTTTCTTCTAGGCGGCTTTAGATATATTACTGATGCATTACGTATCTTCAAATGCAGTTCATTAATATTTATTGGATACCATCTAGACAGCGAAAACTCAATATCTGTCCACGATGCTACTGTCACTTATTGACGTGCAGTATATTGAAGAAACATTCAACTATACATTATAAGATTCCTATGATACAGTTAACCTCCTGCGTGGAATACTGCTCGCATCTCTGGGATGGCTCCGCAAAGTACTTATTAGATGCTCTCGACAGGTTGCAGCAACGTGCGGTCCGCATTATTGGGAGTCCTGAGGTCACAGAGTCCCTCGAGCCTTTGCAGATGCGTAGAGATGTTGCGTCCTTGGCAGTATTTTACCGTCTCTACCATGGTGAATGTTCTGATGAGCTCTTCCAACTAATCCCACCCTCCCCTTTCCTACACAGGACAACGCGTGCAGGGCTTAGGTGTCACTCGCATACGGTACAGAATATTCCATCAAGAACCAAGCGGTTCGGTGAGTCTTTTCTCTGCCGTACCATTAAGTCCTGGAATTCCTTGCCGGCGCACGTGTTTCCTTCTTCCTACAGTCCCGGGTCCTTTAAGCGGGGCGTGAAAAAGCATCTGATGAGGCCGTCAAGCTGAGCGCCACCATTGTAGCACTGAACGTGTTTGCAATGGTGACCCTCTTTCATGGGACTTTGCCTTCAGCTTAACATCAGGCGAGGTAAAGTCAAATTGACGTGCCATAGATAAAAAAAAAAAAAAAAAAAAAAAAACTATAAAAGTTCCTTTCTAGCGCTGAATTTTTTTTACGTTAAATAATCTGAAGCCATAGAATTAATTGGGATGATACTTTATTATTTTTGACAGATTTGACTGCCAAGATGATCAGTGCATTAGAAGCTACTTTTGTCACTGATTGTACTTAACCTAAGATTTACGATTTGATTAAGAAAATTTGGATACTTCTGTCTGTCTGTTCTCCACATTGGACAGTATTATAGTCGCACATTATAGCCGTAGTAGACATAAACTACCACCCACACCATAAACTACCATCCACATACTACATTCTTTGAACAGGTCAATTATTGACCGGCCGGCGGTCATATTACCAACTGCATACATAACTTTGTAAAGCCGTATAAATATATAGCATTACCAAATTACATTTTACAGATCGCACGTCGCACCTTATCAATCGTTTTCACGCGTTTTCACCAATGACAAGATGAAATGTTATGCCGCAAACTTCAGTATGGACGCACGCAAATGTATTTTAAACTTGTTTAAGACAGTCCAATACATGTGTGAAAGAAGTAATTGTATTCTGACAGGTCTACTACAGTTAATTGACAAATTCTTCACCAGTTATGTATCAGACATGTTTACAACTTTTTTCCTTGTGAAATTGATGGGTTGGATGACGTCAAAATTTTTAATGATACGCAACTCACAATAGCACTTTCTAATGTCATTTTGACACGGATATTTGCAAGTAACACGTTGTATGTAAAATAATAATACAGTTATTTAGTGCTAAATTCTAGATACGTACGCTTCAATTGCGTCTATTTATTTAGAGGAATACGTGACAGGCATTCGAACTGATCGTTTTGTATTCCATGTCGTCAAGTGTCAAGAATGTTTCTCTTAAAGAGTATTCACACATTTCCAACATTTCTTAGCATACTACTGTAAGCGACACAATAGAAATAGAACAGTGATAATATTAATATACTATAAATGGTATAATAATTTAAATACGCGGATTTTGTTACTTTAATAAACGTATCGATATTATTTGCATTAATATTAATTAACATCGATACATTTTTTTTATGAGTTGGCAACATAACCACGTTGGGCGCGAAGCGCGCCAAAATATGACATAGGTATAGAGATACAAGAGGATTGTGCGTGTAACTTTTTGCAAGGTATAAATTGTTTTATTCTATAAATCCTGTAGTTTTTCTGAGTTGGAGACCTTGATCCTTCACTACATATTTTACACAAGGCCAGTTATAATATCTACGCTAATATTTTATAGAGGAAATATTTGTATTTTTGTGTTTTTTATGTTTCTAACGAATAAACTCAAAAACTACTGTGCCGTATTCAATAATTCTTTCACCATAGGAAAGCTACATTTAACCTAAATAGCAATATTTGTTGCTAGAAAAGATTAAAAATTCTTACTAAAACTTAAGTAACGTAATCCAAGGTGTAAAAATCGTGTAGAGCGCTATAATTTACAACACCTCACGATAACCGATATCCACGCGGGCAGAGCCGCGGGGAACAGCTAGTTACTAATATTCTTGTAGATACCTTCAAGTTACTTATTTATTTATTACTTGCACTTACTTTATTTACTCAACTAAATTGCTTTTCGATTCCTTAGACTATTATTTACATTCTCATAAATCGTATCGTCTTAAATGTATGCAAAAGCTTTGTCATGTATGATTACGTTTTCATACTTACGTTACTGGGTATAAAAAGATGTTCATTCGACTTGCTACTCAAGCAAATTACTGTATCTACACTAAGTAAATGTCTGTGAATCGATAAAAATACAGGTGATCCATTGGCTAAAGTAACCGTTAATATATTTTTAATTTTGACTTTTTGTAGGTACTCTTTAATGTTCAGAAACAGCCAACGACCGAGTGCCATCACTATGATGCGAGCGAGGACTCGGGGCCGCACACGCTGACCGGGTGCCCGGCGTGGGACATACCGAGGCAGGGCCTAGTGGCGGCTCTTGGAGTGCGAGTTCTTTCGCTCGCTACATTGCTCACGGAGATGCATGGTACGATGCGCGAGCGCTTGGGCTGCCGCCAACTCCTTCAGCGAACAAGTAATGCTCGAGAAGTAGACGGCGGAACGGGCTCCGAGAAGACTCCGGACCCGCACAGCCCGCGATGAGCGGAGGTGACTCGGACGTCGGAGGTTGCAGAATGACCTCCGTCCTCCATGAGCGCGGGCCTGGGGGTGACGGGTGGAGCCGCCTGTCACCCTAGCAAAAGCAGACCGCGACGGACGGCAGATTTTTCGCACGATAAAAAAGGTACCCTTTATTGGTCTATACAGATTAAATAATTTTTAAACTTTAAGTGTTCAACTATCTCTAAATCCATCATCTGTCTGATTGGCTGGTGATAGAAATCAGTATTTGATTTCTGGACGTGATTTACCAAATTTAACCGGTGTAAGGAAGGCAAGACTGTTCTACGTTTTAGAAGGTGAGTTTATAGTTAAAACTTGTTAACTTAGATGTGCAAAAATGGACCTTAAATGCGCCGCACGAAGTTGCAAAAATACAAGAGAAGTAAAGGTTATTTAATGTTACTTATATGTGTACTTCAACAAAACTGAAGCACTAGAGTGCATAGTCATGTTAAACCTCTATTGGCTCTATATTATCTATCTATACCTGTTGGCACGGATCTTGGACGTAAATCGCGAGAAAACGAGCCCTAGCGGATCATTTTGATATGGGTAATCTATGACTAGTAGATTTGAGCTTGTCCACGACCATTTCACCTCGTGGTATCGTCAAAAAATACTAGCTAATAACACATAAAGGCGGAAACATACTTATATGTCGTGTCGTGTCGTGACGCGCCAGAAGCGTGAAGTCGTGAAGCGTATTTCATACATTTAATATGGTTAGGGATCATTTTGCAAATCATGTCGTATCGTCGCCAATATACTACTGACGCGTCACGACACACCACGACACGTACACGACACGCGCTATATGTGAATCGTGCTTTAAAGTTGTTAGTGGTTAATAAAAAAACATTTCACGGTTCGTATACACTGTCATTTCCTAACGCCTAGCAAGACCTAGGCTAGATTCATAAGTATGTCAATCGCACACTTTATTCCTCTAATTATAAGATTATGTTTCCGTTTCTAGTTTTTTATTTCGGTAAAATATGACGATACCCGCACGTAGCTATGTATATGGGATTACTGTTGCACGTCGACAGGCTTGTCCAATAAATTGATTATTACGAGGTATCGGATGGCACCGTCAGTTGGCTTAACGAGACCTACCCACGCGGCGACACGTTCGAATATTTTGGGCTCAATCGGATCTACTTCGATATATTCACAGTTTGTATATTTTTATTAGACTTTACGTATCCTATATATTACCTGGAAACGAAAAACAAAGGATATTGTGACTTCCACTGACCCCTCTATGGTAATATGGGCGTAAGAATCAATAGCAATCAAGGAAAAGGTTCTCCTTGTTCGCAACGGGTTGCCGTAAAAAATAACAATTCTTCTTTCGCAACTAGTTACGAATCACTCTGTTGCGAACACGGCCAGAGGGGTCTGGTTTTCATGCAATTCAATCAGAAAAAGTCTTGACTTTAATCTGCTGTATATTTCACTAGCTGACCCGCGCAACTTCGTCTGCGTCACCCGGTTTTTGCAACATTTTTCATTCCTGCTTCGCACCTGTTTGTTGTAGCATGATGTTATATACATATAAACCTTCCTATTTAACCATTCTATCTATTAAAACAAACCGCATCAAAATCCGTTGCATAGTTTTGAAGATTTAAGCATACAAAGGGACAAGAAAAATAGGGACAGAGAACGCGACTTTATTTTATACTATGTAGTGATAGTGATTACAGTTGGTCGCCGACCGACTGATATCCACGCGGGTAAAGTAGCGGGCCTTAACTAGTGCATGATGAAGAGAGAAATAAATATTTTATAACTAGCTGTAATACGTGATTTCTTTTGCAAGATTCACATTTAAATGTGAATATTATTTCCCTTAGGAACTTATTAAGGGAATAAAAAGTACCTATCGTGTGACATGAAAAACCAGAGGCATCATAACAAACGCAGCTACCTATGATATAATCAAAGCTGAATTTTCACATCACTCAGCCTTCCTTTTAAGAGATTGTACGAGACATAGTAGGTACTTATATAGTATGTAAATACAGTTGGCTACATAAGTACGAATACTTAGGTACACCCTAAAATTTATAATCCTTTGAGCACCTATTTCTAAGTCTCATTTCAAAGATAAAATGACGTTTCCTTCTAAATTTACCTATTAAACAAAGTTTGAATTAAATAAAGAATGTTTTTTAATCTCGATTGCATCCCAAGCTGTCGCCACGGATTCCGGGGTTCGCTTTAGTTTAACTGTATTTTGGCTGCATGACGACATTTTTTGTGAAGCGATTGGCTATTTGGCATCCATAACCCATTGGCGATTTTGAAGAAATGCAGTTAGACCAATTGTTGAAGTTTTTAGGACGGCGGCCATAGATGTTGAGCTCTCGTTTTACAGGGGCGACTATTGTCTGACATATCAGCCCCGAGAGTTCATCAATCAGTGCAGATATTGCAGATGAAATGACCTCATAGACCTCATAGATCTTGATGGAGTATCAAGGGGTTTTCGAATACTGAAATCCAATTAATAAAAATGTAAAAAAGTCGAGAACACAAGCCGTTCTCGCGTTTTTTTCGAGTTCGATATTTTGTATGTTCCAAAAATACCACGAAAGGTTTTAAAGAGAAAAGAAAGAGCACGGTAGAAGAATTCGGGTGGGCGAATCCGTAGGCATTAGTTTGTTTATGAATAAATTATATAAATAATAAAAATATCCTTGTCCAAGTCATATCTTGTGTATTAAATTTCAGTCACATCACTCACGTTCGTTCGGTCGTTTTTCTATCAATCAAACTACGACCACCGAATTTAGGAGAAGAAAAATGAAAAATTTTCCTTCAAGATTTACCATTACGCATATAAATTACAAATCTCAGAGAGAAACAATATTCTTTCGAACGACCTTCGCTGAAAGCTTATATTCTAGATCTATCTTCTATAAAGGGCATTATGATAAAATATTGTCTGTCTCATTCTTATGTATCCAGGGCAACTATTGTACGAGAAAAATATGGTTTTGTGGCATGTGCTTTACAATATACATGTCGCAATAAGATAGATAAAGCCGTAATATAGTTATATCCCTAGGGATATAATTATATACCGCAACATAGTTATACGAAAGCGATTCATTGCTATCTCACCAGAAATATAGGAATAAAACGGTCTAAGTTTAGTGACATACTTATATTACTAGATTAAGTTCAGTACCGTATTAATTATAAAAATTACATACCAATAGAGGCCTAATCAGAGCCACTTCATCTTCAACATTGTCTTTAATTTTATCTTCAGTAACTTAATACTGTTTGTCTGATGAACGAAAGTAAAATAAAATCAATATTTTGTTCCACAAGAATCATGTTAATAAAGGACACCGCTTGATGATGCTTCTTTCCCTGTAATCAAACCGTCTTTTTCAATCAATTACAATCAACTAATTGCTATGATGAATCTTTGTATTATTATACCCAAAAGCAACTAGAATAAATCAACTTGATTGACTACTTCTGTTAGCTTAACTTGTGATTAAGTTTAAGAAATCAAGTACTTAACTTTATCAAATTCATTTCTCATTTATTTAATATCTATGTCCCATTCAACAGTCAAAATTAATAATAAGTTCTTATTCTATGTCACATATATAGGACCTGTGATACATTTTATTTGTTTTTGATAGCATGAACACCTACAAAACTTAGCCTAGTGGTATGGGTAATGAACTGCTGAGACGAGGTCTCGGGTTCGATCCCTGGTTTTACCATAGCACACACCAATGACTTTTCGATGCTTTTCGAAGTTATGTGTGTATTCATCGCAGGTTTATAAGTGCCCGGTTAATGGCAATAGGCTCGCCACCTATTACATTGGGACCTAAACATAAACTGACGAAATGTGGGTGTTAGCACCTCTGCCTACCCCTTCCGGGATATAGGCGTGAGTTTATAAAAAAAAATTATACCTAGGTTATACCTGCCCAATTGCAGTCCACTGTTGGACATAGGCCTCACCCAGTGCGCCATTGCTCACATTCATCCACCCTCCATATCCGTATATTAAAAGATATACGCTAACAATATTTATTTAAAATTGATTGGTATCATTAAAAAGTCGTTATTAGACCTTATAAAAAGTATTCAAAATGGCGGGCAAATGTGGTTCAAGTCACGCAACTATGGAGACACACGCTGGTAACGTAATTAAAGGTATTGAGGTATCGGGCTCGTAATTGAAAACTGTTGACTTTGAACTAATCCAGGGATGATGAACATATTCACGTCGTCGCGGTTAGTTCAGAGCTCTCTACTAACAAGATACCTAACTAGAACGAGCTCAGTCAGGCAGGAGACTACATTTTATACATCATATTTTGAATTTTGCGAGGATAAATCTCTAGATTATCTGCTGGCTAACCCCATAATAAGTAAATATCCCGACAGAAAGGGCTTGTGGAAATATTTGTCTTTGTAATTTAATCTGTAAATCAATTCGTTTCTCAGTGTTCGGTGCCTTTCTGTTTATCGATAACCAAAAATACACTTAAATTAAACCGATTTCAAAGTAGTTTCATCTTCACTACGTAGTAAAAATAAAGTCGCGTTTTCTGTCCCTATTTTTCTTGTCCCTTTGTATGCTAAAATCTTTAGAACTACGCAACGGATTTTGATGCGGTTTCAATAGATAGAATGGTTGAAGAGGAAGGTTTATATGTATATAACATCATGCTACGACTAACAGGTGCGGATCAGGAATGAAAAATGTTGCAAAACGGGGTGACGCAGACGAAGTCGCGCGGGTCAGCTAGTATTTTATAAGCAGCTAAAGATTCGTATTAGGAATAGCTTCGTATCCATAGTGTTATCAGTAACTTGAAAAAAAAAACACTTATACTTATATTCAAATCACAGCAACTATTCTTTTTTTGAAATATACTACATCGAATCCTAAAAACCCGTTAAATGACTCATTATATGAAAAATATAAGCCACAATACCGAGCTTTTGTTCTCCATGTTCAATTAAAAGTTCTGTCAAGGGAAAATTAGTTAGCAGTTCATGCACGGCTTTGTCTGTACGATTGAAGGGCAAGTCACGTTTTCAGTTGTTCCCATCGTACACAATTCATTTCATTTTTTAACTAGCTATTGCTTTGGGTAGAACCTTTGATATAAATACAAAACATTTTTTTTCCTTGCCGACTCGTAGTCACACCACATTATCACACCTGTATGACAAACGGTAATTTTTTTACTTCTGGTTTTTATACAAGTATACTGTAATTGCTAATGCAGTGCCAACATAATAAAGTCGGTTGCCGACAAGTTTGGTGATCATCAAATTTGAATAAACCACATCGTATATTATTAAGAAAGCATATCACAACTACATCTCATCATGTACCAAGCCGTCTGGCCAGTGTAGAAACAGTAGGTCAAAGCCTCCCAATATTGGGCGAGGGCCTTGTCCAGCTATCCAATGGACTGCGGTATTGATTGATTGAAACAATCACATAACCTACTAGTGATTGACATTTCACTGGTTGATGGTGGTGAATAATACCGTCATAAACAAAGCAAGTTAACATATTCGACACCAGCATACCAAAAAAAGGGTTCCTGTGGAGGGACCTTCTTTGAAGGGTGAATAAATAGTGTAACTACCTGTCATGTGTAACTATCGCCTTTAGTTTATACTTTGTATTCTAGTACAAGAACTAATACCGTACGTTATCGTAAAAACTTGTAATTGGACTTCTTGTACCTATTTTTAGATTTATTCTCACTGTAATAGCTGGAATATTTTTCAAAAACAATAAAATAAAATACTTCCATGCTTAAGTTTGTATTATCTTCAATAAATCAATATTTTTGTATGTTAGGATGTTGAAGACCATCCGAGGGCCAATCTCGGTTACATCTATAGCCTGTACTTATAAAAAAATTATTTCAACTTACCATCAGGCGATGTGAAATCGTTATCCGTCAATCAGCAAAGCGTAAAGTGATGCCATATCAAAGTTGCTATACTATCGTAAGGTGAATGCTTAGTTAACGCACACAAATAAAGGATCACTTGGCGTAGACTCGTAGCACTGCTACGAAATAGGGTTTCATACATTGCCGTGTCACGGAGAAAAGGTATTACCAACATTTTTTTCAAAACTGAGTTATATATTTATTACTTCTTATGCGTTTCATTTCGATATGAAATATACCTCCTCGGGTTTTATATATGGCAAGAAACATAGCTGCGGAGTAAAACCAATAACCAATACTATACAAAAACATCCGTATCTATCAATGCTACCGTCCGGAATTCGCAATATCTGAACGAGGGCCTGGCCCTTTTTTATTCGTAGTAGAAACAACCCCCAACGTTTTATTTTTAAAAGTATATAACAACTTTTACCCTTGCAACGTAAAACACACTCGTAGTATAAAACACGAATGTTCTTGGCCTGTTTATTCGTTCGTATTGTCTTTTTCTTAGGTTTTTGAACTTCAGCAAAATAAAAGAATTGTGTTGACAGTACCTACCACACAATTAATTTGTGAAATATGTAGAAAAGAAATTTATTTTGATTTTTTGTTCCTGAAAAACTTATTTAGAATGAATCACAGACATAATCATAAATCTTTCATAAGAATAAGTCTGAATAACAGTGAAAACCGTATAAAATTCGTAGTGTACTAGAAGTTAGGGGAAGCGAAGACACACAATAATAGACCTGTGTGGTAATGAAGAAAGGATATCATCTCTCCATCTCATCCGAAGTGTGTTATAGGAGGCGACTAAACTAAAACAGAAACGTTGACAATATCACTGTGCGAGAAGGGAAACTCTAAATGAAGCCCTGTACCAACCCGTCTGGCCAACGTGGTTGCATAGGCCAAAAAACTTTTTCCAAAGGCCTTTTTCTGCGCAGATAAAACGCCCCCCATTTTTTATATATTCTAATGTATTTTTATTTTTAATGAAGTGTAATTCTTGTTTAATTTAAGATACTTAACCAACGCATTAGCCTGTCTCTAGATGTGGGGTCGAAATAAATAAATAACTTAAATAAATAATTTATATTTTTTCTATTTTATCTTTCTAACTTATAAAAGCAAAAGTTAGTACTGTTAATGCAGCTAGTTGTAAATCTAACAAAGAGCTCCAAACTACAATAATTAATGTGACAAGTCTTTTAAAATAATCTTACGACACTAAAATCGTAATCAGTAAACAGATCTGACTCATAGATCATAACATAATTAATTGTACAATAAACATCAAGGAATACATTAAAATGTCTTCAAATTTATGCTATGACACATATGGTGGATGTCTGATTCACTATTTTTATATTGTATTTTCATATAATATATCATAGGATAACAAACAAAGCATTTCCAAAAATAAAATAAAACAACGTGATTAATTTTTCTTAAATATTTGCTGGAATATGTAGATAAGGTAAATAAAATTAAACTCAACGCCAAAATTCAATTCAAAACCCAACTTTTAAAAGCCGTGTATTCAGGACAGCCGTGTTCCATCGATGTGAGAGTCTATTCAGCGTCCATTTTTGTAAATATTAGTCCAATTCATTTCAGTTAAGTAAGTTACGTTTTAATGATCTATGCAAAATAAGTTTTGCATTTACCAAAGACACCACAACACACACTATGAATTTTATGAGAAGCTGTTTGTGCTTTTTTTTTGTAAGGAGACCGTCCCTTACTACAAGAGCTGTAAGTATTCAAAAATGACGTCTAAAGACCATTGACATTATATTTATGAAGTAAAAACTATTGAATGCTAAAAGCTAGAGGACTAGGTATACGTCATAGCGGTTTGATGGGCGCCGAACAGAAGCCATATAAAGTTATCATCCATTGAGAACTCCGTTAATGTTACAACGACCTCCAATGTGAGCCTTAAGTAATTTTCATAGCGGTTATTAAATACAATGGAAATGTGTAATACTTAAGAGCTTAGTAATTTAGAAGTTTAAGTGAAAAATTGTTTAGGAGCGTTGTGCAGTTTTCGTATAAAATTTTGCTCGTAGAACATTTTGAATGGCGAAAAAATGTTGAAAACGTTTAAATATTTGTATTCATGATTTTTTGCATTGGTCTGGGTGTTTCTATGCATTATAATCAGTGTATTTACAAAAAATCGTGCATTCACTTTTTCCAATTTAAATAGTGAAACTATCGTATAGTGAAACAGCTTTCTATGACAATTAGTAATTGCTATCATTGGGTTTGTTAAGGCGTGGGTTCTCCTCCCTCCTCCAGTATATTTTCTTATAATTTACTTCAATACCAAATCTACAGCAGTCTTTAAAAAATAACTATTGATAATAACTAACACAGAAAAAGTTACTTATAACGACAAATAGTATAAGTAAGAATCACTGTAAGAAGTGAAAACAAAAAGATTTTGTGTCAAGCTCATCTTATCTTATCTTGTTCGTGACGCCGCAGATGTGCCAAAAACTCAATATCAGACTACATCAGGGTTTGTCCTCGTTATTCATCATTTGAACAAAACGCCGCCATTTATAACTTTCGTAATCTTTGCGCCTGACAGCGTCGTTATATCAAAACAAGGACAGGCAAGTCCGTCATCCTTGATGAGTTTAGCTTTTTGTGGCACTTAGACACTGTCAATACAAAGTAAGCTTACAAGGCAGAGCTACAGTATTCCACTTATATCGTGGGTATTATTGATTGCAGTAGGATATTTCGATCAGTAATATTTAACATCGCAGGTGTCTTTAGCCCTCGTTTAAACCAGGGTTTAAAACATGTAAATGACAAGTGGCAATACTTATGCCGCAAACTTCAGTGTGAACGCAAATGTATTTTCAACTTGTATGAGATAGTCTAAATACATGTATACAAGAATTTTATTTGTCAGGTCTTCTACAAGTTTTTGACAAATCGTTAACGAGTATTGTATCAGACATGTCTACAATTTGTTTCTTGGTGTAGGTATCTACCTAAACGAGGGCTGGAATGCTGGAAATCTAGACCATGAACATAGAAGCAGGGTTCCACTCAAAATGCACGAAGTGCCTATTTGAAATTTTACAAATTCTATTTTCAAACAGTTTTGTTTCTGTGTTGCAATATTTACTGGTAATTAATAATAACTTTATACCAAAATCTCAATAAAATTAGGTATATTTACATTGGAATAAAAAGTCATTTAAAAAGCTGTACACATTTGGTCGTCAGCCAATTTCTTTAATATGTCCAATGAACTGTATCGTCACAGACATTTTTGTAGCACAAACATGTTTATTAAAAGAAAAAAATTAAAATTCCATATGCGTAAAAGAAACTTATTGTTCATTTCGTTTTTCCAATAAAACGAAGTTAGCATGACTTACATTAATTTGATTATAGAATAGAATAGAATAGAAAAAACATTTTATTTGTACACCATTTACATGAATAATTTAAGTGAATAATATATTTTATACAATTGTTGTACAAAATGCGGCCTTATCGCCATATACTCAAACACTTGTATGATACTTCTGATACTACATTTCGATTTAAAAATCAATGCTGCTTTGCTGACTGTACCAAAATACCTCATGGACCCGGTGGGATCTAAAAATACATTTAATTTAAAATGCCATGGACCCGTTGGGAATAAATGTATGAACTTAAAATTTTTGAAAACAATAGATTCGTGGACCTCTGGGAATAACCCCCTAATACGTTCCAGGCAACCTTTGGATGGACTACAGTTAAGTGTAGGAACAGTAATAGATTAGATCAAAGGACTAACTCTGATTCAGTCTGATATTTAGTTTTTGGTAGATTATACTGCTAGCGTTGTAATTACTAATTTGATATATAGCAAACACTATGTCATAATAAGTATTCAAATAGATGTAATAGTTGAAAGGAGCTGGCTTACTTGTAGCCACAGATAATGTGTGACCTCACCACATTTTCCTGTTTAAGCAGTGATTTTTTTGTGTGATGCCGCTGCTGTTCCAATATCCTTAGGCCACGCTAACCACTTTCCATCAGGTGGGCTGTGTGCTTGTCTGTCACTTGAATGGTACAACAAAAAAAAGAAATCTTATATTATTCGTTATAACTTGTTTTCCTTGTTAACGACATAAATATGCTTTAGAATTCATATGAATGCAAATAATTACGTGTTGCATATTCGTTAAAAACTATTATTAAGTCTTTGCTCAACCGCACCATTAAGTCCTGGAATACCTTACCAGCTCCTTCTTCCTTCTTCCTACAGTCTCGAGTCCTTTAAGCGGGCGTGAAAAAGCATCTGATGAGACCGTGAAGCTGAGCCATGAGGTCACCATTACAAACACGTACCGTGTACCTTCTTTCCTGATACTGCTTTCTATCTGGGGGTGTAGTCATTTGACGTGTCCTAATATAAAAAAAGCACTTGATTCAAGGACACTTGCTCTTTCGCTCATAAATCCTTTGTAATCCTGCTCAGCTTGATACCCTACCCCAATATTAAACGGGAAAATTGTTAGGATAAAGTATACTTTAATTAAAGAGAAAGAACACCCTAATTTCGAAGCAACAGCTCATTATTATTCGACATAGTTTACGTAATGTTGGTTACATTGAATCTGACCTTAGTTAAATTTTGATAATGCGTCGATGGCTTGGTGGTTTAGGAATCGGCCATTACGATCGAGGTCCCGGGTTCGAATCCTGGCGATTACATTACCGACGTGAATCTACTCTTAACATTTATAAATCATTGTGTTTCGCTGCAGGAATTATATATTAGTTACAAGCAGTATTCATATAAAAAAAAAATCAAATAGCAGTTTTATTCCGGTAAAAACGAAATCAATCAAAACAAGAAAGGGAGAGGAAACTGGGTTGAAAAGTGTTGGGTTTGGATGCAACAGGCACTAACGTTGTTTAAATATATAAGCCAAATGACCGCACCCTTCCTGATGGTAAGCTAAGGTACTGTGCGTGGGGAGGGTTTATACCCGACGCGATTTAGCGCACGATAAAAAAGGTGTAATTAGTCATGTCACTAACTACATTAATAACTAACTAACTACTATATTTTCTGAACTGGACACTAAATAGCCAGTTCTAACGAAGAGACACCATATCGCAAATTTATACTAATTATAAGAAAATTATGCAAGGCTAATTAGTATTATGAAACACAAGGACATTTTAGCTATAACTGTCAGTTTGTTCGTACCTGTACCCACTATGAAATAAACAATTTTAATTAGACAAGTAGAAAATGAGAACAAGATCCTACCGAGTAAAATAATACACACATTTTACAAGACTGTCCCTGTAGAAACTTTCTCATTCTTCTAATAACCATATTGTAGTCGCTTGGAAAAACTACAGCAGGGAGTTCATTCCTCAGCTTGAGCGTGATGAAGTTCTTTCATACCACACAATGGGCACTGTTTCCAGTCGTAGCATGTGAAGGTGAACTTCCTGCCTTTGGTGATCGGTGCGATGATAGAAAGTGGGTGTGGGCATCATGTCGAACAATTCATCTGTGTTTGATTTGAGATTGACATGAACAATATCACTCGCTATTATCATGTTCAGACAAAGCGGGCTAATATCCCGAAAAGTATTATAATTCATCTGAACACGAGCCCTAGCATAGACATTAAAAACACATACTGAGGCAAAGTCCCCATGGATACTAATCTCATCGGAGCCGGTGAGAGAGTTTATATCGGACTAGAATCGACTAAAACGCACGCAGTCTTTGGGTCTTTAGTTTCCTGAGGTGAGATAGTACCAAACATATCCTTCGGCGCCCCGGCAGACCAGGGGCCATCTCTTTCAAGATGACCCCCTTAGGCAAGGTCTCTCCTGAGGTTGAGAGGTTCAACACCGCCAGTGATGGATTATTTCTTCTCTCATAGATGTATAGAGAGATCACTCACTATGCTGTTTACAATTTTTGTTCAGGACTCCATTACATTGCGTCAATTCTCTATCATTAACTTCATTCATTATTAAAATCACAGAATTTATCACAGGCTTACATGGATCAGTGCTGCATACTAGATAATCACGTGGACACTATATTACTGTGATAAGTGACGCAATATATGCCATATTAATCACAGTCAGACTAAGTCAAGTCACTTCGGACAAAGCGGGATAGTTATCAGTTTCACGCCACGTTAACATGATAATGGACGTTGACGTAGCGGACTAAAGCTATGATTTCGTAACTGACCGCATACGACAACAGAACTGCAGACGCAGTGCTGCGCCACTGTTCCCTATACTCCGCCCTCCATATCCAGTCTATCCCAGCCGCCTTTCTTAGGTCATCAGTCCATCTGGCTAGGGGACGTCTTACCTCACATTTGCCTTTTTGCGGTCTCTACTCAAGGATTTGTGTACTCCAGCCATCGGCAGATGTAGATGTGACCAGCCCACTACCACTTGAGCTCGGTTATTCAAAAAGACTTTAAGCTTAGCTCGCTCCATGGCCCGCTGTGTTACATTCAATTGGTAGACTAACCCCACCGTCAATATAAAATAAACTATAGGTATCGATGTCTTGTTTCTTTATAAGAAAATAAGTAAACTCATGTAAGTAGTATACTTAACTTAAATACATTATTAAGTAAATGTATTATCCTATAGCCTCAAGACTATTAGTTGTGAAGTAGCATCACATCATACAATTTTATTTTCAAATTGTCCAGGAACTTTTGGAGCCCACTGTACATGACATGAATGTTTTAATAATATTTATTTCGTTTCAGGCTCCATTTTGTTTCAAATAATCAATTTCCGTTTCGGTTTGTCCGCTTTTATCAAATTAGACGTTATTCTACATAAAAGAAATAAACCTTAGTCGTAAATAGGTAAACATCAAATAATTTTCCTTGTATTTATTTGATTTGATATTAAATGACAATCGATTGTTCTAGCTGACAGACCGTATCCTCGTGAATGGAACATGGAACAATATTTCGCTTTATAACCATTAAAATATTATTCTTATTCCACAAGTGAAACAAACGATATATATCACTATAGCCACGAATATGCAGTACTATTATTATGAGCCAAAGTGTACTCATGGTTAGTGAAACCCGGTTATTAACGTGAATCATATGGTAAATACAATAATTTACTTTTTTATTTGATTGACGTTTCGGCCAGTTTGCACCAACCGTGGTCAGTCAGCTTGTGACCACGACTACTGCAATTTACGAGTACCATATGATCGCGGTGATACCTGGGTTTCACTAACCATATATTTTTTGAATCGTGAAAGTTTAAAAATGAATATAGTCGTAGTACAAAAGCTACTAAGTAGTAAACCCCACCCGTACAAACGTCTCGTAATTGTATTGAAAAGCAAATCATCATCATTCCCTGAACCTTTTTCCCAACTCAGTTGGGGTCGGCTTTCCAGTCTAACTGTGATGCGGCTGAACTTCGATATTTTCCGTGAAGCGACTGCCATCTGACCTCCACAACCAATGGTCTAATGACCAATGGCGATATCAAAGTTCCAAGTTACTCTGGTTGTATTGAAAAGCAAAATAAACTTAAACTCACGCCTATATCCCCGAACCTATCCCGGCGCTAGCACCCGCATTACCCCGTTTATGTTTTAGGTCCCAATGCAATAGGAGGCGAGCCAATTGCCATTAACAGGGCACTGATATTCTACGTACTTTAACACACGTAGGAATCAGCTGAAGTACAATTTATATACTTAGAGTACCTACCTAAGGAACTTTGATTAAATCTAGGTAATTACTTTATTAGAGACACATATAATTTTTTGGAAGGAAATAAAATTATAATTACTTAGCACTGCTCGAGCATAGCAGTAACAATGTGTCAATTGGCAAACAAATATGATGATACGTCAGGTCTAATCTTTTTTTTTTAATCGTGCGCAAAATCCCCACGGATAACACCTCCACCAAAACCGATGAAGGTGATTATGTCGGACTCGAACCGACCAAAACGCACGCCGTCCATGGGTCCTTGATTGACGGAGGTAAGATTATACAAGACATATCTCTCGCATCCCAGCAGACCCGGGGACATCTCTGTTGAGATGACCCTCTTCCCCCCATGACGTCAGGTCTAATCTGAAAGGAATAAAATTCTGGAAGTAAGAGTATGGAATAATTTAATATTGAATCCAGTATTGTATTCAACAGATTTTACAAGTTATCGCAATCGTCCTTAGCCTCATAACTCGAGATCTTGATTTAAACTTTTCAGACGGAAATAAATGGTGCAATGACATCGAAATACTCGTTCAGAAGTTATGAACAAGTTTATACTTAGTATTAGGTTTTATTATCCAATTGGAACTGACTCTCACTTTACGAGTTTTTTTGTTATTTACCACAAATTATTTATCTAGTTAATACGTATATATGTGGAATAAATAGTAAAATAAAACCATTTAAGTATTTGATACACGTATATCTTTATCACCAGTCAAGAGTTATTTGTTTTTCACTATAACTGAACTACAAAATAATATACACTTCTACATTATTGAAAGATATTGTTTGTGCTGTGTGTATGTTTGTAATAAATAAATTCAAAAACTACTGCGCGGACATTCACACTGAGTAACATAGGCTATATTGCACTGTCCAATAACCGATATACACGCGGGTGAAGCCGCGAGCAACAGCTAGTGAAAAATAATTTGATGGAACAAAATGATGCAATTTATAATATTATCTTACATGTTATTGAAATCGTACAAAGAACCAGTGAATCATGCAGTGTATTTCATCGATTAGTGGAACTACTGAGAATAACCAGAAAAATATATTTGCACTAGTTATATTTGGAAGTTACGCGCTTTTACTAATTTATGTTCCCTACAACCATTCTAGAACTGCCTACCTATCCTAAGATTGCTAATTCTTAGAAGTTCTAGAAGTAGATGACTACTGAAACTACTTTTTTTATCGTGCGCAAAATCCCCACGGATACCACCCCTGCCAATACCGGTGGAGGTGATTATGTCGGACTCGAACCGACTAAAACGCACGCCGTCTTTGGGTCTTTATTTGCCGTAGGTGAGGTAGTAGACAACATATCCCTCGCACCCCGGCAGTCCCGGATTACTAAAACTACTGGGAATGACAAGCTTCCTATTCTGGAGTAGGTAAGTTTAGCTTGGTCACTCACTTTACTAGACATGTTAAATATCCATACATCTATAATAGTGAAGTAGAGAATTATGTTTACACCATCATCGCCTCGCTGTAACCAAGCATGTCTACTTTACTTCAAGAGATATCGGGTCGATTACAAAAAAAGTTTACAAAAATCGTAAGAGATAATAGGGATGATGACTAGGTCGTCCGATTCTATCCAAACACTTACTGCTTAATATCTTTAGTCTTCGCTGCAAAAATATGCATTGCAAAATAAATTAATGTAAAAATTTCGTTTATTTGAATTTATTTTTGTAATAAAATATATTTATTTTCGTCTAGCTAAACTGAAACTAGAACTTATAATTATTTATAGTTCCCAAAATAAGTAAAAATATAATCAATCAAATTGAATCCAATTGATAACTGTTTAGATTTCTTATTAAATTTCAAATGACTTCTATTATGAATAGACCGAGATAAATGCGTTATTCTCTTGCACTTCATGCATTTGCACTACGTGGTAAGAAGTCACGACGTCACGTTTTTCTTTCGTTTTGTACAGGGTGTAAGGGAAACACTCCCGAAACCAGATGCCCCTGGTAGTATTATAGGTACCTACATTTCATTTATGCACAATAATTTTTAAATTGTTTAAATCGTGTGAAAGATAAGTCCTCAACGGTTTATGATCACACTGTTTCACTGAGTCTCTAATCAAAATGACTACAATATTTCATTGGATGGTAACGGTTTAATTATTAACTAGCGTTATTCACTCTCCATTCGTAAAGCTAAATCAAACAAAAATTTCATCAAACAAGGTAATTTGTTTTAATTTTTTGCAGTGACGTTAAATTATCGTTTCATTTTTACTGATACAATGGAGAGTAAATAGTTTTGTCACCGTCTAGTATTATATCGGAACCAAACAATCATTATTTTTTAAATAAATAAACAATTAGACATAAAAAGACATTTTATTTAAAAGAACACAAATTGCTTTCATATGACTAGTATTCGTTCACATAATAAAGCTTATGAATTAGTATACATATAGGTAAAGCATAAAATAAAAGCATTTTATGATAAATTCAAAACTAACTTTCTAAATTAGTTGCAATCTTTGCAATGTTTCCTTTTTTGTTAGGAACCTTACATGCCTACATGTACATATAGACCACTTAATATATATCAAGACAAACATATAAAGAAATATACTTTTTATCATAGTATAGATTAACATTCATCTAGTATACATTTTCGAGGTCGCAATGTTTTGAGCATTTTGCAATACTCGCTTATGAGAATTCATAAAAAAAGAAATAAGTAGGTACTGCTATTAACATGTTTGTGTTTGTAATTTGTGCAAACAGCTATTTTGAGCAAATCCATTTTTGTAGTTCAAGTTCATAATGAAATAAAAATGAATTGTATGTATGTAAATGAACTAGTTGCTGTTGATACATTGTATATAATTATAAATGAACTAGTTGCTGTTGATACATCGTATGTATGTAAATGAACTAGTTGCTGTTGATACATTGTATATAATTATAAATGAACTAGTTGCTGTTGATACATCGTATGTATGTAAATGAACTAGTTGCTGTTGATACATTGTATATAATTATAAATGAACTAGTTGCTGTTGATACATCGTATGTATGTAAATGAACTAGTTGCTGTTGATACATTGTATGAACAGCAACTAGTTATTTTTTTATTTGCATTTCACATAATTTCTGATTGCAATTAAACTTGCATATAAGTATTCTAGTACTTTTATATCACTTTAAGAATTTCTCTTTTCTCTGTAAGTCATATTGATTTATTGTATTTATACATAGGTAGGTACTTATTTAATAAACACGACGAAACGTGCCTACTCAATATTAACAATATTATTGTCATATACATACGTCAAAATAATTAACATAATTGCTAGAAGCTCATATCGCAATGTTAGTATCATATTCATTACACAGTAAGGTAATAATAACGACCCTTGTGTCTGTTGTCTGTTATTGTACCTACCCCTATTTCTATAAAAGAAAAAAATAAAAATAAATGAAAAATAAATATTCTAAAACAATACACACATAACCATCTAGACCCATAGTTACTAGCTTGTGTTGTGGGATCTAAAATGGGGATAAACATACTTAGGTTTTTATTTATTTATAGCACGTCAATTTGACTTCAATTCGCCTGATGTTAAGCTGAAGGCAAAGTCTCATAAAAGAGGGTCACCATTGCAAACACGTACAGTGCTACAATGGTGGCGCTCAGCTTGACGGCCTCATCAGATGGTTTTTCACGCCCCGCTTCAATCTCTCTTATTAAGGGAAAAATCTTTTAATGAGGGAATGAACGCAAAAGACTTGGACCACCGTCATCATCACAAGATGAGTCCCAATCGCCCTGCCCTATCTTCTACACAGTGCTCACACCTTAATAGTTTACTAGTAAGTGAGGTCACCATTGTTACCTAGCGTAAGGTAGAGTCGATTAATGTAGGAAATATTTCTCTCGGTGATGTATATTCGATAGGTACTTCCTCTTGTTAGTTAAGTAGGTATGTACTAGTTTCAGGTAAAAAAAAAATCGAATTAAAAATCGCAACCATGATCCGACTACTTGATTATCGAGTCCGATCTAATCACCTCCACCAACGTTGGTGAAAAAAAGAAAAAGTCGAAACTTCAAAATTTATAGCACTATTACTTTAATCCCATTGATTTTTACTACACTGAAATCAGGAATACAAACATAATTCAATGTAAGCCCGATTTTTACATTGTATTACCATTAACTACCAGCAGTTAGCTACTATTACATATGTGACTTCAAATATTAAATATTCAATAAAATCCTAAATATTTTTTTAAGCTAGGTGCAGGTTGCAATTCTTTTTTAAAGTTATTCATTCTCCTCCTGTAGGATTTGCGGACCTATTAGTTTAATGGCAACGATTATAACTTTATACCTATTATCAATTGATGGACGGTCAGTACTAGAGCGTAGTTGGGCAGTTTTATAATAATTTAGCTATTCTACTAACATTTGACCTAACATCTAGTATACAATATGCATATAAAACATTAAGATATTTTTGGATAAATTTGGCACGATTACAATGTTTGAATATCACGAGTACATTTTATAACTACAACAACCAACAAAAGAATATCAGCATTTTAGGCAAAACTGTAAAATATCACCTAATAAGCAGTGAATTTTAATAATTCGCGCAATATCCCGCGACAGTAACATTATTGAGCGGTGCAGCTTCCTTCATCGTATCTTCTTTCTTTTTATAATTACAAACAATGTGACAAGTCATATATAATATTAAAACAATAATGAGCAAAGTGGGTAACCAAATATATACTGGTACTGGAGCAGGCCTCACCGTACTTGCGTACTCATTCAACAACGCACATGGTACTTGATTTCTTTCTTTTTGTAGTGTTGAATTATGCCACAAAACGCACTCTTGACTGTCCGTAACCTTCAATGGATCTCCCGATTCTACATCAGGCTTGACAACAATGTTCGATGAAGTTATATTAACAGTACTTGAGGCGTTAAATTCATTATTGGATGTTGACGAATCTATAAACGATGATATCATAAAACATGGGAACTCAGTCTCTTCAAAGTGTGTTCGATCAATAATTTGTAAGGAACACTTTTCTTCACGTTGAGGTGAATAATTTTGACGAGAATATGCTTCACGATAACTATAGTGTGCAGTATCGGTCGACCGTCCCAAGTTATACATTGCTAGACCGGTAAGTAAATTATTATATCTTCCACCAGATTCCTTATAAACATACACGTAACTGGGCAATTGATGTCCGTATACGGGATATGTTGAGGACGATGAACAGGAACCGCAAGTGTAACGGATTTGGCTCGGAGGATGATACGTGTAATAAGTGTGACTTGAAGTTACATGATGATATCCACCGGAGCCGGTGGATCCACGGTATCCACGACCTGAATAACCACCACTGTGTCCGCCGTAACCGTGTCCACCACCACCATGTCCTCCGCCATGGCCACCACCGTGTCCACCACCGTGTCCACCACCATGCCCGCCTCTTGCAACCACACACACATTTAATAAACAGGCATAAACGAAAATTGCGTAAAATATTTCCATTGTGCAGCGTTAAGGGCGGGTCCCGACATGCGACTGACGGAGCTACGAGCTCGCTTGGCGCCACTTCAGAGTTACTGGCGCGACATACTGTCGTCGCCATGACCACAGTCTACGCATGAAATATACATAATATACTGTGCCATGACTATTATTTCTTACAAAAAAAAAGAAATTTAATGAATGAAGTTAATTGCCATCATTTACAGACGGTGTGATAATACCGTTCGTTCAGTAATAATATTATTATTAAGTATAAACATTATTAAGTTTTTATTTATTTTAACTTTTTGCAGAAATACAAAATAATTGGACAAAGTCAACCTAGGATGATACGGTGATTTGTCAGGGTAGGTGCTCAAAATATTACTGGAGAGAATGCAGTCAATCTATTATGTTACAATTAGTAAACACATAAAAAGTACTTAAATATAATTAAAAAATATTTATAAAATAACTTTAAATCTTATCGTATCGTATCGTATCGTTACCAATGCGGAGCTTCACAGTATAAAAATAAATATTAAAATTAGTTTATTTCCATTCACTCACATCATACATGCCTAATAAGTATTATGTCTCATGAACATAATGGACCAAATATTAATCGCTCTCATTATCATCATTTGATGCTTCATCTTCTTAAATCCAAATCGATTAAAATAAAAAAAAAATATGCGTTGGAGCGTTTAGTACTTACTTTATCAAATAGATTTTAGTTTTATTGAAATCACGAATAATAACCAAAGTCCCCATTTGCAACGTATGGCCAGTAAACTATACCCAAGTACCTTATAACGTACAACCTAAGATATAACGCTACATAACGAATTTTTCACTTAACAATTTTTTTCGTTTCCGCTAATAATAATAAGTAAGTATATGACATAATACATACAGGAATTTGAAAACCTTCAGATTTTTTACCTTTATATAACAAATATAGAACCAACCGAACCTAAATTTAACGAATAATTTGATATAGGTACTTTTAACGAATATTTCTTTGTTTCCTTCACATTTGTTATATCGAGGTTGCACTGTATTATAATATATCTAGACACGCGGGAGCGTGTCAAGCCAAGTTCTAGAAACAGAACTGGCGAGCCGCACCGTGTGTAATATTACACGAACCATTTGGAGCCACTTTTGACCCCCTCATAAATCAAAAACTATTTAACATAAACGTATCAAATTTGGCTCATATATTGAGACTTGCGAGATACATATGTGTTCTAATTTTCATAAACTTATCTCAAACGGTTATTTAAATATTAATGTCCAAAATTCCTCATTTTTATCACTGACTGACCTATAGACCAAAACTATATCCCAGTTCCAGATCACCTAGAGAGTTAAAATTTGGCATGCAGATAGGTAATTAGATGAATAGAAAGGAAAAAATAAAAAACTGGCAATTTTTAAATAATTAGTTGCTATTATGAACGCTTAACATAAATTTCCCTAATATTACTTAAAGGAGACCAAAAATCTAACCCAGTTCCAGATGACCTAGAGAGTTAAAATTTGGTATGCAGATAGGTAATTAGATGAATACAAAGGAAAAAATGAAAAACTGGCAATTTTTAAATAATTAGATTCTATTATGAACGCTTAACATAAATACCTAATATTACTTAAGGAGACCAAAACTCTAACCCAGTTCCAGATGACCTGGAGAGTTAAAATTAGGTATGCAGCTAGGTAATTAGATGAATACAAAGGAATAAATAAAAAACTGGCAATTTTTAAATAATTAGATTCCATTATGAACGCTTAACATAAATACCTAATATTACTTAAAGGAGACCAAAACTCTAACCCAGTTCCAGATGACCTAGAGAGTTAAAATTTGGTATGCAGATAGGTAATTAGATGAATACAAGGGAATAAACGAAAAAACTGGCAATTTTAGATAATTAGATCCTACTAGCTGACCCGCGCGACTTCGTCTGCGTCACCCCGTTTTTGCAACATTTTTCATTCCTGCTCCGCACCTGTTAGTCGTAGCATGATGTTATATACATATAAACCTTCCTCTTTAACCATTCTATCTATTGGAACAAACCGCATCAAAATCCGTTGCGTAGTTCCAAAGATTTAAGCATACAAAGGGACAAGAAAAATAGGGACAGAAAACGCGACTTTATTTTATACTATGTAGTGATTATGAACGCTTAACATAAATACCTAATATTACTTATAGGGTAGGTACCTACGTTATTAACTGGGATTAATATTATTATTTTTATATTTAGCGCACATCAATAGTGTAAAATCATTACCTACTCATAAATAATGATAAAATAATACGCATTTATTTAGATTTTCAGTATATACACGACGCGCGCTCGTCAAGTGACGCCGGAGCGTCACAGCGCATGCGCAAACCGGGGTTCGCGCATGCGCTGTGATATATAACTACTTAACTTAAGAGTTTGAGAACTTGTTGATAGTAGCAAATAATTTTATCTTTTTATTACGTAGGTAGGTATAGGTATTGTACAATGAGTCGTACAATAGAATTACGGGTGGGTGACACTCTCACCTTACACCAAATTATTCCAATGCCTCCCGATGGAAGATGTGCAATTCACTCAAATATTTCAAAGGTACAAGAAAATATAGGAAATAACACTGAGAAGGAAATTATACCCCGTAAACGTAAGAAAATACAGTAACTCATTCAATTGTTTTATATTTATAAAGTCTACTTTTAATTTTATTGATTTATTACAAAAAATATTAATGCATCATTAAGGCCTCTACATACCATACCCGCCTGCTCGCCAGGTTTGCCCGGCGGGTTGGAACGGCGGCATTAGATATTGTAATCTATTATCCCACCAAAAACATAAATGTAAAAAAGGAGAGCCAAGTTCAATACAAAAATTATTCTTTGCTGTGGGCTTGGCAATGCGATTGTTTTATACTTATCAAGTCAACTTTTAGTTTTGAATTGTCCTTTTAACAGGACTCACGGCGTTACGAGGATATGTACTTACCTACAAAAAGTAATGATATCCCACCAAAACATAAATGTAAAAAAAGGAGAGCCAAGTTCAATACAAAATTTATTCTCTGCTGTGGGCTTCGCCGCTAAAAGTATGGAGATCAGAGATTGAGTGCCAAGTTCTATGCAAAATCCAAATATGTAGTCTAAGGGCTGACTTGGCTGGTTTTCCCATACGAATTATTACTAAGTACCTACTTTTACACAGTCATGGAAGAGCCTTATGTTTGATGGGTAGTTTCTACCAGCAAGCTAAATTTTCGGAATATAGAAATAAGAACCGAAAGGTAACAGGTTTAGAACATGCGAAGGCTATATAATTCGTATAGGAAAACCAGCCAAGTCAGCCCTTAGACTACATATTTGGATTTTGCATAGAACTTGGCACTCAATCTCTGATCTCCATACTTTTAGCGGCGAAGCCCACAGCAGAGAATAAATTTTGTATTGAACTTGGCTCTCCTTTTTTTACATTTATGTTTTGGTGGGATTATACTAGCTGACCCGCGCAACTTCGTCTGCGTCACCCCGTTATTTGCAACATTTTTCATTTCTGCTACGCACCAGTTGGTTGTAGCATGATGTTATATACATATAAACCTTCCTTTTTAATCACTCTATCTATTAAAAAAACCGCAACAAAATGCGTTGCGTTTGGTTTAAGCATATACAGAGATATAGGGATAGAGAAGCGACTTTGTTTTATACTACGAGTATGTAGTGATAGAGTACTAAGCACTATGATGATTATGATCCTAGATCAATTTTATAAAATCCTAGTGTAGAGTAGACGAAGAATTCTTTGTCTACTCTCTGCCTAGAGCTAGCTTTCGTCATCTTAGCGTATTTGTGGTTACAGTTCGAGTTAGTTGGTGGATGTTGTCATCTGATCGGCATAGAGCTAATGTTCTAACATGTTACTTAACATCTAGTGTACAATATGCATATAAAACATTAAGATATTTTCGGATAAATTTAGCACGATTACAGTGTTTGAATATCACATATATTATCTACGAGTCATTAAATATTATGTAACCATAACAACCAAACAAAAGAATAGCAGCATTTTACATGAAACTGTTAATAATCAAATGATCTAATCATTCGTACAATAACTTGCAACAGGATCATTATTGAGCGGAGTAGCTTCCTTCATCATATTTTCTTTCTTGTTATACTTGATAAAAAGGTAACAAGTCAAACAAATTATTAATAAAACAATGAACAAAGTCGATAATAAAATATATAATAGTGCTCGAGATTGCTTCACTGTGTTTGCGTACTCGTTCAACAACGCACATGCTACTTGATAACTTTCATTTTGTAATGTTGTATTATGCCACAAAACGCACTCTTGGTTATTCGTAACCTCCAAAGGATCTCCCGAAGATATTACAGGTTCTACATCAGTTTGCGATGAAGTTATATCCACAGTATTTGAGGTATTAAAATTATAATCAGATGTTGAAGTCATAAACGAAGATATCATAAAACATGGGAACTCGGTCTCTTCAAAGTGTGATCGATCAATAATTTGTAAGGAACACTTTTCTTCTTGTTTAGGCGAATAGTTTTGACGGGAGTACGCTCCATGATAACTGTAGTGTGAAGGCTCAGCCGACCGTCCCAAGTTATACATTGCTAGGCCAGTGAGTAACTGATTGTATCTGCCACCCGAATCCTTGTAAATATACACGTAACTGGGCAATTGATGTCTGTATACTGGATATGTAGAGGATGATGAACAGGAACCGCAAGTGTAACGGATTTCATTCGGCGGATGATACGTATAATGTGTATAACTTGGTGTTAGGTGATGATATCCACCAGAACTGTGGTATCCGTGAACACTGTGTCCACTATGGCCACCACCATGGCCTCCACCGTGACCACCACCGTGCCCGCCTCTTGCGTCCACACAATCATTTAATAAACAAGCGTAAACAAAAATTGCATAAAATATCTTCATTGTGCTGCGATAAGGGCGGGTTCCGACATACGACTGACGGAGCTACGAGCACGCTTGGCGCCAGTTCAGGATGCCCCTGATAATAAGAAAGACGTATCTAACAAAAAGTAAAAATAGGGTAATATTTTTTTTTAATTTATGGCACGTCAATTTGACTTCTCGCCTGATGTTAAGCTAAAGGCAAATTCTCATGAAAGAAGGTCACCATTGCAAACACGTTCAGTGCTACAACAGTGCTCAGCTTGACGGCCTCATCAGATGCTTTTTCACGCCCCGCTTAAAGTTTGTAAAATTGTAGTAAAGAAAACCTATATTGCGATTTAGTTATTGCGATTATCAAAATGTATACGTTTTGTCACGGTGTTATTTTTTGAAAACGTGGCTTACGTACTCTAAAATCTGCAAAGGTGGTATCAGGACGAATGCTTTGAATTTCATGTTTTTTTACTATTTTTGCTAGGCCGGCTGGGATTAGTGAGTCCCCATTTCATGTTCGATAGGAATCATTGTACAAAATTTTAAATAAAAATACAGACAGGTAGTTGCCCTGTATTTCAATTCAATTCTATTAATACTCTACGAAAATACATCTAGTGATTTTACTTCTAAAATAATGTGTACATTTAGCCTGATTAACTATAAATTAAACGAAGATAAGATCTTCTCAACTGTACGCAAGGCAAAACCAAAAGCGATAAACAAAATTAAAAATATTAGCAGATCCGCATTTTTTCTTTATTTCTGTAATATAATATACAACATTTCTCCAAAAATGATACCTCTCACTCTCAGACATATCTCACTTTTGGAATAAATGTTAGATACTTACGTCTTTTTTACTATCGGGAGTAGAGAGTTACTGTCGCGACATTCTGTCGCCATGGCTATCATTATAGGTGGTGGATTTATTTATATTAGCATTTAGATATATTTTTTTTTTTGTTTATCGTGCGCAAAATCCCCATGAATACCACCTCAACCAAAATCGGTGGAGGTGATTATGTCGGACTCGAACCGACTAAAACGCACGCCCTCCATGGATCCCTGATTGCCGGAGGTGAGATTATACAAGCATATCTCTCGCACCCCGGCAGACCCGGGGACGTCTCTTTTGAGATGACCCTCTCCCCCTAATGTGGGGACCATGGTGTCCCCATTTAGTCCCTGGGTATGGGGTGGTACTTTGCGCCGCCGACGCGGCATGCATCTGCTAGGGTGATAGGCGGTTACACCCGGAGTCTACTCCGGAACCGTATATATATTAAATACTGAAGATTCCGTCTGATACTCTCCAAGATGTTAATTGATGGTGCTAGTGCGGTTAAGCACTTTCCTTGCGATTTACAACGCATAGCAACCGTATCCTAGTTAAAAGCCGACCCCAACTGATTTGGGAATAGACTCAGGGAATGATAATGCATAATCGATGAAGTAATAGTAAAACCGTGAAGAAGAAAACGACGGCACAGAATAAATTAGGTACATACTATGTTGAAAGTAGTTGAACTCCTGACCGTTGGCGTGTTATACGTACTTATTTCCCGCCCGCGAGCCAAGTAATAGAGCTGTGACAACGATCTCGATTAGGTGATTATTGTCACAGTAGTTACAACATGAACTCATTCATGATCTTGAATATTTGACACCACGCACGGCAGTTGTTAGTCACCGCATGTGGACGATACAAAGCGAGCTCTTCCTGCCAGATATCGAGATGAACGGTTTCCTGAGCATTGTGCAGGCTAGATCTTAGATACACGTATCAACGGGCTACACTGTCGAGTTACATTTGAATGTATTTTATACGTTTACTTTTTATCTTTCAATCTTCTATCTTTACCTTGATTGAGATCGAGTGATCATGGATTCAAATCTTGGCCATTACTATGAATTTGAATTTACCCCTAACACAAACAAAAGATATCTAACTAATCTACTAAATGTTGAATTACCAACTGTTCATCATTCTGTGAACCTTTTTCCCAACTCAGTTGGGATTGGCTTGCCCGTCTAACTGTGATGCGGCTGAACTTCGATATTTTCCGTGAAGTGACTGCCATATGACCTCCACAACCAATGGTCCAATGACCAATGACGATATCGAAGTTCCAAGTTAGACTGGTTGGATTTTTGAGGGCTCTACGAGTACCATAGATGTATGGCAACCGGGGCCGACGGCTTAACGTGCTCTCCGAGGGACGACCAGACCAGTGCAAACAGCCATATTCATGCATACAACTTTTTGCACTGAGAGTGGATAGAACCCGCGCCCCGTATGTAGCAGTCGCGTGCACTACCACCACGGCACGGAGGTGAATTACCAACTATTATTCAAGCGATAATGTCTTTGATCAAATCCAATCATAATAAGCTTGATATACTTCAATAAATAAAGATTTATCCTTGACTAACTATCATTTTAAATTCATTAGACATATTTTCTTCGAGAAAACGACATTCTAATTGTCTACAAAAATACTTCCTGGGTCTCCTCGTTCAGCTTTACGAAATTAAAGCAATTAGTAGACTAACTGAATATTGACACCAATTACGACTGTCACGTGAGCCATTTCAATTAAGAAAGTGGTAGTAAAATAAGTAAGCAATCGTGTAAGTCACTAATCGTTAATAAAAGAGGGACTTAAGTTGAGGCGCCATCACTTAATTTTCACCGTAGCTGTCTCTAGTTACGTAAACAGTTAATTACTAAAATAATATTTTGATTCAGAAAGCACTGAAATAGTTAGGGATGTAAACTCAAATAGTTATGGAACAACTTCTATACAAAGTAACAACGGTATCCTACGAAACTTGCATAAAACCGTTTCTTAGAATATTGCAAAAGACTAGCTACCTACCTACTAAAATAAATGATACATAGTGTATTTTATTAATCTACTTGTTCTGCATGTTTAAAAGTAATAAACACTCTCCACTTCACAAACACATCTCTTTGTGCTTGTGCAATAGCTTTAAATGTAAATAAATTTGATTTGATCACAAATATCTGTGTGACAGTTACGACTACCACACAGATATTTGTGTGACACTGTGACAACAATTGGGGAGCCCAAATGTGCTCAAAATAGGTTCTATACGCGCAGTACGCGTTTCTAGACTGTTTTTGAGCATAGTGCGGGTGCAACGGTAGTGAACGAGCTCAAATCTATCAAATCATAGGTTATTAGATAATAAGGCGGGATAATACGCACTCATGGGGGACTTGTTTCTCTCACTACTTAGGTCTAAGACCTATGGTATACTGTACGTAGTACCCGATAAGTAAAGCCGCATTAGTATTTGTAGTTGACATCGAGACAACCTCGTGGTTTGACTCAGGGATACCTAATATATGCAATGATTACTGGAACATTCTACACAACGTTATTTTTATAGCTTGTGTTATGTGATCTACAATGCGGATATACATACTTATGTATATACATTTTCTTTTGTATATAGATAAGTAAATTCCTAACCAGCTCACGTGTTTCCTTCTTCCTACAGTCTCGGGTCCTTTAGGCGGGGCGTGAAAAAGCATCTGATGGCCTCATCAGTTGCTTTTTCAAGCGAAATGCCACCATTGTAACACTTTATGTGTTTGTAATGGTGACCCTCTTTCCTGAGACTTTGCCCTCAGCCCACATTAGGCGGGGAGAAGTGAAATTGACCTGTCCTAAATAAAAAAAACTAAATACAATCACCCAGACATGCAAATAGACATATTCATGAACACAAATATTGGCACCGAGAGAGAAACGAAATCGCGATCTCCGATAGCAGAATAACGCTCTCAGCTACCATCCACAGAGGTCTGTCTTCGTAGTTTGCCATCCATCGCTGTTTTTAATACGGTAATTTTTTTCCTTCATTGTGTAAACGGCAATGGATGGCAAACCGACCCGCACCCGCGCTATGCGTGAAGAATATTCGTTAACTTAATGCTCAATCATAAACATACAACAAAACACACAATTTAGTAATTGAAACACGCCTATACTATATGTAACGAACCAAAAGAAAGGAAGCCATTAAGGCTTCAATACCTAATGACTTGTTAGTGACCGACCTAGTATTACTGGGTATCAGATATCCTCAAAATGACGGTACCTACATTGAAATAATGACAGTTGGATAGAGTTGCACCCTTAAGTAAGCATCATGTTCGACGATGGTATGAGGACGTACGTAAAATGGTATAATAGAGTCAAGGACACGTAGTAAAGGCACTGGCTATTATACACTGCCTTGATTTTACTGCGTAATTTGAATCGTAGCGATAGGGTTGCCTTTGTGAATACTATAAAAGATTGAAAAACCGATTTGAGCGAGTTGAATATTTGCACATGGGTACTATTGGCTCTAGTTCATAATATAGACAGTCTCTAAATCGGTCGCTGTATCGAAAACGTTCCATCGACGGGCTAATGTCGATACATTAGCCCGTCGATGGAACGATTGTCTTTCGGTTTGTCTGTCGATGACAGTACCCGAAATCGATGGTACGCTACATCGACAGTACCCCAAATCGTTGGTACGCTACATCATTAGTACACTAAAACGACGGTATGCTACATCGACAGTAAACCAAATCGACAGTACGCTGCATCGACTAACCGACCCGAGTCAGATTTAAATAAAAACACAGGATTTTTAAAAGTTTTTAATCACTCTAAATGGTTGAAAAACCTTATATTCTTTTTTTTATAAGTACCTACTATCCCCGAAGGTGTACTAGCACCCACATTTCGCCAGTTTATGTTTAGGTCCCAATGTAATAGGTGGCGACCCTATTGCCATTAACCGGGCACTTATAAACTTGTGATAAATACACACATAAATTCGAAAAGTATCGAAAAGTCATTGGTGTGTTGTGTGCCATGGTAAAACCTGGGATCATTATATTCGTGGGGATGGGGACCTTATATTCGTATGCAGCAACATTGATTGATTTATATTATTTATTTATTATTTTTATTTTTTGTTTTTAATATTTGTTGTTATAGCGGTAACGGACATGTACCTAAATCTGGGCCACGATTCTACTACTTGTCAATTGTTGTCAAACCACTAAGATTACTGTTATGCTTATTCTTATTCTTATTTAACTATAAACTTTAAATCTAGATAGGTATGTTGACCAAGACGAAAATTTAATTGTAGTTTTGTATTCGTAATGTTTATTTTTTTTTATTTGTCTTTTCTTCTTAAGGTTTTTGTCTTGCAAAATTAAAATTACATCTCAAGGTAACTGAAACCGTAAAAAATTATAAATGGTCTTTAGTTATGTAAGTAGTAATGTAACATAGTTGTAATGCTGTTTGTAGTTCTACGGAACTCTAAAAAGTAATTAACTGATAATTGTAAATTTTTTTTGTTTGATATGTATTATAACACGTTTTGTAAGCAATTTGAAAAATTCGATGTGTAACGCTTATGTAGCGATAATTTCATATTTTTAACTATTTGTCTTAACATAACCTAACCTTAATGCTGCTGAAAAAAATGCTGTAAACACATCAAGTGGAATACGATTACGTAACGACTTATATTTTCGTAAACTTCGGTTAAAGAAATATTACTGGTTCAGTTGTGTGTATCAAATATAAAAGGTAGGCAGCACGTGTGTGACGCCTCTGGTGTTGCAAACGTACATAGGCCACGGTGACCGCTTCCCATCAGGTGGGCCGTGTGCTTGTCTGCCACCTAAGTGGTGTAAAAAAACTATATCATGAATTTAACAATAAACAAACAAACAAAATTAATATTCCCTTCGGTATTTTCCTTAACCAAATATTTAAGAATAACCCATTTCACTGTGAACATGCGACTCTTACTTGTAAATGCACACAATTGCTATTTACATAAATCATACATATTCATAATACTTACTTTTATGTGCACTATGCACTAAAGCAATAACTGTAAAACTGACTCACATTGATGTCGATAACAAATCTCAATATAATATCTGATCTTTATGGTAGAGCCAATAAAAGGGAGAAAACAAACAAACAGTTTGACAAATTCTCAAACTATGTATGCATACCTATATGTAATCTATCTATCTCTGTATGTCTTTGTCTATGACATTATAGAGTAGATTTATTAAATACAGCAATAGGCTCGCTTTCTTGGGAACGAAATCGTTAGCAAAATATGGGTGTTCATACATCTACCCAAGTGCCCACCCCTTTGGGAATTTACAGGCGTGTGTAGGATAATAGGGAAACGCTTCTGAATTATAAGGCATCTTTACCAAATCGTATTTTGTTTATATATACGGTTTTATTAATTTTCCTTTTAATATTTTATACCATTTAATTAGCATTATTGAATCTCCATTGTATCAGTAAAGCTAAATGAAACGATAATTTCATAAAATCACTGCCAAATAACGAAAAATAATAACAACAAAGTAAATTAATAATTAGAAACTGGTGACAAAGGAATTTAGTAAATGAACATTTAAGCAATGAAAGCATAATCAGAAGAAATAAATAAATTAATAATTGAAAGAAAGGCGAAAGTGACGTTTCATGACGTATTAAAAATAAGTAATTAGTAGATCTCGTTAAAACCAGTTTTCGGTGGAAGTTTGCATGGCAATGTAGTTAGATCATAAATTTTAGATCCATCATTCTCTTCTTTTAGAAGTTAGACATAATTTTTCCACTTTGGAAGTGTTTCTCGCTTAAACTATTCTGTTTAGAAAAAAAAAGATATTAGAAACCTCAATAGCATTTTTGAAGACCTATATATATCTATAGATAGCACGCATGAGTTTGATGAAAAAAAAAATACTTTCAGTTCTAAGTATAAAATAAAAAAGCAATAAACTTATAATAAAACAATAAACTTTGGGGGTTGCCCCCAAAGTTTATTGTTTTTTTTTATTTTTGTGTGAAGTTCTTAATACGGTCCACAGAATATATCTACTTACCAAGTTTCAATAGCTAGGCCTTATAGTTTCGGAGATAAGTGGCTGTGACATACGGAGATTGTTTTCCTTTATTTAAGTAGGTACCTAAACTAATGGACTATAGGTGTGTAATTTGATGTTACAGACTGTTATAAAATATGAGTAATAAACGGAGGCATATAATGTTTATGGTTATAATTCAGCACTTCGAATATCACTAGCGTGTTCCTAATTATGATGATACAGCGACTCTTTTCCCGAGGGCAAATACAGTGCCAGGTAAAAAAATAACTTTATTAGAGTACTAAAAGTATAGGAGAAATGTTCCTGTTCATGTAGACCAATTGGTCAGAGCATTCTCTGTAAGGGACTGATCCTGGGTTTGATTCCCGTCTAGAACATACATATTTTCCAATATAAATTGTTTTTAATAATAACCATATACCAACCAACCATATACCAACTGCTTTAAATTTTTAATTAATTTTTATGTAGTAACATATTCAATAACTGTTGGATTCTTTGACTTTTTAAAATTAAAGTCATTCCATTTTTAAAAGATGTCTATGGTTAAGTGGTTACCAGAGTACGTCAGCACAGCATATTGCAAGAGTCAGCAATACTCGCCAGGTTAGTCCTAGGATGGGTGATAAGTGTGAGGTCCGTGGGACGGTGTAATAAAAGAGATGTTCACTGATTGATTATATGTTTAATAATGCCCCTTGATTACATTGGTATATACCTTATATACTATGTAATGACTACGTCACATGCCCTTTCAAGAAGAAAAAGAAAAGATTATAATATTAAGCTTTTTTTTTTTATAACAATATTAAAATACCTATAACTATTCTCATGAGAACAATACAAAAGGTAAGTCATTAAGGACTACGTCACAAATTGAATACATTTTTAGGAGTTACTTGATTAAAATGTAGTACATAATATAGGATACAAATTATTGTAAGATTAAATAACACAATACAATATAATTCAAACCTTAGATAGTATCTATTAACAAGTAGGTACAATCCAATCGTTACCATAACAATAACATACATTTGATTAGGTACAGTCACAGCGAAAATGTAAAGGTATGTTTACATTTCTCGAGTATTACATTTGACAGTCATTCCTGGTAAAGTCTAGTTCTGTTTTTATGTATGATTTTGTCTTGACCATTTACTGATATTATTACATTAGGTGTGATATCTTTTACAACAGAGTATGGTCCTACATACAATGGGTCAAGTTTGTTACAATTTTCGTTTTTAACTAAAATCAAATCGCCTAACTTATATTTAACTGGACAAATATTTCTATCATACCTTTCTTTTCTTAATAATTTAGACTGTACAAGATTATTCTTTGCCTCTATTTGCGACTTTTGTATGCGATATTTGAGTTCTAAGGCATAATTATCGAAGTTATAAATAGGATCTATTGTATCTGTGAGATTACTAGGGACTTTACATTGTTTGCCAAACACTAATTCGTATGGTGTAAATTTTGTGCTTGACTGTACTGAAGTGTTATATGAGAAACACCAGTACGGTAACCATGAACTCCAGTCCTGAGCTTGACTATTGACTTGCATTCGGAGATAAAAAGTTAAATGTTTATGACTATTTTCTATAGATCCTAAAGTTTCATGATGAAAAGCTGTTGATTTCAAATGGTTAATACTTAATATTTTACATACTTCAGCCATTGTAGAGTTAATAAATTCTGTGCCTCGGTCAGTTACAATTACACTGGGTATACCATATCTGAGAATAAAATTGTTTACAAAACTCGTTGCGACCGTACGCGCATCTTTAGTAGCTATAGGATATGCCTCGACATATTTTGTGAGGTCACATTGGAGCGTTAAAATGTAGCTGTAATTGTTATCGCGTATGAAAGGTCCTGCTAAATCTAAGTATACTTTCTCGAAAGCAGAATTTCCACAATCTGTAATAACCATGGGCTGTTTAATTGTATTTAAATATTTATACCGTTGACATTTCGTACATTTCTTTACAAAATTAGTAACATCGCGTTCCAATCCAGACCAAAAGTAGTTTTTACGAATATTATTCATCATACGTCGAATGCCTGCATGTCCACTAGTGGGAAGAATGTGATAATCATTCAAAATAACTTTCTTGGTGTCATCGTCTGTAATCTTTTCAACACCTTTTATTACGCATAAGCGGGGTCCGGACCACTTAGTAAATTTATTAATACGTTGAGCTAGCTCCTTTATTAGTTCAAAATTATTATTATCTCGTATTACATATACGGTGTCGATTTTTAAATATGTACAAAAGGATTCCATTTCCCTCACAGAGACAGCTCGTGTACGCTGCGATTGGGTAAACAGTTTCACAAATATTGTACGACTTGCTGATGAATACGCATAATCACCACGCACAAATAAGTCATCCTTCTTCACTTTTGACCATTTTTCATCATTCACAAATACTAATTCTGTGTGTTCCCTCGGCAACTTAAGCATTTCTACCACTCTCGGATGATCAGTCCAATTGTTGATAGGAATGTTAACCGCAGAAGTGTTATCACTAGAATTTTGATTCAATTTTCGACTTTGAGCTCTAGTGAGCACCGAAATAATGTGTTCATTCATCGCCTTTAATTCTTCACTATTTATTTCAATCCGGGACAATGCATCTGCAGCTACATTGTCACGACCTTTCACATATACGACCTTATAATCATACTCCTCTAGCGCTAACCGAAACTTCATCAATCTACTAGAAGGATCTGTCAAATTATATAAGTACACTAACGGCCTGTGATCCGTTTCTATTATAAACTTATTTCCATATAAATATGGTCGGAAATATTTCACTGACCAAACTATTGCTAATAGCTCTTTCTCAATTGTGGGATATCTGCGTTCGGCCTTATTCAAGCCTCGGCTGGCATATGCTACTGGTTTACGGTCTGAATTACACAACACAGAACCTATTGCATAGCCCGAAGCATCAGTTTGTAAAATAAATGTATTATTACTACCAAGTGCAGGATATTGCAACAAAGGAGGTGTACTAAGTGATCTTTTTAAAGTTAAAAATGAATTTTGACATTGTTCATCCCAATTAAAGATAACATTTTTGCGACACAGATTATTTAATGGTACACATATTTCAGCAAAGTTTTTAATAAATTTTCTGTAATAGTTAGCGAAAGCCACAAATCTTTTTAACTCATCCGCATTTTTTGGAATGGGATATGTACTTAACACTTTAATTTTTTCGGGGTCGGGACTTATTCCGTCCGCGGATACCACGTGACCTAAATATAAAATTTCTTTTCGTAAAAAATCGCATTTATCGGGATTTAACTTTAGATTTGTTTTGCGTAATCTAAACATTATATCCACTAAATTTTTATTATGAATTTCTAAATTTCGCCCGTAGCAAATCAAATTATCTAAGTAAACAAAACATTTCTCGTAATTAAGACCAGACATTGCAACAGTCATCAATCGGGAGAAAGAACTCGGAGATGTCTTTAAACCCATTGCCATACGGGTCCTCTGGTACTGGCCTGACGGTGTGGTGAATGCCGTATATTTTCTACCATCCGAATTTAACTGTACTTGATAATAAGCTTGAGTCAAATCTAATTGAGAGAAATAAATTGCCCCAGATAGGGAATCCAAGATGTCAGTTATATTGGGAAGTGGGAATTTGTCATCTAATATGCGGTCGTTTAATTTACGAAAATCAATAACTAAACGCCAACGTTTTGTAAGATCATCTGATTTTTTGGGTACCAGTATCACTGGACTGGACCATGCACTGTTGGCGGGCTCAATTATATTATCAGAGATCATTTGTTGAACCTGCTTTTCAATTTCATTACGTTGCGAAAAAGGTAACCGATATTGCTTTGTGTAAGCTGGAACCGAGTTAGGCTTCAACTGAATATTCTGTTCATATAAATTACACGTTCCTAATTTATCTCCGGGTAGGAAAAATACATCTGAAAATTTTGCACAAATATTCTGAATTGATATACTTTCTTCCTCATTTAAATGATCTAATTTGATGTTAGTTAATAATTTTCTAACCCTTTCACCGTCTATAGTTTGCTTTTCAAATGTACTAATATTATAATATATTAATTGATCAACATCCGGTTTAAAATAACTTAGTCCTACTTCCGTTTCTCGCGTATTTAATATTTGTATCTTTATTTTTCCATTTTTCGGTTGACAGATGCTTCCCGCTATAAATACACCTTCACATAACTCTTTCGGAAATATCACACAATCCTCTTTTATACAAGAATCAATGTGGTAAACTTTTTCGCATCGAGGGGGCACCGTAATATACGAATTATTACCCAATTTTCCTAATCCTAATGGTACATTTACCGTCTCTGCTAAGTAATTTAAAGTCATAGTATTCTTTTCGTAATTTAAAATACAATTATATTTAATTAAAAATTCTTGACCGATTAGACCATCATGGATACAAGGTAGATATTTTAGAACATAAAACTTGTGTACAAATTCTTTACCACAAATGGAGAATGGAATGTATACATAGCCCTCGGTGTATAATGTTCCACCGATGCCATTTATGGCAATGCGTTCTGGAAGGATTGAAATATTTAAACACCTTACTGTGTCATATTTCATTACCGACAATGAAGCTCCTGTATCTACTAACCATTTATGTTTGTTGCCATGTACTACTACTTCTATGTAATTACTATAGCCGCATGCCAAAATAAAACTACTCACGAAAAAACTGCGTGCCTGATTCAGAACCTTGTTCGTTACGCGTACTACGAGTATCTATCGTAGTATTTCCTTGCTGATTTACGGCGTACGCGTTCTGATTATTAGAATGATTGTAATTACCGCGACTATTAGAATTAAAATATCGCGCTCTTCCCCTAAAATTCTGTCCTCTATGACCTCGTCCGCGTCCGCGGAAAAATGACCTCGAATTGGCCTGGTTTGATCGTGTATGAAAACCATGGTTTTGCGCTCGACTATTGTACGTACCTCGACCTCCACGTGATCCTCTATCTGGCCGCTCAAACCTACCTTGACCTCGGTGTCGACTTGTGAAAATCGACTCAGAGGTATTGCTTGTACCTGGATGTGCCGACTCCTCATCTTTTGCTGCTCGTATGACGTCTTTAAGCGCTGAATAATTCCTAGCTGCTAGAATAGTACTTAATCGTCTATTTCTCAACCCATCTGCAAACTTTTGTATAGCTAATTTTTCATTCAAGGGTCTTAAAATTTGGTATGAGCTTGCGTTTCCGTCAGCTTGAGAAATAGTCAATTTTACGAATAGGTCTTCAATTTTCTTACCAAATTCCTCGATATTCTGAGAGCCTTGCCTAGCCTTTACTAACTCTAGTTGTAGGGCCGTGGCTGATTGCTGTGTAAGTAAATGTTTTTTCATATCAATAATAAGCACACGTATTGTAATCCGAGGATAAGCGCAATTTTGCACTTTCCGACAAGCGAGTTTTGAGAACAAAAGATATCAACATCTGTTCATGGTCTTTTTTCATGTTTATGCTATAAAATTCGATGGAATCGATTAATTTTTTGGTGTCCTCCTCAACTCCCGTCATTACAGGTAGGAGAGAGACCGCTGTCTTCATATCAAAGTCTGTCATGGTTACACTTACAACTATAGTTTTTATATCTTCTAAACAAAATTTTTCAATTCTTTGATAATATGCCTCTATCTCATCGCACCATAACAATATGGACTCTACTTGTTCCGGCTTATAGTGGCCTTTATCGATTATAATAATCAAATTCGCCTTTGCAGCAATATATCGCTCATACAATGTTTTAGCCTCTAAATGTTTGTTCTCTAACAATTCCTTAGTTCGTTTTGTTAAAGCTAGCTTTAGTAAATTAACTTTAATGTTCTTAATTTTTGTATGAATATCTAAAATATATTCTAAGTCAGACATTAAAAATAAAAATGCACAAGTTAGTGGGCGATACCCAAAAGGTAAAAATACACAATATTATAATAAAATAAACCTAACAAAATGTACATTATTATTAATTCTCCTTCGATGACAGTCACGCACGCATACATGGAAGATAATATAATTAACTTTATCCATACCTTGTCGAATAATCACTTTTGTTGACGAAATATTAAACTTCACTTGTGTCCTTGCCGGGATTTTCTCGTTCGCGCTTTGTCCATGAACGTCGAAAACCGCTCCTCGCTATCTCCTCACGCATCCAAGTAGCATGGCATCTTCTATATAGTTTGTACAGTCCATACTTCAGAAATACGATGAAACACACCAATAATATGCCCAATATAATGTTGGTTACTGTCTGGTTCTCATGTAATTGGGCGATGTCCGCACTGTTCGCTCCACCTGCGGCATTCTGCGCGATCACTATCGGCTTGCTACCAGATTTTCCCATATTCGAAAAAGTTTGACGAAGAACGTTTTACGAATTACAAGCGAGGACGACTCCTTGTGATAAAGTGCCATAGTCCATACCGCACTTAACTAAACACTAGCTCGAAACCCGAAACCGAGCCTTAAATGGCAGGGTCGCCATGTGAGGTCCGTGGGACGGTGTAATAAAAGAGATGTTCACTGATTGATTATATGTTTAATAATGCCCCTTGATTACATTGGTATATACCTTATATACTATGTAATGACTACGTCACATAAGGATGAAATGGAGATATTATGTGTAAGATCGCAATATTAGATAATATTGTTACACTGTGCGTGTTTATAATGTTGAGCCTATTAAAATATATATATTAAGTGGAAAACAATCAACCGTGTCAATCTTTATTCTTTAAAACCCCTGTGTAAATTCAACACTGAAAACACGTAAATCTGAACTTCAAGTAAGTACCTACAGACAAAATCCTTAAAAACGTCACAATACCCGCCAAAATGCCAATCCTCGTAATAAAAAGATGTTCATGATTTAGGTCTATCCAACCTAAATATCCTCTTTTTTATTGAGGTCATGATCATTTCTGACATTTGTGAGATTGTGTTAGATCGCGAAAGAATTTTGAACATCTCTTTATTATGAGAATTGGCCTTCCGTTCAATTATAACCTGATCTAACCACAGAGCATACCGACCGAAGGCTAATACGATTGTCTATACCTACTTAATTATAGTTTATTTTATTCATATGCAGGGATGTGTACCTATATCGCAAATGCTTGTACGGAGATTAGGCTAATGAGGTAACATGTTTAGAATTCGATTGGTGACCAAAAGTACCGCCCCGTACATGTACACTTCATCATCATAATTCTCTAAGCCTATTCACAACTCAGTTGGATCGGCTTTCTAGTCTAATTAAGATACGGTTGAACTACGATATTGATACGAGTGCTATCGGACCCTCACAACCAAATTGACGATATTGTAGTTCTATAGTTAGGCTAGACGAATTTGGGGGCTCCAACTACCCGTAACGACTGCCATAGATGTTGGTATGGCAACCGGCCCGACGGCTTAATGTGCTCTCGGAGGCACGACCAGACTAGTGCATTCATGTATTCAAATATTTGCACTGAGCGGGGATCGAACCGCACTACCGCAACGCCACAGAGGCTGCGTCTCTATATCTGTACCAATTAATGTAATACAATAATCCCATGTATAATGATTAATGATCCCATAATTATAACCTACAAATCATTTAATACCTACCAAGATGTTTTCAACATCAAAATAAGGGACTACCTAAAAAATACAATTCTGAAAGGTTTTCTAAATTCTATGGCAGCAGTAAGTAAATAGATTGCATCATCCAAAATATTTCACGTATGTATGTAGGTACCTAAGTGTCTATCAAGCTGAGTTCAATCTACAGAGCGGTCAGTGAATCATACAGGCTATAACAATTCAAATTATGTGTCTATTGTAGAGCTACCAGAAACTAGAGACAGAGTATTGAATTGAAATTCTTGCGATGCATATCAAAAATATCGGTAAAGAAGAACAGCAAAATAATTTTTAGTTTACTACTCATTGACAGCACACTTTCAGTTATTTTCAACAAGATAAAAATACGATGTTGTTAGATGTTACCCACTTTTAATACATTACACAAGTCTAAATAAATATAACGGATCTTTGAAAACATAAACTGCAATGAAAGATTCAAGGTTCATGTCTTCTGAATATACTTCTGTAGAGGACGCTCGAAGTAATCTCAGTTCATGGATATTTCATTTGTGCCCATTTTCAATTATGTTATAAACCGTACACCAATACTAATGTGTGTTTTGAAGTTAGAGGATGTAAGTTAATGGCAGTTAGAAGCTAACTCTACAGGATAACATCCAACTTTTGATTTGTGATAACTTTTGAACAGTAAGCTTTACAATTTGGAGAGTTTTCGAAAGCTATTTACCTAGCTTGTTTTATGAGTTCTGGAATTCGGATAAACATACCTAATAGATACATTTGTTTTTGTAATTATCACACCCAAACCAATGCAATAATATATCTTTACATATGAAATTGCCGAAATTTTCTTACTGATTCAAGAGTTCGTTTTTCCTGTAATTTATTAGCTATTACCGTGCTTAATGTATTGTCTCATTCATACACAAAAAAAATCATAAAATTTGCATTTGTCATTCCTAAAAAATGCGAAGATGTTAGTACTGAAAATTGAGTTACCTCCAATTTCTTCAAATAAAACGGCAATATCATATATTCGACCTAATATTCATATTCATGCACACAAATATAATTTCCACTGAGCGGTAACCGGTGCTTCCTGCGTAGCAGTTGCATTCACTACCGCGGACCACCCCAAACCACAGAGATTGTCAATATTGAATAATGAACAAATAAATAGATACTCGTATATTTTCAGTATACGAACAAATTACCCTAATTCAATTTCTTTCATAAATGAAATTGGACTGTATGTACTGTATCAATTAAAAAAGTGCCTTCTCACTACAAACCTTGGTCATAGTTACACGCCAATAGCTCGCGGAGCTCTTTAATAGAAAGTGACCTAGGTAATTCGAAGGCCACAAGCAGCAAGGTGTAATATAAATTTTCTCTGTGGATGTAAAAGCTTTAAATACTATTTCCAATTATTCACCATTCCTTATAAATAAGTGCTAGATCCAGCAAAATACTGAATCATCGAGTAACAGCTTGCTTTATATTCATGCATTGGCAGCCCATAGACATTTTCTGTACTCTGGTTAAGATTAAGAATCGCCTTTGCCAAATAGAGATTTTTTTATACCAATACTAATAACTTTTTCTTTAGGTGGCAGACAAGCACACGACCCATATGATGGAAAGTACCGTGGCCTATGACTATTACCGTGGCCTTGAAACACCAGGGGCGTCATACTCGTGTTGCCGACTTTGTAGAGAGGAGGTGGGAGGGGAGAAGGCTAAGAGACTCTACTGTCATAATCTGTAACATAACATAAACTCACGCCTGTATCCTCGAAGGGGTAGGCAGAGGTGCTAGCACCCACATTTCGCCAGTTTATGTTTAGGCCCCAATGTAATAGGTGGCGAGGCTATTGCCATTATCCGGGCACTTATAAACCTGCGATAAATACACACATAACTTCGAAAAGCATCGAAAAGTCATAGGTGTGTGCCATGGCAAACCTGGGTTCAAAGCCGAGACCTCGTCTCAGCAGTCCATTACCCATACCACTAGGCTACCGTGGTATTATTCGTATATATAATTTGTACTGTATGGTATGGTAATACAATAATTTGTACTGTGTACAAATTATTGTATTACCATATATGATCGCATTAATACCCGGGTTTAGCTAACTATTGACCTTTTATTAGTTTATCTTGGCGCATATGGAAGCTCCTATAACTAAAGCTATAAATAGTAGGTAGGTACAATTGATACCGTATGATCATTTGTCTGACCAGGTCTCCTAAATAGGTGAAATACACAATTCAAAATTCTGACCTAAGCTACAAACCTTTACTAGCCTGACTGGAACCAAATAGATCGTCAACCTAATCAAACAGATATTGGGAACAGAAACCTTGCATGTGTTTATCACGCAATCAATTCTTTGACGTCACAAAACTCATCACCGTCATATATATTGATACTATATGTACTTAAATTGTACATGATTGAACATTATCAACAGTAGTTTACCTCAAAGATTAATAAAGTACCTACTGTCGTGGTCTGACGCGACTGTGCAAGATGATGGTGTTTTCGGATAGTCGGACGAAAATCTGGGTATTTTCTTATAGGTAGAGAGAAATCTTCTATAAGGCAGATAGCTTTTTTTCCGTGCAGAAATCCCCATGTATATGTACGCTTAGGCTAGCAGATGTTGTTATGTTAGACTCGAAGCAACTAAAACCCGAACGGCCTTCTCAGGCAAGGTAAAAAGGTAAAGGTAAGGCAGTGTCTGGCAATCCCTTACGAAAATATCACTAACAAGCCAAACAAGCACTAAACCCTCATGTAAACAATTGAAATGTAATCGTTTGATAAATGATTTAGAAAGAAAGAAAGAAACACACACGCACACACACACGAACATCGACACAAACATAAATACAAAATAAGGAATAAGACCTACAAAAATAAATATAAAACATAGACAATAATACCTATACATAATTATTGATAAGCAAAACAATAACAAACTACACATATTTAAAATGTAACGTATCAATTCATATTGAATTATCATTTAATTTCAATGTGTGTCTATAATCTGGGATTTCGGGTTGCAATTTGTAATCGTATCACATTTCGATTATTTTTGTCAAATAAAATATATTTACCAGAAAGAAGTATGACGGAAAATCTATCTCAAACAATATTATCATTTTGAATGCATCTATTATTAATTTTAATATTTAACTGATGTGATCATCATCATCTTTGCATCAATCCTGGTCGCATCCGATGCTGTCACCTCCGAGTCCAAGATCCGCTTTTTTTAGACTAACTGCGTCGTACCTGAACTTCGATATTTTCCGTGAAGCGACTGCCATATGGCCTCTACAACCTATAGGCGATATTGCAGGTAGTCCAGGCTGCTGGACTTTTAGGGATTCAACTACCCGGAACGACTGCCATAGTTGTATGGTGCATAGACTACATAGTGCAGCGGTGCTTAGATGTCATCCACATACGGTGCAGAATATTCCATCAAGAACCAAGCGGTTCTCTGAGTCTTTCCTCTGCCGCATCCATTAGTCTTGGAATTCTTTACCAGTCCAGTTTCTTTCTTTCTACAGCTCCGCGTCCTTAAAATGAGGTATGAAACAGCATCTGATTAGCTGTGTGCTCTTTCCTGAGACTTTGCCTTCAGCTTACCATCAGGCATGGTGAAGTCAACGAAATGAAATGTTTTATTCTTGTAACGCCGTTCTTTTTCTAATTACTTCAACATCGAAATATAAAGCAGAGTAGTTAAGTAGCTCGGGTGTAAGCACCAATTGCACCCTCGAACTATAAATATCTTGGGCTGCAATTGATGCCTTACAGGCCTTACAGCCCTTGGCTTCTAATTTATTTTTAATGTTTCACTTGCATTATTTAACTTACGAGTATGTAATATGCGCTATTTTTACTTGTCTAGATTACTAAATTAAGAATTCAGGAAATTGATAGGTACTTGTACCTACTCTGAATTTTACAGAAAAAACAACACTGAAAATTGTTAGGGTACGATAAATACGTGCCATTTAACCTTTACAAAACTAAGATCAAGCTTTATGATTAACCATCCTATCGTATCGTATAATAATTATGGTGTTCCTCAAGGAAGCACAATAGGGCCCACTTCATTTTAAATAGATGCTCATGAATTACTTCTATCATTTGAAAATCGTAAACGCTATTACTACATACATTAAAGCTTTACAACAAAGTCCATGTAAATTAGGTATAATATTAGTCATTTATGATCGGTTTCATAACTACCAAGTATTTTCTAAACCCCATGATATTTGATGATATGACATAAAATTATGATCATAGCGACACGGCTCTGTTGATATTTTAGTTACTGTCACTTTATTGTTTATTATATTCATAAATTATTTCCTCCTTTTTCATGTTAGCTATATCTTATCTATATTATAATAAAGTTGTGTTGCGATAAAGCGTTTGTATATTGATTTAGGAAGCTGTAACTGACTGAACATGATATCGAATACTATTAAGTACCTATGTTTTTATATATGGAATCATTCTTAGTCCATTGTTTGGAGTTCCCTTAAACCGTAGTATAAGCGTATAGCATTAATGCTCGAGAAGGAGACGGCGGAACGAGTTCGGAGAAGACGCCGGACCCGCACAGCCCGCGACGAGCGGAGGCGACTCGGACGTCGGAGGTCGCAGAATGACCTCCGTCCTCCATGAGCGCGGGCCTGGGGGTGACGGGTGGAGCCGCCTGTCACTCTAGCAGAAGCAGGCCGCGGCGGCGGCGCAAAGTGCGCCTCCCCATACTCGGGGGCTAGATGGGGACACCGTGGTCCCTACACCCGACGGGGGTCATCTCAAAGAGAAAGCCCCGGGTCTGCCGGGGTGCGAGGGATATGTTGACTACTACCTCACCTCCGGCAACTGAAGACCCAAAGACGGCGTGCGTTTTGGTCGGTTCGAGTCCGACATAACCTTCCCAACCGGCTCCGGTGGGAGGGTATCCGTGGGGATTTTTCGCACGATAAAAAAAAAAAAAAAAAAAAAAAAAAAGTATAAGCGTATAGCATACCATTGGTCGTGAATTCGGTTTCCACTCAGGAAACAGGGCCATTATGTATATTTATTTATTTCTAGGGCTAGGAAAATCGGTATACAGCAATGTTACAATTCTGATTCTTTCTGAATCACTGACTCTACCTTTGGAGTCCACCTTAAGCTGCGTCTACATTTACGTGATATTTTGCCGTGACCGTGTCAGAAGTGCGTATCCGTCGAGTATTCAGCTGCGTTATAGCTGAGTTTAATAAAACTATCGATCGACTGGTGGTCGTGTCAGCGCGACTCTAGTTTGTGTGACCATGTGCCACAAGCTGTTAAGTCCACACTCAATGTTTTGTCTTGATGTCACGCTATCTGGTTTGCTGTTCATGTCACAAATCTGGACGCACATTTATTCGCATAAATTTGCTCAAAATAAATAACGCCTGAAAAGTAACGATAAATAACATAGCCGTGACATGTGAGGTGCCGTGATACTTAAGGTCTAATTCTAAGGTACTTGCTAGACCCATCAAGTACAGGTACAGAGGGCCTAGACAAATTAACTTTCCATTAATGGAATCGCGTCGAAGCGAATCGTTTTCAATTTTCTATCAATGAATCACTTGACCCTGAGGTGATGTTATTGATAAATGTGTGAAATAAAATATTTCGACTCACAAAGATTCATATTTCGTTTTGCGTAGTCATATTACATATTTATGTCAATCCCGTATTTTACTAAGTGATTCCACATGGCATTTTTGACAATGAATGCCACTTTGTCTAGATCCCTAGGTTCATTATGTTACTTTGATTTTTTCCAACTCTATGAAAGCTTTTGTTATGAACTATTTTAAGAGCTAGCAAACTATACATATGAAAATGTAAAGTAATCGTATTTGTAAAAGAATAAAATAGAAAATAAGCAGTTACGAGTATTTGTTATTCTTTTAGTATAAGAATAATCCGTGTACACCCGTAGTGCAGATACGTTGAAAGACATAATGCTTTACATTTTATATTTAAGTAGCTGTTGTCCGCGGCTTCGCCCGCGTGGATGTCGGTTTTCGTGCAATGTTGTAAATTTTAGGACTCTACACAATTTTCTACAAAGAAAGAAATACGTTTTTACCACGGAGGACAGAACTATCTTCAATTCTCCATGGTTTTTACACATACACGTTACTTAAGTTTTAGTGAGGATCCCTAATCTATTCTAGCAATAAAAATAGCTTTACAATAGAGATTTTATTTTTCAATCGGCACAGTACTTTTTGAGTTTCTTCATTACAAACATACACATACACACAAAAATACAAATTTTTCTTCTTTATAATATTAGTCTAGATGTAGATATAGATAACGAGTGTTATTGATTTTTTTTCTGGAATGGATTATTATTTCATTAATTTAGTTGGAGAACCTTTTTGTGTTTTTTTTTTTTATTTTATTCATAATGTTGTGAAATTCTTATTTTAATTATTAATGTTGTGATTGGATATTTACCTTAAGCAAAAATCTAAATATATATATTTTTTTTTACTTTATACTTATTATTACATTCTTTTATTATTTTAATCAATACACGTTTATATAGGTAGTATATCTATTACTGCATTCAATATTTCTAACTCTGGAATTGTAGGTTCTGCTGGAAAGTTCTTTAAAGATATTTTATATTGTGATCTAAGTATATACATGTTATATAAAACATAAGTGATCCGGCATTACCTAACCTACGATCCGTTGCGTGCGATGCTCAAGTATGGATCTGATTGCCATTGTGTTAGAGCAATTATCGTCAAATAGTTAGCTATAAAAGATTCGATAAAGTGACACCTGCCACGCAGATGCGATATTGAGATAATATCGACCTAATGATTATAATGATTATTATAATTCCTAAGCATCCCATTTCACAATACAAAAAGTTAACAGGATTTGGATTTGATTTGATTATCAAACGGCTTTATTCCACTGAAAACGAACCTTAAAGTAAGTAAAGTTATGTATTCACGATATATGTGTAACCCAATGGGTCATGATCAAATAAAATATTTTATGTCCATAACACGCAAAAGAAGGAAATAGGTTTAATAGCTAGAAAGGTAAGTACTCACCAATTGCAGTTTTGGTGCGCACATTTCTGGAATAGCACATAGGATGCAAGATCGCCCAATATCGGTCCACAGAGACACCCACCAAACAGAAAATACTTATAGTGCACAGCATTACTAACAATGACACTGTGAATAAACACGCGTGAAGGTTCCTGGGTAAGCCCACTGACGCCAGGATAGCGAAGGGTATCCCGAGCAACCCCACTAACAAGTCCGCTGCAGCTAATGATACAATGTAATAGTTTGTACGACGGCGCAGTCTTCGTTCACGACGAAATACATATATCACCATGGCATTGCCCACAACCGCTACCAGTGACACAAGAATTTCAAAAGTGGTGTATGTCGCATGGAGTTCAGGTGTAGGTGTTCGGTGAGGTGCTGAAGGCATCGTCGATACTTCAGACACCATTACCTCCGTGGTCGTATATGTCATTTTTAGCAGTTACCTCGAAAAAGTTTATGAACATTGGGCTCACATTTAATCATAAAGTGCCACACAATTTTCAAATCTACAAGCATCACACTTTGAAGATCTAGAGATGGCATAGCCATTTCAATAAATGTCAAATGCAATAAAATCATAATTATTGTTGTTCACGTCTACGAGAGTGTACATATCCTGATGCTCAGGTGATAACTGTTGAGTTGAAAATTATTAACAGTTATCCGTATTCGGATCACGAGCGACCGCGGACAAGGCGCGCGTGTCCCGTCCGCGAGGCGTTCTTCCCATTACTGCGGGTGCGAATTGGCGCGAAACCGCAGTGTCGACGACGACACTGTCGTCCCGACGCCGTACGCCGCCGACGCGCTCAACACTTGTTGCGACTCACGCCTGCTACATTTACCCTTGAAATGGGAGTGATGACTACAATGATACAGTTGTTAAATACGCACATGCTTATCGTAATATCCCGGTAAGTGTATCTTACTTGATCAAGCTGTTTGTTTGCAGGTGGAAAGAGTAATGTCACTCATTACTTAAAAAACTATGCGGTCCAAACTAATTTTTCAACATCTCACATTCTTAATATTGTCAAGTAGGGTAAATTCACTTTTATGTGACACGCTTAATTGTGTGGCAAAATGTTTAAAAAGTTTGTGTTTAAAACGATTACAAAGCAAGTAACTAAAATCTACCTAAAAGATATATATTGGGGGAGGTAGGAGGGCCCACCGCTCACCCGCGGAACACAACTATTCAACACTCCAACAATTGTACTTCGCACTAGCGGAATACTGCACATGGTACAACATCTCCTTCTGGTAAGATTATTTTTGTTTTATTTACTTTGAAGATGGTGGTTTGACATTCCAATATATATTGTTGATATATCTTTTTGTAATGGATTTCCTCCAGGTAACGCCTACATCTATATCGTATCTAAAATCTACCTTTTTAGATCAAACGTTGGGAAAAACAGGAGTGTAATACCTGCTTTTCCGATGCAAGAGTTAATTCAGATTGAGCGAGCGAGTATGTAACAATCATCAGATTTTTCAGATGCGCGCATTGACTGTGTGCAAAGCAATCAAGTCGCACAGTGCGACCACAAATTAATAAATAGTTCCTCTTGCGACTTCTCTCTATTATATGACCTTTATATTATTAAAAATAGTGCAAAATGTTGACTTAAAACTGTACCAAATTTATATGAGTAGGTAATATACACTGACGGACTCATAAACTGCATCAAAGTAATAGACGACTTTGAAATAAATATTTTAACCAAGTATGCATACTTTCTATACAGATTTAAATTGAAACCTCTAGATTGGTTCGTGAACTTTAAAACAGCGTAGGGTCATATCTTTAAGTTTAAGTTTATGTACTGGAAAGGACCTTAAGACTTTTTTTGAAGAAAAAACAGAAATTTAAGAAAAATTGGTTTAATTAAAAAATTGGTTTTAACAATAGACACAAACTTTATGCAAGGGTTTATTTGTGTTTTAATAAGGTGTATTACCCCCACGTGCCCTTATTACGGATTCTAATCGGTTCCGCATAGATTTTATAAGGGTTTTTAAAAGATCTTGCGGAATATTGTCCCATTCTTCTGAAAGTGCTGTTCTTAGTGCTGCCACTGTCGTGGGCGAAGGGTTTCTCGCATATACAGCTCTTTTTAAATTGTCCCAAACATGCTCGATGGGATTAAGATCCGGGCTGCGTGCTGGCCAATTCATTGTACCTACGTATCCCAATCTCTTTGCAATAATGTTGAACTTGTGCAGCTGCATGCGGCCGGGCATTATCCTGCATTAAAGTAAAATTTTCGCCTATGAATCCCATGTAAGGCACCACGTGATCTTCTAATATCTCTGTTATGTAGCGATGTGCTGTCAAACCCCCTCTATTACCGTTTTGACGGACCATGTCTATGAACACAAGTTCTGTTCGCCCGTTCATCGATATGCCACCCCAGACCATACATGAACCGCCTCCAAAAGGAACACGCTCCTCAATGCAACTTTGAGCATATCGCTCCCCACGTCGACGATAGACTCTTCTGCGACCATCTGCACCATATAAACATGTCCTACACTCGTCCGTGAACAATTCAGAGGCCCACTGCTCTTCTGTCCAATTCAGGTGATGACGCGCAAATCTTAAGCGAGCTTGTCTGTGAGCTGTAGACAACTTTGGACCATTTGCTGGTCTAAAAGGGGTGATATCCGCTTCCTTTAACCTTCTTCTTATTGTTCGTGCACACACGTTTACTCTACGCACTTCATTAAGCTCGGTTTTGATGTTAACTGACGTGAGGAAACGATTTCGCAGGGAAGTTATAACAATAAATCGGTCATCACGACCTGTGGTTGCTCGAGTTCTGCCTGTACCACGTCTCCTCCTGTAAGAACCTGTCTCTACAAACCTTCTGTATATTCTAGAAACCGTAGACTGGTTTAAATTTAAATTTCTACCAATCGTTCGTTGATCCAAGCCCTCCCGCACCAATGCTACAATTTGTGCCGCTTGTTCGGACGAAGTATCCATATTATGGTTCAAAAACTCTCGATGTGTTAAAAAACTAACCCAACAATTATGCTGGTAACAATAATTCAATTGACAAAACAAAAAAAATCAATGAGAATCAATTTAAAACTTTGCTATAAATAACACGCAAATCTGATACTACAAGTAAATTTTCTTTTCGCGGCTATATTCATTTGTTTTACTGCAGTTCTATTTTTAAATTTAATTTTTTTTTAAGATTAAGAGCCAGTCTTTCCATATTTATATAATTTAATCTAAAAAGTTTGCATACTTATTATAAAAAATCCTTTTAGAGTAAACCTGAACTTTGATGCAGTTTATGAGTCCGTCAGTGTAAATAAAATACCTACTATAAATTTTGTGTTGGTTTGGTTAAAATAGGTTAGTATTATCACGTATTTATAATGGTTTTAAAAATATGTAATTCTTATTTTATTATGTTTATCATGGATTTAAAGTGATTGCCACGTAATTGCCAACGTTGAAAGAGTTTTATTAATTAAGTACTTATACCTAATTCTAGAAGTTTATATGACTAATTAATACTTATTCCTAATACGCTGCGGTAGCCTAGTGGTATGGGTAATGGACTGCTGAGACGAGGTCTCGGGTTCGATCCCAGGTTTTACCATGGCACACACCAATGACTTTGCGATGCTTTGTGAGGTTATGTGTGTATTTACCGCAGGTTTATAAGTGCCCGGTTAATGGCAATAGGCTCGCCACCTGTTACATTACATACACATACATAACCGGGGTCGTGTTTGTGGACTTATCTGCGGCATATGATACGGTTAACATCAAAAGGCTTCTATCCAAAGTACTCACGATAACTAATGACATGGGTTTCACTCAAATCTTGAAAGAGCTCCTCACAAACCGCAGGTTCCAAGTACATATGCAGAACAAAAAAAGCCGATGGCGCGCTCAAAAAAATGGACTTCCACAGGGTAGTGTGTTAGCTCCAGCACTTTTTAATATCTATACGAATGACCAGCCAATATCTCCGAACACAACACACTTTTTATACGCAGACGACCTGGCGTTAGCTGTGCAGACAAAAACTTTCGAAGAGGCTGAAAACAAACTGGGAGCTGCACTAGAGAGCTTAGACCGATATTACGAAGAGAATGGACTTCGACCTAACCCTTCTAAAACCCAGTCATGCGCATTCCACCTGCGTAATAGAGAAGCAAACCGATCTCTTAGCATTTCGTGGCGAGGGGTCGAAATCGAACACTGCCCTAAGCCACGTTATCTCGGCGTTACTCTCGACCGCGCTCTTACTTTTAAAGCCCATTGCCTCAACACTAAACAAAAAGTGGCGAGTAGAAATAACTTGGTGCAAAGGTTAACATCCACGTCCTGGGGGGCGGCCCCACATGTTGTCCGTACAACTGGCCTTGCTCTTTCCTTCTCAGCGGGTGAGTTCGCGTGCCCAGTGTGGCACCGCTCCGCGCACGCGAAGGAGGTTGATACTGCCTTGAATGACACATGCCGTATTATAACGGGCTGCCTTAAGCCAACTCCCCTGAACAGACTCTACCCACTCGCCGGTATCGCTCCACCAAGCGTGCGACGGCATGTTGCGTGTGAGGTTGAGAAGAAAAAACAAGAGATAGACGCACGGCATCCACTCTTCCAACACACCATACCCAGCTCCCGCCTTAAAAGCAGAAAAAGCTTTCTGCGGTGTACTGCAGCTGTGGTGGGCGAACCTGATAGCGCTCGGCGCCAGAGGTGGCTCGCGGAAAATGCACCCCCTCTAGACAACATCCAGCCCGCTGAGAGTCTACCGCCCGGGCAAAAACTGAAATGGTCCACCTGGAAGTCCCTAAATAGGTTGAGGTCTCAGGTCGGCTGCTGTAAAGCGAACCTGGTAAAATGGGGTTACTTGAACGCGGGGAGTGTTGGCTGTGACTGTGGTGCACCACTGCAGTCGATGGACCACCTCTTGTCATGCCCGCTTTGCCCTCACACCTGCACGGTCGCCGACCTGAATAAAGCGACAGAAGGTGCAGTTGGTGTCGCCAAGTTTTGGGCTGGGCGTATCTAATTTTGATTTGATGTTATTGTTGCCACTGACACGAAGAAGAAGAAGACCTGTTACATTGGGACCTAAACATAAACTGGTGAAATGTGGGTGCTAGCACCTCTGCCTACCCCTTCGGGGATAAAGGAGTGAGTTTATGTTATGTTTTAATATTTTAAATTAAAAAATTGTGTTTTATCGCGTAATTAAATGAGTGTAGGTACCCCTAGATACCTACGAATTTAATGTACATACCTACAATTTTCATCTTAACTTTTTGTTCCCTCGCATACTCCAAACCGGTAAGATCCCGAATCAATGGAGACGGGAATTCAAGGGAAAGTTCAGGAGTGCGGGAGCTATTGCGGTATACCTAAAGGTAAAGTCACTCACCATGAAGCTCTACGAGAGGATAATTGACTCCCGGATCCGACACGTGCACACAGTGTGCGCTCTCGGAGTGTCAATATGGGTTTCGACCTGGTCATGGAACCATGGACCTCAGTTTTGCCCTGAGATTAGTCGCGGAGAAAAACCTATAAAACGAAGAATACGCCACTGCACTGTCTGTTATTAGACATGCAGAAGGCTTTTGAATATGTTCCTTGCGCGGTCATTTGGTGGGCACTGCGAGCTTAAGGGGTTGCCGGATTCTATATTAACACTATCCAAGACATGTACTACAATTTCGATTCATTGGTTCGGACCGCCGTTGGCGATATTAAACCCTTCCCCAGTGGTTGGAGTACACCAAGGATCTGTACTTAGCCCGTATCTGTTCAGCGTGGTGTTAGACACTTTGTCGGACGGCATCAGAAACTCATATGAGCAGCTCCCATATCAGTTCAAAATGCCGGTCAGACTGAAGGGGCAGGTCTACAAAACCATCATCAGTCCTGTCCTCCTACACGGTTGCGAAGCATGGCCTCTGTTAGAGCGACACAAGCAGTAACTGCGTGTCGCGGAGATGAATATGCTGAGGTGGATGTGTAGAGGCATGCGTAAGAACTGCGTGAGAAACATTCGCATCCGGGGCGCATCCATGTCCGTGACATTGCAGACAAAATGATGAAGAGTCATCTTCGCTGGTACGGCCATGTTCAGCGTCGACTACGTACATAAATATACCTATCTACGGTGTAAGGGTTATTATGCCATTGAGACATTTCCCACCTTCGATATAGCTCCCTCGGGGCCCTCGGTATTTAAAAGCTTTTATTTAACTTGCCTTGTCAGTATGGGACAAATCTTTCGAGTTAAATTGGAACCACTTCCTGTCGTTAGATTTGGATTACTTTCGTTACTTCAGTGATAATGCACCGTATTACATGGTACCATGATGCTGATCTCAAGATGGAGTCGGAAAGTGACCATAGGAACTCCTAAACTAAACAAGATAAATTCATCGAATTTGCACTCGATTCAATAGACTTGAGAAGCACTCTTGTGCTACATGAAAGCCAGGGTCTCAAGATGGCTTCGGAAGGTGGTTATAGGAACTCCTAAACTAGGCAAGATAAAGCCATCGAGTTTGGACTCGTTTAAATAGTCTTGACAAGCTCTCTTCTGTTACGTGATATTCAGGATCTAAAGAAAATATTGTATATAAATATTAAAAAAATTAATAACAATAGGTAATAGATTTTTCAATCATTCTCAAACATTGTGTTTTTATTATTCCGCCCACTTTATTTTACGATAAATAAATATCCATAGGTATTTAATTTAGTTTCTAGACTCACATATATGTATCATCACTTTGCTGCCAGTTATCGGCATTTTTTGCTGATTTCGGTTAGGTATTTTTATAAATTTTTAAGCTTCGCGCTTAATATGTAATATTAATAATGTAACGAGAATTAGCGATCATGGTAGGTATGTAGTAGGTAGGAACTTAGTAACACCTAGGTTAGACCAACTTAGTAACATTTAATATTTGTACCCAAGTCCTTCAGATACCTACTTAGGTACACCTAAGTAAAGCAATAAGGTATGTTTGCCATCGGATGATGCACACCTTGTACCTCTTTGTGTTACATATTCAGTAGCTCGTTTAGCAGAAATGTGACAGCCATCACTCCATCACCACAACTGCCTCGCATAGCAAATTGTCTCCAAACCTTCAATACAGCGACCTTTAAAGCACCTACAAAAAATGAGTCTCAACCCCTCAGACTATTCCAACTTGTTCAACAACCAACAACGTGTGACGTGAACTCGGACTCCTAAACAGAGTGAGACGTTTTTTCAGGCAGGAGCAGCGGTATCTTCTTTATTAGACTCAAATTCGCTCCTGTGTGGAATACTGCTCGCATCTCTGGGATGGCTCCGCAAAGAACTTATTAGATGCTCTCGACAGGTTGCAGCGACGTGTGGTCCGCATTATTGGGAGTCCTGAGGTCACAAATACCCTCGAACCTTTGCAGATGCGTAGAGATATTGCGTCTCTGGTAGTATTTTACCGTCTCTACCATGGCGAATGTTCTGATGAGCTCTTCCAATTAATCCCACCCTCCCCTTTCCTACACAGGACAACACGTGCAGGGCTTAAATGTCAGTCGCATACGGTACAGAATATTCCATCAAGAAACAAACGCTTCGGTGAGTCTTTTCTCTGCCACACCATTAAGTCCTAGAATTCCTTACCAGCGCACCTGTTTCCTTCTTCCCACAGTCCCGGGTCCTTCAAGCTGGGCGTGAAAAAGCATCTGATGAGCCCGTCAAGCTGAGCATCACCATTGTAGCACTGAACGTGTTTGCAATGGTGACCCTCTTTCATGAGACTTTGCCTGCTTAGCTTAACATCAGGCGAGGTGAAGTCAAATTGACGAGCCATAAGTATTTTTTTTTTAAATATGCTACATGGTATAGTAGCTTCAAGTCTTTTGAGTTTTCAGTATAATATCAACTTGATACCTAGATATTTTCCTCAGAAAATGTATTGACTGTCTGTCAGACATAAAAGTGATACTAGGGTTCCGTTTTTTCTGTCTTGAATTACAGAAGCCCTAAAAGGGAAACAAATGAAATGCATATTTAAATTGTGATGTAAATTTTAATTTAAATTATATTTGTCAACTAAATATTCATGAAGCACAATTTCTTGGTGTTCAAAAAAATATTTCTGCACAAAAACATAGTACATAAATAGAACACATTGCTTACAGCAACAATCTTCACACATCTTCACTTAAGATGTAACCTTTGAACAAAATGTATGGGAATTCCAATGTTTTGAAGTGATTTATTGTCCACCTGATCTATTTTAGGATGAAAATCTAACAAAGCCTCCCAACATATCTCACTTAATTTTGGTATGCATAGCCATGCCTTATACAGAATATTATTCCTACTAGTTGAATCATCTTTGGGTTCAATACCACCAAAAACATACATACAACCATAAGATGTGACTGTTGATGAGTGGAAATATAGAGGATGAGGTAACACCGTCTTTTTCATCTGGGTCCATTGTAAATCTGTAAGGTTTAACCTCCATATGTCTTCAAACACAGCTTGTCCATCAGACCCTCCAGCGATAAACACTTGAGGTCCTTCCGGTGTTTCTATCTGAACAGCGCTGTGACATTTTCTAGGTAACGGAAAAGAAGGCTCTTGTCCACTGTGATCCGCTTTGGGTGTCAATACTTCCCATGTTTTGGTTTCCAGGTCAAACACAGGTATTGCCATGAGTTCAAATGCTGACTCTCCAGTACCACCTCCAATTACGTACAGTTTGTTACCAACCCGTGCTATTTCATGTCTGTATCTACCTGAAGGCTCACCATCTTGTCCTGTGCCCACAAATAGTGGCTCCCAGACTAGAGTCCTTAGGTCTAACCTGTTGATAAAGCATTCATTCAATATGCAATAGATTTATACACTAGTTAAGATAATTAAGGGTTTTGTTTGGTTAAAACGAACCTATAAATATCACAGTTATATGCATATCCATTAGTTCCCCCCACAGCATAAAAACACCCATTATGGCACAGTACAGCTTGTCCATATTGGCCCGGTGGTTTAGTTCCAGTTACCTCTAGGATCTTCAATCTAGCATCCTCATTACATGTGCGCCACACAATCACATTATTACTACATCTGTTTCCAAACGGTGCACCTGTACCCCCGAATATCTAAAACAAATACTTTACTAGTAACAAATTCTATACTGAATAAGAAAATATATTTAATCCAATAATAAATAGGACAGTAACCATTAAATAGCGGCCACTCATACACATAGCGTTAGATGCTAATTCATCCGGCATGTTTTCGATAACCTTATGTTGCTTCCATTTTCGAGTAGCTATAGAAAAACTCCAAAGTTCTTTAAAAAGGGGCCGTGCTGGCGTCCATGTAGGGTTAAGTCTGAGAACATTTGTCAATGGTAAAGAAGGATTGTAACCACCAAAACAGTATATATTTCCATCATCACAAGCAATCCTGTGACCACTTCTAGGTCTTGGAGTATCAGAACCACGACATTTGACTTCCGTAACTTTAAACGGCTCAAAAATATAGTCTTTTCTTCGGGCGGTCATAGCGGTGATTATAATAAAACAGGTATTTATTTGAAAATGAGCTACACCATATATTCAAATCGATTCCATCTAGTTAATAATTGATTTCTACACTTCAAAACACAATAACTTCCACCAACGTGAACGTATGGTGAACAGTGACAAGACGAAACTGACAACTGACATGTGTCAAGTGTCAAGTAAAATGTCGCCAAATTGGTACTTTTTTGTTTTTGCGTTAGTATGACATGGTAACGTTATGCCTAAAACTTAGAATTTAGTGTAAATTCGAGTTGCTTTGTGTAGAAACGGTCTACACAAAACAACTCGAAGTTACACCAAATGCAGAAAATAAAATACTGCAGCGATGTGATTCTTTTGGTGTTCTCTCCATAAGCCCTCAAATGCGTCTCTACCTATATGTATAAGGTGGGAAGTGTCGTGACGTGGCCTCGTGGCAGTCGTCTAAGTGGGACTCAGTGGGGATCTTGATGTGGACTGCTAGTGCATAGCCTAGGCTCTTTCGGCGAGCAAGTAACGCTCGAGAAAGAGACGGCCACAAGGGCCCGGGCGATACTTAATTTTAAGACTTCTCTGTCCACCGATACCGTGAAAGGCGCGCGGCACAGCGATTGTACTTGGCTACCCAGACGTCAACGTGACTATATTCAACGGGAACAGTTGCCCTGTAGGCCTAAGTTCCTATAGGTAATATGCCGGTATATTTGGGCTATCGAATGGTAATAGAACTAGAATTTGTTCCGTATTATTTTCAGAATAAATGATGGTTGAAACCAAACCTCCAGCCAGCGGGATTTTTTTTTGTTATGAATTTGATCACGCTGAAATGTAGTTCTATAATTAGGGCTATGCTATGTGAACACATAAAAGCCAAAACAGACATGGGTTTCATTCATGAAATACAGAAAATACAGTTTAGAATAAAAAATTAAAAAAAAAAAATAATCTCCATTCAGCGGAAAAAAATTTATTTAAGTCGAAAACAATATTGAAATGCAAATCATTAATTAGTCAGCTTACATCCAGTGTAAGCATCATATGACACCAGTGACAACACTTTTAGTCAGTTCGGTTCGAATCTTACATCCTGCAATGCTTCGGTGCTGAGGTTATTCAGTGCTTATTCATTGGTAATCATGTCCAGGGTATAGTGAACACCGATTGATATGCAATAGCCGTAAACTTTATCAAGCATTAATACCACGGCTAATATAACTTGCGTTGTTTTCAGCGGCGAGCGGGGTAGTCACTGTAGTCAGATATCACCGGAGAGGTTTAATGCTGTCAGTGGGAGGACTAAAGGCTTAAGTCGTTGTTATATGATAGTATGAAATCCAGCTGTCTCAAGCACTGACACAACCACAATATAAAACAATAATAATTTCAGTATTCAAATTTATTTCACCATTTATAATTCAAATTTATCTTGTCAGTATAATGATTAATCAAAAGCTTTAAAATATGCAGTTACATAGACAACATAACTACTAGTACATTGAATATGCATAATTACTTTAACATCCAGTTACCTTATAATATTTTGAACTGAAATTATGCAACTCAATAACAATGAATAGCGTGAAAATTTCAACCCCAATTAACACAAGCAACTATTTAATATAATTAGGTATACACATAATACCTCTATTACCGTTTGCAATCAACCAAAAACAAGGTCAGTAACAAATTAAAAACTAGTTGAACAAAGTGATCACATTCAAGTTCGATCATTCAAGCGGCGCGTTGCATCCCAGTGGCGAACAAAACCTTTTGTTTTGATTTTTTTTTCTTCTTGCCAGACGATGACGGCGCCGCGTGAAGCGCGGTAAAGTCTATAGCGTCACTGAGGACAAGAGCGCGCGGCGCTGGGACTTCCTCGTCGTCGTGAACGGGAGGCGGTGGAGGTTCAGCGACCTTGTTACGTACTCGCCATATACCACTAGTACTCGCCATCTATAACAAAATATAGTATTCAGATGATTTCAAATTGTTGCAGAGCAGTTTGTCGATTTTGAAAATTGTGCATAAGGTCACCTTTTGACAACCCTGTATATATATCAAATATGTCTCACCTCGAGAAGGAATATAGCCTATGTTTGGTCACGATAACCGATATCCATGCAGACGGAACCGTAAGCTAGTAAGCGACAGCTAGAAAGCTCGGAAAACGAAGTGACTACATGAGCTTATATATAACCTGATTCAAGTACTAAGTACCTAATTCTTAAAAAAATCCCTATTATGAAGTAAAAGAATGTAGAAAACGGTTAGTATCAACCAGTATTATTTACAGAAATTTCCGACTAATAAAATTTAATTTTACCTTTGCAAATGACGGACCAGAAGACGGCGAGCCCACGCTTTGGGGCGGTGAGGATAGTTCGAATGTTGATAATGGACCCGGCTCCAAAGGTGGACTCGAATATGACGGCGGCGCAGGAGGAAATAAAACCTCAGATGAAAAATCTGGTTTTGGTGGACCCTCCATAGCACGACGATAAGCACGTTCTCGACGTCTTTCATCGCGTTCGTGACGCGCTCGAATTCTAGCACGCCGCTCTAAATCCTCTGCAGACAAGTGCCGAAAAATAAATTTATAGTTTTAAAAATGATTTTAACGGATTCTACCGCTACTTATTTGGTATTATTAGGTAACATACAGTTAACCTGCCATAACTGCTAAAAAGTACGGAAGGTCAGGAAATACCAAATCATAATATGGATAGAATTCATCATCCATATGTGATTTCATTTCTATCCATTTTAGAAACTTAGTGATGATGTGATATTAACAAACTTTTTAAAATGATACTGTCGGAAGATTGACTATAGAGTATGTACTATATAGAAGTAGTTTTTGTTGTATATTATTTCTCTAACTTGTCTTGTTACGATTATTTCACTGCAAACTATGTAGGTAGGAAATCATGACAATTTTTTCACCTGTGAAACTCTGCAATGCTGTATCAGTGACATATGGTGGTTGCAGATCTAGTTCGACAATGTCGTATGCGCAATACAGAGGCAAGTGAGCTGTACATGGCATGTGCTTTCTTGTCTAAAAATAAAAAAACAAGCTTTATAAAAATCTATACAATAGAATATACATTTTAACTATTATGTTCTACTAACTTCTTCATTTAGTGAAAACGTTTCACGGTGAAGTACTCGACCACGTATTATTTGTGGAGCTGCTGCTAAAGCACCCCAAGACGCATTCAAAATGCGAACATTTAAACCATGTAAAAATATTTGCTGTCCGTCATCAGCTGAAATTTAAAAAGAAAACGGTGATTAGGAATATAGCGATAAGTACTGTAAAACGGTGAATATGGATCCAGGGGTGGATAGAAATAAAATGGTCAATAAAATCTTTTTAATAATTTCTTTTACAAAATTTTGACCAAGCCCAATACCAGATGTTTCGTGATCCTGTTATTACAATAAACTAGTCCAAATTTTCGTTTGAAAGAAAATAACTACAGAATTTAGCTGACCATTTTATTTCTATTCACCCTTCGATCTCTATTCACCCCGTTTTACGGTAATAACTTAGGGAAAGTAAAAATATTATAATATAACTTACATTGATAGAAGTAAAAGTATTTAGCTTGGTTAAGCTTGTCAATATTTGTGATAACATTATCAGTTATTTGTCCAGCTTCAGGAGGTGGACATTCAGTAAGAGGGAATTCTTCTGGCTGTATATCATCACCTATTTCAAATGCTGGTGCTTCTGGATTCAAATTAGAATCAACTGCAATATCATTACCAAGATCTAATCCTTCAATTTGATTCATGACATCGGCACAAGCCGCCCCCTCCTCATTGACATCAAACCAATCTAATTTGTTCTGATTTATCTCATGTTTCTCATAAACAATAGGAACTTCTTCAACTTCAACTTCATCTTTAACTAGCTTTTGCTCTTCAAACTTATCAATAAGCTCTTCTTTTTGCTGCAGCATTTGCAATGCTTGTTCAAGAAACACAATTTCAGTTGTATCAATTTCTGCCATAATTTGTTTATTTATTTCATCCCTTTCTCTGTGTATAATATCATGAACCTACAATATGCCAGTAAATAAGAGACAAATCTTTTCAAAAGTACATATACACCATGTCCAGCAGTGGACTGCAATAGGCTATTGATTGATAGAATGAGCATTATAATTACCTGTTGCTTTGTGGCAGAGAAGAATTTACAATACGGCGCAGAATTGACATTTGCTAAGGGCAAGATGGCATCAGCTGCCTCAGTCAAGTATCCGCGCAAGGGCGCTGCCTCCACTGCAGTCGAACTACGGAGGCGACGCACAAGTCGCATTGTTACCTATTTCAACATAATACTTCAGTCATATAATAATGTTGCAATAAAACCAATGCCTGTTGTTTTTGTGAAACATATTACATTCCAAATCATATGTCATCTTTGAGACAGTAAAATAATTTACACTTATATTATAAAGAGGAAAGATTTGCTTTTTGGTTTGTTTGTTTGTATGAATAGGCTCCAAAACTACTGGACCAATTTCAATATTTCTTTCACCTATAAAAAGCTACAATATCTAGAAGTAACATCACGCTACCATCCAAGGGAGTGGAGCAAGAATCATAAAATTCATAAATCCCAATAGATACGGTAGATTCCTATACAGTAGCGCTAATATCGCTCCGTTGTCATGACAGCAAGAAACACTAGTATAGAGGCCAGTAGAGTCGTACGATAATAGACATTCACGCTAGCGATAATAGACATTCACGCTAGCGGAGCCGCAGTTACTCAAATATAAATCCTGTTGTCAAAAGGTTATCCATTTTTATTCAATTAGTTAAAAGGTGTGAATATCAATGTGTAAGATGGAATTTAACAACTTACATGAACGTTTTTTTAGCTAATAGTGTGGCTCTGAACCTATTACTGTTATTGCATTTTCGGTATCTATGGGTCGGCATGCACCTATGTAATTTTTTTCAAATTTTTCTAGCGATAATTACCAACGATTTACCCTATGACATCTTTGTTCTTCGGAAAAAGTGTTAATTTTTATGTACGAGAAGAATATCATAATACATTATTACAAATTCATTTGTGTGGCTATATTTCAGTAAAGTAATATTACTCCAAAATATTTTCTATTAATTACTGGTTAAACCGATTACAGGTTTATTCTCGTGATTTATGAGATTGACATTTTCGGTAATACTCAGTTACAGTAATCATTTGGGATCGTGATATAGGTATTGGCGTTAACTGCTTCGCATTTCGAGGAAACATTGCAACCTGAAAGCTCCCCCGTAATTAATAACACTTATTATAGGTACCACACTGACCAATAGTTGTCAAAATAAGCAACCTGATATTGGAACTGAATTAAATTGTTGTTAAAATGAGCAACCTGGTGTTAGAACTGAATTAATACAACATTCAATAGAGTTGAACTAAATAATTTGGGGGTAACTTCCACTTCCCTAAATGAAAATGAATACACCAGAAAACGTAAAACTAATGAAGGTCTATGGTCTAGCAAGAAAAATAAATTACTGAAATATCCACAAAAGTCTATAGGACCTGTTGGGAATTGTAAATTGAACTGTGGTAGCCAATTTACCTCTTCAGATAGGCAAGATAATTATATTTGATAAATTTTATAAACTAGCTGATCGAAAACTGCAATAGATATACTTTGCTAAACATACTAAAACAGAAAACATCAAACGAATGACTCTACAACGAAAAAATAATCGCACACAGACTATTAAATATTTATTTTCTTCAAGAGATGTGGATGTTTTGGTTTGTAAGAAGTTTTTTTCTAAATACTTTACAAATTAATGAACAAATGGTATACACAGCAATAGTAAAATTTAAAACAGATGACCGCGTTACAGACTTAAGAGGTAAGCACAATAATAGACCTGTTGATGTGGATTCGACGATTGACCTCCACCTCGAAGTTTGATCCGTCTAATCGGACCATCTGTCCAAGGTAGACGTACTTGTCTACAACTTCGAAGGTCGAGCCTCCAACTGACGCTGGGGAGGGCCTTAGAATATGAGCATTCGCCATAACCTGGGTCTTGTCCATATTCATCTTGAGGCCCACCTGTTGAGAGACTCGGTTGAAGTCGTCGAGCATTGTGTTAAGATCCTACAGCGATCCTGCCATGAGCACGATATCGTCGGCAAAACGAAGGTGAGTGATGTATTCGCCATTAATATTAATGCCAAGACCTTTCCATTCCAGTGGCTTAAAGGCATCTTCCATTGCATTGGTGAAGAGCTTCGGGGATATTACATCTCCTTGTCTCACTCCCCTCTGCAACAGTATCACCGCTGTGCTCTGATCTTGTACTTGGACTGACATGGTGGCGTTTTTATACAAACACTTCAGCACTTTGCTGAACCGGTAGTCTATATGACACCGCTGGAGAGATTGTAGCACTGTCCATGTCTTGATCGAAGCAAAGGCTTTCTCGTAGTCCACAAACGCTAAACATAGTGGCTAGTTATACTCCTGAGTCTTCTGTATGACTTGCCGCAGCGTATGAATGTGGTCTGCGGTACTATAACCTTTTCGGAAACCGGCTTGTTCGGGCGACTGAAAGTCATCAAACCTGTGTTCGAGACGATTCGTGATAACCCTCGAAAACAGCTTATAAACATGGCTCAGAAGCGAGATGGGTCTGTAGTTCTTAAGAGAGGCTTTGTCACCTTTCTTGAGGAACAAGATCACCACGCTTCTGTTCCATGCTTCCGGCGTAGTACCTTCGAATAAGACGGAATTGAAGAGCTTCTGAAGGAATTTGAGTATCGGTGTCCCACCCGCTTTCAGAAGTTCCGAAGTGATTCCGTCTTCTCCTGGTGCCTTGTTATTTTTAGGCTGCTTGAGGGCCACCCTAATCTCGTACAGGCTGATGTCCAGGATATCCTCGGTGTAGTGTCGGGTTAGCTTGGCTCTTGGATCTTTAACCGTATCAGTAGCAAGCTTGGTGACTGAGGTATAAAGCTGTCCATTAAACCCCTCGATTTCCCTCAAAACATCTGCCTTAGTCGACGCGACACTGCCGTCCTTCCTCTTCAGCTTTGTCAACTAGCTCTGCCCAATAGACAAGTCTTTTGCGAACACTTTGGAGCCTTTATTTCGCTCAATCGTTTCCTTAATACACTGAGTATTAAAGGCACGGATGTCGTGTCGCAAAGACTGCTGGATACGTTTATTGAGCTGCCGATGTGCTTCAGCGTCATTGGTAGACTGCAGCCTCATAGAGCGTCGTTCGGCCATGAGTTTAAGGGTGTGATCGGTGAGCTTCTGTGGTCTATCTCTTCGACGGGGCCTGAAGAATTTGGAGCGCACTGAATGCTTCAACCAACCTGTTATTTATCTCGTCCACTTTACTGCATTCTTCTAGGTAAGAGAAGCGATTCGAAAGTTCGAGTTGAAAGCTCTCGGGGTACTGTATATGGGAAGCTTTAGGTCGGAGCGTAGAGAGAACAAGATAATAATGATGATAACAATGAACTTAGTGATTGAGTACTGCGTTTGATGTTTTTATTTTTTTATATTTTTTATATTACAATTGTGATCTCATTATGGACATTTTGCCCATTTTAAACAATATTTTTTAAATTTTATGAATTTTCTTTAATTTTCCCTTAGAGATACCGATAACAAATTTATTTACGAAATCTGTTTACAACGATTACATTAAAATATAACTACCCAAAAGATCTATAATATTCCCGTTTCTATAATTTACCATTATAAGGTTATTAAAAAGTTTACCGTAATAAGTCGGTAACTGAACATTACATTTATTTACTAATGAACATATACATCGTTGGAGAACTCCGTAAAGAAGTGTTATGTCTATGATTTTTAAGAAAATATTTTTATATTACAAGAATAATTCGGTAAGTAGACGTTGCTGGAATATTATTGATAGTTCATGGTGGTAATATATCAATACCCTAAAAACTGTTAGAAATTATTTTCAGTAATTTGAACTTTGGTGAATATCTAATTCTGTGTTTAATCAATAGTTACAAGGCTAACTGTGATCTATTTGGGCAAAAATTAGCTTTCCCGGCGTATTAAAATGTTATCCTAATTGTCTTTTATAGAAAAGTTAGAGCCGAAAAACACTAAATCTTTTCTCCTGTAAAATTTGATTTTTGCGATTACCGGTTTATTCCTCGGGGACGTCGAAATATCTTACCACATCAGCAGGGGATTCCCACTGCACAATCCTAGCGGGTTTCATATCTTGGACATGTAACGGTTTGGCGCATACAGGGCATGGTGGAGACTGTTTCTCGTTAGCTGCTGCATAATGTAATACACAAGCCCAGCAATATACATGGCCACACAGGCCTACCCGACCCGCTGCCGGAGTACCCAGGCAGATGGGACACTCGGAACGACCAGTTCCTCTTACTACCTGAAGAAAATATAAAAACTTATTTCAGTATAATTGTAATAGAAAATGATCTCTCTTCATCTAATTTATACATTAATAGTGTGAAAATCTAACACTGATTATTATAGTTTATGCTTGAATTCCTTTTTTAATAAATATTGACACCTTTGAAATGCTTTAGACTAAATATAAATTTAGTGTGGGTACTATAATATAATTGTTTACTTTACTATAATTTATACAGGTTATTGCATAACAACATGTGTAGTTATTTTAAGTTTAGACATAACAGAATATAAACTCACGCCTATATCCTCAAAGGGGTAGGCAGAGGTAGATTAAATTGGAATCTGACCTATATTGGCATCAAACCAACAATCTTGAGTTAGCAATGAATCAGAAGCCAAGATTCTTTTTTGTGTTATTAGGGCTGTAGATAATTCAAAATAATATATATATAATTTAAGATAAACAAATGTATTTTTTATAATTGAAAATAAAACATTTGTCAGAAAGACATTTGATTGATAATATAAATACTAACAATTTCCTCATTTTGTTCCCATTTAATAGGCACATCAGGATCCAACAAATTTGCTTTGTAATCTCCATCTTCCTTGACCACGAACTGGCAACTGCAATTTAAATATATTATCATATTACACTGCAGATCTCAAGGTCTTTACTGATAGTATAAACAAAATATATCATGATGTAACCTCATTATGTAAATTTTAAGATAAAAGTACAGTAGAATAAAGCAGTGTTTTTAAGAAGTTCTATCTCAATAGATAACTTGATAAGCATTCTAAAAACTGGTATGCTCTAATAAAAGGTTTGATGACAATACCAATAAAGCTATTGTTAATACTTAGAAGGACAAGAAAAGTGTGAGATACATATTATATTAGAACAAACTTGACACAAATAGCCAGCTGTAAAGTGTATAAAATTTACATTCATTTGACATTTTAAATTTGGTACTGGTGGAAGAGATTTGCTCCATTTACACTAGTAATAATAACTTTATGGCAATATCAGATGCTGTTAATGGTGTGATGATAATGCTTTACTGGAATCTAATATAACATGCTCTAATTGCTCAATTAAAGTTAAAGATTTACTTACTAAGCCCTTAGATAGAGATCTTGGTCATGACGATTTGGTGGTCTATGTTGTTGCCCCATACGTCGCATCTGTGGACCTCGGTGCTCAGGCACCCCACGTGTAGGGTACATAAAGTTTAGCAAATGATTCAAGTTTTGCTTTTTACTTCCAGGCGCAAATACTGAGCCAATTTCTGGCTCATCCTCATCTACTATCCTATAAGTAAAGAAATAGTTTATTGTTTGGAAACTGGTAAGACTTGAGACACATGATAATGTTGTGAAGCAGTAGAATACCTGGAGTTCGGCGTTCCACCCACAGGGATTCCTGAAGGACCGCGAGCGCGTGATCTTTTGTCAGTCGGTCCCCTGCCTCTCTGCGCCGGCACATTTTTTCTGTATGGTTCATTTTTAGGAGCACTGCCAGGTCCTTCACGTTTCTTATTGTTTCGTGGTAAAGGCTTGTGGGTCAATTCTATAACAGTTAAGTGGTAACCATAGTATTAATCTCTAATCTAATCATAGTATAAATCTATAAGAAATTGTATAATAATTAACAATAATGAAGACAATACCAATACCCGTAAATTATAGATAAAATGCAACCGGTGCAGAGATGGCGCTTATATAAAAAAGCACGTTATAATGTTTGTTTTGATAATAGATTCAAGGAATACAAATAATATTCTATTTAGAAAAATCCACTGTCGATCCGACACTCGGACAATCATAGGCGCGAAAATAGATGTTTTCGTCATATCGCGTAATGTAGGTGTTTATTGAAAAACGTTAAGGTGACACGAACTTTCAATTTTTATTGACTCACCAGAGTTTTTTTTACAGTCGATGGCTGATGCCCTCGACTGTGGTTGAGATGATCGGTTCAAAGATTTCTTGTCCATTCTGGATTCCTCTAACATCCACGAAAACAGCTGAGCGGGAGACTCCGCAAGGAGATAACGATATTACGTGCAAGGCCGACATTTTAGATAGCCATGTTTATAGTTCAAAATAAAGAAAAATATCTTTTCTATACAAATTTTCTTTACCAAGTGGTAAATACACGAACGCGAAACTGAAAACACAAAAAAGGGAGTATAGCTACTCCCTTTCGTCGATAACGACGAACACAGTAAATCCCGAAATACTGTCTAGCTCGCCACAAATATGGCGACCGTAGAACCGGCAGCGAGCCGATAATTCTGATGCGCACTTCCGCTTAAAATAATCGCTAGTCAAGAATTATTTAATAAAATTTTAAACACTAACTTATGTCTTGATGCTTTTTACTATGTTTATTTTTTACTTTTAAATGTGACAAATAATTTAAAACTTATTTTATACATACTTGTCATGACTTATAATAAAAATTAATTCCTGAGTGTCAATAGAAAACTTAAAACAAATAAATGAGGGTAATTTTACATAAGAAATCAACAACTAGAAAACTTGCTAGATATTGGTTCCTCCCCATTAATAATTAAAAAAAAATTAAACTTTACAATGAGGAAATTATTGCTATTTTGATTCTTCTAATAAATTATTTCAGGCTAAAATAGTTTATTTACGTGTTTTTTATATATGTCTGTATCCCACCGTAATTTGAAACTTCGATTTCAAACAAAGTTATCGCATCTTTCTAGGGTATTTTAGTATTAAAAGTAAAAATATGATAATGAAAAGCTATTGAAACAAAAAGGCTTCTATTCATTCCAATCCAAACTAACCCATAGTTTTTTTTTAACAAAAGATTATGAACTTGCGTCACATCTAGGTTTTTGGCGCCAATTCCAAATTGGACGGAGCAGTGTGCAATTTTCATTTTGAAAAGTCACAATAATTATTGTCAAACAGGATGAAAAGTGGTGATTTACCAAATGATAAAGCTTTGGAACCAAATGAAGGGGCACACCAACCATTGGTACGTTTTAGTGAAGTTCAATAATCTACTAAACTATTCCCCAATTTGCACCGGCCGCCGGCCAGAGCGGTACGATATTCGGAGCGGTTTCTATCGAACTTGAAGCGATTAAAACCGCATGCCACCCTCGTCTCGAATCTAAAATTTTAGGGGTGTAATGTGGCCCAATAAGCCGTTTCCCTCGCGCACCCAGTTTTTGTTGAACCTGGGCGGGCGAACTCTATTAGATCCTCTCGGGTGTGGGAACCACGCTGTCCCTTGAAAAGTGCTCATCGTACCGCCGTCTCGTGCTGCCAGGGTGACAGCAGCTTGTCACCCCTAGACCTGCGCTCATGAAAGACGGCGGTCATTGAGTGAAAAACTAAAACAAAGTATGTGTCTACCTGCTATTTATTTAAATGTAAAGCGTGTACTTGATATTTTTCTGAAATACCTTCAAAATTTATTTCTTACGTCTACAGCTAGACAAAAACATGCCGCCTTTGACAGACCAAAACACTGCAAAAAAAATTACTTTTGCGAAGAATATTGGTGCAACAGAAAAACCATCGTCACAAACCAGCAGGTAATACTAATAATGTAATATAATAATAATACCTTCTAAAAAGTATCTTACTTGTCAGCAAATGGTTCACATTACAAGTTAAATGGCACATAATAACGTACCTATGTATGTAGATAGAAATACAAGTGTTTCAAACCATTGTGGGGAAACCTTGGCTAACGGGTGACCTCATGATATGACTCACACAGATTAGGACCCTGGTTCTAAATATTCTGTGGTATATACTGGTTTCTTCTTAACTAAATAGGCTCATCGCTCAAAACGTCAATAGGTAAGTAGATACAATACATGATGCCTGCACGGAGTTAAACCTCTGCTATGCTAAGATCATGAAAACATGGTGTCTGTCCACGCCATAAATACTTTGAGAGACTGTATTTGAGTATCTGTATGTAATGTATATAAAAAATCAGATTTAACTTAGTATATTTCTTTCAAATTCGGGTTTGTGAACTCTGCTCCTGATGTCACATTTAGTTTCCATCAATAGATATTTTAATTAGTGCGAAGTGAAGGAAGAAAAGCCGGAAGGCGGACCTGAGATCCGAGTTCATCTTGGCCTCGGATGCAATCAGGAAAACACGTTTAGATAATGATGATTAAGATGAATAGATGTTTTGAAACATATCATAACATATATGCACGCCTGTAAATTCCCGAAGCGGCCGCGGCAGGGAGAGGTATACCATGACATGGGCCACCCACTCACCCACGAGGAGAGATGGGATGGCCCTATATTTTACCGCACCGGGACACAAACACCGTGTTCTGAGAGACTTAATGTAAATTTGTTTCACTGACACATTCCGTTAATCTATAGACAAACCTTTGTCCATAGCTCTCTCAAAGATATATTGAGCCAGCCAGCGTCCGAACTTCCTCATATCCAAAAACTGCTGTGGCTTCAAAAACGCCGTACGGCGGGTCTATGGGCGCAGTGCGATGAATGCGACCGCTGGCGATATCTCCCTAACGTTATTGACCGCCATGAACTACCTAAGAAGTGGTATTGTTCTATGAATTCAGGTGAGCTACATCATATTATAAAATAGAACTTGGATATAACTACTTAAATTGCGGACATCAACTTTCAAAAACTGCGGTGACTGCTTTCCTCAAACTTACTATGCTTTTCATGATGATGACGGCGTTTTGCTTGCATCGTGTTAGCACTACAGCCCAGGGTACAATAGGGCCCATGGAATTCTGGCACGGAAAAAAACCTCTGACATTTTTCAATACAACTCTGAAACAAAAAACGAGGTGCGGGTTCGATTCCGGCTCAGTGCAAATATTTGTGTGCATGAATATGTATATTTGGATTGGTCTGGGTGTTTCTATGTATAATATGTATTTATTTACAAAAAAATATGTATCTCAGTATGTTTAGTTCTAGAACCCGTAACACAAGCTAGTTACGCTATGCTTACCATGAGTCTAGGTGGCGTTGTGTAGATTGTTCTAGCATATTTATTTATTTATAAAACAATTCCAGACCCTGAGTATGGGAATTGCTCAGTGCCCGAAGCCCCACTGCGTCTACGTGATGAAGAAGACCTGATCCATAGCGAGTATACCGCGGGTTCGCTCGTGTGGGCTCGACTGGCGGGTTGGCCCTGGTGGCCTGCCATGGTCGACGACTGTCCTGACGCCGAACAATACTATTGGCTTGACGGCTTCTCTGATATACCAGTAATTATTGAACCAGTATTATTGTTCTCTTACTAAGTATAGCAGGTTGTGTTGTATCAGGAGGTCAAGGGGTTGGCGGGGGACAGAGAGGAGTGGCGATTACTCCACCGACAAGAGCATAGCTCTTAAGTTTAGAGAGAGAGATCCTTAATCCAATTTTTTTGGCCGTTGAAGCCCTATACTAGGCTTAGGTACTTAAAAAACGTAAACAATCTTAGCGTGTCTTTTTAATATGTTTTCTCTAAAAACACTGTATAAAAATATTTTTCTACTTAGTACTTAACGCATTTTGAATACTAAAAACCTGTGTCGAACCACTAGTTAGTCAGTTAGTTAGTGTAGTTTATTTGTTTTGTACCTATGTCTAAAAAGTGGCCACAAGATTGTTTACCTTTATTTAAGTACGTAAATAAATGGAGTATAGATGTGAGACAGCGAGGAAGCAAATGGAAGGCAGGACGCCTCCCAGCCAGATTGACTGACGACCTTAAAAGGGGACTGGGATTGAATGGGTGCGAAAGGCGGAAGACCGAAAGAAATGGCGGATATTGGGAGATGCCTATCTATGTCTAGCAGAAGAAGTGCAGTTCACTTGATCTTCAACCTTTCAAAATTTATTAAGCATATAGTTGGGCCGTTTGGTTTGGAATTGTCCATATCAGGAATACTTAAATCACGTGATCGTCGTTTCAGGCGTCTAACATATAATTTCACATTGTATAATTTCACATTGACATTGTCCAACACCACAATGTCAAATACTATAGGGAAATTAGCAATACAATTGGCTTTTGAAAAATAGTAATATGGTAATGCTTTCAACAGCTTAAGTGCGTGCCTTTCCAGTCGGTAGCGATGCAGAGAATACGCTTTTTGTTATTTACTCATACAATCATTTCTCTCAAATCTTCGAATTCAACCAGAACTAACGGTAGGATGATGATGATAAGTCCAATGTGACTGCATATTAAGATGACAATTATTAATTCATAAGCTCTTATTCCATTGTAATCAAACTGTATTTTACAGACGCACTATAATGTAGTGTTTTTTGACAACGTGGAAGTTACTCGGGCATGGATTGCTCCAGAGAATATGAAGCCTTACGCATCTAATAAAAATACCTTTAAATATTTGCTGAAAAATCGAAAGTTCAACGATCGAATGAGGGTAGCTGTATCCCAAGCAGATCAAGCTGATAAAATGGATCTCGCGAAACGCTTAGAAAAGTTTAGTTTCCTCAGTAGACATAAGGGAAATATTAATAGTCCTAAGAAAGTAAATAAAAATGATCTACAGAAATATCAAAAGCGTTTTAAAAATAAGTTCAACATTGAGTTTCCGATTGAAAGTTCGGATTCTGAAGATGAGAGGTACTTAAATGATTTGAGTGCAGTGAAAAATGGAAATGTTATTATGTTGGGGACACCGAAAAGAGCTAGGAAAGGTAAAAGTCAGGTGTCATCATTGCAAGTGCTAGCTAGAGCTAAAAACACCAATTTAACATCCACTAATGACACGGTGCAAACAAAAACAGTCACAGAATCTCCGAGATCGAAAGATAACACGAATAGTGAAAAACCACCCAATTCTATGGTAGCTCAAGTTGGGAGCACTGAGGCAACTTCTATGGACAATGGTAAATATTCGATAATAATATAATCATATAATTAATGCCGTCTTTATCATAGGGGCACTGGGGGCACGTGCCTAGGGCCCAATGCCTCAGGGAGGCCCCCTGAAAGACCTAGACCCATGGTAAGCATAGTTTAACTAGCTTGTGTTATGGGCTCTAGAATGCGGATAAACTTACTTAGATTTTTTTTTGTAAATATATACAAACACCCAGACCAATGCAAATATTCATATTCATGCACACAAATATTTGCACTGAGCGGGAATCGAATCTGCACCTCCTGTGTAGCAGTCGCGTTCACTACCGCCACGCCACGGAGGTACGATATGTAGGTTGAATTCATTAGAATAAATACCTACATATAATTGCATCATTATAATGCATAAAGTACATTATATAATTTCTGATTTGGTTAAAGTATGCAATGTTTACTTGTCTATAATGAATGCACGCCCCTGGTGTATTGTATTGTTATTTTGTGTAACCCTCTGCACATTTAACAATATCGAGCCGGTTGATGGAGTCCGAACATTTATTCATAGGATATTTTAAATATTAACCTTTCGAGATTTGACTTTATTAGTGTATTTTAACAAGTTTCATACGTTACACCTTTTCATATCCAGTTCGTTAATTATAATTTCTTGCACCTGCTAGATGGTATGAAACTGGGGTGAAATCTAGAATGTATGGGATACTATGTTACACGTCACACATGCCGATATTGTAAGAATTGGAAAACACGTTCGAAATGCGATGTACAGAGAGTTAGATGTCTCAGATGAAGTCAGAATACAAGTTCATTTTCTAAACTTAAATATTTTATTAATATTTCAGATACTTCCACAACCTATTTACCGGAGAATGGATCTGAAAACCCTGAGTACAGTATCAGAATAGAAACTCCTAATAGCGATGACTTCGACTTCTAAATGTGTCTATGTAGACATAATTTCCACGACATTAATGTGCTAAGTTTTATTTCTCCTTTAAAAATATAATAATTATATTGTTAACTTAAAAGGACTTTCAATTCAATTCATATGTTTATTACATCGATTCCTACTTACTTTCTTGAAATTACGCGACTGGTAGGTATCTTTAGGTATAGAAATAAAGCCGAAGAACTACGGCTATGAGGCTCTAACCGATATTCGTATGACAACCGAGACCGACGACGACGGTTTATTGCTGCGTCTACATTAACGTACCTAATATTTTACCGTGACCGTGCCAGACGTGCGTGTCCGTCGCATATTCAACTGCGTGACAGTTAAGCTTAAAAGAAACCAACGATCAACTGGTGGCCGTGCCAGCACAAATCTGGACGCACCTTATGGACGTCAAGATTTGTGACATGGAACTGTTGATCGGGCAGCGTGCAATCAAAACATGCTAGCATTGAGTGCGGATGTAACAACTTGTGGCATATACCTAACTATACAAACTAGTTGTGCTGTGCTGACACGGCCACCAGTATATCGATTCGATGATTTCATTTAATGATAATATGTAGACGGGAATTAACGCGATCATGGTATATCAGGTGACCACGGCCGGTGTAACCTGGTCGAAACGTCAGGCATTCAAAAGGTATGTATATACCTATAACATGATCGCGTTAATTCCCGTCTACATATTATCATAATCATGAAACGCGAAAGTTTAAAAGTTAATAAGATTTCATTTAAGCTCGGCTATCACGCAGCTGAATACGCGACGGACACGTACTACCTACTGACACGGTCACGGTAAAATGTTACATAAATGTAGACGCGGTAAGTAATGCATGCTCTCCGAGGCATGTGCAAGATCACACCAATGCAAATAGCATATACCTATGTATGCATTCGTGTAGATTTGCACTGAGCGGGAATCGAGGACGCGACTTCTGCGTAGCAGTCGCAGTTACAAGTACCACTCCATACTGCCACAGAGGCTGATTATGATTGTACTTAAGAAAATTATAGTATACAGCAGAAGCGTTTGATCCACAGATATCCGTGGTTTGATATGTCGAATCAACTAGTTGCAATCATGGTTTAATCATTTGTTTCACAGCAGCACGGCTACTCTAGAAGAGGGCCCGAGCATAGGTTTTACTCTACGGGAAGGCTTACTACGTCTCCTCCTCAGCGTTTGATTGATTATTTGTTTAGTTGAAAGCGGGCTCAAGAACTCGAATTGAAAAAAAAATTGTGTTGAATAGTACGTTTATAAAGAAAGGTTATTTATATCAAATCGCTACTACTACTATACTTTGTAAAATATAGCTTGGGTCCTATGACAGATGTCAAAATGAGGTTCATAGGGATGTCCGAAATTCGATGAAATTATCGAAACTACCAGCTATTATTGATGCATGTTACATATAATTAGGTTTAATTTAATTGTATGTATGTATTTAATTGTAATGAGAACGGAATATACGTAGCATACAAGGCGTCGGCACTCGTACTGATGAGAATGAGTGGAGTGGATCAGTGGAAGTTCATATCAAACAAGATGTTGGCGCGTGTATCTTATGCCTATATCATGGCCCAAGAGCCAAACGCGGCGTGTCTTCTTACAAAATCCAAAAACAGGTTCAGGGCGTTGATTGATTGAATGTAGGATTTTATTTACTTAATATTATTAAGGATCAAGTGTATTGAAATATAAATATTATTATGATATTAAAATACCTAAGCAATAAGATTAAATTCTAATTATTTTTTTCTTATATTAATTTCAATTTTAAATTAAGCTTTATTCAAAGTATGGATAGTTCATAGTATGTGGTCACGATGACTCATCGCCCATCACTAATTAGCTCGGTATGCCCATAAAGTATTACATTGACAGCTACTACATTCAATAATAGAAAATTCAAGACTTCATGTGCGGGATTTCACTGACAGCTGTCATAGGACCAAACATAGGACCCAAGCTACATTTTACAAAGTATAACATACAAATTAGTAGAAAAATTGTAAATGTCAACATTTATATCCGAAACTTTCACACCCATATTTTTCTTCATCCAATGTTAATCCCAGTCGCATTCAAAGCTTTCTGTGATACGCTATTCCCAGGCTTGCTGCGTGTTTGGCTGAACTTTGAACTTCGATCGTGCGTGAAGCGCGTTATATTATGGCACAGGCTAAGCCGTTCTGGTCATGTCAGGCCGGCTAGTTATGTATAAAGTCGTCTTGAATTAATGAGCACTAAAATAATTGTACTGGTCTCCACTCTCAATCACTCGTCAACTCGTCAAATACTTTTTTCCTATTTTTGACCTAAAGGTCTTAGTTACCACATCATAAAGTCCCACAAAAACTATTCTATTATTCTATTATCTTATCTATGATTTTGTTAGACTGTCAAAGAAATTGGACCCAAGTCAGTGTGCATGTGAATATTTTTTCTTGTTAAAATCTATCGTACCAATTCAAGGATTTCAGTGATTTGCTTTTAGTAATATCTACAGCATCTGCTGTGGGAAGTTTTGAATTATGGCTAGCATATCTTTTGCTAAAAGTTTGGTTAACCCAGGTACGGCGACTGGTTGATATAAATTAGCTAGATTCTAATTATATTTAGTTTAATTTAAATTGATTTGATGTAAAATTTTTATTAATTCCATGTATACAAAAAAACCGGTTTCTGTTTTTCTTTTGCATTACATTCTGTGATACGAAGATACACATTTATCAGACTATTATGTAAAAGCAGGTCACAGTGAGCTAGCCGATTCATTAAATAATAATTCTCTTATTAGACATGTATGCTGTTAAATCTAATAAAGTGTTAAGAATCATTTATCTCCTACATAATTTATATTATGATGTCAGAATTTCCTTTGACTATTTATTTTGAGGTTAAGTTATTGATCCTTATCTCATTTTAACCTAACAATGCAATAATTTATTTTCAAGCCGTCAAACTATTGCTAAAACAGAATCACTGTTCACATATAAGAGCTACTTCCTTGCCTGGACTGACACCATTGAGCATTATCCTCAGAAGAAATTATGCTGAGAAACAAGTATTTGAGCGGACAAAACCTCACTGTAATGTTGGCACTATTGGACATGTTGATCATGGGAAAACTACACTCACTGCAGCAATTACTAAAGGTAAATATAGCTGACAATGACAAACATTTATCAGAACTGATTTAAAGTTCTTCATAGTACCATTTAAGGCTGAATCTCAGAGCCCAAAGAATGGGGCGCTTCCTTTACAATTTTTTGGTTGGCTCTCTTTACAAAAAACAGTTGTATGACCTCCAGTTTTTAGTAAAAAACCTGCACCAAATTCAATTGGTTATTGTACCAAGCAAGTGTGGTTTGACTGGCCACCAAGGTCAGTAAGACCTCAAACACACTGGTATGTAACAGTATTTTAAACTATCTGGGGTTGCTAACAATTATGGTTTGGCTTACTCTTGGATTTATGACTGATTGAATTGTATACTGTGTGTTTTATCTTCTGTTGTTTTTGTTATATCATATTTTTTTTGATCAGATCTAATGGCGCACCAAACAAACCCTCTGTATTTTAAGTTGCGTGAAAATGTACAAGTGCTTGTACTATATTTTGTAAATAATAATATAAAAATTGATGATCATAATACATTATAATAATAAGCGTTAATTCAGGCAAATAATATTATACATCTGTGTGCCTTTTATAGATGAAGGCCTCTCCCAATTCTCTTCACTTCTCTCTATTGTGGACCAACCTACACCTGCTGTATTGTTTATGCCATCAACCCATCTTCTAGGAGGTCTCCCCGTGTACCAGGACATTATTGTCTTTGACCATTTCCGCATAATACATACACTATTAAATATTTTGCAATTCCAGTATTATCAGATCTCAACTTAGCCCAGTCAAAGGGTTATGCAGACATTGACAATGCACCAGAAGAGAAAGCTCGAGGCATTACCATCAATGTTGCTCATGTAGAATACCAAACAGAGTCGAGGCATTATGGACATACTGACTGCCCAGGTCATGCTGATTATATTAAGGTACTTAATTATATTATCACTGCAAGTTTTCAAACTAAATAAAATTAAGGTGGCTGGAATAGACTATAATTTGGAATGCCTGTGTCTAGAATAGTACACTAAAATCACTTCATAGAGTTCTTAGAGTTTCTGTCTATTTATTTAAATCTATATCATATTATTTCCTATATTAAAAGTTTATAATTACGGTACACTATGTTGGTCGTTTTGACATGACTGGTTTTGCTCCAAAAAAATAAAACAAGCAAAACCAGTAATGTATGTATAACAATGGCAATGTTAACATATCCATAATAAAATTTTATAACAAACATTAAAATGGTCGCTTTTTGTACATTTTAATTTATACTGTAATTGTTTATAATTAACATAGCATTTTATGATCACATTCTTACATTTCTATTCTATTTTTAAAGAGTATTACACATTGTTTGCAAGGTACAAAGTCTTAAATGATGTCTACAATATTTTATTTTTATAATATTCATACGAATTAACACTAAAGAACAAATTTTCCGCTGTTTTTATAGAACATGATCACTGGCACAGCTCAAATGGACGGTGCCATACTGGTAGTGGCTGCCACAGATGGTGTGATGCCACAAACTAGGGAACATTTGATTCTTGCTAAACAGATTGGTATTCAGCATGTGGTAGTTTTTATTAACAAAGTGGATGCAGCCGATGAGGAAATGGTGGAGCTTGTAGAAATGGAAATCAGAGAGCTGATGTCAGAAATGGGTTATGATGGTGATAAGATTCCTGTTATTAAGGGTATGTAGATTTTTTTATTATGTTTATTTAATTTGCATCAATATTATGTTAGAAAAAAAAAATCAATATTTCATCTGATTATAACCATGGGATTGATGGCAAATGGAAGAACACAAACTTCAAAAATATTACAAATGCCAAACTTGGGCCTAGGAACAGTATTTTAGTGATCTCTATAATGATGAGACATGAATCATAGAGCAAATTCTGTATGCATACACAATAGCAAAATGGCATTGATCCATACAATTTTTGATTACGTCTTGACACTTTTTTAATACTTTTGAAAAAGTATCAATACTTAACTTGTTTCAAAGATTTAGTAATATATTTTTCTATAGGTTCTGTTAGCTAAATTTTTAAAATGTTGTTCCTTGCTAATTTAAAAATTTAAGATTATTGTTTAATCTATACAACGTGAGTTTGTAGTGGTTTTGGAAAAAAGAAATTTGGGTATAGTTACGATAACATAATGAACTGGAAGTACTAATTTGAAAAACAAAACATATTTTTTTCATAGAAACGACGAGATTGATAACGTCAGTAGACAGCAAATAAGAACTCGTGGTAACTCCCTTAACTTTCACGTAATACACTAATTACGTTTTACTACTATGATTTCATTCACGATTTTACGTATGCGGTATGTAAACAAAAGACGAGACGTCTGCGCCTGCGCGATGGTACAGCATCCACCAATCAGCGCGCGCGGCCACGATTCTCCGCCAATCAGATGCCTCTCAGCGAGGGAGACCGAGCTAGCGCGACGCAGCCGCGCGCCGCCGCCGCCGCCGCACCGCCGTAGTTGCGCGCCCGCAAGGCGCCAACGCGGGCCAACGAACGCCCATTACGTCAAAGACTTGCACGCGACAAGTTGCAAAAATGTATCGTTATCGTGAATATTCTAATGTGGAAGTACTTGGCAATGGTGCAGCTGTACAGCTATACAGCCGTTGCTGGCTTCAATTTAGAAGAGGCTAGGCGGTTATAATCCCAGTCGGAGCACCTGGTTGGATTACGGCAACGCGGTACTAATGATTCCCAAGTAAACTGGACCCGGCCATCTTAACTGGAAGTTCGTATCTCGTAATGGAATATCATACGTACAGTGAAATCATAAATAAATAATAAATAAATAAATAAATAAATAAATCGAAATTACTGGAGAATGTGTCGTCAGCGCACCTACGAGACATGCCTACCTACCACCACGATGGATGTCGACTCATTATGCTCGAGCAGTGCGTGATTACCTATTTAGACAAGAGTTTGGTGAACGCTGAATAGGCCTTGGTGGCCCCGTGTCTTGGCCACCGAGGAATTTTTATTTGTGGTCAGAAATAAAACGACTACTTTACTCCTAGGAATATGAATCTCGTGATGACTTCGTAGTGCGATAGTGGACGCTTTCGGAACAGTGAATAGTGACGGAGACACATCATAAAATAAACTGAGAGGCAATAGCTTAAAACGTTTTGTGTATCGAAAGCAATGGACTCCATATCGAGCAGTTACTTCGGCTCAGGGATACGTAAATAAACTATAAATAGGTACCTATGTAAGTTGATTATTTTGTAAATACTCGTATGTAGCTCCAATTTTTTAAATACGCCTGAAATACCTACCTACTCGCAGTCCGTTGTTACTGTGTTTAAGTATTTTAAAGTTTAATCGTCGAATACCTACTTAATATTCTAATGAAATACGGTCCTGAGCCCGTAGGTATAAAGAATGAAGGAAAAATTGGAGTACTTGATTTCAAAGTAGATGAGTTTCATAGTTTAATTCTCTGCGGTCAGTGTTCCCTTGTCAAGCAAGTCACATGTTTGTTTCGTCATGGTTTCGCGAAGTTCGGGGCGCCGGCGCGCGGCGGACGGGGCGCGGCGGTCGGCGCCTTACCGGCGAGCGCGCGGCATCAATTCACGAGTCGAAATACGCGCGCTACATTACATTCATTCAAAATTGTCAATGAATTATCGGAGCGCTACTAACTTTTCAACTGGGACAAGTGACAAAGATTACATTAATGTCAACGTTTTTATTATAACCAGTACAGTAATTGGGACCTCACAAAAAGGTACCATGCATTATTCCGAATAACCCCCTTTCGGGTCCAAAACGACTACAAAATCACGGTGTATACTGTATGCCATACTGATACGACGACGAAAAAAAAATTTACAGAAATAAAAAAAAAATCAAAATTTGATTTACCGTAATTTTTTTTCGTGCCAATATGTTATGTACCATGAGTACTACCAGGGGCCTTCGGCTTCGGGAGTGTTCCCCTTACACCCTGTATAGTACACCCATTAATTTCCATTTTTGATCAATCTACAGGCTCTGCTCTATGTGCATTGGAAGGAAAAAGCCCAGAAATTGGTGCTGAGTCTATCAACCAGTTGTTGAAGGAAGTCGACTCATTTATTCCTACTCCTATTCGTGAATTAGACAAGCCATTCCTCATGCCCGTTGAGTCAGTTCACTCCATTCCCGGACGTGGTACTGTGATTACAGGACGTCTGCACAGAGGTATGTATATTGTATTAAATTGAACATCTTTTAGATTTGCTTATGCAAAGAGGGCCTGAAGAGGGTTTCAAAAATATGCTGTCTACCTGAACAAGGAACAATTTCTCAGTAGAGTGGATCAATTAAAACATACATGCATAAAATCACGCCTGTTTCCCGTAGGGGTAGGCAGATCACGGATCTCCAATTGCTACGATTCCGACACTACTCTCACTTCATTAAATCTCATTACCATTATCAATTAATATTATAGGTTTGATCACAGTATGTCTCATTCCATACATTTATTATTTTATTCTACTGCTGCATTGCTAGACCATGTGAAGAACTCTACAATCTGCAGAGTTTGTCTGTGATAAAACATGTTGCTTTTGCTGGTTAGACCATATTTTATAACAGGCTTCCTTGGGTTTAACCTAACCTTAACCTTAACTTAGAAGATTAGCCTGCAACCGGAAAGAAAGTCTGAAGAACATTAGTTTATAATGTTAATAAAATACCATTTCTTCCTATTTTAAGGTGTTCTAAAGAAAGGTACTGAGTGTGAAATTGTTGGCCATGGCAAAGTGATGAAGACAACTGTAACAGGAGTTGAGATGTTCCACAAAACTCTTGAGGAGGCTCAAGCGGGTGACCAACTTGGTGCACTAGTCCGCTCCATTAAGCGTGAGCAAATCAAACGTGGAATGGTCATGGCTAAGCCTGGTACAGTCAAGGCACATGATAGTATTGAAGCTGCGGTCTACATTTTAAGCAAAGAGGAAGGTGGTCGCCAGAAGCCATTCACATCATTCATTCAGTTACAAATGTTCTCCATGACCTGGGATTGCGCCACTCAAGTACAAATACCTGATAAAGAGATGGTTATGCCTGGTGAAGATGCTTCGTAAGTATTTAGCTGTGTTTTGTAGGTTGTAACCACTATCAAAATCTCATTATTTTACACAGTAGGTACTGTTTAGTTTTCCATTTAGGGTTGTGCGGTCAGGCCACAGTCATAACTCAGACCCAGGAACCAAAGTTTAGATACAAAATCATCGTCATGGTTATCAAAACGATAATCAAGACGATGATTTTGTATTTTGAGTCGTGATTCGTGCATTTATCAGTCCATTAAATAAGGTTTTTGACTTGAGACTGATGGTGAAATGAACATGCTCATCACTAGGGTAAAAGTTTTATACAAGTGACTATCACAGCTACATCACATAATAGAAAGCAATTTTTAAAACTTTATGTATCTCTCGCTGAACCTAAACTAAATAAAAACAGTAAAGAAATAGGTACCCATTTCTTTACTGTTTTTATTTAGTTTACTGTATGTTAGGGTTGTAACGTTTGCAGATAAAACGCCCTATAAAATCTCTCGGATATGACTTCCTTAAAAACATCCATTTACATTTTAGTTAAATAATTTCTCCTTCAATTCACATGTAGGAAGTTGAAAATAATTCTTATTTGTTTGCAGGTTGCGATTACGTCTTTTGAAGCCTATGGTATGCGAAACTGGCCAAAGGTTTACTTTACGTCTCGGCGATTTAACACTTGGCACTGGAGTTATTACCAAGATCAACAACAACTTATCTGAAGAAGAGAGATTGAAACTCTTGGAGGGTAAGAAGGCAAGAGAAAAGGCTAGTGCCAAGAAGTAAATGTTATTAGATATTAAATAAACTGTAAGATTAGGAATGTAGTTCCAGTTATTGTACTATGCATTTAACAATGGAAAAATAATTAAAACACTGTAATTCCAAGGATTTTTTATTTAATATTCATCAATCAGCTTCCTCCAATAAATAATGACTATATGATCTATGACTATAGGAATAGAATATTTGATAAGTTCAGTTGGTCAGAGTGGAATAAGGGGATTTGTCAATTTTTGGGACGATGTTCCTCCTGGCTTACGAAAGGTGCTGTAATCGTCTTACGTGATTTTTTTAGTACCAATATGTTGTGTACCAGGGGTCTTCGGCTTCGGGAGCGTTCCCCTTACACCCTGTATAGCTTCTGCAACTGAAATGACTTACAAATTCACATCATCTGTTCATCTTCCATGTTTCATGAACTTTATCATCAATAATAATTTGCTTGAATGCGTAAGAGATGGTGGGGCTGTGGCACATCAGTTGAGTATAGTTATAACCATGGCTGGCCGTCTATTCTATAGTAAATTCTCAAGAATTCATTCTAATTTCTAAATCACAATTAATAATGGAACTTGTGCCGCCATCTGTTGTAATGTAAGAGGCAACTAATCAGAGAAGTAGGTATAAGCTGGTGCATAAAGAAAGGTTTTATAAATGGCGGCTTGTACATGTACTTGCGTTGACAGATATAGTACAGCTAGCATATAAAATTTCAAATATTTTTTTTCATATGAAAGTAATAAAAACAAGACCGGGTCGTAATAATTTCTAACTAGCTGCGGCCTAACGGTATTGTTTATATTTTTTTTAAACTGAAAAAAAAATGAAATTTTATATGCTAGCTGTACTATCTGTCAACGCAAGTACAAGCCGACATTTAAGAATCCTTTCTTTTATGCATCGCGTCAAGAGCACTGAGCGTGGAAGAAAATAAAAATCAATATTTTTTTTGTGTTGACGGTACGCGCGTGAGTGAGTATAGACAGTACTAGTGTGCGAGCGAGAGGAAATGATAAGGTCCGCCATTTATAAAACCTTTCTTTAATGAACCAAGTTATAGTCATAATATCATAGATGAGAGAAGTATAATATGCACTGAAGTCATAATGCCCGGGGAATTATGCATTATGCATGGATAATGTATAGGTAACATGAAAAAAATAATATTGCAACAAACAGTAGGTACTGCCTTCCGGGTGCTGTTCGGAAATCTCCACGCGGTACAAAATGGACACAAGCCTGGGCAACGGTTACGGAACGGAGGTAGGACATGACGTTAGGTCCCGTCTCTATTGAGATTGTCCGACTGGGGTAGATAGTAACCTTAGTGACTTAAAAGAAGAGAAACCGGTGGCGCATCTCGCAAAGTAGGGGACTCAGTTGCCTACGGCCAACTTCGACAGTGTGGCCTTTTTGACCGCCAGATGGCAGTGTCACAGTAAATGGGTGGGTTCTTAAGTGCAGACCTAGGGTGACATGTAATGTAACTTAGGAACAGCCTAGCAGGTCGAACCGGTAGTGCATCTAAGTAGGTAATCTGTAGTGCGACATACGACAAGTAGTGTGCTATGGCAAGACGTCCATTCCGAACATATTCCGAAGCAAATAATAACGTCAGATGTCTCATTGGGTCAGTTTCTCTGTTATGTTATCAGTAACCTCTAGAATAAATCAGTAGACAAAGCCAAGTTGTCTAGAGATCAGCACTCACACAACACAAGTCTTCTAGATGAGCTCGAATAATGAAACAAATAAAATTAAGAATCAGACTTACTTTTAGACTTTATTTTGAAATTTTATCATCACAATTTTACAGTGAACTCATATTGTCCATCATGTGCAAGAACAAACAAATTAATACAACACTGGGGATACATATAAATGCTACTGACAATTAAATGTACTCTGCAATTTATAATCTACAACATGAGATAACAAACCTCTGCAGGATGACTGACCTTTTAAACCCTACATTTACAATAAATAACAGTACCAGTTCTTTAGGTATATGATTCCTCATTTGATACTAAATGTTATACTAATACATTTAAAGTCCAGTAAATGAGTTTTAATTACGTTAATTATAAATACAGTGCCGTAAAAAACAATATTACAAAAAAAACTTCTAATTTAACATACAAATTAATTAAAGCAATAACAGAAATTACAATGTTTACAGTTAGTGTCGAATTTATAGTAACTCCTTGATCTCTCAAAACATAATGGAATGAAAATTTATTTTGATACATTGGGCACTCTCTTGCACATTCAATGTAACAGCACTGAAATTTTAAATTTAGCCATAGCTATGTTCACAAGTCTTCATCCTCTTCGGGTAGTGCTGTGTCCTGGGCTTCTTTGAGATCCTTTTCGATCTGGTTCTGCCATTGTGGGTCCATGGTAACTTCAGGAGGCAGGAGCGCAGGCATAGCAACAAACTCTAGGTTGCCATCACCAATCAGTTTTCTTGCTAACCATAAGAATGGTTTCTCGAAGTTGTAGTTTGACTTAGCAGAAATGTCATAATACTGTAAAAAATAAGTTTGTTTTTAGTATAAAATTACTTATATGAACAGTCGACAGAAAGTCAAATAATATGACCAGGGGGCAGACCAAATTAAAATGAATCATTTTAAACAAGTATAATACATAAATTTTCTGTAAGAATGTGTGTAAACCTATTACTGAATTTGTTTTAGAGATGATGTAATTATAGACTTTGTAATAGATAGTTATTAACGGTGCATAAAATTATATTTATCACATTTACACACGCTGATCACAAACATGCATTAAATATTTTAATATTCTACTAGAGATAAATATTTAAGGCAAGTAGATCTAATGGTATACAATTGTTGAATTGTGACTCATGTTTTCTTACATCAAATCAGCTGACTAATTTTGAAAACAAATTACAATTTTAGCTATAGACTCACCTGTAAGTTCTTTTTCCTGTGGAATACAATTGTTTTCGCCTTAACTTTCCTGTCTTTGATGTCAACTTTGTTGCCGCACAGAACAATAGGAATGCCTTCACAAACTCGCACTAAATCTCTGTGCCAATGTGGTACGTTTTTGTAGGTGACACGAGAGGTTACATCGAACATGATGATGGCACATTGACCTTGGATATAGTAGCCATCTCTGAGTCCACCAAACTTTTCTTGTCCAGCAGTATCCCAAACATTAAATCTGATGGGACCACGATTTGTGTGAAACACCAAAGGATGCACTTCGACACCAAGCGTAGCAACGTATTTTTTCTCGAACTCTCCAGTTAAATGTCTTTTGACGAATGTAGTTTTTCCAGTACCTCCGTCTCCCACCAGCACACATTTAAATGTAGGCATATCATCTGCCATGGTATTAGTTGAGTAGGAACTTCTAATCTGAAAAAGAATAGATTTTAAATAATTTGTGAAAATGACAAAGACTCCATAATGTTGCTATCTTTAGCGCAATTAATTGACATTATAGATTCTGTATGTACCTATATAACAACTTAAAATAAAGAAATAAAGATTATTCGATGAGTATAAAACAAGTCCACTGGCCCTATGAATCTGACAACTTAAATTTACTCGTAATCTTTCACCGAATGGCGCTTAACTGGCCTCACAGGAATTTAGCTCATCAGTACCGAACATTGGCAGGATTTTCACAAAAACTACACACGATACGATATAAATATTGTTCAAACTGATAAGTATATGAAGCATAGAATCAAATTGTATAAAATATAAACACTAGTTACCGAGATTGTTTAAGAAAATCGAGATTAAACTCGTCGCAGCTAAAAGTCGTTACGGCTCACAATGGCGTCACTTGACTAAACGGAAGATTTCCTTGACAACGACTTGCGCGTTGCCTCTGCTAGTCAAATATCAGTCCCTTAAAAATACTGTTTAAAAAAAAGCGCTATAATTATGTGTTACTGAATATAAAAACATTAAAAATATTAAATTTAAACATTTATGATCCTAGCTGTATTACAAAAATATACCTATTTTATTAAAAATAAATAAACAGAAGATAGATTGATTATTAGCGCCAATAACTGTTTTACCGATAGCTGTGTTGACGTCACATACTGTATCGAACAGTTGCGCCCTCTACAACTTTGCAAAATTTCTCATAGTAGGTACATGAGACAGGTAGTGAAGTTTTGTTCGCTTCGTGTGTATCGATTTTTTGAGTGAAGTGAACGTAGTGTCACAGTGTTCGTGTCCTTTAGTTTAGTGACGTTTGTTAGAAAAATATCTGTGAATGGGATTGTGTAACGAGATAAAACGTTTATTTGGTGTGTGATTCTCTATAAAGGATGACGAAGGACAGGTTAGCGGCGCTTCAAGCGGTAAGTTCCTTTTCAAGTTTCTCAACGTTCCTCTAACCAAAGGCTTCTAATGATGACCTCGTATTCATAAAAAATAGCATTGGAAACGTGTGTCATATCAGTCAAGTGTGAGGTAAACCTTGGTCTTGGTTTCTATTGTGTGAAGAAATCATTTTCAAGGAAACTACTTCCAATGGTGCTCTATATTCTTGACGCCCCACCCCGGACTTGACACCGCTGAATGATAGCTGTCATTGAAGCGAGACAATTTGTTGCGTTCCGCAATTTCAGCAGGTACTTACCCAGTAGATTGGCATTAGAATGGCCCATTGTTGCCTGATAATAATTCTGCAAGGAACCAAAGTTGGATAACCTCCCAGACAAGGCTATCAAACTCTGAATCTCTCAGAACAACCCAAATTTTCTAGGTTACTACTAGTTCAGTTCCTTGAAGTATAAAGCTTTATATCTGATCAAGAAATAATTATAATTATTTTGAAAATTATCTACATATAATCATTGTTTAACCAATTTAACAAATTATTGAACAAAATGCATATTCTTATTAGAAATTACTCTATAATACTTTAACCTATTTTTAATATAAAATAAGTAAAAAGGTCATTGTCCAATTTAATGTAATAAAACTCCTATACATAACCAGAATGATTTAATATTTTCACAATTTTCCATTTGTGTTGTAAAGAGATCAATAGTCAAATATTTCTAATATAATACTGCCCTATTGAAATCAATTTCATCACTGATGACTTCATAACTAAGTAAATGTGTAATATTTTAAATTTGATAATGCTAAAATTGAACCTCATTTCAATATAAGTTTATTATCACATTATGATTACTGACACAAAAAGTTAATATTGCAATGATATTATATTTAATGTACATTTCCTTTCTTACTTTTCTCTGAATCTTGTATACAATGAACAATTCGAAAGAAGTATAAAATAAATATTTATCTGATTACTTACCATATTAAACATGTATTAATTAGCATGCTCATATATCATATATTTACATAAATAGCTAAATCTTTAAAATATGGTTTGTTGTCTAATAAGTTTTTACATAACTTGTTTTACATGAAGCCATTGTTCTTATGTGAAAATGTGAAGAAGTAACTGGTATTAGTAGGTAAATGCATATTCCTATGGAAGTGACATCATCACTTTGTTATTAAAACATTTATTTCTCAAGTATTGTTGTTATACCAATTCAAGATAAGATAGCATTCAGATAGCACTCCAACACAAATACATAAATATGCAATTGGAAACCCAGAAATATTATGCTTAACTTACTATTACATTATCTGAAACTTGAGCCAATAAATAGTTTGCGGCATATATTTTGACCTGAATCCGCGACAAAAAAGAGGCCATGGCGCGCGGATTGCTCTCATATAATCTATAAATATTTGGGTGCCCACCAATCTATGATGAACGGGCACCCAGAACACGCGAACTACACATACAATAAAAAGTACATTTTATGTTATGACTAGGATATATTCCGGTAACTATAGCTGTTTCTACCGAATCCATCATCATAACGTTATTTCTCGTGAAGACCGAAAATCTCAGAAAAATGGGCGATTTTCGTTATTCATAGCAAAATTGTTGACAGTAAGCTCCTGGATTACAAGTACCTTCCAGTAAAGGTACATAAGTAGAAACTGTCTCATTTCTTCCGAGGAGCCGTAATTGTGGCTACAGACTAAGGCCATATCGTGGCGGCAGTCGCCCACGTTTTCATCATCATTAGCAGACGGTATAGTCAAAATTGACGACAAGCCAGAGTGGCTTATGTCCTACACGCGCATATTACTTCAGCGGGGAGAGGGCTTCGGCGAATCGTGAAATAAAATAATGTAGGTAAGAAAAAATGAGGAACAAGGGGAAATAATTGTATTTTGAACAGTGCTCGAGTTTAAAATTTAATTAAATTCAATTTATAATGTTGTTTATAACTATCATTAGTTTACCTGAAAACAATCTACGTATAATACCTAGATTACTCATCGATCCAACAATCAGTAATAAATAATTTCAATGTGCTGTGCTTTATATCGAACGAATGATTGAGTTTTAGAATATACAAATAAAGTATTCGTATAAAGCTTTCGACATTCCCATTTGACCCAATACTTGACATAATTACCATAGATATAAGCACGAGTTGTAAACCTAATATGCTCTATACGTGCAGTACGTGTTTTTGAACTATCTTTTCATGATAGTATGGGGTGTAAAAGTGGTGGACGAGCTTAAATCCACCAATCATAGCCTCGTTTCGCTCGCGACTTTGATCCAAAATCTGTGCCGATAGGTATACCTGCCCTTGTCCCAATTGTTCGGGGTCGGCGCAACATGTCATTTTCCTACATACATGACTCTGGTACATAACTGCGGCAAAATATTCACACGAATCCTATTTATATTTTGCTTTCACGGAACTCTGTTACTTTATCGGGTACTCCTGTCCTCTATCTCATCAGTCGTTTTATACTACAATACCTATTTTAAATTACAATATTAGAATACCGATTGAGATTATCATTCTTAGATGCACGGAGGTCCCTACACCCGACGGTGGTCAACTCGAAAGATAGGGCCCCGGGTTTGCCGCGATGCGAGGGATATGTTCGTTACTATCTCATTTCCAGCAACTGAAGAATCAAAGACAGCGTGCGTTTCGGTTCGAGTGCGACATAACCTCCACAACCGTGGCGATCTTTCGCACGATAAAAAATAAGTGATGGCCACTACACCGCACCTACACCACTACATCGCGTGTTGGTTTAAAAAAATAGTTACTTCTACAGGTGCATACATATGACATAATTATACATACATGAGAGTCTTGAGATTAGCTCTCATATCTACATCTACACTAATATTATAAAGAGGAAAGATTTGTTTTTTTTTTCATTTATTTGTAACAAATAGGCTCCGAAACTACTGGACTGCTTTCAATAATTCTTTCACCTATAAAAAACTACAATATTTAGGAGTAACATAGGCTATATTATCGTCACGCTACTATGCAAGGGAGCAGCGCAATAATCATAAATCTCAATAGATCCGGTAAATTTCTATACATTGCATAGGCAAGTAGAGATTCGAGTAGAGTCGTACAACGTACGCGGGTAGAGCCGCGGGTAACAGCTAGTATAATATAATATTTCTAGCCGCTTTTTGGTATGCTATATTTTACCATTTCTACCATAGGGAATGGTCTGATGAGCTCTTCCAATTAGTTCCACCCTCTCCTTTCCTACACAGGACAACACGTACAGGGCTTAGATGTCACTCGCATACGGAGCAAATTACTCCGTCAAAAATTAAGTGGTTCGGTGAGTCTTTCCTTTGCCGCATTATTAAGTCAAGTTCTTTACCAGCTCACGCATTTCCTTCGTTCTTTAAGCAGGGCGTGATAAAGTTTCTGATGAGGCCGGCAAGCTGAACACCACCATTGATTTTGCCTTCAACTTACCATTAGGCGAGGTGATGTCACTTGAAGTGTCCTATAAAAAAAAGATAAAATGTTTATACTTATAGTTGTATGTACAATAGTTCAAGCCATCAATTTAACTTCATCACCATATGCTACTTTTGTCATACTCGTAAGTCATGTCACACATGAACATAATTGAGCATTTCTAGCTAGGAAGTTAAGAACCAATGCTTTGTTTGTGTTATATGCGTGACGCCCACATTGCGTGCACAACGATTAGATTATTTTTTATTTTGCCAGCTTATCGCAGGTTATGTCATTACAAATATTAGTTTTAAACAAAATTACCATCCAAATTCACTGATGAATGTAGAACAGTCAACTTCATTGGACTGGCGCCGTTATCAGTTGACGATGGCGGCATCCGGCTGACGACCTTCACGAACTTAGTCATACAGACAGCCGTCAGATTTACATCATCAATCATGGCATTCAGATTCAAGATCGCACACTTACAACAGTAACATACTAATTATTGAATTACCTAGTTTATGTTCCATTAATGAACTAGTTAACTGGACCAACCGTACCGTGTACAGTCACCTGCAATAATATGTATACACTTTGGAACCTTGTCACAGATATAAATGACAAGACAACATTATAACATGAAACGGTAAAATTCAACAAGTTTAATGTGAAAAAGTTCTAAAACATATATAATATATTATTGCAGGTGTGTACATATTGATAGCAAACGTATGATATCGTGGAGAAGTACAAGTGCGTTATCAAATAACAATACGTTCCACAAAAAGCCACAAAACAGTATAAACAACTGTTTTTACAGATTATTTCGCCTGAATATACTCGTATCGTCCAATCTCAGTTTATTTCCTATTAAATCTATTGTGATCCTCCAGCTGTAGTACCGAAGTTCTGTGTAGACCAACGAAAAACGCGGTGACTTGCCAAGTTGTGGGCAGGCGACATTTGTACAAATATCTAACAATTCATTTGAAGATGAAGAGAGCAAAGAGTTCCTAATTAAAAAAGTTTTCTTTTATTGTTAAAACTTTGATAAAACTTTCTTTTAGTTCCCTTTGTTGCAAGTTTTGTCACAGATTTATTATTAAATGTAGGTACGAAAGTTACCATGACCTGTCGCAATTAAATTTTCGTGGTTATTTCATACAATTACATTCAATTTGCCTTCGGTTCACAATGCTTTTGCATTCAGTGCACATTGTTTTACATAGTTTACCCATGCAGTACAGGCCGCACTGAAGTCTAGTCGATGATGTATTATTTGTGTTAATGTCCCTGGCGACATTCCAAATAAAGCCTCCACTCAGCGGCCCGTTTGAGGTCGCTGGGACTTTACTGTATGCCAAATTATCCTATTCAGTTTTATTGATACCCTACAGGGCCGTCGCTTGATTTTAGAATTCTGTTTGTTATTGCTTTCTACGTCGAACCTGATGTATTGATTGAATTAAGCTATAATTTTAAAACAGAAGTTTTAATCAGAGCAACGAAAGGTGATAGGAATCATTTAAAAGTACACACAATTTCTGTTAGCGTGTAATTGCATACTCGTACTTAACCAGTTTTGACAAAAGCTTCGCCGACATTGATATTTTTAAACATTTACACCGAGGTTTAAAACTGAAACAATTCTTAAGTTAAAATCTTTACCTTCGTCTTAGCATTGTAACCTTTTTCACCTTGCTCCTACTATTCTGTCTCGAAATATAATTTAACGTTTCACCTAAATTCATTTTAGGTACACAACTTATGTTATGTAACTTTCATACAATATTATCTCGCGGTCACTGGTGTGGTCTCGTGGTCGCTTGACAATGTTACCTACGTGTAACTGTTTAATGTCCCAAATAAATAAAGAACAGCAGCTTTCTAATGAGATTTTTACAGTTTTGTTGCAGCCTAGGCTAGAATTAGAACATATCATCGTAATCTCTGTAATTGCGAAGTCCTTGTTCGGCGTTTTGATATAATGTAAATTTTCAGGAGGTCGAATCTGTCCTTCAATCCTCACATAAACAAATCCCTGTCCTGCCAATTAAGTTGCCACTTTGAAGCTGAGTCGACAGTAGACTTGGCGTTCGTATGTCTTATGTCCATCAGATCTAAGATGTTTTAAGGTAAAACCCCAGTGTCAAATGTTCCCAGTGAGCAATGTAAGTGAAAACAAACGGAAATGAAAGTACGACTGGATCATAGCAAGTGGAAAGATGTCTTTAAAGTGAACTTTTAGAAATCTTCACCTGTATTATGTTGTTTTAAACTTACACGATTTTCGCACATAATTATGACAGAACGTTACTTAATCGTGAACTATAAGTAAAATATTTTTATATTTACCCTGACGTTACGTCCATGGTCAAACACAACGGCGTTGTAGGTTATATTGTGCTTTTGGCGTGAGGACACGAAGACGTTGATGTCGATTATTCAGCCCTTCAAGACCATGGACGTAACGTTACGCCCGAAGAGTTAACATAAATACACCTACATTTTACTTATAGTTGACGACTGAGTCCCTTTCTGTCAAAATTCATCTTCGTTGATGACCTCTGAAAATTTATTAATGCATTAACTGAAACATACGTTTTCGATACAGCTATCAGATGCAGACAGTTGTCTAAACATATTGCAGTATCAGTCACGTTTTCCTGAAACCGCCAGGCCACGTGGGTAACGAATGCCTGGCAATGACGTCCCTGCCGTGTCTCGGCAGGATGGGTAGGTCCACGAACGCTGACTTGTCGTCCTGAAGGTGATATATTGGTCTAACTACTATGAACACCCGAGATCGTACGAAGTAGAGCAAGAAAAGCCGAAAGGTGGATCCTGGGCTACTGTACGATATATGCAATCAGGGAAACTGTTCTACATGATGACGATTATCCAAAAAAAAATTTGATTTCTGTACAGACGGAGTCAATTGGTACTTAAGATTCATATTGATTGTCAAGCTTAGTAGAGTGATCGATTAGTCTTGACTCTTGACAGTGATGTTGTATTATGTATTATTTTTTCGTTCGATTTGAACACAGTACAGTCCTTCAGACTCATATTTGATTCTTTTTAACACTACATAATAGCGATAATAGGTGCTGCGTGAAATAAAAATAGTTATAGCCACTAAGGAAACACATATATAAATATATGTGTTTCCTTAGTGGCTATAACTTTTTCTGCCACAACACTATAGACTACTGACTGCGAGCTATTGTTGTATCGATTCCGCATCAGATCAATAAATTGGTTATCTCTAAATCCAATAATATTCACTAAGTAGATGAAAACATTCCGCTCAGGGACGTGATTAAATTCCACGCCTGAAAGTTTTTTAAGAATTCTGTGATCGAATTAGTAATGTAGCCTAAGCCTTTAGTATTTTAACCACGAATTATTTCAGAACCATGCTATTTGTTACTCTTTAAAACTAAGCAAATAAGTATTTATTAATTAGTGCTAAATATTTTCTATGACAGCTCCCATACATGTATTACTTAGATATGATAATTGCCAATATTTTGTCGTGTAATATTTTAGTTTAAAGCTACAGCAATGATGAATCAATCAGTCAAGAGTCAGTATTAATAGTTCTACCTTCTAAGATCTACTTTACTAAAATGTCTAAGTGAATGTTGAAGTGAGTTGTAGAAGTTTCAAAGTATTGTACAAAATTATTCAAAAGGCAAAACATGACACTAAACGTTTTAACCCCTGCGCTGGCAGCTTCAACGTTTATAAATTTTTAATGTCTGTCGATCAGTATTCTTACCTTATGTTAGTATTTATACTTTTTTATTATGGTGAATTTTGAACTGTTCTACGATGTTGCGGCTTAGGAAATTCCTTTAGGAAAATTACACCAACCGCGGGTAGATGGAATAAAACATTCTACTTCCTACTTCTATCGCGAGAATTTTTCAGGTAGATCATAGGGAGGACAGAAAAAAATGGGCGTAGTTGCTTGCAGGCAACGACTATTACATCCTTAAGCAATTGTTGTGTAAGATAAACTTCAGTAAGTATTTCTGTATAATAAAATAATGTACCTAGGTATAAAACACATTAAGAATTTATCGCCATGATTAATTACAGAAGCTTTTGCCACGAATAAATAATATGACCCCTTGTTAGCAAAATGTATGTTCCGCTCTAAATAGTTTGGTACATTTGAATAGGTACTTATAAAAGGCTTTCTCTATCTCTAGTAATTTAGCGCAAACAGTTGCGACCTCGCCTCGGGGACGCTGATTCTGTAGTAACATGGGTTGAATGCCTAAACAAACCACGACTGTTTGGCTGTTATCGGTCGAACTATCTCACGGCTGTGAATCCGTGACTAATATCCTGTGATTACGGGGGCCTAGGGCGTCTGTTCATCTTGTTATCAGGGAATTTGTTGTTTGTAATTATTTTGTATACGCCTGCAATTCTGCTGCTGATCAGAAAGTGCAATTACTTTCTTGAACTCGTTTTCATTACCGTCACCTGTACAAAATATAATTAAATTATGCATGTCAATATATCCTGAAAGTCGGATTTACTTCAATTGTAATATTTGCTTAATTTAGTAGTGAAAGCAATTTTATCATTTGCTCAATGATTATTGTCATTATAAGTTTGAGTTGTGTATGATTATATACAACGGAAATGTGTACATATAAATCATTACATAGTAAAAAATTACTTTGTCACATCTGTCTGTTTTCACTTAACTTATTTTAAAGCGCACAATGACGAGTTTAGATAATAATTTCACTGACAATTGGATTTTTACGGATGGTTTATATTACAATAGTCATCCTAAATAAATCTTCGGAGTAAATCTTTTGAAGAACGTGAAGTCCCACGCGATGTCGGGCCTGTAATTTTATTTCCATTTAAATATATTGTCCTTGAATGTATTGTTCTTTCTTTTCTACCAGACCCCAAGTATTTGCTTAATAGGCTCGTATGATATTTATTATTTAATAAAACTTTTCGGCTCCCTCGATCATTTGACACCCTAGTTAGACATACTCATACTATTTCTATTATCATAAAATGCACGTTTCTCTGTGACTAAACACATGATTGAATATTGAAGTTAGTCTACGGTTTCACAGATGACGTCGTCTAGTGACGTAACATTTGCAGTAGGGCCGTGGGAGTATCCGTTCTGTAAGTTGAACTAATATGTATTGTTTGCTTATGTTTCAAGTATTATACTTCAATAGGGGCGAAAAACTTTGACATGATCTGTCAGTGGCTCTAACAGCACGATGGCAAATATTAGCAATTGTCACGCGACGTGTTTTATGAATTTTGGAATGACAGTTCGTATGGACGTCCAAGTCACGATGTCACACTGTTCGAGACCGATTTTGAATAAAACTTTGTACAAAGATCTTAAATCGGCTTCCTAGGGCAAAGGATAGCCTTTGCGATTCAACGAGGCAACGCGGCCAGCATCATGGGCACCTTTGCGCCGGGGACGACACGACATAATGACGGATGTACCCTGTCGTATGTATTTTTTTATAAAATCTTCCTCTTCAATCACTCTATCTTTGAAAAAAAACCGCATCAAAATCCTTAAAATAAAAGATTTAAGCATACATAGGTACAGAGAAAGCGACTTTGTTTTGTATTTTACACTAAGGTCAGTGCGACCAAAAAGTGATTTCAAGTGTTACTAGGGTAAGTTTTAAATATCTAGTAAGAGACACGTGGCGTCCGACTTCCGTGTCTCATTTGTCTTCATTGATGCAGGGCTCCTAAAGCGTATAGAATTAAGTAACGTGATATCCTGAACTCGTATTCTTCATTATGTCCCTATTTTATTTAGAAAAAGAAATAACTCTCTTTAGACTTAGTGAATGTATTTGTTCTGGTATGATAACAAAATATATTATTATCCATTGCTCTTGTTAATACTCAGTTAAACTTGTTGAGTAAAATATCGTATCTTGTCTCCTAAGCAATAAATTCTCAATCCTTGAATGGTTACAACATTCGCACATTCCAAATGTAGACTACGTGATATATTGAGATAAATCAGATTTCGTAAATCTTGTGTGTTACACTTACGTTGTGAATAATTTTTGGTAACAGTCATGTACGGAAATAAACACCGGCCTACTAACTTATAAATTACTTTATTCCATACTAATATTATAAATGCGAAAGTAATTCTGTAAGTCATGTATGCTTGTCAACCACTGAACCGATCTTTATGAAATTGAGTGCAGAGATGAAATTTAGAGTTTCAGAATGGACATGATCAGATGAGATAGAGTGGGGGATGAAGTTGAAGGGTAACCGGGGGAAGAGGAGGGGAAAAGGGAAAAATGGTGATTAGGTAAAGTGGGTATATGGGGAGAGTTAAAGTGGGAAAATGTGTAAGAATGGATCTGGGGAAGTGGAAAAATGGTGAAGAGTGAAAGTGGAGAATATTAGGAAATGGAGAAGTAGGGAAATAGATAAAAAATCAAAGTGGGGAAGTTGGGAGGTCTATGAAAAATGAGAAAGTGAAATAGAGAAGAAGACAGGCAATGAGTAACGCGGAGAGGCGAGTAGAGTCGAATAGGACGCTGAAATTTACAACACTGCGAGATAATCGACATCCACATGGCTGGGGCTGCCACTAGGTTATATTTTTGGGGGAACCTCTTACATCGACTTATTTATACCTTATACCGGAAATAATTATAATAAATAGCGTTTTCCACTTTTATAAAATCTTACCAAACGAATGTATAAAAAGGTTTCCACATTTTCATTTGACCATTTTTTTCAAGGACGTATCACGTCGATAAAAAATACCATAAGTAATTGAATGACTTCTAGACAAGTTGATTTACAACTTTACTAGTCCACTAACGTTTTTAGTACCTTATCACGGAGGTACGTCGTTGTTAATGTCGAAATGTACAAAATAACCTAAATATATCACGTACTTTTCTGTTAGTACTGAAATGTACAAAATAAATATAGAATTCCTATTCAACAAAATAGCTTATGTAGCCAACAGACAAGCGCTCTCGGAAGTGTCAAGGCAGGGTGCGGTAGAGGCAAGGGGATGGTTGGTGGTTATGTAAGGTCTGCCGCAACGCTCGTCGCCTAGTAACGTTGACTACCGTCAATGCACGTCTCATGACGTCTATTGTAGTGAGCTCATACGCGTGCTTGCATTTTAGCTCCGCATTTTATTGGGCTACGAAATCCCGGTTGTTCGGATTGCAACTGAAGTTTTCATTTCTCCGGCTTGCTGGGGAGAACAACTATTTAAACGTAAAAGACACGTACAATTTGTTTTTGCGATATTAACTAGCAGTTGAAAATGTTGTTTGCATAGGTTGGGAACTCTAACTCAATGATATGCGTTGAATAACTTGAAAACTACGACAACTTTATTTGTTTTGTCTGTTTATAGGACAAGGAGGAAAGACAATTTGAATGACAATAATAAAAAACTACGGCTTCGGGCAAGTAGGACAAAAAATAACTTGGATCCTTCTTTGCCCGAAGACGGACTTCTGACAACTAAACTAAGTTTCGCAATGAGAGTCACGTTGCTAGATGACCCAATTGCAAAAGTTATAAAACGACGCAATTTCAAATTGCTTTTCCACAACTGGGGTTAAAGATCATTTTTACATATTTTAGTAAAATCTATCGGTGTAATATATGGTGATGAAATGTGTTAGCGTTGTTAGCTAGGTACTTTGCATTCTTCCTGACTTTGTTGTTTGTACGTACCTACTACAGACGCATCCTAACTTACATGTTCATTTATATTTTCTACTATCCCGCTTGTAATTCCGTTTTACCGTGTTTCTCTTTTCTCTACTAATATTCAGTAGAACTTCAGAAACATACCTAAAATTAATTAGTCTAGTCAGTGGAGCTGTTGTCGAGTTTTACCTACACTAAGCAGCATATATTTTGATACATAGTAGAAAACTGCCTGAAATATGGCAATCTGAGTACCTAATTGTTATCTACCTTTTACAACAGTTCTCTTCTAAATTATTTCTGTCATCATAAAAATAGTGAGAACTTTTCGATTGCTCATATGTACTACGCTGGAAATTTAATTAGAGTAGCATAGTTGAGATTGTCAAGAGGCCGCAAATAGGACGGGTTAAAAAGTTGTAAGTGGTGACAAGCTATCTAGATGCCTCGCCACGCGTCGGCGTTCGCGTAATTATGTGCTGAGATTTAGGGATGTCGGGCCCGAATTGACCCAGATCCTATAATCCCCTCGACGGCTGCTATGCTATAAAGAAATGTTTTCTCTTGTTCTAAGCTTCGTTTCGTACTGTTACACTGATTTCTCCCCTAAGACCGTCTTGTAAACTTGTAGGACTTCGAAAGGTCTTAATAGATTTTCCGCTTAACTGAAGTAAAACTGTTATTAAAATACAATATTTGTTCGCCATCACACCACCGCGCTGTACCATGTACACGATTACGATTTTATTTACCATGCCAGTTACCTACAGTGAAATTGAGGAAAATCGCTATGTCGTATACACCGTTCTGCTTCTGGTTTACCCGGCTTTTGGCAACAGCGCGGCAGCGTGGTTCACTTTAATTAAACTTCGTTAATATTTATACGCGGGCAACCACAATTAGCTGATTAACGTTTTAAATATATTATTCAAATATACTTAACGAAGAATTTGGTATATTTGTTCAGTAGTTGCACATTTGAATTCAATATTTCAGACGTTGGGTTAGTCATTACCTTTAAAACAACATAGCGCGATTTGTCAATCGTGTACAAAGTTCACACTATAGAGCCCGTAGTCCACCTATGGTTTTTGATGAGTGTCAGCTTTTCGGTAGCGTCCTTTTGACCTTCCAACCTTAAAAGACAAGTCTGCGCCAGAGACTCGTCCATTGTTTAGCACGCTTTCTCTAAACTGTATTTTTTGGTGTACAATACCTAAAGGGTTGTCTATCTATCTGCATTATTTTGCAATGAATTATTCTCAGTAAAAACTTAGATATTAAGCAGTATTGGGAAGAATCGGACGACCTTGTAAAAATTCCTATTACACGGGCGAGCTTGTTAATTAACAGGTATTTTCAGTTCAGCGTGGAAAAAGTAAAAATGGTCGCATGCGGCCCTATATCGGGCAGGTAATTATACAGCTGACGTTATCAGATCTCTGGTTCGATTGAAATACGTGACATGACTTCCAGTTCGATGCTCCATCACACTCACGAAATTATTACGAGCCGTGCCGTCAGTGATTTTAATTATTTAGGTCATATTGTTCATTTGGTTTGTGTAAATCCGGTCGTATTCTTTTTATTAGAGGTACCGACATTTTTTACCTGTCAAATTCATTGTAAGTTGGGGTTGTGATGGAGTTAGCCGTATTATTGTAAATGCAAGTTGCGTTTAAGAAAACACATTTAATACATTTCATTTATTACAAAACGTGAAAAACGTGTCTTTGTTTCAACAATTCCAAATATTACAAAACGTAGGTAATACATATTATTTCAATACCAAATAAAATCATCTTGGGTAGCAAACGTAGCACACAGGTTGGACTGACCTTTGCTACGGTTGCTACGACTATAATTTGTGGTAGAATTCGATCGCAATTTTAGCCGATATCACACTTCAGGATGTACTTGCCTTTTATGTTTTAGATAAGTATTACGATAATTCCTTAGTTGATCGTTAGCAAGTAGCAATTTATACTTGTAATACATTATTTAAATTAAACTTGTTTAGAAGTCACTATATTCTAAACTACTAATACTTTAAAGAGCGCCTATTATACTTACTTTCCTAGTTAGTGATTTGTTTATTTTTTAGGTTTCCGCACCTCAAAAGGAAAAAAGCGGAGCCCTGATAGGATAATTTTTGTTGTCTGTCCGCCCGTCTGCCTGCCTGCCTGTCTGTAACGTCTTGAAACTGTGCAAAATAAACTTCTAAGTTCACGCAATCAATATTATGGTTTGTGTAGCATAAGTTCGTCCCTTTTTTATTTTTATTTCTCGTGCGAAAAACTCCCCCGCAGGAGCCGGTTGGGGAGGTTATGTCGGACTCGAACCGACTAAAACGCACGCCATCTTTGGGTATTTAGTTGCCGGAGGTGAGATAGTAGCCAACATTTCACTCGCACCCTGGCAGACCCGGGATCATAAGTTCGTCTCTGAACCTAGTTTTGTACGAAACGGTTTCTGGTATTTTTATTTCTGTATATAATTAGCTTCGAGCTTAAATAGTTTATATCTATTTATTAACTAAATACTATCTATTTACTAATACTTCCTTAGGCCGTGCAATGAGCGAGTCTAGGAGTCGTTCTTTGTTCAATAGCATTCTTATTATATATTCCAGGGTCAACTTTAGGCCCTTCTTACGTTAGGCAGCTCAAACAATACTGGTGTAGTCACGATTGAAAATTTGAGCTTCACACATACATTTTTAGGGCGAATTGTACACTGGGCAACCGGAATTGCGAGTTTCCGTGATTAGTTTGAAATCGGAAAGCGAAACCTGACGCCAAACTTAAGTTGCCCGCAGTTCGAGTTGCGTCTCCACAACCAATCAGCAGCTCTCAAAAATTATCGGCAAGATGATGAATTCCGCGGAATGGTCGAAATTGAATTTGTACAAGAAATTTAGAAAGCTCCTGTTGCGTAATGTATGAGTCTCGTATCAACTCCAGTTCCGTTTAATTGACAATGACAACTTAACTGACGAAACTTTACTTTTATTCTAATTGCCTAATATAAAAACTACTAAGTCGCAGTGATGGTATTATCGTAACGCAATTTCTATAAATGAAGTTTGTCTTTAGTTAAAAGATTTTTTGTATTTATCTCTGCTATTCTCATAAGATAGAAGATAAACACAATCCTTGAACATCTTGTATCTTATCTTCTGAGACCTATATGATAATACTTATTCACTCTAAATGTCCAAACTTGGGTTGTCACTGATAAATCGCAAACATCTCTTTCTTAAATTTAATCTTAGCGCGGTGGCTCCAATTTTTTATTACGTTGATATAAATCATCGTTTGTATATACCCAGAGATTTCGGCTGAGGATGATTTTATATTATTTATCATGTAAGATAGAACGAGAATAGGCTGGTCTAGATTCTTTCTTCTAGTTGTTAACCATATCGAACTACAGGGATTACAAAAACTGCCATTGAATTTTCGGTTTTATACTTACAGAGAATTGAAGTATGATGTACAGAATTAAATGAAAAATATTTCATTACTTTATTTCTTTAACTTTACACGATGCCATTTAATTTTACACTTTAACGCTATGATAGTAACGTCTGAAATTCAATGGCATTATTTAAATCTCTGTGGTTTTACAATTAGTAGAGTCGGGGCTCCTAGTAAGTCAGTATAATCTAAGAAGAAATGTGATTCATCAGTTTCCTTCTCGACTCTAATATACACAATTTTAGATTTAAATAGATAAATGGGAGTATGATATGGTATGCCTTTTACCTACCATCTTCTATACCCTAAATCCATATCTATTACGTGTTTTTCACAAACGTTCATGGTAAAACGAGGTTGTGGTAGGTAATCTGCCTCTAGCTACTTACCACTTGAAGTTCCTACTTAGTTACTTAGTACCTAACTGTAAAGGTAAGTGACGAAGTTGAGTCGACAGCCAGGCTTCATAACCTTTGTAAATAATTGGCTGTATCCTGTGCCATTAAATCTGTATAACGAGCCAGCAAATGGGTACAATTACATTTTGTATCGTAAAAATACAAATCCTCTTTATTGCCACGCGTTACAGTTCCTGTAACACGTGGGTGCTGCGTCGACTAAATTATTACCTGTCCTGAGATAGGTCGTTTACGTGTTTACACCTCCCTCCTCAGTTAAATGTCACTATATACTATAATTTGACCGCAATCGCTGTACCACTTCATTGGTGCATGCGGCGGAGCTGTATCGTCTAATATTTTTTATTTATATCTTAAATTCTCGTGTCACAATTTTCGTTCCCGTACTCCTCCGAAACGGCTTGACCGATTCTCATGAAATTTTGTGAGCATATTGAGTAGGTCTGAGAATCGGCCAACATCTATTTTTCATACCCCTAAGTGATAAGGGTTGTTCACCCTTAAAATTTATAAGGCAAAACAACGTTTGCTGGGACAGCTAGTATAATATAAAAAAATATTGGTCGATATATATAATCTGTTCCTGTCGAACATTCAGCAAAAGGTCAAGATTGGACAATTTGTCTTGGAAAGCAGTCAGTCCAGCAACATGCTCCCTATCTGTATGTTATACCTCATAGCTTCTGTAGGTATTACTTTGAGCTTTTCCATACCTATGCTCACTTTTGGGGCTTCCAGATTCTCCATGGGCCTTACCGTTAAGATGTGTTGTATGGTAGCCTTTGTAATCGGACATCTTGACCGGGAGTGATTAAAGCCGCCAACGCTCACGATGGTATCTCGCTCTCGATTCAAGCTCTTTCTTTAGCTCGTTTCCGTCGATCCTTGCTACTCCGCGCGGTGCGCAGTACAGCAGTTTTAACTAAAAATCATCAAGATCCGTTCATAAATAACACGACAGCATACTTGTACCATACTCTCCCTACTCCCTCATTTCGTCCGTATGAAAAAAAAGCTCTCAATAAAGGTTTATTTAATGGAACCATTGCTTTATTGATTTATATTCAGTTAGTAGAAAACCTAACACTTCCTCATTGGATTTTACATAGACTTTATACATATAACGAGTAAATTTTGATTAATAGTAGGTACCTCCAACTTGAATTAGCTATACTACTTAAGTGCCTTTCTAGCTGTAATTTTTCACAGCTTTCGCTTTTTCACGAAGCGATTATGTCCCATCGCTAACAATGAAACGCTAATAATTAAGTGTCCTAATGGAAGCCATTGAGTGTCTAAATTAATGTTCCACGTTGTCACGACAGACAGTGACCTATAAAGACGAGCATCGATATCTACCCACTGTCTCTGACGCTTCAATCGGCTAATATTTTCAACCGTGAAATGGTGAATTTGTGATTTACTGTTATCAAAATTGATGACTGGTCAAAGAGTAGTCGTATTTATATGTGTGGTGTAATATGTAAATAAATACTATGATGATTGTGCCTTGTTATCGAGGTATTAGTCGATGATAGGTTTTCAACAATATAGACTTTAATATTCAGTATGGCATTTCTAAGGCAACTTGTACTTCTGCTCTAGTTTACAATTATCGCCTGAGATGTCTTACATGTATTAGCCTGGGACCTGTAATGGATAGAAGCTACTAAACATGGTTTATATCTACGATAGCTGCCATCAGAATGGACAAAATCGAATTTTCAATAGTGTATTATCTTTACGCATCGTATCAACAGATCCTGTCCTGGGGATAAATGTAAGATAACAACGTGAAGTTTTTGAATTATCTGCATCAATTATTCACGACTCAAAACGAATCCAACTATAAAATATTATTTATTGCATCCCTCCTAGTAGTCTTGCAAGTATAGACGGCAGCACAATTGACAGTAATTTACTTTAAAAAGTTGATCGCATATATTGACCTACACTATCTTCCAGCCCCTATACGCATCCTCGTCAGAGGTATCCCTTTGTGGGTACACGAAACGTCTGTGTCCGTGTAAATTGAATAATGGCCGACTCGCCTCAACTAAGTGGATTCTATTTTACTTTACGTGTACCGTGCAATGTCGACCTATGCTTTCGTCACGAATTACGAAACCCAACACGCTTAAACCCTCTTTGTTCATTTATTATTCCTTTAGTTTTGTATTTTATCGTTACATACACGACTTCATTAGCGACGATTATAATCCTTGTCATATAAGGCGGTTCATTTATTTCATCATAAATGTCGCGGTTAGATTATGTGATAGCTTAAAGCTCATTTTTGTAGCTTATAAAGACCATTAAGTCAAAAGTAGAAGACTGAATTCTCTATAATCGTATTAACGGTTTATTACTGAATTATTCATTCAATATCGTGGCCTACTAAGTCTATTATCGCAACTGTGATACAATGTTGGGAGGCATGTTGCACACCCATCATGGCTGGATATGAATTGACCTTAAAATGTAGCAATATAAGCGATATGGAGTTGCGCCAGAACAGAATTTTAGCTCTTTTTTCTGGTTCGAGAACGGAATTCGAGGTGAAATATTATATTCGTCATAAGGAATCCAATGATTCTTGATCACTAAATCCACGGTCAGTTATCAATAAACATAAACAAATAGTTTATGTTACGGAACAGAATTTTATCGAAACATCGCATTAGACCTTCTGGTGACTTAATGATGACAGGAAAATGGAACACAAAACATAAAATTCGAAAGCTTTCTTTTGAAGTAAGCTATGCCGTTAATAATTTTACCTTATTAACGACAAAGGTAATAATTGTTTGTAACATCCCATGGAAGTAACCCAAGTCTTTCCTTGAGGTATAAGTTATTCACGCGATATTTTCGACCACGTTTCCAATGTGACTATACCACCAATTTGTAACTCCTTTGCTTTTATTCTTAAAACCTCTGCTCTATGTAATATACCCTGATGGCCCGACCGAGGACTACAACTTTAGATGCTATGAACATATATAGGTACTATGTTTATTATATTAATAAATTCCTTTTTTTTACAGGCGCAAAGCGACGATGACGACGTCGGGCCCGACGACGTCAACGTCGCTGTCGAAGGAGGATTTATGGATGAATTCTTTAGTGAGGTAAGTTCGATTGCATAGCACGTGAAGTAAATTTAAATAACTGAATTTACCAATCTACTAATGTGTTACAAGTCTATGCTCATACAATCGATTATGGCATGGTCTGCGAGCGAGTAAATGTACAAGTAAATCTCTAAATTCAGTTTTATCATTGTCTTTTTCTTGAAGACGATTTAACTTTTTCTTAAAATTATATCTATTCGTAAGTATTTATAAATTATAATTACATCATGACTTAATACCTATAAAGTTCACCTCGTGATGATCATGTTGTCCAGCATCGTTACACTGTAAGATGCAATGATGACGTAGCATCATAAACATGAGTAATCAACTTAATGGTATTTAATTAACCCTACTCTACAGTTAGGTAGGTATTTAACAAGTACATTATATACTGAAGGCTTTGTTAATTACTATAGTGGCGTGAATTCCTTAGCTGACTTGATAACATAGAACTTTTATTAAATACCTCGCCGGATTTAACTTGGCAAATTAAATGACGTGTACTTCTACTTTATATCAGAAGCGAATAGTTCATACAAATCATTTTAAGTAGTGTTTTGTTCACGTATTCAAAAGGAAGTTGTTATAAATATATGACAATTGATGGCAAGTTACAGCTGATGAAATTGTACTTAGGCCTCGTCGAGGTTTATTGTCGTTCTAAAAGTGGCATAGCGTGAGTGTGGTACCGCTCAACTTGCAAACAAGAGGTTGCGGATTCAGTATGCTATCGATGTGGACCGAAAGAATAATTGAGTTTTAACTATCCAAAAAACTTACAGTACATAACATTTAATAAAATAAAAAATGTGATCTATGTCACCAAAATACTCAAACCAGTATTAGAACGTTTAATTTTCATTAGTAATGTATAAATACTGAATAATTTAATAATACAACTGTGTGTCAGTTTGTTTAAATTATTCAGCCAATGTGCTTTGGAATTATATGGACATTCAGTAGGTCTAGAGGCATCACGCACTATGTGCTATTGAAACTACCCATTTGCTTGTGAAAGTGTCGAAATCAGATGAAAATTACTACAGTCGGGAATAATAGCTTATTTGTATCGAGAATACTCGATAGCCTATGCCTGCGTGGATGTCGTTTATCGCAACTTTTGCACATATCAAACATAAGATGTGTGTGTGACTAAGGCCTTTCTAACAAGAAAATGATTTGAAAATTTAAAACCCCCGATGCAAAAATATCTCGATAAATAACTCTAGCGGTGTCGTATCGGGAGACCTATGATTGGTAAAGCACTCCCCCATGTTTTCGAAACAATCCAAGTTAAATAAAACAGCGCGTCAAAAATTTAAATCCATTCAGTACTTTTCTTTATTTTAACATGTAAAGACATGACCACTTTTCAATTTTATAATAGACTAGCCAACCCGTGCCCACTTCGTTGGGCATAATGTTAATAATCCTGTTTTAGTACAGAGTGTTATGTTCTAATTTCTGACTGCCAAAAGGAGGGTTATACGTAGGTCTAGTTTGTATTTGCATGCTAATACAAAATTCGAACGTAACTCTGTCCGAAAAATAAAACATTTTCTGCGGGATTTGCTATAAACGAATTCCATGAGGACCAAGTCGCGGGAAAAGTTAGTTATTTAGGGTAATTTTGATTGTTCAAAACTACTCTGTAAACTGTATTGGATATAATGTTATCATTTGGTAGCAAAATATATTGTCTATCAGGAGTTCCAACCCGAGATAAGCCAACATATAACTGCCCATGGGGAAAAACACGGCTTCCTCAGTTTAATGCTCAGCAGAGAGAATGTTTGACCTTGGGACTTGTTAATAGTGAGGGCAAAAGAGATCTTCAGTGGAAACTGTAGCCTTTTAAACAGTATGGGTAAATCAGTGGGAATCATGGATATGGCCCTGTGAGAATGGTCGCCACGATTATATTGTCCTGTAACTCTTTTATAAGCAGCCTTGTCCCAATAAACATATCATTTCTCTAGAACTCAAAAATATACCCTTCATAGTTGAGGCAGCGTTCGTATTCGCGGATCTTGCTTTAAAGAAAAGATACTGCAAGTATGGGACGGAGCAGTCATCAATATTTCGTTGTTCACCTCTGCGTGGCTGTGCCCATTTATTTCCGTGCGAAACTTGGACTGATCACCAGTAGGATTATATTAAACTAGCTGACCCGGCGAACTTCGTACCGCCTTAGCGTAGCTTTGATGTATATTTTTCAGTCTTTCTGAGAGATTTTCTTTATATTTTTTTCCGTAAGAACTTTGTACAGAGTATTAGAAAACTACAAAAAAAAAATCAGCCAAATCGGTCAAGCCGTTTTCATGTTATGTCGTGACAACGGAAAACGGGTTTCATTTATATATATATATATATATTAATAGACTGCGATTAAGCAAAATAAACATTTTTTTTTACAATTAATAATATTAGGTCTTAACAATACTTCCTGCTGACTTGGCCAACACATCATTCATCATCTAGCGGAGAAGTGCCCACGCGGTTTTCCAGTATATAGTGACGTCATTAGAAGCAAGTATTAAGTTTTTTCGCAAGAAGCAAACGACTAGACACAAAATACCACACGTAGTGTAGATATTATGCCGTAATGCGTATGAGTCACATAAGACTTCATTACAAGATAGACATACGCGACCGCGCCGTTTTTATTAACTGCGCTTGTAATCAACACACATATTGAACTCGTCATTATCATGACTCATTTCCCTAACGTTCACTCACTACTACTATTGCCATTTAAGGATTTTGTTATGCGAAGAATTTTCTCATTTTTTACCTGAGTAAAGGTATTACCTACGACCTTGCTTTTAAAAATCTGAAATGAAAAGTTTTCTTTTTTGTAGAGATTTATCGCCGGTGTGTGAGGTACACCGTCAGTGAGGTGGATTAAATATTCAGTGCCATAAAGATTTTATTTTTCGTTTTTCCTTTGTCTATGAATAAAAGCTATAACTTTATCCTATCCTCATATTATTGTTCTTTTTTTATTCAAAACCATCCAACACAATACCCTTATTCAAGCTTTACCGACATACGGTAAAGTTTACCTGAGTTTTCCAATCAACATAGTTGAACCAATATTTCTGCCTGTTCCTCTCCAATGTTTTCATTGAACACGGTATTGCCATGCTTCTGTTTGATCTAAATACTAGCATTACACGATATTGCGTGACGTCATCGGTATTTAATTATATAACTGCCCTGGCTACCATTCCTTGCTTCAAAAGAAGGAAATGCCATTCATATTTATTCTCTAAATCATTAATGTTTTATGCCTTTATTGTACAAATATTACATATAGAGGTTAGCTTTCGCCTTAATTATGAAATGAATGTTTACATGGTAATTATGTAAACATTTCTAGGTTAACTAAACAAAGCTATATTCTAGTAAACCTTTGTGAATCTAGTTGCTGCTGTTATATATTTCACTTAACAAAATGACAGTCTCAAATGTAAAATATTAGCCATGATAACAATATGATTCAGTCAGTTATTCAGTTCATAATAGCTACTGAGATTTTATTAGGCAAATATTTTATTAGAAGAAAAAACCGATAGCGTAAATCGGCCAAGATGTCTGAGAAATCACTGCTCTGACTATAAACACCGATTTTATATTTCCTTCTAAAAATAATATAATATTTTTTTAAAACACTATTTTTTTGATAATAAGGCCATTTCTTACGAGAAAACCGCCAAATAGAAAACGTATTAATCCTAAAATACGCGCACTACATTGCACACTTTCACGATCGTCTATTGTATAATTCATATCAATTGTTCAAGGACACGTTTTCAGATTTAGTTTCTTGTTTCCTAACTTATTAATATACGCTACGTAAATTATGTGTCAATATATTTAATGTGAAGAGTTAAAATCAACTCCACTAATTTAGAAAGTTCATTGAATTAATATACAATGTGAACAGGCACAAAAACTGTTACTATTCGTTACTAGTTACTTTACTACTTACTATATTTAAACATAAGAATAACATATTGCCTACCTTTACAGCCTAAATGTACCTAATCAAGCAAGCATCAGAATTATTTATTGGGTCAAACTAAATCGAAGTTTCACACGACTTCACAGTTCAAGGAGTTAATGTGACTGGACATTTGTTTTATGAATAAGTAGTGTATACTCGTATTGTAACTAAACGAATGATTAATTTCTCTTTTAACTTTGTGACCATTAATTAGAGAGGCGTACATTTTACCTCCACTCACGATAAAAGGATCGCGGTAATAGCACTTATCAATTTTATTATAAAACCTGCATATCTGATAAACCATCGCTTTTAACGTTACATCATTCGGATCATCGCAAATCTAATAAGATTAAGGATTTGACCTTGCAATAATTTTTAAATTTAAGGGTAAATTTTTATACTGAATAAGTCGTTTATCTTATACTAATTCTTCTTATTCAGTGAACAAACATTCCCCCATAAATTCAAGATTGCGGAGAGCAGAATAGACCAAATACCACGCAAATCGAATTTTAGATTGCCAACGAATTCAGAAAGAAACTTGCTACTTAAATTATTCTCTACGTTAAACTAATCTAACAAAAAATTCCCACTTTTTGGGACATAAGTCCTAGCATTATCATAAATGTATATCACATATGTAGGTGTTGGGGGTACCCTGTAAATATTGATATAGAAGAAATAAAAATGAATAAATAAGTAAATAAACAAAAAAAAATATACGGCGTGAAAAAATCACTTACAAGCCAACACAGTTAAAACATAGGTACCTACGACTGTATCTTCTGATAGCGTTGTGTTTATGCAACTTATCTAGACATTCTCCAAGGAATCAAAATTTTCAGGGTACTTCAAGTTTATTTTCCACGAAAATTTGCAACAAATTCGGTTACCAGAACATGTAGAGCCTGAAAGTAAACTCACATTAATAAGAAAATGAGGTTAAATTCTTATTCCTATTCCTCGCAACCGAAACTGCAGGCAACAGCTATTGAATCATAATTTGATGTAAGACGGTGAAAGAATAACCTAGTTAATGAAAGTCAAGTAAACACGTTGTTAAACACTGCCAATCTTCTTCAGGCGCAAGAAAGCACGTAAAGATTTTGTTACTAAGCCGGGCTGACAAGGACCGTGAAAGAGATTTACGTCATTGGTACTCAATATCTGAGCAACAGTGTACCGTGAAGTCGTAGATGATTAAGAACAAATTAATTGCCCATGGACTTATTGATACAAGGTTACTTTTATCAGACTTTATTGGCGATAATACAATTAAGTAGCGTCTCAATAGCCATTTAGAAATGCTTCAACGTTCCTATGAACCTTTCGTTACATATTCTATAACATAAGGTTTTTCAATGATATATTCTAAAATCTTCCAGCTATGGGTAACTGTTTTCATGTCTGTAAAAATAAAACAAAAAGAGCAAGATAATTCTACTGTTGTTTCTCCTTGAACTTTTAAGTGAATAAACATATAGTTCAGTTGGTTACAAACACACTATGAAAAGTGGCTACTTTTCGGATTGAAGTTTTTTTTGTATAAGTTGCTTTGTGAAAAACCTTGGATATTTACAGTATTAAAAAAGTTACATAAAATCTCGGTACTGGCAAAGAACCTTATCAGTTCGGATATTTTTTTGTTACATATTTTATTTTTCGTACGGATTGTTCTGAAATCAGGAGAATACATTCAGTCAGTCACCTTGTTTAACAGAGACAGCTTACATAATCCCCGTTAATCCGGAATTCACAAACATAACCCGCCGCGGAACAGCTACCTTCATAAATAAATTAATGTCTATGGCATAATAAATCTTTTCTGCGTTTGTGCAAGTTGGACATGTTTATGGAAAATATGTTTCTGTCAGAGGACAAACCTGATGGAACCCCAATTACATAATTATGTGCGTATGTTTTATTTGTTCATGTTATAAGAGTTGCTGTAGTAAGCCAGTTATCGAACCAAGCTTCAAATTGGAAAGTTCCGGTCGAGGAAAGATCTACGATCTACTTCAACTTTAGGCAGTGCACCAACTGAGTTACCTGAACACTTCGTTTCTTCTGTACAGGCGTCGTTAAACCAAGTAGGCACTGAAGAGCAGTAGTAGTAGTAACTACTGAGTAGTAGCATATCAGTATCAGTAGAAACAAATTTGGCATACCTCCCTCAAGTTTTTGTGAAACTTCTGATCATGGCTATAGAGCACTTATACGAACACAGAAACTAAGCTTTCAAATAAATTAATAAATGTCTTCGGAGTAATATGGACAATGCATACAATGGGAAGACCGAGAAACCCTTCGTCTTCTGCACTGACAGCACTGAGACTCTCCTTAACCTTCTCCCCTCTTCTCTATATGGTCGGTAGCACGAATGTGACACCTCTGGTGTTGCAAATGTCCATGTGCCACGGTAACCACTTTCCATCAGGTTGGCCGGGTGCTTATCAACCAAAGTGGTATAAAAAAGCAACTCATCTATCAATCATCAAACTTGCCAATCGCGTCGTCTGGCCTCTATTAACTACGTCTAACTTCAGAGAAAGTAACCCAAGCAGAAAATCCCAAAACGTGACGTCACGTGTACAACACGGCTAACTGACCAACAAAGCACACAGTAAAGGAAGGAAACTAGTAAAATACAGAACTTTATTATATGCCATCCTTTATTCGTAAAGTAAATAAGTACTGCAAATTGAAATACATGCACGTTTACTAGTGCTTATGTATATAAATAAAAAATAAGTAGGTACATAATTAAGCTGAACTGAATAAAATTTTGTTACATATTTTTTTTCCTGTTAAGCCAAACGTATAGGTCTTTTTCCTGTTAAATCAACAATCGTGGCCACCATGACGTCAATTGCAAACAGTTCATATTAGATAGTTTAAAAAGTAGTAGAAGCACTAAGTACTAAATACGTATTGGTTGCATTATTATTTGTTCAGATACCTAAAAGATAAAATGACCTCGTCGGTAGAAAAACAAACTTTCAAATTTAATGTCTTAAGTTTGTGAAAATGTTAAACGCCTTTTGTAAGGCTTAACAATTGAATGTTATTTAATTCAACAATTGATTATTAAACTTCGACTGTAGAGATAAGTGCTAAGTGGTCGCCTAAATCACAATGTCAAGCACGTCGTATTTCCACATCTATTTTACGGTCTACACTCTGGACTGCTGATGTCCTTTAATTTCATTTTTGTAAAGTTCTTCATTCAGTTCCTTCCATCTTATTCTGAGACCTGTTTGGGGAGCCTTAGAGGTAAGAAAAGTTGAATTGAGTCGATTCGATCGGATGCTGTGGTAAATGGGATGAGCATGAGGTTGTTGTCATTCTTATCAGACCTATATGTGGTTTCTTTTGTGTTAATAACGCCATGAATATCCAAGTAGGCACAGATTTCCGTCCGGCCTAGCTTTGACCCTGGCCAAGAAAGGTGACTCCTTGAGGTGAAATAAGAACGAACCTACGAAAATCGCAGCAAGACTGTAATTTTTGTAGTAGTTGCCAGTTTGGCTTAGTCTAATGTAATTAGACGCGTTTCCTTAAATGGTAACTGAGACGCTGAAACCAACTTCTATGTTAAAATGAAAGTATGTATGTACGCGTATAAATAGGTAATGTTTATATTTATTGATGTCACATCAGAAATACGTTTGTCCGCTGTCTGTTTTACGTTAATCAATATTTCATTTTAACAGTATAGTGCTTACCTGCTACTTCTGAGATTTTATTTCAATCATCGATCAATCGTAGTCCATTGCTGGTCACCATTGCTTCTGATCGTCGGTTGAGATTTTATTTAGTTAATACAATTATCATAACTTTTAAATTATTAAATAAAATCAATAATGTATATTATAATTTCATTCATACCTAGCACTTAAAAATCGTATTGAAGCTTACAATTCTAATCCAACTTCAAAAGAAAACTTCATTAGTTATTATTTTACGACACTGATGAACCATTCCCTGCAATGTAACAGCCGCGAACATTGAACGATTAAATTACTTAATTATACAAACTGCCATTTAACCACTTAACAGCAGAAGTCAAATCGACAAAATCTCTACTAATTGAACTATATTGTTGAGATAATAGCGCATAAATTCACTAACTGAGGCCTAATGACTATAACTACACTGATTGCTCGGTAATCGAGCTTTAAATCAGGTAATATATTTAATCAATTTCATTTCCATAAACGTGTGACAAGTGTACGCGTTATGGGTGGGGTTCAAATCTGTGACAAGTTTAATTCTGGTCAAAAAATCGGTCGAATACGGCGGCTAATAATAACTTTGTATTGTGTTTCCAGCGGTGAGTAGGATAGCCAGAGCTCACTAGAAGATAGAAGAACTCACTGTGTTGTCATTGGGAAGACTTCTTTGTCTTCTGCATTGACAGTATAGAGAGTCTTAACCTTCTCCCCCCCCCCCCCCCCTCCCTATATGGTCGGCAGCACAAATGTAACGCCCCTGGTGTGTTGCAAACGTCCATCCAGTAGATACTTTCCATCAGGCAGGTCACGAGCTTGTCTTACACCTAGTGGTATTAAATCAAATCTGCAAAATTATCGAATATTCTTGTAAGCTGCACTATCATACGGTAGACAGCTAATACTTTCGTGTTCTTATCCTGTGCGTACGTCTTTTGCAGTTATATATAATATATCGGAACCTATCGTGATTATAATCATTTCGCAGAACAAGGAGAATAGGTTCCCACAAAAAAAAAAAAAAAAAAAAAAAAAAAAAAAAAAAAAAAAAAAAAAAAAAAAAATGAAATTGATTCTTTGATTCTTTGATTCCACAGCGATAGCAGTCATAAGATCCGTCCTACAGCCGTTGCAAAGATGGTATCTACGCTTTTTGTAAAGAAACTACTCTTTTTCTACAATGAAATAGGAATACAAAAATATTTTTATTCAAATAAAGGTATACCCTATCGCTTTATATTCCTTGGCATTAGTTATTCAAGTATACAAACTATATGACTACACGTGCACAATAACTTCTTTGTTTGAAGTCGGAATCTGAAATATTTTAGTAGACCATAGTTTCTCTCCTATTTGCTTTGATCATAATTCGTGTGGTCCTTACCGTGTTTTTCCAGCCCAACGTTTTAGTGGTAGCATTCAGAGGTTTTGAAGGCATGAATCACAACTTACTTGGAACTATTTGGTTATTCCAAATAAATTGTGACTCATTCCCTGATTGCTACGAGCCCCGCTTCTGCCAATGTTGACGTGATTTCTATTTTATTTTATTCTTAAAAAAATACAGCTAAAATCTATATAAATATAAAAATGAATTGCTGTTCGTTAGTCTCGCTAAAACTCGAGAACGGCTGGACCGATTTGGCTAATTTTGGTCTTGAATTATTCGTGGAAGTCCAGACAAGGTTTAAAAGGCCTCGGAATGGAGCAGCGGGAACGGGATCAGAAGTCGAAGCGGAGCCGCGGGCAACAGTTAGTACAGAATAAAAACAAGTGCAATATAAAATGACGGCGAACGATCGCATCGCTCGACTCCCAACTCCCAGCGGATTAGCTCACTAGTTGTTCACCAATCCTGCTGACGGTCGGTATCAAGTTTAGCCCCGGCGATTACTATTATACTGGTTCTCGAGCCAGCAATTCATTTACATTTCACTTTAGATAATTATAGGATTTGGCATCCTTATTAGCCAGGATCGTCTTTCCAGACCCTGTATGAGATTACTAATTGGAGCTCATTGCCAAGTCCGATGAACATGGTCTATCTATGGGACAATTACGTCAAGATGGTTGTTTTATTAAATATTGGTATTTCACAGGAAACTACCATTTAAAGTGCCTCAAATTACCATAATTGATGAATTGATGATTGTTGATGTTTTATTTGTAATATTAATTATACATTTCAATTACTTATACTATCATAATACTTATACTCTGAATATTCTGTTAAATTCTTACTAAACTTTAATAGGTCATGCCTGCAACTAATTGGTGACCGCATATGCTGCGTGAGCAGGTAATTGCCCACAAATTCCCACATCATAATGCCTAACAAAGGGTGGAAATATTACTCGATATCGTGTGGAAGTGGCACTACTTAGAGTAAACTATGGGAAAGAAGCCTATTGTTGCAAGCTTCAAAGCATATGTGCTATAAATAGATTGAAATATGTACTAATATAAGTCGCGGTTACCCATTGGATGCAGACCGCCTCCATCCGGTCGGATTGGAGGTCTATGGGGGAGGCCTATGTTCAGCAGTGGACGTCCTCTGGCTGAAATGATGAGGATGATGATGATGATGTACTAATATTCCTTGAAGCAATTTTTCAGGCTACTGCAAAATGTCTATTGCTTTGAAAGGTTCTAAGTGGCCTCATACCACACTCACGAGAAGTGATGTGATGCCCGCGGTTTACTTTAACATGAAAACTGCGAGTCCCTTCAAATGACTTGCTTTTGTGATTGTGAAATAAATAATAACACCCAAGAACCGCGTTTAATGGGTGTTATAATTATGTAGTGCTGACTTCCTATGTAAACAAATTAAAAAAGACTAGGTTGTAGGCGACGCGACGATGGAAATACGACGATTAAGATTACTTGCTACTGGCAAATTGTAAGTTTTATTTTAATGTTGCAATATGTTTCAATAGATTTTTTCTAGCATGTAGATAGAAAACTCTGTATTGTACACAATAATATACAAATTTACACAATGTGCATAAACATGATAGCAGAATGTACAATGGGCGGCCTTATCGCCAACGGCGGTCTCTTTCAGGCAACTTTATTTTTCTTAAATTACCATGTTTCACGTTATGAAAGAAACTACATAGGCTTAGGTCTTTTGAAAGAAATATATTTGCAACCGTGAAGACCTACCAGTATACTTGGAACATCTCAACAAAGGATAAGGGTCCGAAGTTCGAATTACTATTACAATAGTGTTAAAATGATAATTTAACCAACAAAAAAATAACCATCACTGTGATTGGGCCACCATTCTAACAAGAAATACCTAGTAAGATTAGTTTGCTATTCACTTTATACCTCGCGGCAGTCAACAGAATACAATTCGAAATATAAATCGGCGTTACATAATAAGAAAATGATATCTTTATTCCAATTTCAAGTGTACGAACTTACTGTTATTGTAAACTGCCGTGATTTAATCGAGTTTTTCTTCAAACAGAATTGAATTTAAAGAAACTTCGTAAATAAATGATAATTAGTTAGCTTATAGCTACTGAAAAGGCCGCTGCTATTTTCTTAAGTGCTACCATCCCAAATTGAGTTCTCTGCCCCAGGGTGAGATCTAATTTTTCTTTTTCGTTCCAACTTTTCTCGCGATACAATAAAAAATACAATTCACAGATTGTTCTCATTCGTGACGTGAATACTGCACGCGTTTTCATTTAATTCAGAACACACCACACACAACAGTGTCATAAATATTCAGAATGGGCTCGGTATTCATAATAATCGTGCAGTTCATTTACATGTTATTATGTGTGTAAGAGATGTGCTAATGCGTTGACGATATCAGGCGCTTTATACATAACTAGCTGTTGGTCGCGGCTCCGCAGCTTGCCAATGGTGAAAGAAGAATTTTGAAATCGGTACAGTAGCTTTTGATTTTTTTTTTCATTATAAACACACACACACACACACACACACACACACACACACACACACACACACACACACACACACACACAAACACACACGCACATACAAATATATTTTTCCCTCTTTTATTCAATATAGGCAAGCTTTGACATTAAAACTAAAATTCTGAATAATAATTATATTTCACAAAGTCGTGGTTATAATAACCCGTGGGCTAACTGCATTATCTGACTACATAGTTATGTATGCGTTGCACCAAAACGTTTTTTTTTTAATATAGTTCTGGTAAAAATTAGGCACTAAAATTCATTCCCCATGCAACTACTAAATATAGAAAGGAAAGGTTATCAATAATATTGATAAGCTATAGCCGTATGAGCAGACGTAGCAGCCGTATTGGTAGTATAGTATAACGGAATACGAGTAACGAAAAAATTAAAATAGCTGTACGAATGAAGGCATTATAAAATTTGTACTTTCGTTGGGATTTGCGGTCTCCTATTGTGATTACCTTCTTGCACAAAACAGTAAGTATGATCTGTGACAACCCATCAGTTTCACCTTATAAAAACATTTCATTAATTTATTAAGTAATTGATGGGCACATTAGTTGGACAACGGGTAATGAAAAATTGTTGGACATTATTTGGTTGGTCCACAGGCTTAGATGAAACCAATCGGGTTCACAATATTGACTGAAAAGCAATGACAAGGATTTTTGTTTATCGGACAACATTTTTTGCTAATGGAAAGTTTATTGATAAAGTATTAAAATGAATGAATGGGTATAGGGCAAATTTCGCATATCGTAGATATAGGGCAAATTCAAACAATGCAATATGTTACATTACAACCTTGTGTTATATTATGTACCTATTGAAACTAGGTTTATTATGAGCAGCGCTATACAATAATAATGAACTAGGAGTTCGTATTGTAAAGAATAACACGGTTATTTACGATGTGTAAAACCTTTCATAGTAACATAAAACCAAGTTAAAACAAGTAAATGTTCCATTTTAAACTCCATCTCGCTTTACGTACCTATTTCTAGCAGCTAGTCTAGCGCAAAATTAATGGATCACGTTTTTATTGGCGATGGAGACCTTTTACTTTACGAATCAAATGGAAAGTAGAAAGCCAGTTGAAGTATTTATTTCAAAATCAGATTAACTTTAAGCTATTGAATATTTAATTTTGATAAGAGTCGTCACTATCTTATCGCCAAAACGTGACTTAAATATATGCATTTTGCTTTATCTTGACTAGGTACGAATTTTTGTCTTACGGTGATCTGTTAAAAACACGATACAACACATATTCAACAAATTAAATCCTTCATGTTTGGTGGCATGTTTTGATGGATATAATAGATTTTTACATTGTTGGGTTTGCCCCTCCTACCGCTTCGCCAAGGTAATAGGAGTAGACCCAAGAACTACTGGCTTGGCCTCGTGGAGAATGATATGCGTACTAACGGCCTTACTATAATAGATGCGGAAAACCGTGCTCAGTAGAAGTCAAAAAGCTGGAAAACAGATCCCAGACTTCGAGGTGAAAACTTCGAATATTATTACATGGATGATACGACATTTTCACATGACGTAGTTCACAATACTATGTCCTTCAATTTAATAAAGAACTATGTTTAGTTAGAGAACTATGTTATTTGAAATTGGCGAAAAAGGCTTCAATATATTTCAATAATAGTCCATAAAGTACTTTAGTCTCGACGGCCGTCGTTAAAATAGCAGTGAGGTTTATTAAACATCACAATGGTATCGCAGACTAATCGTTAAACCCCGCTATCGAGTAGCGAGTGGACGATATCGGTTATCGCAGTAATCTGATTAATTGGTGAGTCATGATATGAAGTGTCGCACCATCCAAACGCGACCATTTCCTATCGACTTAACCATATATCCGACCCTGAAATTTCAATTATATTATCGATGAACTACTTGAATAACCGATACGAGGAAACTTCCAATTATTCTATTTAAATCAATCAGTTATCAAATGGAAACTTCCGGTGATTCATTCTACCTTTTGTGTTTTGTGATGGAATGTTGATAAAATATTTTTTCAATGACTTCATTATACTTGGTGATCATCATTTTCTAAGCTTTATCCCAACTCTGACCAAGATGCGATAGAACTTCGATATAGAGTAATCGTCAATCTGCAGATTATGTTTCGCTAGTAAAAGCCAAAATAGAGTCTCGGTCAAAATAAAGTCAAGTCAACTCGATAAAGAATCTTGGATTTCAGTGTAATCGGTTAGTGAAACTACTGCAGTCAGCAGCTACCTTTGACCTTGGCCCCCTTTATTCAGTTTTGCATCTCATCGGCCACGTCAAGTAGTACGGTACGGGTACTCCCTTCAATTTATTTGGGTTACCTACTTCACTGTTATCAGTATTGCAGCAGTGTTTTGGTTAAAGCACTTATAATATTACTATTGCTTTTCTAAAATTTCGCTATTAATTTGACCTGGGCTGTCAGTTATGAAGAATATTAAAAAAAAATTGTCCCATAATCGACAAATAGTATTTCTAAACGATGTGTCATGTAATGTTCCAATAATATCATTATCTTTTAGCTTTTACATCAAAAATATAAAAAATGATGAATACTTAAAGCATAGTAAGTTAGGTCAGGATTTATCAACTGGCACCTTGCCATCAATGGCCGACGCCGCATCGACTAGACTTAGAGACGTTCTCTATTCTGATACAGAGATAAACAGTGAAACAGCAGTACCTACTTCTGAAAAGGAATATCTCATGAATTTTCTTTATTAATATTTGCATAAGGCGAGTTAGTAATCGAGATACAATGTCAATCGAGAAACATGACCAAACTGTATGTTTCATTCATATAATGTCTAAGATTTTTTTTTAAATTTACCTATTATCAATATTTTGTATTGAGACAAAAAAGATCTGAAAATGCCTAATATACTTTCACAAGATTTCGTTTGGTAGGCAATTTTATGCCTCCGTCCTCAGCTGCCTGTTGCCCTAACATACCCTGGCCTAGAAGCAGGCCGAGACGGCGGCGGCGGCACGGATATTCTCGTACTTCGTTCTTTGGCAACACTATAGTCTTCGATGACTCTGGTTCACCCGTGGAGTGACAAATATGCCAGAGGCTGCACTCGGCAACTGATGACCCGTGACGGCCGTGCGGTTTTGGTCGGTTTGATTCTGACATAATCACCCCCCGCTGGCCTTTATCTGTGACGAATTCCGCAAGTAAAAAAGGCAATTTTATGAGTCATTAAAGATTGGTAAAACAATGATCTTGAGTTCACCACTCCGCTGTGGCAATCCACAAACTCTGGCGTGTTTGTCACGCATTAGTAGGTACTTTCGCAGTAGATTATTCCAAGTTCAACTCGGTTGTAATCGCAATTATCACGATCCTCACCTTTTATCCTCACAAATATTAAAATGAAAAATGCTCTGTAATTTATTCGACTTGTTTTATCGTACCCCAGAGTCACAAAGAGCGCTTTCAAGCCAGCCAACGGAATCAACTCATTATCACTGCTATATTTTTTATTATGTGTACGAGTACTACCTCTTCTTTTTCTCGTGCGGAAATCCCCACAAATACCCCCGCAAAAGTCACCGAGGGTGATTATGTCGGTCTCGAACCAACCAAAACCGCACGGCCGTCTTGGCCCAACAGTTGCCGAGGGTGAGGTGAGGTAACCTCTGGCATATCTCTGACGCCCCGGCTGACACAGGGTCAGCGAAGGCGCGCTCTCGGGTACTACCTCTTGTCAATATAATTTAATTTAATGTTTTATTTTTCTTTTTCAGGTGGAAGAGATACGAGAGATGATAGATAAGATTCAGGCGAACGTGGAGGAAGTGAAGAAGAAGCACAGTGCCATTTTATCAGCACCGCAATCAGATGAAAGTGAGTATGTTATCTTGATAAGCCTGTCAGGCAAAAATACACTGAGTGCGTGCTCTATCTGATAGCACCTTGAGATTCCAAGTATCTAACCTAAAGATACTAAAAAAATCAGGCGATTTTATTAACAACGCGACGAAATAACTTATTAAAATATTACTTTTGAAACTTAGCGAAAAAAATCGAAATTGTTATTTTATCTTTTTAATAAGCATAAATAAATTGCCAAGGCATCAATATTATAATTGAGTATTAAGTATCGTTGATTCGTCAGAAGGAGAAGTAACACCCACGCATGTATACGTATCGGCAAGGATATTGGCCCTAAGTCGTGAGCGAGAGAAACGGGGCTCTGGCGCGCGCTGATAGTTTTGATATACTTTATCATTGATAGACTTGAGCTCGTCCACCACTTTTGCACCCCTATCCTCCAAAGACAGCCCAAAAATGCGTATTGCTTGTCATAGAACGCATTTTGAATCCATCGTGATTGTACCTATACTCAAGTTGAATATCTAGAAATATCCATGAACGCCATGCTCATAGTTTACCGATATTGACGTTAGTGCCTGAGCGTGGGACGCTCAGAGTCTGCTCGGAGGAAACCCACACACTAATTGAAAGGGCGAAGTTGGTGGCATTTACGTAAACGTGGGGGTGGTCTATTTGTCTGCCATTCTCGGGACCACTCAATAAAAGTCAGCGTTTTTATTATTTTCTCTTCAATAATTGTTTCCTCATGTAATGAAGGAGTGGGTTGATGTCAATAATAGAAATCAATAATGTCTGAAGAATATTTTGAGATATTCTATCTGGGTTACCACGAAGCAACAAAAACGGTGAAACGCCCGTCAGCACTGAAATGTTGAAGTTGATGGTAAAATTACTTATTACCTTTTGCCAGCAGCTACCTACGCTGCTGGGATAGAATATTGAAATAGGCATTAAGTTTTCTGAAATTTACTATTTTCTGAGTAAATTTGCTTCGCAAGAACCATCTACGAGGATAAGAAAAAACAAATAATCACGAGTAACAGCGAGTCATTTTTATAGATATTTAGACTAAAAATACAGACTTCGGTATCACCAGTGGGTTGTGGAGGTCAGATGGCAGTCACTTGACGGAAAATATCGAAGTTTGGTCTTTGGATAGTTTTACTGAAAAGCCGACCCCAACTGAGCGGTCAGCCCATTTCAAACCGTCTAGCTGGTGCTAAGAACTTGAAAATTGACAGTCGATGCCTTTTATGTTCTAACTGCTCCAAGCTAAGTTTAAAACATCAGTATGAGAGGAATTTTTGGAATTTTCCTGTCGTAAGGAGACAGTTGTGGCGACGAGCCGCTGTTTGCATATCGATATAAAAAATCCATTTTTTTTTACTAAAATACCCAAGCGGTTACTGGTTCTATGAATACTCACGACATCGGAAGTGTCGCTCGCGTGTTGCCGGCATATTCCCTTCCGCTAGGAACTTTAGCAAACCTACTTACCAGCTGAAACAATACTGGCAAGTACTGTTTAACCGCGATTCTCCGTAAGAAAGAAGAACCTGTCAGCTGTTTCTAAATTAAACGATTAACCCCTTTATACCCAACCTCTGTTATAATTACTATCCATCCAATTTTATTTAGGCACAAGAGAATAAAGTACTCCGTTTTGACATATTGTTATGCTATCAATACTTGTAAAGTTTCCCCAAGCGTTGGACTGCGTAGTTAATTAAATCCGCTATATGACCGTTACGTTCCTAAAATACCAGGCAATATTTCAGTGTAAATGTCTCAGTACCGAATTGTTTTCTTGATATATAAATAGCCGCTTAACAAAGGATTAGCAAAACTTGTCAAGATTAACTCCAACTCATTTACGTCAGACTAATATAATATATACTACAAATAGGTTATAGTAGCCAAACTGATGTTTATGATGCTCCAGGGTAACGACGCTTTTGGAATTACTTTACAGAAATGGAATTATGTAGGTACTACGCGTTTGATTGTCTCTATAAAAATACAAAAACGTGTAATAAACACTTCATATTATTTTAACACAAACTTCTTGGCGCCAATAACATTTTAAGAGGTATTATAACACGTCGCTTTTATGGGTGCACAGTCGACAACGAGAAGGGTCCCTCAACAGGAGCGCGTCGAGCGTCACGAATAGCCACGAATGCCTCGATTAGCCATTGACCCGACCTAAATAGCCTCGAATAAGCTATCGCTGTGTCGTTAATATCGAACAAGTTCGTGATAACGTTTTATACGTTATTGTAATAAAATAGCCCAATTTGTGCCCTTAAAACTTGATGAGACCTTGTTTACGGCTGAAATTAATAATTGATATAACCCTTTAGCTTATGGAACTGAATATATAAAATGAATATTTCATTATATATAAGAAGCTATGACTCCTATTTAAATTTAGAATTGCCCAAAATGGGCGCCATATCGAAAGCGGCGGTAAAAATATCTTGGTGTGTAGTGAAAAGATCGCAAGGTACTAGTAATCACGTACTATCTATAGTGTAGATTGACTGTGTGTTGCTGTAAGCGACAGAGAGCATGAACGTTTTTGACAGGGCAGTAAATACTCAATTGCAGATAAATCGTTTTTCTATTTTTTCATGAAATGACAGACTGATTGAGGACTGCCACTCCTTTTTTATAGCAGACATCTCGAAACAATACAATTTGTTAACTGACCTGTAGCTGTGACCCTGGTGTCTGCCATTTAAATTTCTTAATCATTATATCAATGGTATCTAAGGTCTTTTGTGCTATCATTGTAAGAGCACATAGGAACACGATAAAAATAGATACATTAGATATATTCCTGTTCCCGTTGTATAAGTTTTATCAGTTAATCCTCACATTAGATTTTGTAACGACACTGGGAGCAAATAGTGTAAAGCTCCTTAATGAATTCCTTGATCTGAATGAGATTAATTTTAACTAGTGTTATACAGATTGCCCTGTTAGTTTAATGTCCAAACTTTCAGATCCCGGCATTAATTTTCGATTCGGGCTAAGTTCTTCTGGAAATAAATTTTCAGTTCTAGCTCGGTATACTTTGCTAAATAGTTTTGTTATCTCTTCACATATTCATGGTGACTGCTTTGCTTAAGGTTATTCTTACATTAGGTAACGCAAACGGAACTCAAGTAGGTAGTCAACTGGACTTGTTGCGATTCGAAACTAGAGTTTCGTAGATACATTAATTGTTGATTATTGTTGCGTCGTGAGTTTTCGTTACTGGAATCGGAACGCGAAACCTGACATGCTAAACTTGAATTGGCAACTGTAGTTTCACATGCCAGTTTTCGCGTTTCAAAATTGCAAGTCGAGTCTTGCATCACAAGAACCAATCAGTATCTATAAAAAGTATCGGCATGTTGTCGGATTTCGTGGATTGATCGGAATTCAATTTTTGCAAGGAATTGAGAAAGCTCTTGTTGCATAAAGTACGAGCTTCGTCAACACCAGTTACGTTTAATAGTAATGCAACTGGAGTTGACGAAACTCCCATTTTTTCTGTTTAATGTAAGAAGGGCACGATTCTTAATTAGATGAATAAGTATCGTTATCAATTAACATTCATTCATTCTCGCCTTAACATTCAGCTGTTTAAAGCCTTTAAACTTCAAATTCGTTGAAACATTAACTCTAATAATAGTCAGCTATAATATCCAAAACAAACTGGATGTATCTTTCACGAAAATGAAAGCAAGACATTAATTTTACACCTATGTGTAATGTACTTCAAAAATAAAAATCAGTTTTGCAATTATTATTATCAGCGAAAATACGTGAGGGTTTTGCATAATACTACTCAATGTAAAAGAAATTTCTAATTGAATGAAACCTATATTAAACATGTAAATACTTGAACACTACATAATGAGCAATAGAAAGAACATAAAACCGTACAGGTTATTTAAGTTTCTACGGACACGAGGACACGATTTTTTTCACTAATTCACGCTTCACGCCAGCATCTACTTGTAATCTGTCTATACCCTTTGATCTCACTCGGAAATTGTACATCAATATAAATTATTAACACTGTAATAACCAGGATATTTATAGATCAAATGATCGATAAGCCTGTCTACCCTACTATTTCTACAAAACGTTGGTACAGGGCTTTATTTTAAGTTTTCCTTCTCTCGCAGTTATATCATCTGCCATTTCCGTTAGTCGCCTCTTACGAGTATTAGATTTTCTTGACATAACAAATGAAAATAACGGTAGTATTATATTGCTTATTGAAAAATACATTTAAAGTTTTGAAATATGAACATTATAGCCTATCAGCAAAATGAATGAAACATGCGAGTCAAATAATTTGCTCTGCGTATAGTCCAGACAGAAATGCAAATGAACCGAGAAAGCTAAATTTTGGATATTATGTGGGGGAGGGCTAGAAAAGCTTAAGTTCAAATTGTCGACCAAAATAACCTGTTGGGTTTTCCGCCATCTAATATCATAAGCCAAATGTATATTATAATGACTGGACTTTGTTTTAGTAATACATCGAGGAATGAGCTTAAAGAAATCTCGCTGCAGGTGTTTGATATAATACATTGAGCACGTGCTTTATCATTATGACTAAAATAAAACAATCTTCATTTCATATTAATACATAAACACATTTATCCATGTATTGTAAATAGTAATATACACTTTCACATCTTAAATAACCCTTAAATAGCTAACCTGACTTATTTTTATGTATATGTACGTTCAATGACTAGTCTCCCGATTCCCGATTCAAATGCATACCCGTAGCTGTGTATTTGAACAGGCAACATAACAATAAAATTTCATTCATTTTTCTAGTTTTATATAAGTTATGCCTGGCTGTATGGTAGTGGGTAATGTTTCCAGGAAGACATGAACTATCTCTTTTGTCCATATCAACAGTACAAAGGATTGACTAACTCCACAAAGGCACAACGACAAAATAATGTCTTTGTCTATGAACCTTTTATGAAAATCCAGCTTATAACTTTTAGAAATATTTCAGAGAGCTCGGCCTCTAGTATCCACATAATAAGTGATAAAAGACCGCTGAAATGACCCGAATTCAGAGCTTAAAAGATATTTGACCTCGGGCGTTAACTTTTGGAATATAACAGTAGGCACCAGCAGGTGATAATATCCCACTAGGGATAGTACTTTGAAAGTACAATATAGAGAGAGTGCTTTTCACACGCGACTATTATATACACCTTTATATGGCAAAGGGTAACAATATAATTTCATTTAACACATTGCTAGGGACAAAATATTAGTGCGTTTACATACAAATATGTACCAACAAAATAGTTACCAGAGTGCTGTTGGTTTACAATGAAAGCATTACACAATCATCGGTTTTGCAACTTACAGTTCTACTAGTAATCGATTAGTGACTGTTTCGGTACATATTCAAACGCTACGATATCCCATCGCGTCAGGAAGTGCAATTTCCGGGACGTGATACACAGGAAAAGTCGTTACGGTGATCTAGGGGAAATCGCTCCCGATACTCGGTGAGATGTTGCGATAAAATACGAATCGTGGAATTGCAGTAAACGGTTACTGAAACATTTTTAAAATTAAACAATAGGTTATCTACTCGTATATTAATTTTTAATTATACCTAGTAAGACTACAAATTATTATGGATACAAATACGAGTGGGATGACAGGAAACGTGCCACCTGTAACGACTTTTTTAGAGTCAGGTCTTGAATGGAATAAATGAACTAAATAACCAAGGGGGCCTGAACGTAATAATTTCTGTCCCGTTTTTGTTATTACTCTTCGCGAATAAATTGCGACAGCACCACCTAGCACCTCTATGTAACGTAATCACATTTCTAGAGGATTAATCAAGTTAGTACAAACTATAATATCGGGTAATGGAACGCTTAGTGGAGCAATACAATTAGCTACTACGAGCTCGAGTATAAGTGAATCCACGGTGTATGTATTGAAAACAGCTGATGAATTTACAATAGAGCAAGAAAAAAGTATAAAGTGTTAGACTATGCAGTTTTAAACCATGACCTTACTTCTTTTTTTAATTCTGTGGTTTTAATTGTAACATATTTATTTTACAGAAACAAAGCATGAACTAGAAGATCTCATGGCTGATATTAAGAAAACTGCCAACAAAGTTAGAGGAAAGTTAAAACGTAAGTGTAACAACATGTTGTGTTAAATCCATACTTGTTATATATGTAATGTTATGTCCTATTCGTTTCTTATCTAAAGCCTTTTTTTCTGTAAATTATACAGAAAGTAAGGCTGAAAGGGCCATCTCGCCGACGATAACATGACGGTATCTCTGACATCAGATCTTATTACCTCCTAGTGAGATGTTATGTCCCGGAGTGAAATACCCATACAAGCCCCCGGCAGACTTTAATCAGTTTTTTTTGCCACAACGGGGTCACTTGCTATGATTTTGGAGTTCGAGAGGTAGCAACATAGACGATTTTGGTTTCGCCACCACGCACCAATTGTTCGAACTTGTTACCTTAGGAAGAACACCGTTGCACCATCTGGGGGCTTTATTGAGGCTATTAACCTCTCTTTTCAGCAGTCCCCATAGACCCACTGATCATTACCATGTCGGTCAAGGTAACGACTGAATGGCGATTTGTATCAGACAGAATCGGCAGTTTTGAAACTTATTCTTTTTAGAGTAGCCGTCTTTCCTCTATCCTTTAACCCATTGTGTCCTTTACTAATCAAAGCGGAGCGGAGTAATTAAACAACCTAAAACGTGTCCCACTCCCAGAACTTAAGCAGGAGGCAGCAACGCTTCATCTAAGCGAAAAAGGAACTTAGCCCATTCCGTTACCCAAACTTCATTACGAGGTTATATTACAAAACCTAGCACCTCATTATTTACCTACCCGTGGTGGAAATTAACTTCGAACAGCTTTTCTACATCAGTTTTTGCACAAAGCTTTTGTTGTGCAAAAACTGATGCAGAAATATTGTTGCGTTGTAGAAAATACTCTATTGAGTCAACCACGTTGTTTAGAGATCTGTGTTCCCGAACCGACGATCAAACTATATTAACCCGACCATGACTATGCGAGAAGGTCGAAGGTCGAATAAACTTCCATCTATTATGAACTATTTCATATCGTCATTGGCAATACTCTGCTTACTTATTATTCTGCTTACTTCAACATATTTTTATTAGAATCCCAGTCCCGATCTCATTACTTTTAACCTTTAGCAGAAATCATGATTTATTTATTTGAGCTAGTATACTGAATATGTATAAATATCATATATTATATATTATTGATATAAATATCAATAAATCTTTAAATCCCCAGACATAGAGCAGAATATCGAGCAGGAGGAGCACTCGAATAAGTCATCAGCGGATCTGAGAATAAGAAAGACACAGCACTCGACTTTGTCACGCAAGTTTGTTGAAGTGATGACAGAATACAATCGCACACAGACGGACTACCGAGACCGGTGCAAGAGCAGGATACAGCGGCAGCTTGAGATCACGGGCCGCGCCACCACCGATGATGAACTCGAGGAAATGCTTGAACAAGGAAACTCGGCAGTATTCACACAGGGGGTCAGTAAACTTTCTTTTTAAAAGGCTATTTATGATGATCGATCTTACAATGCTTTGCTTTGTTGCTGTTCTCATCGAAATATAATATATACCTTAACGCGGTTTACGGGACACGAGGGCGGGCGGTGCAATATTGTAGAAATCGTCACGTAACGAAATGCTATATTATGTGTGTGAATGCGTGTGTATCGAGTGAGTTCGTAGCCGAATGTGCAACTCTTTTTCAACACCGATTATGCAGGCACTATGGAGGGGGAGGTTTTGCAGTCCGCGCACCATAACACGCAATTTTGAACCGTTTACGTTAAAGAAAAGCTCCTTTAGCAGTGGACGTCTTGTGGCTGATATGATGATGATGATGATGATGATGATGATGATGATGATGATGATGATGATGATGATGATGATGATGATGATGATAGATAAAAAAGCATACGATTTAATCGTGAAGCTAATCCTTGAAAGATGACCCCATTCATCATCATTCCCTGAACCTTTTTCCCAACTCAGTTGGGGTCGGCTTTCCAGTCTAACTGTGATGCGGCTGAACTTCGATATTTTACGTGAAGCGACTGCCATCTGACCTCCACAACCAATGGTCTAATGACCAATGGCGATATCGAAGTTCCAAGTCAAAGATGACCCCATTGTCAGAGCTATAACGTAAACCTTTAGGCTTAATTGATTACATAGATCGAAAAATATTGTAACCTATCCACTACTTTTGAGGAAGTATAGTATATAGAAGACATATTTTTCTGATTAACTATATTGAAGCAGAAATGCTCCTAAAAAGTTTACTATGATAACTGTAAAAGTATAGGTCAATGTCATAATGACATATATTGCAGCTTTCTAAACAGCAATTAAAAAATCGATAACATGCATTGCAGCAAACGAATAAAAAATCAATAGGTAATATCTATGATTCAATAATTTTATACGTGGGGTTTTCCGCTATATTTTATACAGTCATGATTAGGCCAGGTTATTCCTTTTATGAAATAGGGATGTTGACTACTTTTATTGATGTTTTGATGATTATTTTACGATAATATAACTGTCAATGTGAAATATTTCTACGGCAAAAAGATATTTGATTTTGAAATTCTAAAAAAACAAAGTCGATACATGCAAGTGACGTCACGGGCCAGTCGCGCTTAGTGCAAATGTATGGAGCGCAAGAGAATTTATCTCGGTCTGCATTGCCTTGACATGCGTATTGTTCATAATAAAAGTAATTTGAAATTTAATATTGAATCTAAATTTGGACTTTTGACCTTTAAGCATTTATGTAAATATAGCCGAAAATTCAATGACAGTTTTTATTATCTCAGTGGTATGATTATAATGAATAGGGGTCCAGGTAGGCTATGTGCCAGTCTATCACTTAAATGGCATGAAAATGTTCACCGTTAAAATTTATCTACTCAATTGAAGTTAATATTGCAGTTGGACATAGTAAAAATAAGAGTAACGAAATTCAAAAGTTTTTTTTTTAGATTCGTAATCCCAACACTTAATATGACAAGAAGATTCGTAATATAACTAGGAAATTCGGTATCCAGTAACAGAACCTTTTGTATTAACCAATATAATCTTTTCCTCAGATACGTTCGCCCATGACGTGTTCACCTACCGCGTGACGTGACGTAGATTCTATCTTTATAGATATCAAAGTAATATTTTGGTCAGGACAGGTCATGAATCATCTCACAACTAATAGTTGTTAGCATGCAATGGTCGACTGGAAATAGTCCAACTATATTATTGAAAGACAATGGGGTGTACTTAGTAGGTATTAGGTATACATAATTATAGGTTTGCCTATTCGCCGCGACACAGAATAATAACCTCGAGGCAGAAGTTATTATTCTGTGTCGTTGAAACATGTAATGAATTATTATTGAAATAATGTACTAACACCATTGTGAATGTGGTTTTTTCTCAATTGACGTTTAAGTTGTAGAAAACACTAGGGAGTTAGGACCCTTCTCTCTCTCTCTCTCTCTCTCTCTCTCTCTCTCTCTCTCTCTCTCTCTCTCTCTCTCTCTCTCCTCTCTCTCTCTATCTCGCTCACCCCCCCCCCACAGCATTAAAAAAATCACAAGTTTTCTAGTACTCCTTTTTAGAATATATCGAGGGTTGGGTGTTAAAACCCGATAAGTGAAAAAAAAACGAAAGTAGTTTTAATAACTCACTAGAATCAGAATTTTTTGCTCTTCCTAGTGATGTTTCCAGATAACCCTATTTTAGAGTGTAACATAGTGATATACTAACCAAATAACCCAATAAGTGCATTACTAAATAATAATTTTAGTTGAAAATACTCTAAAGCTAGTTATACTTAAACATTTCACATTTTCTTTAACGAAAGAACCGTATAAATCGTATTTATTGGCATTGAAATCTGAAGGATAATCACGTTAATCACACTAATACAAAAGATAAAAGCACATAATTTTATGTATCGGATTTTAACACGAGAAGTAATTCAATACAAACAAAAAGAAACTAACGTTAAAAACAGTAAAAATGAATTAACGGGTTTTAGCTCTTGATGATTTCTCATAAATACACGCGGAATGTAAAAAAAACATAAATAAGGCAAGAAAAATTGAAGGACTTTCTTATGTTACCAAAGGTATTACTAGACCAGCTAAGATTCCTGAACCTGTGCAGTGTAATAAATGTTTTTTTAAATGCACTGAAAAGTTTACTCCTGAAGAACGTGAGAATTTATGCCGAAATTTCCAAAAAATGGATTTCAAAGCTAGAAAAAACTTCATTTTATCTAACATCAAAGTTCAGCCTGTCAAAACGCGGAAATTACAGAAGGCATCAAATAAAAAGGACCGATTGTTTAGTAAAAAATGTTTTTTTCAGAGAAACAATGGAAAACGTCCAAGTGTGCTAAAAGTTTTTTATAGCGACGTTGTGTGTGAGCGTGGACGTAATTTCAGATGCTATAGCCAAAGCAGATGCATTAGGATTTTATTCTGCAGATGACCAAAGAGGGAAAAAAGAGCCACCTCATAAAACAAAAAAAGAAGACGTAGATTTCGTTAAGCAACACATTGAAGACTTTCCGGTGATGGAGTCTCATTACTGTCGGAAGGATAGTAATAGAAAATATCTAGCTCCAGATGTAAAATCAGTAAACAATATGTACAGGTTGTATGAAGAGAAATGCACTGAAGAAAAAAGACTACAAGTTTCGGAATTTAAATATCGTGACATCTTTACTGGCAATAATTACAGTTTTTTCAATCCTAAAAAAGATCTTTTTGTAGTATTTACACGAAATATGACAAATCTAAATCGAAAGAAAGTCTAGAAGATGAATACCGACAGCATATACAGCGAAAGAACATGTGTCAAGCAGCAAAAGACGCTGATAAAGTTCGCGCCAACACGGATGAAACATTTATGTCTATAACTATGGATTTACAAGCTGTTCTACAGATACCTAGTGGAGGTGAAAGTATATTGTACTACATGAGAAAATTAGTCCTGTACAATTTTACCATAAATACGAAGCACGTCTTCCAAATAATGCTTACTGCCTTGCTAGTTTCCGGAATGAATATGAAAAAATACTATTAAAGGTACAAAATTAATTTATTGTTTTTCAAAATAATCTCCCTTGGCGTCTATGCACTTTTTCATTCGATCAAACCAGTTTTGAAAACTTTTGTGCCACTCCTCTGTGGTGACCTCTGAAACGTGTTTTTCGTTTTTCATACTCCTCGACTTCCTCTTCTGGTGATGAAAATCGTTGGCCGCGTAATTGGTTCTTAATTTTTGGGAACAGATAACAAGTCACAAGGTGCCAGGTCGGGACTGTATGCAAGATGACTCATGAGTTCTACATTTTTCGCCTTCAAAAAGTCGTTTGTCTATCTGGCCGTGTGAGAACTAGCATTGTCGTGGTGCAGGATGATACGGCGTTTACGGTTATTTTTACGGAGTTCGTCAATAACTTCCGGCAAACAAATGGTCGTGTACCAGTCACTATTCACAGTACGACGATTTTCTAAAGCAACAGTAGCCACGTGTCCAGTTTTATTAAAAAAAGAAGCAATCATCCGCTTAGATGCACTTTTCATGCGCGCCACTTTGGTTGGTTTCGGCTCATCTTGAAAGACCCATACGCTCGATTGCTGCTTTGTTTTGGGATCGTAGCAATAAATCCATGTTTCGTCACCTGTTACTATGTCCCACACCAAATTTGACGCACCTTCGTTGAATCTGGTAAGCATGGCACTGCACCAAGTGACGCAGTCCATTTTTTGATCCACGGTCAAGTTATGTGGGATCCACCGCGAGCACAGCTTTTTCACACCCAAATGCTTGTGTAGGATTGATTGTATTTGACTCATGCCTATTTCTAAGGATGCGCGAATTTCATGGTAGGTCACATGCCTGTCTGTTTCAATTATACGGCGCACAGCATCGATGTTTTTGTTGGTCACAGCGGTGGACGGCCGACCATCGCGAGATTCGTCACTGAGATTGATACGACCACGCTTGAATTCTGCAAACCAGCTATAAATAGTCGTCTTGCATGGTGCTTCATCGCCAAAAGCTGTTTCAAGCCGAGCGATGCTCTGTTGAGCCGTCAAATTACACTTAAAATCGTAGAAAATCATACTACGAAAATTTTCCCGAGTTGAATTCATGTTGATGCAGACACACCATTTTTTAAATGACGCCACAAGGTAAAAACAAAAGACAGTCAGATGAAACAAACTGTATTCTACAGCCAAAGAGTTCTATTTACAAATGTTGTAATAAATATTTAAATAATTGTTTATGTAAGTGGCCAGTTCCGGAAACTTTTAGTGTAACCTATGTATAATAGATACATAGACATTTTTCACATATCATAAAACACACCTAAAACGAGGGTAAAGCGATTTTCAACCAACATACAACTACCAGAACGGCTGAAACAATTATACCACAGTCAGATACCGATCAGTATTGCCAAAAAAAAGATCTAGAAACGTTGTGCAAAAAAGAAATCATTCCCGAGGAGTTTCATGGGTGGATACACAGTCTTAAAACACTCAATAACATACTTGAATCTGAAACTGACACTCTGAAACTGATTAAGTATTATAAAAGAATATCGTGATTCGTTTGGTTTTCGTTCAATTTTATTAATAAAGCAAATAATGAATAGAAATATATTTTTAATTATGGGGTAAAACCCAATAAGTCAACCCCCCAATTTACTAATTACAATTTTATGCAAAAGTTTATTACTAAACATACACTAAAATCATAAAATATATTATCGTAGATATATAATGTAACTAAGTTACTAAGTAATTTGCATTAATTTAATATATTAACCTGTTTTTTATTACCAGCAAACTTCAACATTAATTATCTCCAAAGTTAATTTTTCACATTTAACGGGTTTGAACACTCAACCCTCGATATTAGATTCAAATTCAACACATGTACAGGGGCTTAGCAACAATTTAGGCCCCTAGGCAACCTCGCCTGCAAACAACAAGGGGGTTAGGCAACCTCCTAAACACTATTACCAGTGTAATCACACGGCAGGCGCTCTTGGCAAAGCAGCCATGCCAATCAAATACAACAGCAAACCGCGAGCTCCAAGGCACAAACCTTATATAAATATGTAACATGGAAATCATTATGAGCATGATGATGACATCGCGCTCTTTTTTTTTTTATATAGGACAGGTCCATTTTACTTCACCATTACAAACACGTACAATTTTACAATGGCGCCACCATTGTAACATACGTATTTGTTCATTAATGAATTCACATTGTAATCAATTTTAACGAATGTTCCAGATAATTATGGAGACCCAGCAAGCGAAACAGACGCTTGCGGACATCGAAGCGCGGCACGCCGACATCATCAAGCTGGAGACGTCGATCCGCGAGCTCCACGACATGTTCATGGACATGGCGATGCTTGTTGAGAGCCAGGTCACCACACAACAACTTTTAATTTATTTCAGAGTAATCGTGTTCTACACAATGGCCTCGGGACGGAATCGTAGGGATCTTAAACGTAGCTGCTTACTCTAGACACACAAACAAAATAGCAGTGCAATAATTGGTTGAAAAGACTCGGGTGATTCGAGTCTTTAGTGTAGTGCCACGGGGTCTGTATGGTGTAAAAACCTTCCCTCGAGGGCAGAGAAAACATAAGGTACATTAGTATGTCATTAACTCGATGATCGAAAATTAATTGTTTCTATTCTCCATTTGTTTAGGTACTTAAATTAAGGTAAACAATTTTGTGGCAACTTTTGCATAAAAACACACATTAGACAATAAACTTGACTAACTAACTGACTAACTAGTGTTGCGATCCCATTTTTTAGTCTTTAAAATGCATTTCTAAGCAGAAATGTATTTTATACTGAGTTTTTAAACAAAACACTATAAAAATACAATACAAAATTGTTTAAATTTATTTAAGTACCTAAAGAAATGCACTTATAGATAATTTTTGCATCAATTCGATTCCCGTTTTCTCGATAGTAGTATTTCTTAATACTTAATTGAGTTACTATACTCTGTCTAATTTAGGATGATACTTTTGACAGTTCACGTCTATGAAGTAACGTATTTTTATAAACAAATTAATACCACTAAAATTATCGTAATTCATAGACGTCGTACCGCCCAATTATCGTAGAGTAGTGCCTTGCAAGAAGACAGCATAATTGACTGTGGACAAACGAATCGAATAAATTGAACATAATCTATTAATTTATTAAAATAATTTTATGTTTAAGTACTTATCTACTACAATTCTGGTAATAGAATTAACTAGATGTAATATAAAACATAAATATTATACTATAAATGGTAGTAACTGTAGCAATTATCAATCTATATTTGCAGTACAGTGCGATTAGGTAATGACGCGCCGCACTAATGAAGTGTCACCTTAAGTAAACAAATATTTATAAAATTATAATACCCTAAGTACATAAAATAATAAGAAATAAATGTTTCACTATTTATGTAACATCGATACCATATTCTACGGGAACGATAATCGAATATCGAATAGATTCATTTACGATTGTACTGTATGGGGTACCCTACTTAGACCTGTCAAAATTATCATCCTGTATTTGACAAAGTATAGTCCTGGAGTTTTGGCGGGAACGCGAAGGAGTTTTGGCGGGAACGCGAAAAGTGTCACAACGCTCCTGTGTTTCATTTTCTAATATTGGTGTAAATTCGAGTTTTTATGTGTAAAAATGGTGGAGTTTTAGACATAACGGCTTAGACAAAGTGCACAAGTGTACGAAAGTGGAATATTGTAGTGAATTGTGATTTTTCGTGTTGGTGTCAAATCTCCCTTAGGAAAGCTTCTAGTAAAGTCTCCACTACTTTACTGGGGCAACTATCATCCGTCATCGTCATCACCATCATCAAGAATCATTCTAACTAGTATTTACATTGTACAAATAAACGTTTCCTCGTTTTAACTTGACATTGGCATACATTTCTTACTTGCCAAATTGGAGAAAAAAAAAAAAAAAAAGTATAGTCCTTCATGTGAATATGAGTGTACTTATTATAACCAGTTTATTAAAGTTACGTGTAGGAATTTCAAATCAGTATAACAACGCTTATGGGAGCTTATAACCGGCGTCTTGCAAGTCGGATTTGCAATTCGAAATCCATTCAACTTACTACCAATGCATCTCTTCTATCACAAGCAGCGGAGATAATAATGCAAGTAACGCCCAAGTTACTGAAGTATTTGTTTAAAAAATCCTGTCTATCCAGTCCAAGTGAATTTGACATAGTAAGTAGTATATTAGTAGCTAGAATCTTAGTAGATTACATAATGAAACTGGTTATTATGGATACAGGGAGAGATGATCGACCGCATTGAGTATCATGTAGAACATGCTGTGGACTATGTCCAAACTGCCACACAAGACACTAAGAAGGCCCTAAAATATCAGAGCAAAGCTCGACGGGTGAGTGATCATTCCAATGTGCATTCATTCTTAATTAAAATATCTTTTTGTTTTGTTTCTCCATCCGTCCGTCCGTCCCGCTCCTGCAACCTTGTCATATTTTGTTTCATTGTGAATGATTTGATTCGTTGAACCTTGCATTTTGTTAACGACGATACGGTGATTGGTTCACACTTGTGTTTGTGTTATCGTTCCTTCTTTACATGTATCTACACATTCTTGCTTTGACTGTTGTATTCTTATGACTAAACTAACATACGATTGAAAAGGGCTTCTTATCATAAACTGTATTGTTCTATGTTTCATTAATTTATGAACTCATTGGTGTGTGCGTAATTTGCCTTCTGTATATGGTGATTTTTGTTATATAATAACTGATTCTAACACATGCGATTCATCATTTTTATTCTAATAATACGTTATTATGTAACAATTGTTCGGTGTACCATAAAAACTTATTATGAATTTATATATTGGTTAACATTTAATGTCATATACATTACTATTAACACGTGTGTCCATTAATGCTTATATTTAATTTTAAACAAATTTACCTTCATAGGATAACTGTGGTAATAATATTTCGGGGTTATATTTAATCTGTCCTAACGTTTTACTTCAGCGCTATGGTTGGTTCCTGTAACACAATATTTAATTGGGGAATTTATACCTATAAACCGTATGAACCAATCGGCCGTCGATGCCGCGATTGTCCCTTCCCTCCCAGCGTCGTTGACCTTAGACAAGCAGGGCGAGCTGATAGATCGCATCGAGTACCATGTGACGCAAGCCACCGACTACGTGGACTACGGTCGCACCGAGCTAAACGACGCCAAGAATTACATGATAAAAGCCCGGAAGGTAATGCATGATACGACTGAGACCAACCTGTTACTAAACAATGAATTTCTACTCTATGAACATACGGGGTGACTGGTGAAGCGCATCTTAACAATACTGCTTCAACCGAGGCAGATGTCAAATCATTTAACGTTATCTCACTTACGTTTCATTATTATTTTAGTATGTCTTTACTATATATACGTAAGATTTTTCAATTTCGAATGAAATTAGGCTTTCGTATAAAATTAACAAGATGATTTTTAAATTCACTGATTAACGCATGTTGCATGATATTAATAAGATAAATTCTGAAAATCACGATTTTTGATGCTACAGCATGTCTCCGCCTGTACAGTTTCTACCAAAATTATTAGGTATGATAGTATCGAATCAATATCATTGCTTGCGTGTTCTAAAATACCAAATCTTTATCACTGTACATACCTAACTATAAAAGCGTTTAATAAAAATCTAATACCTACACACATATTAATAGTCAAATCAATCCCTGTCAAAAAAAAATCTAAATGAATATCTAATATAGGTACCTACTTATATTATGTGATGGATGACTTACGGTATGGTTGGTCGCTATCTCAAGCGTAAATTCCACGAAGGAATTAGTCGTGAACCTGGTGAGACCACTTCTCCACTCTCAGTACAAATAACTATTTATCAGAGTTGGAGACTAACGGGAATTTTATGTATTAATTTACAATTTTTTTGTATAAAAATATCTGCCCAAGAACGTATTTATAATAATAGGCAATGAAATTAATCCCTTAATTGAACACACCGGATATCAAAACACTTTTAAAGTGTAAGTACCTACCTTACTTTCTGTACTGTTAATTGCACGAATCACGCAAAGTCTTCCGGCTAGCTTGTTTTGCAAGCTTTAAACGTCATTTCTATGTCTATCAAATAAGATTTTAATAGCTACTTACTTTTGTAATGAAGTCTGTTATTAAGCATAATTGAAATCATTTTGGGAGGTAATAATTTGTTTTTATTTTCATTATGGATTACACTAAAGTTTTACAAAAGCTACTACAATTAAAAAAATCAATAAGTAAGTAGTGGACAGAGTTTGTCTTGTATTTATCAATTTAGTTTTAAGTTTAGATTACGATGACTTTCGGTGTGATTGAATTAACGCGATCGTGGTGTAGTTAAACATACCTTCATTTTCAAATTGCCGGACATTAGGGAACGTCTCAAAATAGTTTCGGTTCCCGAAAAAAAACCCCACCAAATACCTGATGGAAAGTGGTTATCGACACCATTTATTGCAGTAAATTTCTTCCAAATAAGGGCCTAACTTAATTCTCACTATCTAAATAATGTAAAGAAAACTCATTTAATATCAAATTTCACAACATTTCGAGTCATTAACACGAAAGTTTTCGACTAAATTCTACGGTTAGCTGATTTTAAACTAATTACACAGGTTATTAGGGGGAACTCTCCCGAAAACGAAAACAGAGGATATGGGTACAGGGGAAACCCTATTATCGTTTTTGAAGAAGCGTTCTCCTGACACCCTGACACCAAATGCAGACACTAATATGCATTCTAACTACGTTGCATTTTACACTTTTCTTTGCATATACTTCGTAGCTTATTACAGTAACCTTCACCAATCTTGAACACAATTATATCACTATGTTTCAAAACACTACACTTATTTCTATAAATTAAAAAATACCTCAAATTATCCGCATACAATATTAGTGCATATAAGCTAAGATCCCGGTATAGAAATACTATACTATATAACCGTACTGGGATCATATGCTAATAAGCACATGTGCTCAACATTTGTGACGGCTACTATATTGAGCATTATACTGGTGTTGTGGCAGTTAAGGTCGGATACAGGCGCAACTCGTTCGTTGCTACTAGAATTAGGACCCAGCGATTAAAATGTCCCAGTGACTATCATTGTAGTCATGATAGCGTGCAAGAAAATTAACTAACACATACTAAGATTATTATGACTAAGATAATATAATTGAGGTAGTACTGGTGGTGGTGTTATATGTTGTGTTATGTATGATTGCCAATACCAAAAAAAGTTCCCCCTAAATGAAAAAGACGTTCAATAAACCAATCTCTATTATTTTACTTACATTACACGGAGACTATTTATACTGTTGATTGATTGCACTTGGTGGAACTCCACGATATTTATTATTCAACCTAACCTGTTTCGCCTTGCGGCGTTCTCACAGGTTTAACTGTCAATGTAAACCTGTGAGAATGTCGTAAGGCGAAATCAGTTAGATTCAATAATAAATAAAGTGAAGAAGTACAAGTGTGTAATCAATATGTATAAATTGTACGTACTGATAAATATTTTTTTCTAGCAATAATTAGCTACTATAACTTGTATTAAAAAAGTAACAGTAATAAAATTAGTTTAGAGTAAATCAGCGCGAAGTATCCGATCTTAAAGCTTTGGGTGATGGCATGTCTATGCATTTATGCATTCTATGCTTGTGGTTATTGTACGAATATATTGGTTTTGGCGGCTTGTCATTTGGTAAGTAATTTGATTACATAGTTTAATTGCGATTTCTAGCTTTCCACAATAATAAATACTTGATATATTAAGTATTGATGCTTGTATTTATTGATTATGGCTAACACGGGATTTAAATTTGAAATAGTAATGTTATTTAGTATCTAATATGCCCTTAATATTCGAATTGTCTTAGTATTGACTGCAACTGGTTTCATAGTACTTTGTTCAGTTTTACAAGTTACATTACTGTCACTATGTGCATGATAGCACATATTATATATAATTTACTAATGTATAGTATAGTCGACGAATGATTTCTGTAAGTATGTATCTAGACATTCAATTATTCGACCAGTTAGAAATATACCTATATTAAACAAACAAACTAAATAAGAAAAGTCCATGACTACCGGAAAAATATTTTAAAAATAGTTTTGAATAAAAGGTTAATTGAATTACCCGTATTTTAATCTGACAATCCTTTGTCGACTATACTAATCCTTGTCCTTAGCAACAATTTTATGTTCTTTTTGTTTTTCCTTGTCTTGCAGAAAAAAATATTCATCATAATATGCCTGGCTATTACGGCGGTAGTATTAGTAATAGTGCTCGCGATCGTCCTGAGTTAAACTTCGTGCGAAGAATGCTGACATCGTGGCCTGCCAGTTGGCCCCCGTGGACAATATGTATGAATTCAATTGGTTTGTGATTTGTGCGCACAAGCATTCGACATTGATATTCGGCGTATACCATTGATTTGAATGTACGACTGTAACTACATTTATTTAACACGATATGATTATCTGAATGTTATGACTTACAGTTATTTACACGCAACAAACATTTTTGTGTGTCATATTGTTGCATGACGTTAGGACGGTAGTAATCAAGAAGGCTGTGTTATAAACTAATAGGTATATTTGATTTACGACCATTTGTCATGGCAAGATGAAGTGCAAGACTTCGAAAGTACTCGTGCCTATTCTGCCTCGCGCTAGGAATGTTCTCATACTGATATGTCATATAAACAACAGCCATTAGTAAACCGCGAGTAGTGTTGTAAATTATCAAGGCCCGAGAAACATTCCTTTGTGTTGAGTTGACCCACATGTTCATCCACAATGCCAAACGCCAATATAGATATGTAGTCCAAATGGGATCAGGGCCTCTTAAACAAAGTGACATTCTATATGGAATCGCTTCGAAGTTTTCAACTTGCTATCAATGAATTACTTGACATTGCGGTAATTGTAATGATAAAAATATATAAAATACATTTCGAGTGGCAAAGATTCACATCTTATTACATTCTTGTAGTCATATTACAGATTTATCCCATAATTGATTAAGTGATTCCACTGGCATTTTCGCCGATGGTATGTCTAGAGCCCCTGTTTGCTGTGATTGAAATCGTAGGTATAGATTCGCTAATATTGCCTGTAATGACCTAAGGCACAATTATTCGAATTCTAGTCGCAACACGTCTATGGAATGAATATATTCATGTAGATGTATCTGTAGATCATGTTGCAAAGGAAATATATACTAAATTGATAGTCAGTAGAGATATAAATGTCACACGGCATGATTCCTTTAAATAAACAAAATGTGAACGTGAACCGTTTTAAAGTACCAGCAGCAATTTATCAGTTACTGACTTATAACGCAGCCTTTTTGTTGTGCCTAGCCTATGAAAGTTACATATGGTAGATGGATAGATGAAGACAATATATTATGTGTAAAGTGCAATAAAGGTAGATCGTGCTTTTTAGAAAAAGTAAGGTATTTAAAATTACGTCGTTGCTGGCATTACCAGGCGGTCCTCATTTACGCACATAATAGTACTATCAATGTAAATGTAAATCAAGCATAATAATAAAGTATTTACGGAGACCTATCTACATAATTTCTATCAATTAGGGTGTCCAAAATTCATTATACATTTCTGGATATTTTCATTCGGACGATTTCGTGTTGTAACTGTAGATCGGCTATTTTATGACACTAGAATGTGAGACAAGCATAGGTACGGGCCGCTATCCAACAACGGTTACAGTAATATAACAGCATTTATGACATGGTATCCTATAGATGAGATAATTCTGCATCAAGCGGAAGTGGTGCTTTTAGAAGGCCACTTGTTTGAAGTAGAAAACGAAAATTTTAATGACATCGAGTAAAGAGCCTTGTCTGAGGCAAAAAGGCTTGCCGTAGTCAAATAAGACACCTAGGTAACGAGAATAAAATTATCACTATTGTATTTAATTTGGAACTTTATGTAAGCGTGTTGTCCAATCCTTAAAAGCTTCGTTTTTGTGTGGTCAGAGTACCAGTACGAAGATACAAGTCTTGTTAAAGTAACAATCATGCAAATCTTCACATAACATTTAAACAGAACGAAATGGTCTTTATATTATGTATTTTCTGACATGTTCTATTATTTTATCCTGTGTATTTGTATTGAAATTTTAATACACTCTACCGCCTTATATTTTGTTTATTTTTTTATTCATGACTGGATCTTTTTGCTTCATATTTACAGAAGTTGTATTTACTCTATATTTTAATTGATAACATAGGTTATGTATTGCATCCTCCTGTGGTGCTTTCTTGAGCGTAGATTCCTTGATGTACTTACGGTGTTTTTTGTTTACTTAAAATATTTGGGTGGTAATTACAACTGTATAAATATTTTTTGTGGAAATTGTGACATTTCCTTCATTTTTTGCTTGTGGTTTTCTGTTTAACAAAAACACTGAACTAACTTCATACTAACCAAAGCTTTGGGTGAATATTAAATCTGTTGCAAAAGAATAACACACAACTTGCACAAAACCTGCAATTCAACAGCAATATACTAATTTTGTTATATTATAATCAGTGTTATTAAAATCTGAATAAAAGTACATAAATTATAATAAAACATGTGTTTGGGTACTTTAGCAATATTACTATATCTACTTTATTATATTTTGCAAGTTCAATAATGTAGCTAGTAGTATTGGCATGGTAATATCATAATTGGTTTATTAAAAGTATAGTCGACGACCTAATATGTAATGTAAAAAAATATATGGTGCTAATTTATTATATTTGGTTATAGCAGCAACAATGTACTGAAAGTAAATGTTACATGTTTCTATTATTATAAAAACCATGTGGTAAATATTTTTAATAAGTATCACCCGAATCAGATAATGTCGACTATACTCGACCATGTTAACATCAGCAATTTTATTTTGTTTTTGTTTTCCTTGTCATTGCAGAAAAAAATATTCATCGTAATATGCCTGAGTGTTACGCTGGTAATATTAATAGTAGTGCTCGTGACCACCCTGAAACCCAAGAGTTAAACATCGTGCGAAGATTGCTGAAATCATGGTCACCCCATTGACAATGTGTGTGAATTCAATTGGTTTGTGATTTGTGCGCACAAGAATTCGACATTGATATTCGTAGACCATTGATTCGAATGTAGACTGTAGCTGCATTTATTTAACACAATAATAATATCCGAATGTTATGGCTTGCGAGTATTTACATGCTACAAACATTTTTGTTTATCACAATGATGCATGATGTAAAAAGGTAGTTGTTCAAGAAGGCTGTGTTATGAACCAATGGTTGCACATGATTCATAAAGTTTTATAAGTAATCCAAAAGCCACTATATTTTCGTAGATATAAGTACATTTTTTTTTCTGCATATAGTAGAAATAAACATAAAAACTCATTTATATTTTGATTTATACACGTAATGATAATAAATAAATAAATAAATAAAATAAATAAATAAAAGTAATGTGTACGACAGGTATGTCAGAAACAATATTTGCTAGAGTCCCTAAGTATTGTTTCATCACCTACGAAAATATCGACTGTTGGGTTATTAACGGTGCTAATACATATTACCTTATGCAAATATGCTGGTCGAATATGTATTTAAATCATAAAGTTGTCCTTACATGAACAAAGTGTGCGAGTGACCAAAGTACATATCATTACACAAAACCTAGGTGTAAGAAAGTGACAGAACATTGAAGTGTAAATCGATTTTTTAGACCTTTATCAACTTTGGTCAAAATAGATTTAGAAGTGAAGTAAATGTCTTTACTCTAAAAGTCACAAGTCGATATACAATGACGAGATTGTATCTCTATTTACTCTAGTTATAAATAACTCTATGATTTAAATAACTACAATTTTCATGAGAACTTATTGTATGAGTAATATAGTTCATTTTATAACGCAGCCTTTTTGTTGGATGTCTATCAATGTTCGATAAGTATATTTAAACAGAAATTTAAAATAATACTTATACCATCTTGTAGGATGGAGTTCGAAGACAATATATATATGTTAAGTGCAATAATAAAGATTGTGCTTTTTAGGAAAAATCTAAGTTATCTTTATATTATATGAATATATTTAACTATTGTGTAAATATAAACTTTAAAAAGTTGTTAGTGAAATCATCACAATGTTTAAACAGGGCACTATTTTTGAAGTACACAAATCTCACTACAATATCCTTCTGCCCCAATGTTTAAATACTAATTATCACTTGATACATTTATATTTTAAATAATATATTATTAGCTTTATGCGGTTTGTTAACTACTTACTAAAGATTATTTAATACAGTTCTTTGAGAAATAAATTATATCATTCTAGTACATAGGCATAAGCTTTTTCTGTAAAATAATATAATATAACATGGTATGTAGGTACATATAAACCGTCACTGGCTCGCCATTTTTATAATGAGTCTTTTTCTGAACATGTAATAATGATGTAAAATAATTTATTATTACACTTCTATCGCCTTAAAGTATATTTATTATCAACTTTGCTTTCGTTATTTTGAATCAACAATATTGAATACTTATGTCATTATTATTTGATACTCTATAGAAAGTATACCTATACAATGACCAGTATTTTAGACTAAGTATTATACAACATTAATTATTGTACCTATACTATAAAGCCGAAATACCTCAATGGATATTTACATTAACAAAAATATGTCGTGCTATGTTGTCATTCCATTATCCTTTATTATTATACTAGCTGATGCCCACGGCTTCGCCCGCGTGGAATTTTGTTCCCGTTCCCGCAACCCTTGGGAACCTTTTCCCGGGATAAAAAGTAGCCTATGTGTTATTCCAGGTTCTAATCTACCCCTGTACCAAATTTCAACCAAATCAGTCCAGCCGTTTTTGCGTGAAAGAGGAACAAACATCCATCCATCCATCCAAACAAACTTTCGCCTTTATAATATTAGTAGGATTAGTAGGATTTAAGTCCAAAAATATAATATTGTACGCACACAAAGATTAAAGTGGATACGCAGTGCAATGTACAGTACACACAAAAATTAAAAATGTACATAAGAAAATTACATTCACAATGAGGGTAGACTTAAAAAAGTCGAATGATTAGTCGCATGTTGTACCAACCAAACCTTTACTACTTGTTTTCATCAAGAAACAGTTGTAAACATTATTTTGATACAAAACTGGTTGATGATTTGTCAAAAACTTGTAGCATATCTGTCAGAACACAAATACTTGTTTTATACATGTATTGAGACTGCATCAAACAAGTTTTAAAACCAATTTGCGTTTACACTGTAGTTTGTGACATGTTGCAACTTGTCAAATACGAACATATTATAAACGAGGGGTTATGATGATGCAGAAATAAGTATATTCTTGCGTTTGCCTAACATTTTACGGCCATCCCAATCCCGTATGTTGCTAGGTTCTTTCGGCTTTATAATAGGTATACTAAAACTAATTTTGTATAGTTTGTACAGCCTAACTATGGCGAGATGTCATAATGTAATTTCCTGTCGGCTGGCTTCCTTGGTATGAATTAGTACGTTGTCGTACAACCACTTTTTCTGAATTCCACATAACGATTAGAATACAGAAGAATTTCTTATCCTTCTGCACTACGATCATCCTAGTATGGTATTGATGAAGTGATTACGATGTAAGTGTTTATTAAGCTGAACTATTGTGTTCAGTTTGTAACAAACGTCTGTGATGGTAATGATGGGATAGTTAAGTCGAAATGTTTTTTTTTATTTGTTCTTTTTTGTGTTTATTTGTTTTTTATTCAGAAGTAAAACGGTGAATATGGCAACTGATTATAATCATTTTACTACATTGCATTTAATTATAGCATTTTGCATTATTCTTGAGGTGTAATTATTTAAAGTTTAAACTATAGCACAAATACAACATCTGTGATTAATTATTCATGTAGTTAAATCAATGCTGTTAATAGACTACTTCGCCGTTGCTTTCCTTCACGACGATTCGGCTTTTGCACTAATTTATTTAATCAAAAGACTGTGAAATATAATTTAATGCCATTTTCATTATTATTGAAGATTAATTTACATAATAGATGTCGAGAGGTCGAGATGAGACCATAATAGATGTTACGATTTATTTGTTAAAATGTCATTAGTAACGCCAATAACTAGCGGCGTATTACAAAGTTGTTTATTATTATACTGTTATCTTAAAACTACTCATGTTGTAAATATGTTTATAATTTCAAAAATTACATTTATATTTATTATTTCAATTTTTTTTTATTTGAGGCCTTATTTATTACACATAGCTTCATCATATCATAAATTCGTAGCATACGAAAAGTATTCTGGTTGTTTTTAGAAAGTATTTTTTTGCTAAATTTTGTCGGATAATTGTATCATTTCGCAATACAAACTGCTCTCGACTCTATATTGGATGCTATTGGATAAAAGTTCTACTGATTAATGTAATTAGATAAGTATAAAATACTACTTGCATGAGTTTACTTAGTTTCTGGTTAAATTAGATTTACATAGGTTGTCCATTAACATATACCTGCCGCATTTACAGTGTAGTGAGACCCTTTGTCAAACCACTGAGATTACAATATATGCCATTGAATATTAGACTATACTGCTATGCTGTTAAAGCCTAAAGTTAATTTGTGAAGAGAAAATGAGACTTATAAATTAAGTCTTTTTCATTTAATTTTCAACGTTATGTCAACGTTATTTCAATGAAGATAAAGGCGAAAATTTAATGGCAGTTTTGGTAGTCTCAGTGGTTTGGTAATGGTTAATAATTATCAGAATTGGGGTCCAGGTTGCTATACAATCCTGTTTGACACAAGCGATCAAATCAGCTAATTGGAAACACGAGAATACTTAGTAAGTCTACGTTGCTAATAGTAAAAATATTTCATCTTTAATTTTTAAACATTAATTTATACCTATATTCGATTTATTTTATTTTCTGCACACAATAGACATTATCTATTTATTCATCATTACATTGTAAATCAAACACAATTGACACTGATAATGATTAAATAAATATTATATCGATATAATTATTGGTAAAGTGCAAGGCAAATAACGCACACACTATTATAATGAACAGAAGCTTACAATTGAATAATTACAGTACATAATGTTTTGTGTTCTAATCATGGTTATACTGTGTAATAAGAGATTGAGGAGACTCGCCCGAGTGTTGCACTCGGGGCAAGTCTAAAGCGTACTGTTGCATGCTCACACCGTCACACGACATTCGCCGCTACAGAAGAAGATCATGATCCTTGTGTGCCTGCTCATACTTGGCATCGTCATCGTGGGCTACGTGTCCAGCTATTTCGTTTGAGCGGCCCACACTTAAAGAACGATCGCCAAATGCTCAAAGGTAATTAGTAAGTCGACGGCGAGCGCACGAGACTGTTCGGTGGAGACTTCAGTTATCGAAGGCTCTTAACTGCGACTGGTCTGCGTACGCTCGCTGGACATAGCTAGCTACTAATATGTGTTGTATTTGTCCACTGCAGAAGAAGATAATGATAATGCTGTGCCTGGTCGTCCTCGGACTCATTGCGGCTGGCTACGTCTATAGCATGTTCGCCTAAACGGGTGAAGGGGGCAGGTTTGATGCGAACATTTCGACTTTATAGATCGCAACCTTAGTTAGATATTTGATATTGCGATGTAGTTATTTCATTAAAAAGCCATGCTTTACTACTTTAGACGCCGATTGTTTGATATCAAAATTCATGTATTCGATATATTAAAACAAAGAAATTTGAACATCATTTAGTGAGTTCAGTACAGTCTAATATTACATTGATGGCTTCTGCAGCAAAATCGCCGCATTTTTATAGTTATTGGGGTTCGAAATTTGCATGAGTCATTCGGAGAATTATTCTTATGCTCATTCATAATGTATAGAACAACCAGGATTGTTTATATTTTGCCACTATTTTTAAGCGTAATAGTTGCTGTAAGTTCAGTGAGGATTTATCATTATACAAATTCCGTTTTGAAAATTATCATAGAAATATTTGTACATTCTGAAACTGCCTGCTCGCTTATATTGTTTGACATCAACATAACAGTATCTAATTATTAATGTAGGTAATTTATTATCCATGCACATAAATAATTTCGCACCTTTTTACATTGTTTAATACCTAATTAGGCTTTATGATTGAAATATATTTAATCGAGCAATAGGTAGAAGAGAATTCTAACAGAAATCGAATCATACAAGTTCGCGATAGGTCGGCATGAGATGAGGTCTGAGATCATAAAAATCTAGTGATGTGCATCACATAGGTACATTACCAGATATCGATATGGATATTTTTAGTAAGAGGACTGTATTACCACATCACCATCCAATAAACTGATTATACTAAAAATTAATACAAACTTTACAATAGTTTGTTTCTCGGTCTGCATAAAATCTTTTATTTAATTATCTAATTATATATAGGTACCTATACCTAATTGGCATTTTGTTTGATACTTATCATATTATGTGTAGAAGACTCAACATGGCGTCACTTACTAGGCATAATTATTATCCAACAACAAACTTGAGCAAGATTTGAATCGATGAACGCGGTCGATGGGAACTCTTGTAGTGCTAAACGCTGTGCACAATTCATCTCATATCCAGATTTCCATGTCAGACTTGTTGCGAACGGACAATCATTTACTTTTGTGTGATTTACTTTCTTGAAGAAATAAATTGAACATCTAATTAAACAATGGGTTACTTACACTTCTTGAAAGTAAACCTTCGTATCTAAATTCTAATATTTCGAAGGTTTTACGAATCAATATCAAAATATAAGATTCGAAATCTTCCTTAGAAGCTAATTTTTATGCTTCGATATTTGTGCAGGTGCCATAAAAGCTTATTAAAATAGGTTAGTAGTTAATTGAGGTCAGATTTCTTACTATGGTGAAGTGTAACGAGATTTAATGTGTTTTAGGACCGTCGTGCAAAGAACAATCATCGCGCATATCTCGGTGCCTGCGTCCCACGTTTCTGCAATCAACCTTCACCAACAGTGCGAATCATTCTTGGTACAATCTACTTATTTGTCGTCTGTAACATTCAATCTTTCTTCAATTACTCATATTGTGAGATACATCATAGGTACGAATGTTCGACGAATCGTTGGTAACAATCGATCGGTTGTAAGATCACTACGTACCACTGGTTCCATTTTGTAGCGATCACACAAAATAATAATCGTTCATTTACATACGAAAAATAATTATAATTTAGTGCGCAATAATCAAATATACATATTGTTAGTTGATACGTACATTATATAACTAGTATCTACACGCATAACAATGTTTAGAACTTTATAAATACTCTGTTTCCACCGAATATCCTTCAATATACAAATATTTTAAATATTTAAAGTGTTTAAAATGTTTGACAGAGAAATGTTAGCAAATTATTTATCTCGGGTTTTGATATTTATCACAGAATGGTTACTAAGTCTCCATATGTGAATATAGTAAGTTTAAGTAACGTGATAAAAAGTTTTGACACTATCCTCTTCATGTAAACAATAAGTCTCAATAATTTATGTTCAATCGTGAATAGTTTAACAACGTTATTAGGTTAGAGGGGATGGTGAACAGTAGTACCCGTATACCCTTTTGAAATTTTGTCATGTTACGAGAATACGTTAGTTCGGTGTGTGAATCAGTATTTGGGTATACGGGTTAGATACGATATCGTTAGGTACTACCTCATGACCTTCGCGTTTGCGCAAGTTATCATCGATACTTGCGATTGTGGTAAGCACGAGAGGAATCGTGTAGTGTGCAATAAAGTGCTCACGGTCGTGTCCGCCCGTGCAATAGTTGCCAAAGGGCGGTAAGGCGCAGCGGAGATAAGACAAACTGTGTAATAATTCTCCCTTCACCTACGGTGCTAAACAGTCAATTCTTACACAGGTTCGCTCTCCTCCACTCCGCCCCGCCCGAGTGGCGTGCGAGTCGTGTGAGTCGTGTAAAGCTTAGCGCAGGCGAGCCACGGCGCGTGGTCACGCTTGCACTCGCAGCATATCGCGCCGGCGCGTGCCGTCGCCATAGCAATAATGAAGTTCGATTACAATTGTAAAATTGTTTAAAACTTTCGAATGTGTGATAGTAGTTGCAGTTGTTGTTTAGTTAACTTTATAATAATAATGAATTGTTAATGTGAATGTAACTTTTATTAAACAGTAAGAGTACTTTGAACTTTTCAAAATAATAAATAGTGTAAACGACTCTAAAATTTTGGCGCTTTTCGATCAAATTTATAGTTGAGTAAATATAAATTTTAATTTAATACCTTTTAAGATGCTCTTCGTTGTACAGTAAAACATAATGTAGCCGTTTTAGCTAGGATAACTTTTTTAATAAATTTGAAGTGCAGTCTTCAGCAATATAAGAATAGTTGTCGAACAGTATTTTCTGTTTGTAATATTGAATTGTCGTAGAAATGTTCACTTGAAAATTTAAGCACCAAACATAAATTAGCAATTTCCTATAAGAGAATAAAATTATGTATAATTAAACGATGAATATGTAGTAAAATGGCATATGTACTTATGTATCGAGCGGCGCGAGTGACTAACGGCACTAAGCACCCCGCCAGTCCCCGCCTCGCGCCCGCTCGTTCTCTAGTCTGCAGTTGAATATTTAAGAACAATGAAGCAATGTTAATTTTAACATTATAGCATAATTAGATTTTTATCCCTAAGAGTAGGATTTCATCTAGTTGCCTTCGTAACAGTAGAGAAATTAGGTGATAACCTTTTCTCTGAATAGCTTCATTGTAACGTCATCGAGGTCAGCCGCGTCTCTCCACTAGCCAGTCAATTGTGTCGCTTGTCTTCCCGCGGGTACCGCCCGCCGCCGCCGACCGCTGCCCTCATGCTCTATACTGACATCGCGCTGACACTAGCTAGTCGCATCAAATCTCATTGTATCTCTAGTTTAAGTATTATATAAATTGGTCTCGAAGCGAGGCTGCGTACCTGACACCAATCTAACGTTAATGGTAGTAAGGGGCAGTGCCCTGCCCAACCCCACTCCGGGAACACTAGCACAAGTGAGTCGCTCCCGCGTTGCGTCGGAGCGCGAAGGGTTCCGTAGCCGACGCGTGATCGTTATTCTCGGGTGACTGCTGCGAAACTCTTCGTATTCCAGTTCTTATTTGTAAAAATAAATCGTTAGAGTAGGTATAACCGAACTTCTAGTCAGCTTTTATTAATCTCTATTATTCTAATAATATCAATCGTAATATTGCAATTGTATCTTCTGTTACTAGTGTACATATAAGTGATGTTCTCGTGTTCAAAAATCAGCCGCGGGCCACGCACCTAGCGCCGACCCGCGCCGCGGTCCCGGAACGCGTGAGTACGTCACAGGTGTCGCGTAACGCGTTCCGGCACGGGCGTTATTACAAATCTCAATACTATCGTAAAGCATAGATATTTTCATAATCAATAGTATGCATTGTTGATTGGATTGCTAATTTTGTATAAGTACGTACACAATTAGTATAGTTTATATACTTATGTGTCAATTCTCATAGCATTTTATTACATAACAGATGATAGCTAGTAAGTGTTAAACGTAATCCAAAAATGAATACAGTGCTGTTTATTATGCTTATTGAGCAATTTGAGTTCTGTAATATGAATGAGTGTTAACCAAACTCATTTATTTTCGCTCTTGCCCGTCTATGTAATAGGGTCACTATAAATAACAGCATGCATATATACTCAATTAAAATATATCTAACTCATTGAAATCATTGATGATAATAAAGAGTAGTTCTGATTATTTACTGAAGCACCTAGACATTTCACTTGTTAAATAAGAATGTGAAACAACGAACATTAAAATGATGCTATGAACTTTCTTTACACCCATAATATCGCCTCAAGTTTTTACATAGTTATACATATCTATTTAATGGTGTAATAAGTCATTTGAATAATTTGCCTGCAAAAATTGCTAGATATTCGGAACTTGATATTGGAAGTTACAAAAATAATGTTACTATCGACAATGTTAGAAACTAAAAATTACATAACAGCCTATTTAGCTTTTGTTCTGTGTAACTTTAACTTTATTAATAACCATAAATAACTTCATTATAAAGTCACTGAGATAATCACTATCTGCATACTTCACTGATGTGCCCAAGTACCTATCTATGTATGTAGATTATATTCTGCTGGTAGTATAGATAAGGTACTTTAATATAAGACCATGATGCGGATACCTCAAACTGCCCTGGCTAGGAACTATACCTAGTCTTCTGCAAAACATATTATTTAGCAGTAGAGTCGCTAGACTTCAATTTGTAGTTAAATGTTCGTAATTAACAAATTTCCACAATTGTGCTTTATTCTTTCTGGATCTTTGATGTTGCTTGGCGTTGAATGATGTAAAACTTTATTATAAAATATTATATTAGAGTTTATAATTTATTTTAAATCATGTTATTTTCATATTTAGTTTAGGCAAAAAGTTATATTAGTTTAGTACCGTTTTAAGAATGTTTCTTGTACTATTACTACTAAGTACTATAAAGTACCTACTTCAAAATTTATACGGATTCCCTTTAATAAATTTGTCTACTAATCTTGTAAAGAAAAACTGAATGCCTACAATTGTAACAACTACAAATTAAATGTGCATAACGTATTAACAGTGAGTTTCTGGACACATAAAATTCAATTAGATTGGTTTTCTAGTCATATTATTCTGTATGTAGGTTATCAATCTGAAATTCTCTCATAATTATAAAATAAACGGTGTTTTCTGCTGTATTTGTTGTTTTATTTTATTAAAATCGTATGACTCCCTTAAAAGTTAATATTCCGGTGTAGCCACGTTAATTTAGATGAAATAGCATAATTTACACTATTTATCTACTAAACAAATACATATAGAAAGAAATGAGCTTATTGAGAAAATATTTTTTAAATAAAATCAATACCTATGTTCAGCAGTAATCTCTGTTATCATGATGGGCCTATTATATAGCAAAGTGGCAGCAAACTTGATGCTAACGATATCTTTATCGACCCTTGAATTATTCACTGCAGAAATTAGATTATTTCTAAAAAAGCAATCTGTTTTTGTTCTGTGTTGCCTGGGTGTTTATTGGTTTTTTATATTTTTTATATTGTACTAGAGCAACCGGGAGGAAGAGTTCAAATCCACCAATCGTGTTAAAAAAGCTGTACCTACTATACTTTGTAAAATATAGCTTGGGTCCTATGACAGATGTCAAAATGAGGTTCATAGGGATGTCCGAAATTCGATGAAAATGTCGGTACTATCAGCTATTATTGATGCATGTTACATATAATTAGGTTTAATTTAATTGTATGTATGTATTTAATTGTAATGAGAACGGAATATACGTAGCATACAAGGCGTCGGCACTCGTACTGATGAGAATGAGTGGAGTGGATCAGTGGAAGTTCATATCAAACAAGATGTTGGCGCGTGTATATTTTGCCTATATCATGGCCCAAGAGCCAAACGCGGCGTGTCTTCTTACAAAATCCAAAAACAGGTTCAAGGCGTTGATGGATTGAATGTAGGATTTTATTTACCTACTCAATATTATATTGAAATATAAATATTATTATGATATTAAAATATCTAAGCAATAAGATTAAATTCTAATTATTTTTTTCTTATATTAATTTCATTTTCGAATTAAGCTTTATTCAAAATATCGATAGTTCAAGTATGTGGTCACGATGATTCATCGCCCATCACTAATTAGCTCGGTATGCCCATAAAGTATGACATTGACAGCTACTACATTCAATAATAGAAAATTCAAGACTTCATGTGCGAGATTTCATTGACAGCTGTCATAGAACCCAAGCTACATTTTACAAAGTATAATAGAGAATTCATAAAAAGGCGTAGCTATCTTGACAAGCTAAAAACATACTCCATCAAACCATCACCGAAGCCGAGGATGATGAATACGTTGCATGTTTTAATTATATATTATGAATATTTATTAATGATATAGCCGGAAATATACTAAGAATATTATTTTTAATGTAATATGAATGGTGCACATTTTTTCTCATTTTTAAGAGTTAATTTCACAGGGCGACGCTAACGCACCTGTATAAGGAATAACAGCGTGCCAAGGTCACCAAAATCTATGAATGCTTCGCGCCCCGTCATTCATAAATTTTTCTATACTTTTACTACAACTAGCATACTAGTGACGTACTTCAAAAAAGAAATTTATCGACGAACGATGGGACGAAGACTGCTTATTTAAAATTTATTATTCATAATGATTATAAAGAATTGCTAAAGTGAATTTTCTTATAACAAATACCTATGTGGTTTTAAAGGTATTTGATTTCGAAAATTGAAACGAGCAGCTGGAAAACGGTCTTTGTGTGAGTGACGGCATGATTTCTTAGTAAGTAGTGCAAATGCATGAAGTGCAAGAGAATATAGCATTTATCTCGGTCCCGATTGTATTTTGTTGCGTTTACGTGTATGATTCATTCAAAAAATAAAAGTCATTTGATACTAATAATATATTATTATCATCTCATAATATATTATTATCTCATGAGTGTAGAATGTTACCGTTCTTTTTAGGTTAATACACGTTAAAAGCTAGTAAACCCTTTCGTATTAGTATGCGTAAATCGAAAACTTCCACGACAAGAGAAGGCACAGCACTAACGTAGTAACACGTCCATTCATAAAAAATGGAACGTAGGTAAAGACACAGCGTTTCGTAGGTAGGGCCCATCCCCTCCCTTATACATCAATGGTTAATTTACTTATTCTTATTTTATCTTGCAACACTGCACTCAATGTCATTATTGACAATCAAATCTGATCAAGTCAATTTGTTTATTGCTTGTTGTGTACAGTACATATTTTGCTTACTTTAAAATAGAAGTTTCAGAAAACGTTTAAATAATTAAGCAATATGAACGCACCACCTACATTTGAATCATTCCTTTTGTATGATGGAGAAAAGAAGTAAGTTTGGTATTTATTCTAACCTTTGTAAGATGTTATTCATAATTATGACTTAAACTGAATAACAAATCCTGTATTTCAGGGTGCAGAAAGAAGAAGACACTAAAGTTACTAACGCTGCTATATTTACTGTAAATAAGGAAGATCATACACTCGGCAACATGATAAGGCAGTGAGTTTCATCATGCTTACTCAACACACTGTAGTTAGACGTTGAAGCTATATTAAAATGTCAATATTCTATATTTTGTTACGTTTTAGCCAGTTACTCAAGGATCCAAAAGTGTTATTTGCGGGTTATAAGGTGCCTCATCCATTGGAACACAAGTTTGTACTGAGAATTCAAACAACTTCAGATTACACTCCGCAAGAAGCATTCATGAACGCTATTACCGATCTAACGTCTGAATTGTCACTTTTTGAAGAAAGATTCAAGGTTTGTGCAAGTGCTTGATGTGTATTCGCAATTACAATATACTAGGTGTGCTCTGCTGTTTTTACGGTTCCATACCCGAAGGGTAATAAGGGAACCCTATTAATAAGACTTTGCTATCTGCGTACTACAACTTTCAGTGGAGACACCATTGACTGGGTGGATGATCAGCCCAGCCATTTTACCCATTTCCCTTATAATATAACAACAGGTATAGATGTTATATATAGATGTTCGTAAGACAACTAGAACCTACGACTTAACATTCTCTGTGAAGCATAACCAAAGCAATGAAAATGCCCATATCCATGCATAGGAATATATGCGTTGAGTGGGAATCGAATCTGCACCTCTTGTCTAGTGGTCGCATTCACTAACACCATGCCACAGAGGCTGTCTAGTCATGCCTAGTCTAGGCATTTAAAATTTTCACTGATGATGTATCTCTGCTGCCACTATAACAACAAATAAATTATTAAAAACAATGGTATGAACTCTCCTTCTGTGAGTCCAACTCCTACTTTTTTTCCACTACTAAATCATTATTGAGAGAATTGTCATGTATTTTGACTGATCTAAGATTATGCCAACCAATATGGGATTGTATTTTTTATGAGCAGTAGACCTATTTTCAGTCAATGCAAAGTTGAACATCACCTGTGCATTGGTCTTCTGACAGTGTTTATGTATTGCAAATTAAAATCAGTAATATTATGTATACTTCGCTGTTGCAAATGATAATCAAATATTTATTGTTTCAGGAGGCAATAAAAGAAAAGAAGGAAGGCTTAGATTAAATTTTTTTTTTAGGTAATTAAGGATATAAATAGGTGTAATATTTTGAGTAATAAAACTTAAATAAATAGGATATTTTTATTTTTCGCCCTTTTACAAGCAATACTATAGGGTAATGCAGTATAAAGTATATTTTATCTTTTTTATTGGGGTGTGTGCTCTAGAGCTATCGCGGACACTTGATCCTATTCAAAATTCAACATTCAAAAATTATTTATTCTGTATAGACCATTAAACGGCACTTATAAGACGTCAATATGAACAATATTTTATAATTTAGTGAGCAAATAGACCACTGGTTCGAAACACAGCCTGAGAAGCCTCCGGCAAGAAACTCAGCAGGCTTGTGTATCTTGCTAAACTTGTGTATCATCCACATAATTTTGGATTTCTTCTTCTTCTTTTCTTAGAGGGCAACACGTCAACCCAATTTAGGGGACAATCTTGCCAGTGTCGAGTTGGGAATTTTCTTATATTTTGTCATAAGTATTGTTGGAATGATTGTTGTTGATGATGATGATGATGATGATGATGATGACGATGGCGGATGATAGTTGCCCTAGTAAAGTAGTGGAGACTTTACTAGAAGCTTTTCTTAGGCAGATTTTGACATCAGCACGAAAAATCACAATTCACTACAATATTCCACTCTCCTACACTTGTGTGCTTTGTCCAAGCCGTTATGTCTAAAACTCCACCATTTTTACACATAAAAACTCGAATGAACACCAAATTTAAAAAATAAAAAAACACAGCAGCGCTATAACACTTTTCGCGTTCCCGCCAGAACTCTTTTGGATTTCATAATAAGCTTTTTGGCATAGCTTCTTTTTTTTGGATTAGGTCGGATCCTTTGTGTCCAAAATTAGGTTTTAATTGTGTCATTCAATTATATTACTATTTTGTGAAAAAAGAAGTACAGACGATGTTTGATGTTTTAACCTTATTTTATATCATGATTATTGATATCGGACCTCTGAAAAATAATTATAATTACGGCATGCTACATGGCCATTTGACAGGTTTTGCTTGTTTTCTCTTTTTTGGTATGTGAAGTTTATATTCTTGTGCCAGGCTCGCCATATCCTTCTTTAGTTAATATTAAGCGCACAGAAAAAGAAAAAACAAGCAAAACCAGTAGTCATAACAGCAATCATTGCATGCCGCAACTATAAGGACATTTTAATAGCAAGTATAGTATGTGTGGGTATAAATTAACAGTGGCTTGCATTTTATAGAGACAAATAGACACTACAGTTTCTCTTTTTCTCTACGCAGTGAGATAAGCATGTTGTAATGTCTACCTATTACTATAAACCCAACCCTGTCTAAAACCATGTGCAGGCCACTGTAAATTAATTTATACCAATAGGTAAATGAAGGAGATGTAAGAAAAAACACCATTAATTTCCATTGTTTATTGTTTTAAAACCGCAATATTCTTAGTATGCATCAATTAATTTTAGTAATTCAAATAAGTTGTAGTCATTGTAGAATCATGATTGTGATGTTAGACCAATATGTGCCAGAGATAGAGCATTTCTCAATATACATTATATCCAGATAATGCATAAGAAAAGTGTAATACCGTTCACCTAATAATGAATAATAACATATCATGCATGATTTACTTAATATTAAAAGATCAAAGGTATTTATTTACAAATATTTACCTAACACATAATTACTATAAAACAACACTGTTACCATGGACATGGTACACAATAATAAATAATAGCCAACTAAAACGATTAACAACAATAACAGTAACATTAAAACTATCCATCAATAAATAGGCTATTTAGAAGGTTTCTTCTTCATCACAGTTCTCCGTTGCATGCCCAAATACTGAAAAAAAAAAATAGTTTTCAGTTAGTCTGTCGACAGCCTCTTTTTTTTTTTTATACCACTTAGGTGGAAGACAAGCGCACGGCCCACCTGATGGAAAGCGGTCACCGTGGCCTATGGACGTTTGCAACACCAGAGGCGTCACACACGTGCTGCCTACCCTGTAGAAACCTTCTTATGCCCTTCTTGAAGAACCCCATATTGTAGTCGCCTGGGAAAACCACGGCAGGGAGCTCATTCCACAGCTTGAGCGTGCGCGGGATGAAACTCCTTTCATACCGCACAGTGCGCACCGTTTCCGGTCGTAGTGTGTGAGGATGAACTCCCTCTCTATGGCGAGCGGTGCGATGATAGAAAGTAGGTGTGGGCATCATGTCAAACAATTCTTCTGAACACAGGCCATTATACAGGCGGTAGAACACACACAGTGAGGCGAAGTCCCTCCTGATGTTCAGTGGTTCCACACCGCCTGAGAGTATGGGATTGTCGACGATCCTCAGCGCCCGCCGTTGTACCGAGTCAAAGGGGTCAAGCTGGCATGCAGGCGCCCCGGCGAAGAGGTGACAGCAGTACTCCATGTGGGGCCGAATCTGTGCCTTATAAAGAAGGAGTCTTTGCTCCGCAGTGAAGTACTGCTTCGCCCTGTTGAGCACTCCTAGTTTCTTTGATGCCAGCCTAACCATGTCCTCCAAGTGACTGCGGAACTGGACATCGCTCTCTCTCTTTCATCATCGACCTCTGTGGTAGTGGTAGTGAACGGGGTTGCTACGCAGGAGGTGCGGGTTCGATCCCCCGCTTATCGAAAATATTTGTATGCATGAATATGAATATTTGCATTGGACGTGCCTCGGAGATCACGTCGTCTGTCCCGGTTGTCTAAGGCCTTATTGTAGAGAAAATGTCGACTGCTGCAAGACTATTCAAAATTTTGTTATGCCTACTCATACACATTATTATTAATAGACCCACAGACACCTTCATTACCACGTTACCCAATTAAAAATGCCATGATTGGGGGTCAGACGGCAGTCAGCTCGTAAAAGTAAAAATAAACCAACTTAAGAAAAGAAACGTTGAGAGCATGTCCCTAGTCCCAAATTTGAATGTTTGAACGACGACGTTCCCAGTTGTATCCAAAGCTTTTTGTACTCCGGAGCGAGACGAGACAAATTTCAAATGGGTAACCTTACATAAATAACCGAGGCAGTGTGCGGTTCTAGTCCAACATAATCGGCGCCGATGACTGACGGGGAACTATCAGAGGAAATTTCCGCACGACAAAAGTCGATCCTCTCTCCTACTCTTCTTCTTGATTTAGCTTATCTTGGTTTTGCTCCGATAGACTATACCCACCTTCACAAATATCGCAGTAGGGTCGTGGAGGCGGAGGTACGCGGCGGTTGGCGGGCGAGGCGGGCGGAGGTGCGTCGGGCTCGGCCGACTGACGCGGGCAGTCCTCCGTGTCGTGCGCGTCAAACACGTCACATATGTCGCAGAACAGGCGCGGAGCTACGGCACGGGGCTTGCGACCGTTCCTGCTCGAACAATTGAAAGTAAAGTTATTGGGTTACCGATTAAATGGCTATTGCCTATGGCAAACGGCTGAAAATATATTAATGAATTTCTTCGAAATTATACTTGCTACATTCAATAAATGATTAGAAAAATAGAATATTTTTTGACCAGAAATTTTGAGGTCCGTCGTCATATACCTTCAAAATCATAGTTTTCCTGGTTATGCTCTAGGTCCTGCGCCTTAATTGCAACGATTTCATGTATTCGTCGCTTGGTCCTCTACGGAACAATGATTTGAACTTCATCATCTTGAATTTTATAACATTTTTCGTTTTCGTATCACTAATCGAATAAGTTCGGTTTCATTTCGTTATTTCACACTTTCTGTTGCGTAATCGGGGGTTTAATTAGTGTATTGTTCTGTTTTCTCCACGGAATATTTAAATTTTTGTGTTCTTTTCACCGAAGGTAATCGAAAACAGTTATTAAATGCCTTGCCTTAAACTTTAGTGTATAACATTGATTTACAATAAGTAAACTTACAAGAGTGGTAGTTCCGTGGTATCAGTACCACCTTCCAGCGCTTGGACTCTTGCCATTAGCTGCTCATTCTTGCGCTGCATATCCACTATCACCGAGTTCAAGAAGCTCACTTGGCCGTCTAATATCTCTTTGTCATCCGTACTCCTGAAGAATAATAGATAATTAAGCTAAATATCTAGGGCCTTACCATCACCTCTAAAAAGTGATATTATTTCAATCTTACTTTATTTTCACTGTGATTCGGACTCAGGTGTGAGTCATCCGTCGATATTCGTAAACCAAATGTAAAATCTAACAAATAAATGTACCTACATACAGTAAGAGATACTGTTTGACCAATTGTAACTGTGTAACACTTATATTTTATGTATGATGAAGGTCCAATTCTCACTATGGAAGTGAAGCAAGATTGAAATAATATTAAGAGCTGGTGGTAGCCCCAGGTTCAATGCATATCGGATATCTCCAGAGATCTAGGCCATAGGCTTCGAGCCTACTCTATCCCTATTTTAAAGAGCGTCGATGATTTGTAACTGATGTTATCGCGTATTTTCTAGGTTCTCTAGCAGTATCATTAATAATCAAAGCTGACCCAAGGAGACTCCGAAGTGATGGCGAACAGAAAAGTTCACCTTTCGCTTGCTGGTGTATTAGCTATTATTCCAGTAATATTAAATGGGTCGAATCATTAACTTACACCTGTGCCCCCGCATCGCCTTGTCCCAACACACCCACAGCCGTGTTGTCATTTTTGTCACGTATTTCATTGGACTTAGCTGATATCTCTTTTTGTAGAAGAAGTTTCTCCCGCTCCGATATTTCTATTCTGGCTAATTGGTTCTGAAAAATACAGTAAAGACAATAAGAATATTAAAATTCTATGTATAGTGTTTAGTTAGTTATGTACGTGCAAAAATAATTATGTTACAACATAAAAACTGTACCTTAATTTCCTCTTGTAACTTGTTAATGAAATCATCTTTCTGTTTCAAATCTTTGACTTTGTTTTCTACGTCTGCTTTGAGATTTTTCACTAACGTTTCGTTATTGGCTACCGTTTCCTTTGCATATTGATTGGCTCTTTGTAGTTCTGCTGTCAACTTCTCTAATTGTTTATCTTTTTCAGAGTCAGTGCTCTGTTGTACGGTCATTAATTCAAGTTTTTGTGTCAATTCTAATAATTGTTTTTCTGCATCTGTTAATTTTTGCTGCAATTGATTTTGTTTTTCTATTTCAGCTGCAATTCTATCTTTCGATTCTTTTAATTGTTTGTCATAGTCATTCAGTTTATTTTTAAGTTCCTCTTTAGTTTGCTTACTCTCCTTTTTGTATTCATTGAATTGTATTTGCAATTGTGTGTTTAAATCTTCATAGTTAACCTTTTGGGCGTCATTGATATTAGTCAGTTGTTTGATATCATTTTCAGCCTTTTCTAAAAGTCGTTTTAATTCTATCGATTCTTCCTGGTATTGCTTTTCAAGTTGTTCTAAGCGTTGTTTTAATGCTACAGGTTCTTCTCTAGCTTCTTTTTCAGACTTTTCTAAATGCTCTTTTATTTCTCTAATTTCTTTAAGTTCTTGACTTTTAACTTCATTTTCTTTTTGTAAAACTTCTACCCTTGCTGTTAGAGATTCTATCCTATCTATGTTATTTTGAATACCTCTACTATTATTTTCACGATGAAGTAACGCCATCTCTATTAATGCTTCATGTGTTCCTGAGCGCAAGGCAGCATCTGTTCTAGCTATTTGTGTATCTCTATCTCGTATTTCAGCTTCCTTGCTTGTTATAGTTTCTTTTAAGTCCACAATTTCTAGTTGCAATTTCTGTAAATCAGTCTCATTTTTAACATTCAGAGATTTGAGTAAATTATCTTTTTCCTGTACTGTTTTTGTAAGCTGATCTAGTTCCGATAAAGTTTCATTATACTTCGTTTCTAATGTTTGTTTATCTTGAACTAAAACAGATAGTTCTTTTCTCAAAGAATCTAATTGAATAAGTTGTTCTTTAAGGGCGTTTTCTTCAGCAGATGAATTTGATATAAGAGTCTCATATCGTTGCTTCATTTCTGTAGTTTCTAGTGCTGCATTGTTTAGTTTTTCTTCTAACTGTTTTTTCATGTCTGTTACTTTATTAAGTTCATCACTTATTTGATTAAATTGGCGATCTTTTTCTATCAAGATTTCTGTATTTGATTTAACATCGACTTCTAGCATTTCTAGTTTTAATGTAAGTTCTTTAATACTGATTTGTTTCTCTTCTAATAATTCTTTCAATCGAACCTCTTCTGCTTTATGTTTGGTAGATTCCTCTGTAATAGCTGCTAAATGATTTTGTAATTGTAATAATTCTTTCTCATGGTGCTCTTTTTGATTATTTAATTGGGCAGTCATGTCGTCTAAAATTTTTTTCAGAGAATCTTCATGTTTCCTAGCTTCTTCTAGTTTATTATTCAAATCGTTTTGTGCTTCTGTCAATTGATCTACTTTCTCCATAAGTTTGACTTCGGACGTGGCACCTTCTGCTTTTAAAAGAGTAATTTCTTCTTTGTATCTATCAATGTCAATTTCTAATTTCTTGCAAATGGCTTCATGGTCGTGGTTTTGCTCAAGCTCTTTCACCTTAAGGGCTTCAATTTCATTCTTTAGGATTGTATTCTCATCAAGAAGTTTATCATTATTGGATTGAAAATCCTTAAGACGGTTATTAATGTCAGTATTCAGGGTTTCAAATTCTTTCAGTTTACTATCTGCCTCTTTCAGTTTTTCAATATTTAAGTTTACAGAATCAACTAGTTGTCCGCGTTCTACTGAAAAGTCCTCTTGTATTTTTAACAATCTTTGTTTCAGCTCTTGTTCAGTTCTTGCGTAATTATTAATTGTTTCTCTTTGCTTATCTTTAAGATCTTGTAGTTCATTTTCAGTTTCCCTTAAGTGTTGGGACAATTTGTTGAACTGTTCGTTAGAATCTGTTGTCTGTCCAGTCAAATTCAAATACTCTGATTCAACCTTTTCTTTCGCCCTTTGTAACTCTGCAGATTTTTCGTTAGCACTTTCTAATTGGCGTTTATATTCACTAACTTCTAATTCCATTGTAGATATTTTAGATTTAAGCTCATTATTAGATTGAGTTAAGTCTTTAAGAGATTGTTTAAGTTTTTCATTTTCTTCTTTTAGCTGTTTTAATTCGTCTACATTAATTATAAATTGAGAATTCAATGCATCAAATTCAACTTTGGTCTGGTCCAAAGTTAGCTTGTGACCTTCAATTTCTTTCAGGAGCTGCTCTATTTTGGAATTTCGTTCATCTATCTCTTTCTTATGCTCTTCAGCTATTTTACTATGTTTAATATTAAAATTAGCCGTTACTTGCTCGAAGTCATCCTTGAGTTTAATTATTTCCTTATCTCTTTCGTGTATAGTTTGTTTGTACTCACTAACAAGTTGTTCTGATGAGTTAGTTGATACACTTAACTCCGACTGTAGCTTTTCATATTCCTTAACTTTTGTGTTTAGACTCTGTTGTAATTCAAATATCTCTGTTTTATTCTTTTCGTTTTGTAATGAAACCTCATTTAACAAGCCTTCATATTCGTTGACCTTGTTATTATGTTCGGTTTTGATAGCATTCATTTCATCCTGTAGAGTTTTGAAAGCAACTTCTTGCTTTTTCTTTGAGTCTTCCAGCTGTTCTAAATCTAATATTTTGGCGCTAAGTTCCATTCGTAGTTTTGTGATTTCTTTATTATGATTTACTTCATGCTCTTTGCTTACACCAATCACTGAAAAATTATATTATATTTTAGTTTTGAAACGATTTAATGAAATAAAATTAATCTGGTACATACTCAATCATCTCGTAATAACATAACATTACATAATTACCTTTATTTAATTCTAGAGTTTTATCGTCGACAGCAGCTTGCAATTGAGTTAATTTAGTATTTAAATCTATAACTAGTTGGCTGTTTTCCTTATTAAATCTTTCTAAATTTTGTTTTTCAGTCTCTAATTTTGACTCTGCTAATTGCAGTTTACCTGTTAATACAGAGACTTTAGTTTCGAATTCTGTCTGCGCGATAGTCATTTTCGTTTTAGCTTCGTTTAATGCTCTCTCTGAATCATTCTTAACACGCGTAAGTTCGTCAGACATGCTTTTACTTAATGAATCTTTTTCGTTCTCTTTTTCTCTAAGGAGAGCGTAAGATTCATCTAACAGTTTCTGCAGCTCCGAAGATAAAGCTGAAACACGTATGAAACATATGATTAGCATATTTATAGTTATAATAATATATTGCACACAGCCTAATCTTCTAACCATAGATGCTTTACTGACACCTCAAGGGGTTTTCGAGTTATAATGATTAATATTTATAGTATATTGCAATGCCATTTTACTGAGAATCACTTAGCTGATCCAATAACACCGCCTTACTCAGGCACAACGTCTTCTCTCGCAAATATGTATGCAATATAAATTCCCGTTACGTGAAATTTTAAAATTTAGTATTTCATTATGTTAACAAGTAAAACAAGGTACTAACTCTGAGCAGCGTTGAGTTCTTCCTTGTGTTGTCGCTCGGCTGCGGCTGCCTCGGCATTACGCTGTTGCTCCATGACGCGCAAGGCAGCTGCGTTCGCCTCCACGCGTGTTCTCTCCAAGTCGAGCTCCACTTCAAATTGACGGATGGTCTGCTGGCGGAGCGCCAACTCTTGCTAACATTAAAAGTTGAGGATTAAGCATACAAGGTAACATCAAACGGTATACATGTACCACACATCTTCACTTTGCATTCACACATTGCCATCTGCATAGCAAAAGGTATGTAGTGTTGCAAGCGTCAAGCCCGAAAAAGTTACTTGAATTTTTATTTTTTATTTTTATTGAATTGATGTGATTGATGTGAATGAATTCAATTCATGCACAATTCAATTCGGTCGCTATGAGATACGCAGATAAAATGGTAATTCTTTCGATTAATGATAATTGATAAATCTAATTTGGCATCTAATACTTTTTCACGTCATGGTCTTCTGTAATCTAAGTTTCAGTCAAATTCGTCCAGGCCCAGTAGGATGTAAGTTGCCTACATGCTTAAAATATTCTAACCGCCTATTCATGACGTCACTTACCTCCATCGCAAGTCGAAATTTCTGAAACCAGAAAGAATATGTATTAAAGATATAAGTTAATACAAAGAATTCCAACGATTAAGCTGTCCGTTGACTTTATTGTATAAAAACAATAAAGTTTAACTTACATTATGATCTTCTCTATTAATATTCTCTTCTTCATTTCTGAACATGAGGTCTTCCACTTTCTGTTTCTCATCTTCTAGCTGCTTGGCGGCCTTGTCCAGTTCAGCTTTCAGCTTATTGTTTTCTGTCGACGTCTGTAAATTAGAAATAATTTTAATGAAATTTTGGTACGACACACGAATAGCACACCATGCAGCATAATTCCTTCTTAATGTCGATATAGAGTGCGGTAGTACTTCCTTAGCAGGACCAATAAAGTCTTGCAGGAAAAATTGTTAATATGATAACGACCATAGCTGCTAAGCATAAATCGTCCAACGTGTTCCTTTCATACAACGGCACACAACGTACACGAAGCTTCCGTACGCTCAAATTGAATGACCGCACACCGTTTGCTATCTTTGTAATCAAAATTTGTTTTAAATCTTTTTTTTTATATAACAGTAAGTGTTTTAAATCTGTTTTAATTACTTGTGTGGCTTCCTTCTTGAGCTGCGTAAGTGCACTTTCAGCGCGATCCGCCTGCAGCGATATCTTCGCCATTTCAGCTCGCTCCAATTCTCTCTCGCGCATCAGACGCTCCAAGTGTTGTTGCTTCTCTCGAAGTAGCTCCTGTTAGTGTTATAGTAATAAATTAATCTAAAATATCTTAAGATCATCATTCTAGTTAGGTATCTAGGTAGAATGATGATGTAAAAATAAATTATTCAAACAAATACGATGGGTATCTAGTAACACCTACTTGTAATTACATAATTTACAAAGAATTGTGTGGCGATTAATTATCATGTTCCGACAAATACACCAACATATGGTTGTAACTTAACTTATGCTACATTTAAACATGAAAAATGTATACTTTAGCATAACTAATGTAGATAATACACCCTTTCTCATAAAATGTGCCCTTGACAAAGCAAATAAAACAGAAGAAACGTAAACTTTAGTTATACAAACTTTCTTTTATGAATAAGGGCGTTCACAAAACAGACTTAAATACAACTTTACATATATTTCACAGTCAAAAGAAACTCTGCTAAATGAAATGCCATTGCGTAAAATGCGAGAATCCAGTTAGGTTGAACGGAATCGCTGCTGAAGTCTAGCTGGAGAATTTAATAGGTTCACGGCATCATATTCGCTGCGATTCGAAGAGGCGACCTCTCGATGTGATGACCTGTGGCCTTATGGTAAATTTCCTTATTATTAGTTCCTACTTAGTCATGATTGAAGTACATAGTTTATAGTATCATGCACCAGCCTACCCTATACCCTTACTCTCTTTGTATCCAACTCGTCTCGTCTCTATTTATCCAACCGTCGCATTGTATTTGTGGTTGCATTTAAAGATTGTATAAGTATAGTTGCAATTGTCGACTCCCCCTTCCCACGATTTAGGGTACTTGGTGGCGCTTACTAGATAAGTTTGTCTTAGGTATTTTCAAACAACCTATTCGCCTAGAACTCTCGAAACCGCAGCAGTTTCCATAGCAGATAAAATGCAATAGAGCCTTCCCTTCGTTTGTGTGGTCATGTTTTGAATGCCTGGCAATGACACCGCATCCCGGTAAGAGGGGTAGACCCAAGAACTCCTGACTTGACGTCGTGGAGTATGCCATGCGTATTACTGCCTTTATTACCATCGACGCCCGTTTCGTTTGGCGCTTGGCCTGGGCTCCGAGTTCACCTTGGTCGTGTATGCAATCAGGAAAATTCGTCTAATGATGATGAAACCACCTAGTCTTCGAATAAAACACGATCGTCTATCAAATTATTCGCTGCATTATTACTAAAGGACTTGTTTACACCAGAAAAATTCCAATACCTAAGTATACTTTGCATGAGACATAGTTATTTCTCAGTGACTAGTTGTGGTAAACATTATTTTAAGGTATCGGTGTCCTTGTAGATACGTCATTCTGCGCAATAAAAGAAAACTTCAAACAATCCGAGTACCCAGTAATATCTTGTGGTAGTATTCCTATAAAATGTGATAAATTGCTAGGCATCATGCTTTGTTTACATCAGTAAGTACAAGGATTTTAATACAGATGGCATGATGCATAGTTATTTATCCATGACTAGTTCTTGGTAATTGTGGTAAACATTCTTCATGAAACGCCAACAGTCTTGTAGTTACATCATTTTGTACAGATTATAAAAACCTGCAAAAGAATTCTTGAGAATAAGTAGTACCAGGTAGGTATATGTAAATTTGAATCGATAAAAATAAAAGAAGCGTGAGGGTTCGACTGAGATCAATTAACTTCTACTTCGTAAAGCGTTCCTAATTACTAATATTCCTTCCAACCCCTCCAGCTAAGCTCAATGGTTTGTGTTAGGAGCGGGTTCACGTCGGTGGTGTAATGGCCAAGACTCCTAAGACCTCTCGAATGTAAGGGCGACTACTTAACTACTAAGCTAAGCTACCGACGCTTTCTCTTTCATATAGGTGCATGTGTACCTACAGCTTGATATTATTTTTTGTTCTTTTTATTGTGTTAAGATTTTCTAAACGAAAACAGTTTCGAATGTTACTCTCTTTATAGCTGTCAAACTATCATACTATGGAGCAACCGATAGGCTATGGAGAGAACGCTTTACATCCGATTTCTCTTCTTCCCGACGTGTCAAAACAAAGGCCGGGTATTGTATCCAGTTTCCCTTTTACAGTCCGTGTTGTGTTAAGCGTTAAGCTAAAATTGGATAAACAAAGGCGTTGTAATTCTTGGTTAGATTTCTCTCTTGTTTCAGCAAGTTTATAGCAAAAAGCATGCAATGTTAGTTACCATGCCCGTCCTACAATACCCGAGGAGTTACTCACGCGTTATTACTTACAGAGGGGAAGGATCAAAAGAGAGGAAGGGAGGTAAAGCCTCCGGCACTTGCTCAAACGTAAAATCGATTACAAGTGTGGAGAAGTCGTACAATTTATGCAGGGAAGAGCAGGAATACCGTCCTAGAAGTTATATGCACTACATATACCTCATGCTTTAATAATTTCATGTCTTAGATGTTATTTGTTGATGTTATTTCCAGAAGGCAACATAACAATTAAATTTCCGCTAGGTACATTTCGCACCTAGGTATATTGTTTGTTGTTCCGAGAGACAAAATCAATACAACGAACATTACTTAGCGTTTAACTAGCTTGAAGAACTATCAGATTATTTAATTGAACGGAGACATAAGCGATATTTTTACGTCTGTGAAATATAAACACAAATGATTTTCATGTTCATGTGTCAATTTATTGCAAACTACTCTCACGAATTAGGTAAGTACTTAATTTAGTGCGACCCATTGGATCAACAGAAATGTATTAAGCAAGTAACTTATCTACGTGAGAAAAAAGTCATTTTATTCTATAAATATTCTGATATTATTCAACCAACTGCACTGAAACTTTTGGTAGGTACCTACCTATATATATAGGTTTGGTATATACGCAGTTGTGCACATGTCCGTGAAGGTTCCTAAGTAAAACAAATAAAATAAAAAGAGCTATTACCACGCATGGCTAGCAAGAAATAAGACAAACCATAAGCTGGCAAGAAATAAAAGAGGAACACATTTGCAATAAAAAGATAGGCGCGTAGATATACAGGTACAAGTAAAGTCAGTTATTAAGTAGTAGGTACTCGTAGTTGTATATCTCAGATTATTGAAACATTTACTTATTCAGCTTTGTGGTTTAGTTTAGGTTAAAGTCTTCCGTTTTAAAATAGTATTTTATCCATTTAGTATACATATTATATATTTCCATAAGTATATGGTTTTATCACGATATTATAAGGCGAATTGGTAATGAAAGAAAACTTCTCATCCCTCTGACGAAAGAAAGTTTACGTCCGAAGGGGGTCATCTCTAGAGATGACCATGGTCTACTAAGGTGGGGATTTTTCGCTCAATAAAAGAAAGACTAAAATAAATTAGTTTCTATATTCATTTTCAGCGGTCGCACAAAACAAGGTTACACCTCGCAGCCATGCCCAAGTGACACCCTTGGCCTTGGTATTGCTAACTTGATCTAATAAGCTGGTGATGTCTTTCTACTGTCAGGATTACTAAGTACAACGTTTTAGTGTCAATCAAGGATGAATATTATTGGGATCAACAAAATTCATAACGTCTCATCTGAGCTATGAGATACCTAGGTACGTTATCATTTACTTAAGTATTAACGATTTCAGTAAGTAGGTACGTGCGACTGAAATGTAGGTACTTGTACTCAAGTAAAGCTAAAGTAATTTATCCACACAGATTTAATCTTTGGTTTACTTTATTCCCCGGCTATAACTCATAATCCTGTAATGTGATAAAGCCTTTCACATTATATAAAAGCGGTTCATAAATCATGTCGTCAGATACAAGCCAGTTAATAATTTATCTTGACTTAACAATCTGGGTAATGGGGATATTTATAGCACACTAATTTTCTTATTGCTATTGACGCTACCTACAATTTCACACGTCTCCACAACGCCATGTATTTCTTTATATATTGTCATGTTCAATTACGTATCTGCACAAAATGATTGCACAACATACTGACCTTGGAGACGAGTCATTCAATTTATCAGTTCAATACTCATTTGGTAAGTAAATTAGCTGAGAAGTGAGTGAAAACCACTCTGCAATATTTATCAGTACTTGTTCAATTATAATACTAAGTACCGTATATTATTTCGTGGTCTTATCAAACATTTCCCGAATTCAAAAAACAATAAAGTTAATAATACTTAGCAATTCAAACAAAATCATAAAATCTATTTTTATACAATGACTGTTTTCTATAATCAACAAATAGATACCTACGTCAGTCCCTTACATAGTCAAGATTGCTAAGTAAGTATGAGTAATTAGGTAGGTACACTATCTAATCTAGACTGAGGGTGACTGTGATCACTAGCATGACCTAACTGCACGTAGGCAGTTCGAGTCATGTCCACTGCCTCCATTTGTATCAATAATCGTAATTTATACGCCTGTCATATATGCTAAATCACCATATACATTTCATCTTGTATGCCTTAACTGGGGCATGTTACGACGCATTTTATGTTCGGACAAATATTAAGTGACAGAATAATAAATCTTTATTGAATATTGCAGCAATTACTCAGAACTGATTTTTTATATATTTTATTGCATCAGACAGAATGAATACAGAAATTGGTGGTCTGTTTGTGAGAATATCACAGGGCTTTTATCAAGACGATGCTAAAATTTCGATCGAGCAAAGAAAAGGGATGGCTATACACCTTCCTACGTAGCGTAGGCTGCATCGCATCCCCCTCTTTCTCGCTCAAACGATTCATATTTAACATGGCTGGCAAGCACTTAGATGAGCTAATTAAATTTACTCATTAAATAGGTATTGCTTACATTGTGAAGACATTTTGTTGATTTACAGTTTGATTGTGTAATCTATAATTTCATGACCTACCTTAAGAAACGTTAAATATTATTATTGAATTTCCGAAATAGCTGAGTTGATTGAATGTTTAATCCGTAATTCCTCGGTGTACCTATAGACTTATACTCAACGCATTCTTTCTTTATTATACTAATATCTTTATTCATGCAAAACAAAACAATATACAATACAATAGGAAAACTATCTACAGTAGGTACTGGTATTGGTTTTTGTTGCACAACAATAGGTACCTATATGTAGTTCGCAACTGGTAGGTACCTTAGCTAGGCTATGTAGTAGCCAGTATTAAAGATAGTTTTTCAGCATTCTTTCTTAAAGTTGGGATAATCCTGAATGACCTACGTCCATATACTCATAGTTATAAGTATAGTAAGAATCTCTGCAACACCCATGCATTCTGTAAATAGCTATGTAAGCTATGTTTATTCAATATGATTATTTATGTACCACTAATAAGGACACCTATCTAGTATGTACAAGATCTGAAGATGGTTGTGTAATTACACTAATTAAGCAGCAATGATGATTCAACACTTCGAACTATAAGACACCGTGAGATAATATTAACTGTAGATAGGAAATGTGTTATTAAGACGGATGTTGACTACTTTTTTATTATTCTCGAATAATTATTAATTTATAAATAATATAAATGAAGTGCTATGTGAAATATTGCTACAACAACGGTTTCAACGTATTTGATTCTGTTAATTAAATTTTTCGTAAGCCTCATAAATGGTTTATATTGATACCTGTAATTCGCGCCTGTTGTCGTATGTAACGCAAATGTATGGAGCGAACGAGAATATGGTATTTATCTCGGTTTCCGTTGCATTTACACGACACATGTATTGTTCAAAGTAATTAGAAATCTAAGAAGTTATAAATTTGGATTTAATTTGATTGATTGTTTACAGATATCTATATTTGTTACATTTATTGAGGTACGTCAGATTCCTTAGGTTGCATTTCATTTTTCAGTTAGATATACCGAAATACACAATGTATACGTGCTTAATTTTGGATATTAACAATCCTAAAATTAGCTAAGCAACAAATAAAAGCTTCAAGGATGTTTGCCATCGCTGGCCCGCAGTCAATCGATTTTCCACAGTTTCTGCTTTTAGTTCCAAATGTAAGCTTAAAACGTAAGTATTTAACACAAAATGATCGTACTTGATGAAATTTTAATGTTCTGTACAGTAGAACTCAAAAGTGCAGTAGCAATCCTACGCAACTATAGCGTCAACATTCTAACGCTACTTGTGACCTTTTTCTTTTAAGACAAGCCAGCGTCGCCTCGTATTGCATAGTAACATTACACACACATATAAGCGCGCCGGCCGCACGCTAAACCATTTTGAGCCTTGATGTGCTAAAGCACTTATGAGCTCTGACTGTACATGTCACTAGTTTTGTTGGAAAACACTAAACCCTAAAATAATTGCTGTTATAATTTACAACATACTTTACCTATAGCTAAGTACCTATTACTCATTATTTCTGTCTGAAACGGTTTTTTACCACTTAACATAAGTAAGGTTCTACGCGTGTTTTCACGACCTTGGTCTACAATCATATTGTTAGGTATGTACGGAAAACTATTCATGTTTAGAAGCGATACTGGCTATTTCGGGCAAAACGTATTATATAATATGGGTAGTGTAACTTACCTACTTTAATAGTAAGCCCTAAAAGGCAGACCGCCCATACTTTCTGTTAGTCTACATTACATGGACAATGTGCTCTTAATTTTTCCTCCTGAGATCATTATCATACCTAATTATAGCTCATGCAATTCCTTGTTATTAAATTCACTAATTCAACAGTACATTTGGGTCAGTAACCAAATAGTGCTGGGCAAATAGTGAACTGATAGAAAGGACCACCTACTTATCAGAAGCAGAAATCCTCTCTTAACCTCATTCAGTATCTCTTCTCCCAATTTCTTAGGTAATGTACTAAATTTTTAGTGAGGTATACCTATACACAACTATTCGTATTCTATAATATTCTGAGAGCGTAGAGTACTACATAGTTTCTACTAAGGTTCCTCCACATAGGTCACGAACACCCTTGAGCCTTCACAGATGCGTAAAGATGTTGCGTTCTTGACAGTATTTTACCGTCTCTACCATGGTGAATGATTTGATGAGCTCTTCCAATTAATCTCACCCTCTCCTTTCCTACACAGGACAACACGTGGAGGGCTTAGATGTGACCCGCATATGGTGCGGAATATTGCAACAAGAACCAAGCGGTCCGGTGAGTCTTTCCTTTGCCGCACCATTAAGTCTTGGAACTCCTTACCAGCTCACGTGTTTCCTCCTTCCTACAGTCCCGAGTCCTTTTACCTCGATTAAGTTTGTCATGCATCATGCGAACCATTGGGAAGCCAGCATGAATCAGGGTATAGGGACCGCTCGCTACTGGTGTTATGCATACTCAATGTCATCACAAAACGGCATGGATATTGGAACTAAGCCACAAGAAAAACAGGCGCCCGTGGATTGTTTTGATATAATATACCCATGATAGGTAGATTTGAGCTGGTCCTATACCGCTGCACCCCTTGCTATCCTTAAGACAGCCCAAAAAGCCGCAGCCGTTAGAGCGCATTTTGAGCACATTTTTATGTACTCAAAGTGTACGATAAAGTTTCACGTTCTATCTACAGTCTTTCTGAACGTCTGATAAGAAAATACCCTTTTCGCATTGCTGTTCTATAGCGTGTAAGGTCGCATCAATTTTAAAACAACATATATAGATACTAAATGCAATTTTGAATGCAATAATATCATTCGATAAATTCCTATCACATCGTTACTATTATTGCAGCATAGCGTAACAAAAAATACGCGTCCAAATACAGATATCGCTATAACGCATTCGATACGATAACATCGACTGATAGCCTTATATCGAAGCGTCAATATGCAAGACCGTATGCGTTTAACGCTAAAAAACTGATATAGCAATAACGTAACGTAATCGACCAGTACTTGTATGGGGAACCTTAATTGAACATATTTAGCAACCATACATAATACCCCACACACATGAGATAGGTTAGCGGTACTACGCGCATGCCCGATTATTGTCCTGTTGTAACACCCACACTTACTTTCACAAAGGAAGAAAATTATTCAAGCTTACAATATATTGAGTAAGCAAATTGTATAAGAAACAGTTATTTACGTAGGTAACGGGAGTCAGCGATTACTATAGTCATTGACACTTCGACCAGCACAACACCAACAGCGTCTCCTCTGTCAGCGAATGAAATTCCTAATATCCGTGTAGTGACGAAGAAAGAATATTGCCACCCCATTATCCCCCCACATCCAAAGGGTGTCGGATGAGGCGACTAACGGATACACAGACGATATTACTGCGAAGGAAAATTAAAAAAATACGCCTGAACCCTAGCTAACGTGGAAACAGTAACCTAAAACCTCCTCATATTAAATCGATCAAGGACAGTGTACACTGTACAGGTCTAAGTAAATCCTTAGAGCTGCTGGGTAAATACGTTTACAAACGAAATTTAACAACCCATTATGGTTACACTGATTCCTGTATTGGATACGAACTTGAAATGATTCATATACAGCCAAGCAGAAAGTTTCACAAGTCAGTAAGAAAAATGTACAAGTTAAAGTTCTGGGTCAAGTCTATAAATAAAAGTCACCAGTTGGTACCAGAAGCAGAGCACTTATATTCCCCTACAGGATACATTGTGTTGTACATAACTTGTCTCGTTCTCGGATGATTGAATAAAGGTAGCGAGGGTCTAAACGAAAAGAATTTCAGTATCAATAGGAATATAAATAATATGTATTCGTAGATGCGATACTGTCTATGATGTTCAAAATAATAACATGTACCTAACTTTTGAAGAATAATTTCTACTTTAGAAGACGTACCTGAGGTAAGTAGTCGTAAATACTTAATAGAAGCTGTAATTTAGAGCGAGCTGGACAATAAAAGGACAGGACAGGACGAGCAAATGCGAGCAGACAAGCATCCCTTTCCTAAAGAAATAGCTGTTAGTCTGCAGACCCAAGTTGGGCTTTGAAAAAGCTACACATAGACAGTTCGCAAGTGCCTTGCTACTGCAGGGTCCAATCTCAGCCCATGCGGCATTTGCTCGTGGTTTCCATCTGTACTCCTACTTGTGGTTTTCCATCTGTACTCCTCCGGACTTATTTACGGCAATGGGAATCGCTGTAGCTGTGCCCAGATTTTTAACCTGAATCTAGGAAATACGTACCCATAAACTTGAAGAAGAAGTGGAACGCGAATCAACAATTGAAATGAGTGAAACTCAATGCCACCTCATAATACTCTCGTAAATTAGGTTTTGAAAATAACATGCATAAATTTTGAAATCTTTGAAAAAAAAATGCTGCAGTCATAGCTGAAGTATTTACACAAATACAACCGATACCGATGGTGCCCCAAATTTGCATAAAAACGTGTATGTATGTTGCTGCTTATAGACCTTATACCCACACCGCCATTCATGCAAAGATTAGACTCGTGAATCACTGGGATATTGCTTTCATTCAATAAGTATGAATTTCAACTTTGTATCTATGTGATAACACTTCCTTCTAGGAAGTGACGACGAGAAATGATAATTAAATTCACAAAGAACATATTTTATTGAACCATTGATTAGGTACAAAACAAATTTTGCCAAGTAAAGAATATTAAATTATGAATGAATCTGATAAATTTAAAGCCTTTATAAGTGCTTAACCTTTTTAAATATTAATTGTTCATATTTCATTCAAACATCAATGTTAAAAGTCATCAAAATCCTATAGAATAATTTATAGCTGAGTCGTAAATTGAATCAGTTATTTCGACTCGTAAATGGGGCTGAATATCACATTACTTTCACACATGTTTCACATACGTGATTACATGCGGACAGAATGAAGAGAAGGGTAATAAAAGTCTTTCTAAGCAAATGTCCCTAATTAATTTCAGAGTCAATCTTGAGCGTGCATGCCTTCACGTAAGCTTCACAACTCGACAATGTTAGGAAGAGTGCTGATTTTACTACTACTATTATAGCAAATATAATTCAGTATTTGAATCCTTTGTCATTGACCTCGAGGCACTACAGTAAATAACTATCTATACTTGAAATTCATCAAGTGGTTAATACTTACAATTCAACTTATGAAGAAACTGTTGTTGAACCAACAGCTCCATTTCAATAATCTGTGGGTATTGCTGCTCTTTGTAACATTGTCGAGTGGTAGAGATATTGTACAGCTAGTTATTGATGCAATAAAACAACAGACAACTAAATCTTAATTATTTATTATCACCAAAACACGAAGGACAGTGCAAGGTAAGAGAATAATACACGAGTAATGTAGTACATTTTATTACAACTATCCTACCAGATTAATTACTACTTTTTCGCATTATATTAATTAGAAACTAATATATTAGGTCTATGTTACACTAATAGTAGTAGAGATTTTAATAACTAGTTATTTAACAATAGCAATATATTAAAACGTGAAGACCTATCTAAATAGCAATGGAATGCTTGTGTTGAAGTGAGTCTTTAAATTTATGAATATCATCATTACTTACAGGCACTGGTCAATATTAAAAACTAAGATAAATAGACAAAATGCTTCTAAATATAAATAAAATAACTCATTATTTTCATGCTTTTTAATAAAACCAAAGTATCACAGTGTTGCCTCTGACAAAAGTGGTGATTCAGTAACTTTTAGATTACAATGTAAGCTCATTTGGTGTGTTGTCGGAACATGATTATCGTAAAAATAAGTGTGTTTGTACTCTGAAGTGCATTGTCGACGAATTGTCTATTATTTAAAATACTATCCGAACTCTGGCTAGAGAACAGTACTTTTAGCACAGATAACAAATAACGTAAATGGCCATAGATTTTAAGTATTCAGCTCAAACAAAACGCATCCATCAGTGTAAGTGGCTGAAAGACGTTTTTTGTAAGAGCTTTATTTAAAACTATGGTTATGGACGGTTTGAACTATCTTCATATTGTTAAGAGTTTAGTTTGTAAGTATACAAATCAATATCAAAAACCTCAAATAAATTACATTTCTTACATTCGTTGCGGTTTTAGTACAAAATAAAACAATCTTAACTTAAGCAGTTTGTTCAAGAAACAATGGGAGTCCCGTATCACCGGCGGAACGGTTGGTAAACACTGACTCCACACATGTGTCGAACCTTAAAACGATTTAAGGCCATGGCACTACTTAACATAGTACGACAGTCCTGAAGTTTGTGGATATTTTAATGTTTGACACACATGTGTGGCATGCTTAGGAACCTACCGCGCGGCGATAGTGGGGTACTGTACCTGCAAGGCGTTCTTCGCGGACACCGGGGTGGAAGAAGCTCTGGGACCACCGACTCGCTGCCGCCGTGCCGTTAGTGACAGTGCGAATGCGCAACAAACATGAGGGAAAACAACACGCGTTAACGCACTCACTTCCACTACATGGTGAAATCATACTGTCGAAGACCATTCAGCTTGTTTCAACAATCAGAACAGCTTGGCTAATTAAAGTCAATGAGGTTCTAAGTCTGAAGTCTAGTCTTCATAATTTTATTGATGGGTATTATTAGCCGTGTTTTATTTTTTTTATTTCGCCGATTGTACCAATTGCCAAAGTCAATTTGAATGGCATCCAGCAGTATCACTAAAACTTGTTAACTTCAATGACAATTGATTTCAACACCATGGAGTAGAACACTAAAAATACGATAGGTGCTGTGTAAGGTCACACGCCAACTGTCGTATAGCAAATTAAAGAAGCTAGAAAAAAACTAATGTTATGTAAACAATGATAAGGGAAACTGGGGACACTTGATTCCTATGGGAGACACACCAATGGGAGGTACACCAATATTTTTAGAATTACTAAGCGTATTAGACTATTTTTAATGTGGTATCACTAAGGGTAATAATGTTTACTTAGTGTTACCACACTAAAAAAATACTCTAATACGCTTAGTAATTCAAAAAATATTGGTGTACCTTGTCTCCCATAGGGATCCAGTGTCCCCCGTTTCCCCTATATGTAAACATTCTAAATAATGAAGTGCAAGTAAATATCGCTTACAAGATATATTACATACATAGGAGATAATTGGGGATGATGACTAAGTTCTTGAAGAGAATATTAAGATATAAAAAGTTTCCTACTAAAAACATGTATAGAAATTACTATACAAGACTGGACAGGAACACAGAGTATATACTCTTAAGTAATAAGTATACCGATATCTTTGCATACGTAGTAAGTATCGTTCATAATGCATAAAACTTGCAATACTTAATAAAATGCAACTGGGTTGACGAAGATTAGTGAGCATAATGCAAACTACGTGTGTTATTCCACACAACATAAAAGTTTATCATATAATACAGCCGTTAGGAGGACATCTTAGAAATAATATCACAGTCAAAAACGTATTAGAAATATGATATGACTATTGTAGTCTTTTGAAAACTAATGATGGATAATGGATAAACTAGAAGCAATATGGGATGAATCACTACTTCTAAATGTGTATGTTCTCGACTCACTGTTAGCAGCTAGTGCTAATAGTGAATAGAAAACAAAACAAAAACGTAAATCATAGTTAAATTAACACAAGGGCCAAACCAAGGGGTGCCAGCTACAGATCATAAATAAATTAAAATCAAATTTCATGCAAAAAGCGCTTTCTAAATGAATAGATACCATAACTATTGCATGTCATTTATTTTCAGTTGATTGGTTTGAAATAGTATCGTACCTACTGTAAACTTATATCATAAAACATATTACACACATACTGATTGAATTTTATCTCAAAATGTTTAAGTTGAGGCACGATGAGATTCATAAAAAAAATTGCAAGGCGATGTCAAATCTTCAGAAATTGAAGCTCCTGAATCTTACATTAACTTAGCTGCTTACAAAATAGTAATGAAGTTAAAAAAATAATATCAATATTGATCGATTCGTGAGGATCTAAAGTAGAAGCAAATGAAATAATTCAAATATAAACCACATTAGGGTACGTGAACTGAAATGGTGACACGCAAGAGAAATGGTAACTTTTCCCAAAGCCAGAAAAGTGTGTGCGCGGCGGCGGCATCTCCATGTATATGTCAGTAGCTGCGGCGACCCCGTGGCTGGCCCTCGTCACGGCGGCCGGCCGGCCCCCCCACCGCACTACCTCACCACCCCCGCCCCTAGAGCCTCTAGAAATCCGCGATACCGTACCGCTTGCACTGCTCCCGCTCGACTCACTGCGTCGTGATCGTTCCGAGCTACTCTGAAAACTCAATACGCTTTCTGAACATCGCCAAGATTTCGGCAAAGTCTCACTCGCCCATCGGCGAGGATTCAGCTCTTTACTTTTGTCGTTCGATCGAAAAATTATATCGTAATAGACTCGAGGCTGCGGTAGAGCGATTATGGCACAGCGATCGTGCTCGACGTGTTTGACGAGGAGAGTTTTGTCGAACAGGCTGGGTGCACTGCGGTGCGGTCTCGCACGGGTAGAGGGCGGTGGTGATCGCGGCGTGCGGGGCTCGGCTGACCGTGCGCGGGGCTAGCCTACCTGAGCGCCCAGCGACGTCACCCCTAGCCTCACCCCGATGCGGGACGATGCAATAGATGTGCCAAGTGACGTTAAGGACTCTCTAGAGTTGGAACGTCTTAAGGGAGTTGCCCGACCGTTGCTGTGGATGGCACAGGCGCCCGGCTTACGATTTGATGGCGACCGCGAAATTTTTGAGATCGGTGCGAACAGGCCGAAGCGAGGTGAACAGTCAAAATACCTGCAAGTTGGTAAAGAAACATAGATACGAATTCTAGAATCCTTGTTAATTTGTTGTCACTTCATTTTTATAACATTTTACCTCTTCCCGTCTACCGAGCCATCATTTTTTCCAAGAGGATCATCGAGTTCTACACCTCCCCAGATACCAGTGGCAAAATCGGTAGCTCCTACGTAGCGCAATGTACCAGCTTTGCTACCGCGGCTACTGGATACGATTACTCGATCGCCAACGCGAATTTCTCCATTTGTAGTAGTTGATATTGAAGCGTCTGGAGAAACAATTTTTATTACTAACACTACTGTAAAAGGATTATTGCACTTTCATAAGTCAATACCACTACTCACTCATTTTACTGCTGACCATGCTGCGTATGCTTCCATTCGGAGAGTGCGCACGCCTAAGTCTGGTACCTGAAGGTGGTCGTTCGAAGACGCTACTTGCGTCTGATATAGGAGATGCATCGTGTGGTGCATGTGTTACAAATGGTACACGTGTCAAGCGAGTTAATCTGGAGAATACTCCACGTTTTTCTGGACATTGGAAATAGCGTACTCCAGCAACGGAACCATCATTTTTGCCTGTAAAAAGTCACCTAGTTATACTAAAACATTAAAATACAGAATCTCTTAATTGTGGATAATAAACTTTGACATACCGATAGGTTCATCTAGGACGATGCCAGCCCAATCTCCAGGAGCGAACTGTGTTTCGCCGATGTAAGCGATTTGACCAGGTTTAGTGCCACCCACCCAAACTCGTTCACCAATAATAAAGCTGTCAGTATCCTCTGTCAATATTACACTATGATCTGAAATTAATAAGACAAAAACTTTAAAACTAAGTTCCAGTTGTGATTAGAAATAAAATGTTTTCGAATTAAAAACATAAGAAGAAGAATTAAAATTTTGTCGATATCTAAAGAGAAAATATATAAAGGAAAGTACTGTTTAAGAAGGACTGAATTATGGCTCGTTGAATATGTATGACCCTCTTTCCTATTCTGCACACACGCAATGTGTGCATATGATGGATAAATACCGTTGTATGCAAGTGCATGGCCACTGGAGTGACTCGTAACCTTATTTGCATATCTTACATCGAATTTACGGACCCTCATTTCAATAAAACAACAAACTGCATTTGACTTTGGCGACAGCGACTACGCTCTGTAAAGAAATCTCAAGAAACTCATGCTTTCAACCATTGCAAACACCTTGACAAAGCACATAAAATATTTTCCACATCTAAAGAGCATGGTGATGAGTGCAATCTATAGTGTATGGTTTGCTATACTTAATTTCTAGTGATACAGAAGACGTATTGAACCAAAATTACTTCCACGATAATTTTATTGTTATATAACAAAATAATAGAATGTAGAACACAATCTATGACGTCATATCAGTGAGCATTTAATAGCCGTGAGAATGTTGCGAGGATTGTCGTGGAAAATGATTTTGGTAGGAAAAAGCGTGCCAGTTACCTGATGACCTCCTGAGGCCAGCCTCGCTGAGGCGTCGCGGGTACTTCTCCCACAGTGCGTCCATGGAGGTGACACTGAACGTGCTGCTGGCTGCGATCACACACAAGCGACACACACATACACATTAGCCACTAACTAGACAAAGTAACTACACCTACTTCACACGTCATTTCGTAAATGTTATCTGATTTTGAACTGAGTATTTTGACTTTTATTACTCAAGATGTGGGTTGCATATTCATGTACGTAGTTTATTGCATTCATTTCCGTTGGCATTGTTTTGTTTATATATTTTCTTATGTAATAGTTGAACTAAATTTGGCTAAGATGATAGTGCGAAAAACGTGTATATGATATATTGTTAGAAAACACGTATTTTTTCACACTTGTTTAATATTATACAAATATTACAACGTTGAATACTCGTATCATGTATTGCTTTATCATCAGTATAATAATGTAAACCTAATTAAATAATTAATGTTGTTTCTTTAAACGAAACAAGTAAGGGGTAAAAACTCATACAACAGATTAGAATTATGAATCGATTTCAAGACAATGGCACTAATTGGTCGTAGGCGAGCGACCAGAGCAACTGTTAATTTGCTGACAGCCACGCAATCGATCGCGATGCAATGTAAGGTATTCTAAACGCAGAAAGTTTAATTGTTAATACCTGCACATGGAATTTCGTATCGTATTGGTTATTTATTCATTAGTACTTGGTTTATATTAGCTGTCATAACACCCACGTCACCTTTATTTTTATTATTATACTGTTTCGTCATGCACGAACTATTTCTGAATAGGATCAATTACATACCTACTGCACCTAGTTATTAACTATTTACCAATATAAGAATTATATTATATGTAGTTACTTTTCAAGAATTATTGCGTTTTATCAAAATACTCTTTATTAAGATTATTGTAGGGTTACTTTATCTCAAGCATTCACTGTAGCTGTATACGTTTCATAGCAGCTGTAAGGTACCAATCACCACTAAAATTGACACTATGTTGTGAATTATTTACTGAGCATGCCTCCACCGTATGAATTACTCTATGGTTAGTATATGAGACCGAGACTTACTAGATGCCTTGCGGTGTGATCGCGGTCTTTCCGGTAGACTGCTGGATACTTCGTCTTCTTCAGCTTCAATTAAGTCTGCTCCAAATGATAGAGACAAAAGAGTGACAACATTATGAGTAAGTGAAATCATAAACTATGTACAGTTAGATATGTTTGATAATGGCAGGTGATGATAATAATCGTGTATTGCGCGTGCTCAAGTTCATATACAAGAAGCATGGATCATGCACAATATTGCGCTCATGCAAACATAATAAGTACCTACATCACTTAGGTTTTGTAGCCTTGACATATGCGAAAACTTACCCGATAAATGTTTTCTTGAAGAGTCGTCGCTGAGTTTCCTGAGCGTGTCCGTAGAACTGCCGTCTATGACAACAAAAAACAAAGACACATAAAGCAAAAAACAAAACATGCCGACAAAAAATATTTAGATGATACAGAATTATCTGAAGTGGCGGATTTACGCTTATGTGAATATGTACATTACACTTAACATGAATTTGAGAGATGATATTTTGGTATGTCTTATGTAGAGATGACAAACATCATATAAGCAGAGTTATAGCATATTATTTAGTTGTTTGTGTGTTTCAAACACCCACTTTGAATAAACATAAGGTATAACTAGTAAGTACGTCCACAATTTGAGTAGGCCCATGACTGTGGGTGATAAATGTTTTAGCTGTGTTTATTTTAGAATTAAGTTACTTACAAATCGATATGTTACGCTTAATCAAGAATATTGTTGATCAATCATTAACGTATAAATTAAGTGATTATGTATGGAATACAGCGAAACAGACAAACTAAAAGGTAACTCGATCTAACCAGCTAAGGCATTTATAAAATACTTAACGCGAGTGTCGAGCTTTGAAAAGCGCTGATATTTTTTTAATAGATCGATCGCGACACTTAACTTGATCCGATCTAAACTCCGCTAAGACACGTGCACACCCGGCCGGCGGCTTTTCACGTATGTCCGGCACTGATCGTCCAAAGGCGATTAATCATCAAAGGTAATTGCGCAGTGGATCGGCCTTGGGGTGTGCGTGGGCACATCATAACTGAGATGTGAGACAAATAGCTCATCTTTTACTCATCTAAGGTGGAAGCGTTGTCAACATTGACTTGCGAGATATAATCATTTCATCAGCAGTTTATTATTTTTAATTGTTTAATGTCATAGACTCAATTTAAAAGACAATATCTACAGTAACCGAATGTAATTTATTGCAGCTAAATAATACACGTCGCACACGTGTAGTGCGCACTATAATTTACAACAACCTATCGTCAATTATATCTAATCAATAACAGTAATCAAATGACTACAATTAAAATATGCATAGAATCCTGCATCACGCACCTATTATAAAATCCGCGGTTTTTCCGCCTAGGCGTGTATTGTACGAGCATAGTATCAAAACACTAAAAATTTTAAAAGTGAACGCATATAATATTCTGTCCCGCCATAATGAATTAAAACCTATCGCGTGCACCAAATTATAGTGTAGCGCAGTGTGCTGCAGTGGTCATAAATAATGCTACTCCTTAATAGACTACGGCTAGACGCTAGAACGTTCGTTTAATTATATTCACAGTTGTAATTTTTCCCATTCTTATTTCAATAGGCCCCCTTACGTTTAATGTTAAAAGAATATGAGTTTTATTAGAAACAGTCTAAGGTTAATAAATGAAATCATTTTAGTTCTTCCATAAAGTTGGAGTGAAAAATTTCAGCTAGAATATCAAATACTTAGTACGACCAAGTCCCTAAATACCGCCACGTTCTACAATTTCTAGACGATAAATCTCTGAAGAAAATGAATCGTGTGATTCGTTGAGGAAGGTCCACTTAATATGAACACATCCTACATAGGACGTCCGTATTGTGGTTTAAAGAGGATGTACATCATACACGTTACGTTTTCGCAACATAACACATAAATCTCTTCTTACTTAGAACAATATCGTCAATTTCGACACGTTTATCATATATGGATAGTGCGGAAACATTAGCTCAACCATTTGCCCACAACTTCAACGAAATAAAATTTAATTGACAAGATTAACATAACAAGTAAGATTTTTCCCCGTTTGTCGGTCAAACTGCGGACTTCTATTGTCATGTAAAGGAGACAATTTGTCATTATATGTAGACAAATTGAATACATACCATAGTTTAACAATGAGATTGAGGTCTAACTGACAAGGACACTCTGTAAAAAAAATAACGGTCGCAAAAAAAAAACAAATTGTAAGGTAATAAATAGCCTGTTGATATAGAGATGATTTAGTCCCTTAAGAAAACAATATCTGTAGATACCATGTGCTAAGTATATTATATTATACTAGCTGTTGTCTTCGGCTCCGCCCGCGTGAATGCCGGTTATCACACAATGTAATATAGCCTATGTTACTCAGGGTGAATGTAGCTTTCCAATGGTGAAAGATTTTTGAAAACGGCATTATAGTTTTTGTATTTGTTCATTACAAAAATACAAATTTTCCTCTTTATAATATTAGTGTAGATGTAAATATAGATATGAAGACTCTTGAATATAACATGTGTATCTTCGGGGGCAAAAAGAGCTCATTAGCTGAATTAATGCGCACATGCGACAAGAAATACATCACAGTACAGAACCTGTGATTTTTTAGCCTGTCATCATCATGTGACTTCTTGTTTTTATAGATATTAGGTATGTTATAAATTTTGTTCCATGTCACCAGCAAACTTCAATTTACATGACATATATTAGAAATCGTGCGCACGACATAGTATAGCGTACTATTATAGCGTTTTATCGTTTTCGAAATCTTGGCTGAATAAGCAAAACGAGTGAGAAATTATGTATAGAGACCATTTTTTATTTCAAGTTTATTTCATGATTTCCAGACACCACTGTAGACGCAATTGAGTTGTTTCTGTAACACTTGATGAAAAATGTAATTTGTTCAAATATAACCTTTATTCCGAGAGCAAATTCTAATAAGGGGGCACAGAAATCACAACTTCAATCGTAAACTTGTCTAACTATTTTATCATGAGCTTGATGTGAACGCTTATCGTGAAAGTGGAATCTAAAGCCTCTATTTATATCACTTATCGATAAATTGCTAAACAATCAGCATCAATTCTATGATATTAATTAACCAACACGTATAGCTAATTAGTAACTGTGGCATAGTCCGCCTAGGGAAGGGCCGACCGAATAACACACATACCGAGTACAGATTTAGGGCACTCACGAGTTGAATTACGATGTTTATTTGTGTAAAACTTTTAACCCTAGGACGGTAAGTGCTGGGAGCTATGGTAAGTTATGCAATCGACTAGAAACGGATTGCGAGGATAACACTTCTGATGACCGGTTCTTGCACGCACTAATGCGATCTTTGAACTTTGTTGTAGAGTTTACGGTTCGTGGAGATTTGTTCAATAGGAATTCATAGAATCGATCATTAAATTAATTCTCGGAAATATACGCAATATAATATAGAATATTATAGAAGATTTACATCATAAGTTAAGGCTGACCAAACCTCTCACTGCTCTTATAATTTTTTGGTAATGGTCATGCTTATATAACATAAAATATTAATGTATTATTTCCTAGCGTTTGACTTCTCCAGATGATAAATAACATGTCTTAAAACATTTTGCGTTTAAGAAGTGGCCAAAACAAACATTTACTCGAACGATTATAGTAACAGATACAAGTCAGAATTTTTTTAGACATTACGCACGTCACGCAAATTAAATCTTACGGCTAATTTTTTTCCCGTATAACAATCTAATCAGTTACTTATAAGAAAGATGTTTTCTCAAATTTTCCAAACATTCTCATTGCCTAAAACCTATCATTCAAATGAATACCGAAAAATCTGAGTGGGACTTTTTACGAGATCCTTAAAAAGGCGAATCAGACGCTACTTTCTCTGCAGGCGGAAAATTAGCATTTTAAGGTTCAGATTAATCGATTCTATCGAGGTTATACAGTTTTGACCGTACAACTATTAGCCTAAACTTTCGGTTGTGAGCTTTCTAATTTTGGTTACTTATACCTATAATAGCAACAAAATGTATTGAATTTGAACTATAACAAAAAGTAACTATGTAATAGGTATCTGACTCTCTCTTGGCAGGTGTTTGAAAATGTTGTGGTTGCTATATAAATACTCTTGTTAACCTCTCTGTTAATGGGATCACATCGAGTTTGAACCTACGATTTCTTATTTGTGAGTCCGATGCCCATAAGTGCTATGAAGCTACAATTTATTTAATGAAAATCCCTGCAAACGTAAAACAAAATGTAGGTAAAAACTAACCAAACCACAATCTTTAAATTGTTATATAACATCTGATTATCAGGAAAAAATCCCTACAAGAAAGTCTCATGCCCAAGATATTTTGATATGAATAAATAATCAACAAAAACAATCATTACAACGAAAAATATTGTACACAATAATGATGTAAGCTCTATAATAAGCGCGTACATTATTTATCCATTTTATTAACACGCAAGTGATTACCTGTTAACAAAACCGTGCCCGAGGTATTTTTCAAGCAATGACATTGCTTTTTGGTCAAGTTCAAGTTAACGTAGGTACTTATGCAGATAAAAACAAGCAAACTAGAAAACCAACATTTATTTTAACGCTGTGCATATTTTTGTTATCTTGTGTACGTTTCGTGTGTTGTATTTTTAGGGTAAACATAGCCTGAAGGATAATAATAACTAGCGTTTGTTTTTCATGCTTCAATGTTACTTGAAATAAATATCAGTAGTTTTCGTTTTGGCTACCTTGCGTTTTGGAGATCTGGTTTCTTCTGTATTAAGTTAAATATATAATTTATTGACTTTCTAGCGATAAGTATGGAATGAAAATTTCAAGTAATATAATATGGCAAGACATCCCTAATATCCAAATAACCACATTTCCATGATGATGGAAAACAAAAAACTGTAGGTCCGGATTAGTATATTGAACCGCAGTGGTCGTTCATTTACTTTAATATCTTAAAAAACGTGTCTAGAAGCACAAATATTGACATATTTCAGAGATATACAAATACTTATGAATCAGAGTGATCAAAAAAGGTAATCCATCTATGAAATCACCGTGGATTCGAAAGACAGAAGAACCGAAATAGGTGACAAACATTAAGATAGGTTTATATCCAGTGCCAAGCGAAACACTAATTGATTCATTGCTCATTTATAGGAAAAGTAATTCAATAATTAACCAAGGCTAAACCAAGGTAATTTACGTAACCTAGATTAACAGATGGACTACTTTTATCCAGCAAGTCAGACTACAAATTAAAATGTTATTACATCACCATTGTTCTAAATAATGGTTGTGTAGGTATCACACTTTCCCAGCGTATGGCCACTAATTCTTCAATTGAGGACAATTTTACTGGTCACCACATCACATGTTAGATCCGACACACAATTAATGCAACGAGCTCAAACTGCAGGACCAATGCAATTCACAATGGCAATTATATAGTTTAGTTAATAGTACAAGTGAATCTGGACTTGTTAAGAGATTTAACGGTAATTAAGATGAATTATCTGTAGTACCTACTATTTGAAGTAATTGATCACGCTAGAAATCTTACAGAGCTGGATGAAATCTAACAGGAAGATAGATTACAGTTTGAGATAGCACACAGGGTCATTTTATCCCCGTTATAGGTTCCTATAGTCTATGCAAACGGGATTAGTATATCAGGATCAGATGTGGAATCGCGGGCAACAGCTGACAACGCCAATGACGACCTCTGTGGCGTGGTGGTATTGAACGATACTGCTACGCTGGAGGCGCGGGTTCGATTCCCGCTCAATGCTTATATTTGTGTGCATGAATATGAATATTTGCATTGGTCTTAGTGTTCCTATGAATAATAATAGGTATGTTTATCCGCAATCTAAAACTCATAACATGAGCTAGTTCAACTATGTTTATCATAAGTTTCGATGGTATTGTGCAGATTGTCTTAGAATATTTATTTATTTATTATTAGCTTACAGTTTTACGGTTGATTGTTTTAATAAAGAAATTCATGCTTAATATTCGCGTACAGAATTGATGATACAGGTACACTTGTTGAGTGGTAATCAGCTTTCACTCGACAAAATAGTCGTCTTCAGTGCGGAAAGATTCGATCTTTCGTATAACTGTGAATAAAACTTTTCGCAATGTTGGTAAACAATACGCACGCCTTTTCAAGGTAAAATATGTTTACCAAACATGGAAGTGATATTGTTATGAGTTAACTAAACATAAATACATAGTCCTACAGAAACAGTCGACATGGATATAACTTTTCAGTAGAAGGCTCATCCAATCACCCTTATACGTATGTAGACGAGAATTTCCACTGTTCAAGACGGGTCCAGGCAACACAGTTGGCATAGTATTCAATTAGTCTATCGCAGTCCACTGCTGTACATAGACCTCTCGCTATATTGACAGGCTTTCGCCTACCGTTTCCACTCTGGTAAGACGTATTGGTACAGGGTTTTATTTCGAGTTTTCCTTCTCTCGCTGTGATGTCGCCTGTGTATTGTTCCAGTTGTCGCCTTACCCGACACCCTTCGGATAAGGTGGGCTCTATCACCACACTGAGCATAGTATACTAAACAGTAATATACAGAGTAGAAATGGTTGGCCACGCATTGTACATGTACTACATTTATGATATTATATTTTCAAAAATATTACGTGAACACGTTGGATTGGAAATGATGTTGATGATACTTTATTATGTAAGCTGACAACACAATAACACAGTGCGTAAACAAAAAGATGCAATTGACCCATTTTTTTCCTCGCAAATGAGAAGAACGTTTCACAGTGCCTTATTTCTTATTATTACTATTTCAATACTGAGTAATAACAACACGGCGTATCAGCATATTAGAGATAACGTAAACAATAAAATGACGAATTGTATCAAATTGAATAGAGTTAGTCTGCCTACAAAGATAGGTATAGAAGAATTGATTGTATATCTAGTGTTTACGCAAATTGAATGCTTACGGCTGTCATGGCCGATTACATTTAACGGTACAATCGTTTGAAGGAGTTATCTATAATAAATCGATTGCCATTACAAATAATTAAGTTCACAATGAATAATTCAGTATTAATGATTGATCGAAATCGCCGCCCTGTTAGCCTTTATGGAATGAAATTCGCTTAACAATCAGAACACGTCTGCGATGATAATGGGCCGTAATGAGCCGTGCAACACCACACCTGGCATGCTAATTGTGCATCGTCACACACACTAAGTGATAATAATTAATCCGAAAGAGGTGGTTATTAGTGTGTAGTAACGAATAGTATCGAAAATTGGGCCTTTCGCTCAAAAGAAAACGAGAAGATTTTAGTGTGATATAAGACGCGTGGTTACCGGCAGAATAGAATTTAGGTTACCCCATCTCTGCCCAAGCGGTGTTGTATAAAGCGGGTAAGAGATTGGGCTGTTTTAAGACAAATATATAAGTACAGACTTAGGCTTGGCCTCTGGAGTTAGCAATAGTACTCGGAATACGGCAATAGGCTCATTACGAGGGTCATCACACATTCGGTCAAATACAATGATTGATGAAATGTGGATGTTTAATCATCTCTGGCTACACCATAAAGGAAATAGATGTGAGTATATTGTATGTATGTAATTAACTATACGAAGTTTCACTACTGTCAGAACCGAATGCGAAGTTTATAAGAAATAATAGAGAAAACTATTTCTGTTTCTCGAAACGGAATTAAACAGAAAAATATATGGCAAGTCGATAATGAAATTCTTCTCATCAACTGATTTATAATTTTGCGAATATATTAAAATATGAGTAGGTATTATTTTTAGCTACTTTTATCTGTTGCCATAAAAGCGAATTGGCAAAGAACAAGAAGGCTGAACTACCTGTAGAAAACCGGTTGTTGGTGACAGAAGTCAAGAATATTGTACGGATGGATGGACATTCATTTGGAAAATTTACAAGTAAAAAACGTCGGAGTAGGTGTTACCACAGCCCAATTTGGTAGAACTCGTGACACAATATACTATAAATACAAAGAATACAAACACTATAAATACATCGTGTTATTAACGTTAATAAAAGTAAACGTAAATTGTTGCATAATGCAAAGCACGAGTTACGTTTTCCTTTTCGTTCAAAACATTAATTTATTTACGCCTGATATTTGTGATATGGCTAATGTTGGCATTACAAGGAGTTCAACAGTTAGGAGTAAGCCCAGTCACGAAGTTCTCACAACTGAGCAGATAATATACCACCGCGATCGTTATCTGTAGCAATGATAAATGCATCGAATAACGCCAACAGAGTTGGAATAAATTATTATCTTTATTTAGTGTAGGTACGTGCTAAAAAGCTGAATATCCATGCATTTGTACACAACAATAATATCGTAGATAACACCCCATATCTAGGCTTATAAGGAGGTTTTACTTTGTTCAAGTTGTATTAGTATCTATTATGATGAAGATGCTAATAAATGTTTTTGTAGCTAGACAAAAGAATCCCACCGTATGGTCAATTGAAAGGTGATGCAGGTTGATGACATCAGGACTGTAAATAATAAACTCATCTTGTAAGACACTGTGATAAACCCTTAGCCGTGGCTAAACTGTAGTTAGCCGTGTATGTACAATAGGCAAACACGGTGAATCAGCAGTGTTGCTTCATACATGGTTGTGGAATGGTTATATGGAATTGGAGCGAGCCTCAGGTGCCAACTGTGCATACAAGATTGTTTGTTGATGTAGCATAAGTCATCACAATTAAAACATATTATTTGAAATAATGTTTAAAAACAATACAAAATAATAATAAAATCGTCTGTGTTTTGACATTAATGGGAGTCTAATCTTAGCAACAAATATACATTTAGCAAGTCCATAAAGAGAATACCACGAGAGATAGAAAAATGGATTTCCCAAACACCTGTCACCTTGAACTTGAGTGCGACTCGAATGCTCATCTGACGTAAGTGCTTTGTCAATAGAGCAATTTACACGTTGTACCTAGTACCTACACAAATGTGCCGCCTACACTGTGAATAATTGATTACAGAAATCTCGGTTGAAATAAATATATGCTCATAATTTAAAGTTGAGATAAAGTCATTCATGTACAACAGACAATAAGTGACATTCTTGATCATTAATAAAAACGAAACGTCAGACTTATAATAGTTGTAATGTATTGCAGGAAGATGTTTAACGAAAGTCTACAACGAAATTAGAATAGTAAACAGTGAGTGTTAAGGAACTATCGATATCATTCCTTGATATTGTAATATCGATAATATTTGGCGGAGGCGTATTGTCGTTTCTATAAATGGCTGATAATTTGTGCTAAGGTGAACCTGTGTGTTAAACGATGGAATATTAAATACGACCACTTCTAGTGCTTTATCAGTGTAACTTGTAAATGTGTAGAGATTTCAATTATCAGTGTCGAGGTAAAAGAGGTAACTACAGAATTAATAAATGTATGAGCAATTTTGTCTATTCCCTTTACCATTGAAATAGGCATGCTCACATGCTCTAGACATTTAATTGCGGATAGTAGTAGCCCAGGTTTGATCTTACGATTGCGGCTACTCCTCTGGATTCGATGTTGAAAAGTTATAATGTAGGTTACAAGAACTGAGCTAGTTGCTGCTAAAAGTAAAAATAAGTTGGTACCAAATCTCAGCCCATCTCCTCAGTCAAGGCACGCTGTAGTAGCGGTGGTAAGGCCCTTCATGTGGGATTGGCTAGAGAGAGGCCACACGGTAGCCTTTCGTATCGGTGGACGAGTGACCGTCCACAAGTGATTTGGGGACACCAGCATCGAATCCAGAAGGAGCCAACGTCCAAGGGCCATCGTTGTGATGAGAGCGGGGACACGGGCCTGTACACGGGCCTGTATATGCTAAGTCTTCAGTGATACCATTCTAATGTCAGTATATGACAATTATGGTAAGAACCTTGACATTACGTCATATGCAAGTAATTATTATTATTGTAGTAAATGACATATCGCGTGGTTAAGGTGATAACAGTATTTATGCTAGGAACAAGATAATATTACGATCGTGGTACGAGATAACACCAATTTTTTCCTTTACCTTTAATTTTGTGGTGAAATAATTTAGCATCCACTTTAGTATTTCAAGTTAAAAGATTATTATCTAAACATTGTATTATATTTTGTCATGATTTGAATACATCAATCAATCAGCCTATCGCAGTCCACAGAATACATACCTATATGAAAACAACAGTAACTTTACTATTGAAGAAACCGATCTGATATCAAATTATTTACTTATTACTATTTAACTACTGTTAAAAATAATGTTTTCGAATCCGAGTGCATCTTGAGTCATAATTTAAAAAAGCACTTACCTACTAAGTATATTGTGATGTTTTTGGGTTGTAATCTCCAGTAATTAAGATCACTAATCACTTTTCAGTTCCATCTAATCAAGTGTAAACATTGTAATTACTCAACTACATGGTAATCTTTATAAGCCCTAGATAAGGAAATCGGTTCATGTCTTAAAGGACAAAGAAGTAATAAATTAGATAAAGTGCTCTAGTTTTTAGGTTATCGGTATGAAAGAAAAGAGAAAATCAGAACTCAGTCAAGGCACAAAGAACGTCCTACTAATATTATAAAGGCGAAAGTTTGTTTGGATGGATGTATGGATGGATGTTTGTTCCTCTTTCACGCATAAACGGCTGGACTGATTTGGTTGAAATTTGGTACAGGGGTAGATTAGAACCTGGAATAACACATAGGCTACTTTTTATCCCGGGAAAAGGTTCCCAAGGGTTGCGGGAACGGGAACAAAATTCCACGCGGGCGAAGCCGTGGGCATCAGCTAGTTTAATATAAATTATGAATTATATAGGCGCCGAATAGTGATTTCTCAAGAAAATGGGCAAGTGCAATAGCCTTATAAGAGAGAAATAGGGACAGAAAAGAGCTGCCAGTAGGCGGGATGGTCTAGACAGATCGGCGCCTGTGTCGACACACATAAATAAACAGAATATCACCGACTCTACACTATTAAAAGTACTTTACTGTGTAGATTATCTAAAAATATAGCCGTATTCGGCTCATCTCCAAGTCAAACAGTTATTCGAAAAATATTGAATGCAAATTTTATAGAGATATCGTAGAGTTACCTACTTTAATAATAGCAGCTTGGGCATCATAAAATTATAAACAATAGCTAATAAATTAAATATACCAATGTAATAACTTGAGGTTTATGTGACGAGTATGTGTTTCAAGGAGTGTTAACTAAGTAACTGGGTAGGTTAGCATGGGTAGGTGATCATAAGCATAATATATAATGTACTCTACAAAAACAAATCTCAAAAAGAAGAATAAGCACTTCTATATGATAAATCTCTCCGTTTTTCCTTATTATACACCTCACGAGCTGACAGATTTTGGGTACAACTGTTTTAAAAATGTCACCAATTTATACAATATATTTGTATTATTAACTTAAATATATATTTAATGATATTAAAAATAGAGAAATACTAAATAAATTTTGTTACATATTTAAGTAAAAACTATTTTCACCAATCTAAAACTTGCCAGAATCTGACTGAGACTAAAAACCAACGCACTGCTTCGGATGTCTTATTCTGTTCTAAAATATGGAATATTTTCCAATCATAAATCATTACATATACCTACGCAATTGAATCATGTTCTTGTGATATCAAGTGGCGCCGCGATCGGTAAAAAACCGGTCAAGTGATTGACGAGCTGCGTCTGAGGTAATTTAAAATTAATGAACATTGAATTATGTAAAACCAGTGGCACACAAGTAATTGCCACATGAGCCTCATCCCGTCACAAACAATAAGTTCTAACTGAGTTAGATGGTAACGACATGGCAAAAACGGGAAATCCTGTCGTATCTTTTGTAACATTTAGACAGAGGATATAGTCCCTAGTACCCGTAATTATCTGATGTAACCATGATTTAACAGACCGTCTTCCATTAAGTTATTTGTTACTTACCTTTCCGCCTAACCTTTGCAATTAAGCTTACATCACAATTGCACAATAAAAATATATTGTAAGACAAGCCGATTAACTATTGATTACAGAGACATGTTTGGTTCGGTCTGATACGCTCGAGAAGAATCGCTGTCGGCTCGAAATCGAAACCGTGGTTCAAGGCGGCGGCACTTGCACGAGCAGATTTATTACAATGACAAAAACAATACATTAGAGGATTTAACGAGGACATAAAATGACATAAAATGTCTGCAGTCCTGAAGATTCAAGGACCGACACGATCACGACCATCATGTCTATTCGTTATGCATGTAAATCACGTAAACGTGTACAGGTCGCACCTGCTTCGCAATTTCGCTACGGTTGACCGACAACAATGCCAGCTCATGTAATTGAGCAATTTCAACTCGAAGAGCACATCTCCGATAAGGATAAGAAGCGGGAAGTTGACAGGCAAGTACTTCATACATATACTTACTCGTACGTTAAAATATGCTATCAAAAACATTGAAACGTGACCAGAGGACTTAATGAGTGCTTGAGATTCGAGAAAGATCTTGGGAAAGATCTGCTCTCTCGATTTGTACCTACTACCAGTAGTGTCATTGGATAGTGTCACGGGGAAGTCAAGAATACGAATGTTGTTGCAGTTCCGAAACTTCACAGGACATAAGGTAAGTATAAATTTATATTTTTTTTATCGATGACTCGGTATTCAATTAAAAAAAATATTCTATTTATTTCATATTATGTACAAATTTTAGAGTTTAGGTAATATTTTGGAGTCCAATAGTCACATTGATTGTATCTTTGGTTGGTTAGTATTATTAGCTTTCAATATTGAATGACGAGTGTCACGTACATTACATGTGTCACGCCACTGTAGAATAAAAATGGATAAAGATACAAACTTATTACGCAACTGTTAACAAGGCTGTAGAGAAGAATAAATAGACACTGGATATGGTGAATACAATAGAACATTAGCACGTTTCGCTTTGAATTTAACTAACAAAGGATAGCATGACAACTGATATATTTTTTTAGAGGAATGAGATCTACATAATGTACACGGCACAGAGGAGATAAGGGACATCGTTATTGCGATGTCAAAAATAGTTTTAATGTTGTATCGCATCATGTTTACCACAATGTGTGATAAGGTATGATTTGTATGGGAGAGAGACGAGGCCAGGATACAGTTATGGTTTACGATGTGGTATGTCAACTAGTAAAGCCAAACAAGGTTAAATACGACTAACACTGCAATTGTAAAATCGTTTAATGAGCTGCAACTATAAGTGCATCAGACGGCGGTCATGGTAAACATGTGACAATAAAAGAACGCTTAGAAAATATAAAGCACCAACATTGACTCAATACTAATGTTATGTAAGGTAAAATTAATAAACTGTAAATTGCTATAAATGTTAAGTAAACATAAAACATAAACTCACGCCTTTATCCCCGAAGGAATAGGCAGAGGTACTAGCACCCACATTTCTTCAGTTTATGTTTAGGTCCCAATGGTTTATGTTTAGGTGGCGAGCCTATTGCCATTAACCGGGCACTTATAAACCACTTATAAATGTTTAGTAACTTATACAAATCCTACAAAAGTTGGCTCAAAGTGTTCGGGGATATTTAACAGACATGGCCGAGGTTGTAAAAACGAATGAGGCAGGGTGAGGGTACACAGGCACGCACGCCTCTCTAAGCATTACTTTTGATGCCCTAAAGTGTTACATAATGATGCTGAGCCTAAAAGTAAAATAAGCTTCTAATGGTTACTAATATTAAAAATGTTCCTGCTGCCTTTTATGAAGTATTCTCGTTGCCCAATTCATCAACAAATCCTTTTCTACTTCTTAGCACGTAAGGATAATCCTCTTAATTATGGTTTCGTATTTTCCAACCGACTTTCAAATCTATTAATACTTAATACCAAGAGTTGGTTAATTATTTATTTACTATACTGGTTGAGCAGTACTTAATGTTTAAAAATATTGTAGACATGTACTTGAATTAGTGTGACATAAAACATGAATCAAGTACTATGTACTTGATTCATGTTTTATGTTTGAAATTAATATTATAACTGTTAGAAGGATGTGAGAGAAATCGAGAAAGTTATCAACAATATGTGCTTGAGAACCCAAGAATAGCTTAATAAAGTATTAACGACCGTGTAAATGGCAACACTACTCCAGTTTTCAAAACAGTGGGTTTTAGTTTCTAACTATGAATTTTATAAACCCAGATATGTCGCAAACATGAGAAATAGAATAACAACTACGTAACAATAATCTATGAGATCATACTATGGTCACGAATCACGAGTTTGTTCATATTTAAATGCAAAACTTGCAACTGGTTTCAATGAAATCACTTGTTTGGATGCTGAAGAAGCCTATACACCAAAGCCACAATAATATAATTTACATATAACAAATCTAACAATGACATTTTTTTCCAATTCTGATATATTATGGGATATATGTCTATAGTGAGCTCTAGTAGAGAGTAATAAAATGAGAATGATTGGAAATGACGGAAATCGTGCAAAAGAACAAATTGTGGAATATCCATATCAGAACTGGTTTCAAATATTCCTATTTACAGCAAAAACTTTTGTTCGTTTTTTAACCCTTCAAAGATTGATTGAATAACAATCATTATAAATGTCATGAACTTGTTAAGTATAGCACATATTTACATCATAGGGCAAAGAAAATTAAAATTCTGTCTCATACAACTAAATGAATTTGTTGTTTTTGTTACTATAGGTTATTTTAATACAATACCTTGGTTTGTTGTAAATAAACAAACTTCTGCATGAGCATTTAAGTACACTGGAGCGTGTTATAATTTCTAAACACTTAACACTTGCCTATTAGCACAATTTAAGGGTTACGATGATACAGAAACACTAGGAATTGGTAAGAATATGCATTTGCCGACAATTCGTAAATAGAACAATTATTTGCTGGAAATACTAATAGGTTTTTGCAAATGAAGTTATTACAAAAAGGAAATCATGTTCATATCAAAAATTGACATCAGGAAGTTACAATGTAAACATTAAAAGATATATTTTTTATTATTTTGCTAAATATTCATTAGGAATTTTATTGTAAAATTATGTTAATTAAGTTATGCTCATCAACTCATCATTTATCAATACTTAAACTGTTTCTACGGATTTATTATTTGATTCTGTGTACTTTTGCCCTATGTAGGTACCTATGCTTAAATTAGATATAGGTTGCTGAAAGTCTAGACTCACCAGAAAAGCTAATTTTCGTTTCGACCGGCATTTTAAATTTCCAGCATGCGATTTATTTATGAAAAATGCTTCAATGCTTCTCGGCGTTGGGGTGGCGAAGCAAATGAGATTTTTGAAATTGTGTATCCTGCGCGATGCGGATGCGCGGTTTATGTGTGGAAACGCGCGACAGAGTCGATAGTCGAATGTGCACTGCCGAGTGCCGACCGGCGACCGGCGACCGGCGCCCGGGGACGTGCTTCGCGCCGCCGCACCGCGCTGCCCCTCGCATCAGTACCATCCTCCAAGTTTTCATTGTTTTTGTTTTCCCGGCGCGCGCTTATCGCCCGGCACGAACATGCTTCTAAACACTTTATCATCGCAAATTCTCTAGTAATCTATAGTTACCTATACCTTATTATACCTTTATTATCTAGGACTAGTTAAATAAAAAAGGGCATTTATGACCTGTTTAGTTGGAATTGTAAATAATAAAGTACAAAGATAAATCCTGTGAAATATAATATAATTCTAACGTATTTATAAAAATATTTTCTTGTTACTATTCGATTGTTAACGTGTACACAGTTGTTTTACTAAAACCTATTTTGTTTACAGTCAAAAATGTACATGAAAGTATTTCAATTTGACCTGAACCATTCAAGGGTGTATTAATGAAAATGGAAAATCTTAAGAATATTGAATAACGTTATCGCATAGGTGCTTGATTTCCATGGAAAATTTAAATAATCTTTTTATGAAATAACCTTAATAAATTATTATATAATTTATATAGTCTATAGACGTTCATTGATCTGATAAATAAGACGAGGCAGAAGACAACCAATCGTTGCAAGAATTGTATTAGATCGAAACTACATTTAATAATTATGGAGAATAATTTAAATTATGGAATATTCCGATATTCCAGCACTGTTACTGGATTGTCTGGACTTGTCTAGATAATAATAATTGTAGTACTGACATTTATGTAGTCAACAACATAAACCTAGGACCTTTAATTACATGAAATGAATGTGATGACAACATTGTTGTATCAATTAGTAACAACACAAATTGTCTCACTAGATATTTATTAGTAATTCTAGAAATAACATTTATATGGTCAAATTGGTCATAGACATAACCTAAGACATGATATGAATGTGATAAAAATATGTTGTATCAATAATATCACTAAAGCATCGCAGAAATTCGTGACTAACTGGGAATAACAGTAAATTACAAATTCATAACAGCATTAGTTGGTAATCGTTTCATTGGTTTTTTTTTTTTTTTTTATTTTATTTTATTCTTTCAGAAAAACTTACAGCTAGAACACAATTTAGGTACAATTGTATATATACTAGTTTATATATATATAATAGTTTTATACCACTTAGGCGGCAATCAAGCAGACGGCCTACCTGATGGAAAATGGTTACCGTGGCCTATAGAGTTTACAACACCTCGTATCCTCGCGCCTCGTCCCCTAGTGGAGGTTTACTATACTTACCTAATTCTACGTAGCTAATATCCCCGGGAGGATATTGATTTTGCATCTACAATGTTGTATGAATATGAATTTAATAATTTAGGGCACATGTTCTTATTGATAATACTCGAATTGGATGAATATAAATACATACTTATTTATGTTACATATTTCATTAAGTATTGATCCAATATAACATAGTTCTATCTATAATAGGTGACCCTCTCTACATTTTGGACCTATACTTGTTCCCCCGCTACGCTGAATTCGCGATATTGTTAATTCTCTTATCGCAAACAGTTGAGGCCCTTACTAGTCATCAATCACGCCAGGTTTTATTACTTCTTATGCTACCCGACGAAACAATATACGATATTACGAAACACAATACTTTAGTAAGAAAATCGGCACTCCTTGTCTATAATACATGCAATAAAAATATATTAAAACGCAATGAAATTATGTATGTTTTTTTTTAATACAAACGTGATAAGATAAATGAGGAGTTATCGTTTAGTTACGATAAGACGTGTGTTACGAAGTATTTACTCATCGTCCAAGAATCAACAACAAAGATCCTATACATAAAACTACATTTCACTTAGTTGTATTCTTAGATTAGATAATATTATATTAAAAATCTGATAAATGATATAAATTGAAACCGTAAGTGACGTTACATTAATAGCCACGAAGTATAGTCTTGGTGGAGCGTGCCGCATGGAGGTCGAACCGGTCTAGCGGGTCAAAGAAAGTATCCGAGGTTAAGTGACTCATACTTGTCATTGCATCCTGATGGAAAACGTATTCGAGCTTTTTATGGCCGTGAGACACCTGTCCGAAGACACAATTGATTGTCGCTGTGACAATTCAGTAAATACTAGCACTACCTTTCACTACAAGTGACCCAACAATAATTTACTGTCAGAAAGTGAGCATGGACAAAGCAGAGGGAACGAGAAACTATGTTTTAGAGCGGTCAGTAAACTTATGTAATAGTAGACAATAAAATTTAAGCTACCTTTCACCATGATCCGATTGTGAATACAAATAATAAATACCAGTCTAATACTTGAGGATTATATAGTTATATTATGTTGACTTCCTTCGTTAGTAAAGGAAGACGAAAGAAATCCAATCCAATTCGAGATGGTTTTTTCAAGCTACTAAATAAATTTTAGCTGCTTCTTTGTCTTATCTTTTCAGGTAATAACCATTACAATTAATGTTTAGTATAAAATGCAAAAAAAATGGCTTTCGTAATAACGTTAAAGGTAATAACAAGTTTTATCGCTTGTGAGCTGCAGTTAGAAAATAATCTGCTTCAGTGGTGCAGTGTGCATAACGGAGTGTGACTGCTCTACACGAGGTCCCGAGTTAGGCAAAAATCATTACATTTTTGGTGCTCTTTTTCTTTTAGGAAATTGTTCATAGCAGTTCATAATCAGAAAATATGCCTGATTGACGCCAATATCTGTGGTAAAGTAAAACAGCGGTCATAAATGTGTGTTACGCTTTAAAAAAAAATCTAAAGATTTTGCATTAGCACAATTCCAAAACCAAGCTCACTAATAAACCTTCTTAGTAATTGTTAATTCTTTCAGATATACATATAAAGAATTGGCATTAATGTAAGCGGTTACATTGATATTAGAAGACATAAATATCAATTCACAATACAAAAACTCCCGCTCTGTGCACATTTTTTTTCGACAAAAAGTGCCAATTTCATCTGACACTCGGCGATGACAAGGACTGCCATGAGATATGCTTAGTCAACGTGACCCGAGCTATTCGCTTCTTGAGACACGCAAGGTCTTGAGTTATCTGGGCGACGAGTACTCGACACATTTAGAAAAGTTGAAGCCTCAGGAAAATATTATTCTCTACATTTTCTTGAGTCACTTTGGTTAAAGGTATTTTGCATAAGTTATATCCAACGACCAACGACCGACCGTGTTTATTTGCGGTGCCAGATCATCAATTTAGATTGTTGATTACTACATTGATCATAATATTAAATTTTAATTATTTAATTTATATTAATGTTATTCCTCCTTATTTAACAATATATTTATAAATTACATTTTTATATGACATAATATAAAAAAACATCTATTTAAAATAGGTATATGAATATCAATGTTATTATTATTACGTTAATATTTTCTGCATTATTGCAGAAACTTTTCTGGAAGTTCTTTAACGCGGCTTATGGAAAGTGCGGTGGGTAACGCGAATTTGTAGAAATCGTCACGTACCGAAATGTCAAGGGGAAATGGACAGATGTGGAGGAGTGGAAATGGGGAGATTGCAATAGTGAGAGATTCGGAGATGGAGCGATGGGAGATAGTGGAATTAGAACTAGATAATTAGAGGAGATGAGCAGATGGTGAAACGAGGAAATTGTGTAATTGGATGTATGGAAAGGGAGGGGACCAGATGAAGAAGAGACGTGAATTTGGAATAAGTTACTTATTTTGTAAGGTTTTTTACGTAAGGAACTTCTATCCTGACGGGGATCCTACGACCGCACCCTTTGTCATATTAGACATACAAATTTCTAAAAATACAATACAATACATAGAGCCTAGTAAGCGGTTACCAGCGCATATGCTAGTGCCTATGAAAGTATTGCTATTGTTTTCACTAGAACTTTTGTACTCAAACGATATGTACCTACCTATTCTGCTTAGAAGGATTGCCAATTAACAAAAGGATTCCAAATTTGATCGTAAAATCCCGCTACGCTCTAGCTCCCGTTAAACTATTCCAAAAATTTCAAATACGGACTAATCAGTAGTCACCACACGTTTGTATTAGACGTTCAACGAACTAATTTGTAATGACTCACGTAATAATTAATTAACATACCAATTGATAAAAAGTAAATACGATAAACCAACAAATGAGTCGTATTTGCTGTATGAGAATGACTATTTTAATACGAAATTTGCAATTAGTTGCGCCACATAGAGCGAGTCTCAAAATATTATGTGAGTGAGCTTTGTAAGTGCTGATAAGTATTACGTGTGCTATATAAATATGATTGTAGATTTTGGATAGGGGGCTTTGACCGATAGACTGGCATCTGAACAATTCATAACCCTCGAATGGTTTACAGTGGAGAGCACGTAGCACTCATGTTCCATGCCATGTGAGGTCTGATTTATAACCCCTGACAAATGCCACTGTACAAAAATGTTTTGAAGAAATTGGATATTGTGTCGATATGTGGAACAACTGCCGGAGCACTTTAAAAGAAATAATGCAGAGAATGTAACCGGTAGCCTTAATAGAGATGATGTAGATCTCATTTCAAGGAAGAATGATAAAGTGAAAAATAATTAAGTAATATCTACAAGTTTCAAGTCCAAATAGTGGGTAAAAAAGAAATAATATTATACAACGTATCATAATTTAGATCAGGTATATAAGTACTGTTATTTAAAACTAAAGAACTAGATAATAAATATCGTTGTGAGGCTAGAAAATGTTTTCGAGTTTGTATAATCGAGTAATAAACATTCGTTAATGGTCAATAACTCTTATCTCTGACATTTTCTTCATGGCAAACATTATTAGAACTTTCTTATATAGTTACTATATAAAATTATTAGTAATTGTTTTAGTCTCACATAGATATATTTGACAAAAATTTGTAAATAGGTTTATGATCATGATGAAGGTACATTAGAACAACTGTAACTCTCACTGCTTGTCCTTGGTGTTTTCTTGTATTTATTTTTTGTTTTGTTTTTGGTTTACAATAAAGAGTAATCTATCTATCTACCTATATATGATCGCTAAGTATAAGTGGAAAGATCATGTTCTATAGGATCAACTATGAATGAGAATACGTCACGTTTTTATTACTGTACAATCTTTCGTAACCTCTATCGATATCCTGTTCCATGTCACGTTTAAAGACCTTGTACAAAAATACCAAAGCAATACAGTTGGCTCGATAGATATTTAATTTATTTTTCCTTATTAGCACATTTACTCAATTAAGAAGTGGCGCCGTAAGTTCAGATGATATGACATGTTTTTATACGTGGTAGTGAAATTCTTAGCATAATTAGATCAAATTCACTGTTAAATGTTTCGGGATATTTACCAGTAGTGTTTAATATTTTGTTGTAAATAGGTAATGAGCTTAGACGTCTTGTTCATTGAAGAATATATTCCCAAAATAGGCTTTATCACGTGAAGAGTCTCTACTTTGTGCATTAATAATAAACTTTTCTCAAAATTCTGGATTTGAAATTCATTATTATAAATGAAAATAATTTTCGAGTTGTTGATCTAGATTTGATACTAATATTCTAACGTTGAAAAACAAATGATTTAAACATGAACTGAGATAAGTATTTTTATTGTTCCATTTCCTGCGTATTCAAATACACATTTCTATTATTCAGTGATTCAGCATAAATCTATATTTTAAGACTATTGACGTCTAACAGGATACTTTAAAATTCAACCTATTTTTCGTATTCCGAAGATAACGAGAGGCCATAGATCATGTAGAAAATTATGCGCATTTAGATGCGTACAATCTGAATAATAGATACTTATTGTTGTGATGAGTTTTCCACATTTGCACGCTGTCGCGTCGTCGCTAAAGCCGACAGACCGGAACACTTTCCAGTAATGATTTCAACATACTCAAGTTACAGGAATATCGGATCACCTGCGAGCAACGCCCGCTCGCGAAATACCAGGATGTTGCCAACTCGTACGTAGAATTACCTTACATCAGTTAACTTACGGATACACTAGATTGCATTTATATTGAGAAATTTTATACGTAGCTTATTCAAAACTTAAAACAATGTAGCAGAGAATTTATTTTCACACGCGCGCTAAATTATTACAAAACCTTATTATTATATAGGTAGATGTCGTAATACCGTCAAATGTATTAATCTAACACATAAAATCGATTATTACCGCTAAACGAATATTAGGACGTTAATTGGTAGCGCTTGTGCGGCTAAGCACGTAGTTTTCTTGCGATTTCACCGCATAGCAAGGAATCAGGTCACTGGTTTTTTCCAATTGTATTCAGGTGCTACATTTTCGGTTAGGAACTTATTTTCGGTATACCCATTTTAGGTACAAAGTGCCCAATTGGCGGCAATAGGCTCGCCCTCTATTACGTGGGACCGAAAATCATAGTTGGCGAAATCTGGGTGTTTAATACACCTCTGCCTACCCTATCGGGGATTACGGACGTGCGCATATGTATGTATGTATGTATGTACAAATTTTAGGTAGATGGCTAGAGTATTACAGAATATTATGTAGGATTGGGTATGATATCATTGCGGGCATGAATAATGCAGTAACGGCCTTGAATTACTAAGATCAACTAATGTTACAATTTTCTACACTGACGCGCGTGTTCGTCACTTGACATCAAAAACAACTTACTGTACCTACATTTCAAATAGAAATATCTTGTTACAGTACTAAATAGCAGGTGTTACAGAAGCCGTCACGAACCTTGAACACAAAAACTCTGTTTAGATTATACCTGTATCAGTACCTGTAAAGAATAATCGTAAAAGCGAATTAGCGTCATTATTTTCAGCTAAGGAAGGAAAAATGTTCATAAGTTTGGTACGAAAACCCTAACCTATTTCGTGTAAGTAATTAGGAAACTACCCGATTCAATTATGAAATTCTCTTTCTTATTAGAAAATTACTCAAGTCGTTTTTTATTAATTATGTTTCCTTACACAATACATACATCCATACCACAAGGAAAAATTATACCAGAAAAGGTACTTCCAACTTTTTTGTGATTACGTCTGATTTCAACGGAATCGCTGAGAAGTGAGCGATTTGTGTTTTATCTAGCCTAGTTTCGTGTCGCCAATTATGCACAACACATTTTACGAAATCTCCTGCTCCTTACTCACAAGTGATTCAGATCGTAATCACCTAGATTTATATTACCTACCGGATGTCAAAGACCGCCCATATTTTTTATTTATCTGCTTCTTAGACAGCGGTAGCACCGTTTTTTCTTGCTAAACGATAAATAATCCGAACAAATGACGCTCCATTTACATTATTTATTGTTCAATTTGACTTCTCACAAGTCTTTTAGAGTCGAGAATATGTCTTCATTTTTAATTATTAGATATATCAGCTGTTGCCACCGATTCAAATATAAATAAATATTTCAATATACATGTATAATAACTCAACCACAACTGAATACAGTTGAGTAAATATTTATCATCAACGACGCAGCCTGTCATGTCAACATTTTGTGATTCTTTGTTTTGACACTTAAATATTTTTTGGTAAATAAGTACATTGCCTACCTACCTGATGGTAAAATTGGTGGGAAGGATGTGGTTTGTCATTAGGGGGAAAGAATAGAATAGGAAAAAGAATAGAGGCTACGGCACTTTGACTCGCTACATAAAATACAGAATGCTAGGTATGCTACAGTTTTCTACTTGCAGTAGCAATCAGGTGCTATAACATTATTAACTAAGACATAAGGAACTACCAAAATGCTGGGTGGCAATATACTGGTCGCAATAATTCCAGGTACCTACTGTATAATTGTGCAATAAGTATGTAGGTACGAGCATTATGTACTCGTTTGACATTATGTAATAATAAACATAATAATTGTGTCACCTTCATAATATCATTGTCTGTATTTTAGCATGGAATCAGCTTTAATTTCTATGGTACTAAACAAAAATTGTTCATAATTATAATTAAATAGGTATTATTTCACATAATGATGCCTATATTACAGCACTAAAAGCACATTTGAAATTAAATCAAGTGTAATATAATATGTTGTTGTTTATGTTTATTCTGGTGACTTTGGCCGGCTTCTGAATTCTAATTTCCCACTCTTCTTCGGTACTACATGCGCCATTAATTTAAATAATTATACTATTTAAATATTATATATTATCCGTTTATTTTTCATTATATATATCTAATATTTATTTATCACTACACAGTATAAAACAAAGTCGCGTTTTCTGTTCCCTTTGTATGCTTAAATCTTTAAAACTACGCAACGGATTTTGATGATTGCGATGATAGATAGAGTGATTAAAGAGGAAGGTTTATATGTATATAACATCATGCTACAACAAACAGGTGCGGAGCAGGAATGAAAAATGTTGCAAAAACGGGGTGACGCAGACGAAGTTGCGCGGGTCAGCTAGTACCACATAAATCCGTGATGGTTTATCGCACGATAAAAAGTCCTATATTTTTACTGTAGGTGTAGAAATTGTTTTTAATTATGTTTATAATACTTGAACAAAAGTTAGACAGCTATACACATAGGTTTTATTATTTTCCCGTTGCTTTAATTTTTTTACAATTTGGAAATCACGTGTGAGGAAATTGAAACTTTTGTAATCTCGAATATTCAGATATCTTAGTTACATAATTACATTATGTTCACGTACACACACTCGTATTTTAAGAACCCTTATTATGCAAGTTTCATAAATTACTACTTTTAAATTTATTTTGATAACTTGTGCGTGTATTCATTATAGTATTATTTTCAATGTTTTAATTTTGACATTTCAATATGAGAGTAGATACACATAATTAAAAATTAATAATGCCGGGACCAAGTCAAGAGAAAGTAGTTCACACTAACAGTGACTCAGAAAAAAATAGATAAACATCTAACACATTACCCTGACATAACACCTCATTAACTAATCTATCAGTTTAATAAATGGATGCGGACATCACCACAGACAACTTACAAACATCCCACGGATAAGATAAATCGCTGAAAGTAGCAGAATACAACTATAATAATTATAGATAAAAGTAAATCAAAGGCTTTGTCATTAATAATACTATGCCACGCATTCTAGAGACCTTTTAAAAGGGGTGTGACGGTAAGGTGCATATATATGTTTTTTAAATTGTACATTATGCGTATTGAACATTTTGCGTTTTGATCATTTTACGGGTTGAACGTTATGCGTGTAGGTGTGGAGGGTCTCTTTCAAAGGGTTTCTTGGTGAGCTAACTTTATAAATACGTTTAACTACATGATTTTATAATTAAATAAATACGAAAGTTCTTAAGTGTTTATTTTCTCTTCATGCTGTAACTTTTTATTTTTATTTGAATCTTATAATATTGTATTTGAAAGACAATTCTGTAATGCACTTTCTAATTTATTTATTTATGTTGTACACATATTATTATATGTTCTAAAATAAAAATATTGTAAGTAAATTATAATTAGCGCTCATTATAGTAGTATCCCAATTATTTTTTTTTAAATTACTGTAGTGTTTTTTATTGTTGAAAGCCAAACTTAAGAATACCCCCATGTGTTGATACATTTCCAAAAGATTTAATTTTGCGATATAATATGAATTTATTATATCAAGCTTGTTGCTTATGTAGTTGCAAATAACAACATAGACGCGGTAACTAAGTAAACGGAGACTGACATTTAAACAAAATGTCAAGTTAAAGTATTTGCTAAATAGAAGGTTTGTGCTCAAGGTGCATTGAATCTGCAAGTGGCCTAACTTGCAGATCCAGTGCTGCCGTGATTGTAGAGACGAAGACAGTTGCATAAGCGGCAAATAATATAATAGTGATGATGGCGAGGTAGTCCGATACTACCCAATACTGCATTGTAAAATAAATTATTGTCTAACTAAATAAATTGAATTACACTAAATTGAAACTATGACTTTTCCAAATTTTTAGTTATTAAAGTAGGTCAAAATATTATTATTATTATAACTTTTTTAGATTCCTTATTAAATTTCAAAGACTTTACGCAACGTGTTAACGCAACACAGACCGAGATAAAAGCGATATTCAAGAGTTCTAACTATTTCATATAGAGCATTTTCGGGTGTTTCAAGAAATATAATTTTTTAAATTTTACTTTAGCAGTTCTATATTTATTATAAAAACTGGTCACTTCTAGAGAATAAAAAAGTAGCCATCATTCCTATACTACTTCGTACTGATACATTGGTGAAGATATTTGGATGTATCATGATTGGATTTCACGGCTGAACAAATTTGGCTTAAATCACGTGGAAAGAGTCCCATGGATTGCGGGACCGGGCTCATAATTACACCGGGGCGAAGCCACGGGGCTAGTCATAAATACATATATCCAACGATCTTGTAGTTCGATCGGTCGTTCTAGATATTGTGGAATGTAAATAAATAGAGTAATAAGAAACATGATGGATTAGTAATAAGAAATATCGAGCGGTAATGATCAAAGCGCCTTCACTTTGTGAATCTCGAAGAAGATATCAATTATTAAGCTATGGCGCAATAAAAATTAAATGTGGTCATATCTCGCTCTTTATTTTGGGCGGACAGTTCCTGCATATAACTGATTGTTACGATTTAATCGGCCAAAGTAAAAGTTACATAATATTACACATCAATTGAACAACTGTCTCTTAGAGAAAAATAAAAAGTAAATCAATTTATGTTTTAGACACAACAGAGTTCAAATTGAATACATCACTACATAGTATAAAACAAAGTCACGTTCCCTGTTCCTATATCCCTATGTCCTTATGTCCCTTTGTATGCTTAAATCTTTAAAACGCAACAGATTTTTATGCGGTTTTTAATAGATAGAGTAATTGAATAGGAAGATTTCTATGTAACATCATGCTACAACCAACTGGTGCGGAGCAGAAGTGAAAAATGTTGCAAAAACGGGGTGACGCAGACGAAGTTGCGCGGGTCAGCTAGTATCAATATAAATAAAAATGAATCGCGAAAAATGTTGACGGCTCATTGAGCTGTCCGTCATGGCAATTGATTGATGCGACACCTTGGACAATAGACCGGGAATTTAGAAAGCATTACTGACAGTGAAACAGTTACTTGGTGACTTTTCCGAAATGGTAGCCAATCGATTTTATCTCTTAAGTAGTCTGAAACAAATAGTAGAAGTTTATTTTGAAACGCTGTCAAGATTAGATTGATAGTATTAAACCTTAAGTAAAATACATAACATTGTTTTCTACTTACGATGTTGTAGCGATAAGGAGATGTCAAACATTATAATCTAGTGTAGTAAATAAGACATGCTGACTTTGTTTCTACATAGGATAATAAAATTATACTCAACACTAGTTTTCTCTCCGAGCTTCTAGAAAATGTTTTACCCTTTGCCATAAAGTGGATCTTTTCCTTTCTCAGAGGCCTTTTATAACAAGGCCCAGTGGAAATTGTTGAATCTTCGTACCTATTAACCTATTTTTACCCGAATGCGCCAGCAAGGGTAATGTTTATATTATGTAATGGCAATGTTTACTTAGCATTGGGTGGAATATCTAAAGGGTGGATCGCGAGCGCTATTTTTAACCATAAGATAGCTAGCGAGGACACACAGAGATTTGTATGATTTAAGATCAGCGCCACCTGACGGAAAAGTCGTGAACTTTTTACATTATGTTGTTTACCTACGTGATACGAGATAATGAATTATTCATTCATACCAATTTATACCTACATTCTTGTGGAACTCACTCACGGTAATCTAATCTAACTGGTATTTCTTGTATATTTATAAAGAAAAAACCTTAAATAACTAGTAAGTAACTATTATCGAATCTGTGGCTTATGACCTATTATTAAGAGAAGGTATTTCCCCCGTTCGACCCGACGCCGACCAATAAACCAAGTCGTGCAATAAATAGAATGGCTCCACGTCTTTCAACACACAACTCTACTATCTATACCTACTAATTTATTAATGCGAAAGTAACTGTGTCCGTCTGATCTGAACCTATTTTGGTGAAATTTGGTACAGGAATGAACTACAGCTTGGGGTAATAATGAAAAAAAAAATGGCTTGTCTCTTACATTGGTCAGCTTTTATCGCCAAAAATAGCTTGAAGTTAACACCATGAAAACAGGTACGGACATTGATTAGAATTTGAGAAAGAACATTGGCTTTGTCTGCTTGTTAAGTCATCCATGCGGGCGAAGACGCGGGCCACAATTAAGAAAGTAGTTCCTTATAATTTGTGAAACCTATTGTACAAAACAATGGCACTGCACGCAGCACACGGGCGTCCAAGATGGTACTGCATTAAGTACGAAGATAATTACAAATAACCTACAGTATTCTATTAATTAGTTTACTGTGTTAAATTACATTAGAATATAGAAATGTCAAGCTTCTCTTTGTCAGAAACCAAATCACTAAGTCAATTACAAAATAAATTACTTCGGACCTACTTCTTGCCACATAGTGTTATCAGTACTACCATTGCTTCACGACTTCGTGTGTGCGCATCATCAGTACATATTTAATGATGGCCGGTTTCGTCTGTGAACTCCATTATAAACCGTTAACTTCAGTTAACTATCACTACTTGCCTAGAATATTAATCTAATCCAATTCCCCGAGCAATTTATTCAGTAAACCGATGAAGGTTCTTTGTAATTAATCGCACTTAATCGTGACGACTCTTTTAAATTACACTCCGATAAATAGAATTGAAGTCCTAAATAGGTAATTAAATAAGTAAATTTAGGATGTATATCAAAGTAACTAGTCGCAGCTGCGGGTGACAAATGAGGTCGTTTGGGGATCGAAAGATCTTTTTAAGGTTACGTTGAGTAAGTGAATTTTAGATAGTATATCTAATTGGCCTTCTTGTGGTTTATTTGGTGCCTATTTACCTGTATTCTGCTCTGGAGGTTTTATCGGAGATAATACAGTGCAGTCACATGATAACTATAGTGAGCCAATAAAAAAGAGGCCCGTAGCTTAGCTGGTAAAGTTAGTGGGTTTTTATAATAAATTGTTCACATTGAGCCCGACCCACAGTCTTTGGCGTTAAGTCTCATTCCTTTCAGGGTCATCAGCATTGGCCTTTAGTTTGTCTATTCCTGGTCTCCACTCTAGGACGATTCAGAATAATTATACCAGTCTTGGGTCGTGGTCCACCTGCTTAGTCCACCGAAGTGGACCACGGGCACTTTTTCTTGCCGGTGGTGCACCTAAATGTTGAGTAATATGCAAATCAAAAATGACTATGGGTCGTGGTCCACCTACAAGTAATTCCGGGATACCCTGTTATTTATACAACACATAGATATTTACTTGTTATATTATATCTCTAATAAAAATTGAAAATATTAAAATCGATTTCGATGACAACATCGCAATAGTTATGCTAAATTTGTATCGATACATGTGTATTTTCAAGGGTACGTGCCACGTGGAAGGCCGAATTCGAAACTATAGAAAACAAATTTAAAATCAATGGAGCATATTCATTTCTGGGGTGCGGGTTAAATAACTACATATATTTGAATGTGTTTTAAATGGATAAATTTACAGTTTTATTAATTTAATTTTGATAACCAATTCAGAATGACCTAAGCTAAAAATGTCCAGAGGAGTAGCCAAACTTAATGTTCGTAAAGATTTACTATGTGATAGGATATTTCTTTTTTCGCTTACAATCGATAAAAATAGTTATTACGTTGGTATATTATTATGTATAATATTAGTTTCGTAACCTCTAACACTACTTTGGCAATCATTTTGAAAGTTGACACAGCTATTACGCGATGGTGAGGGTTTTTATGTACTTTTTATGACGAAAAATATACCGCACAGCTCAACCAATCCAAAAACGCTGACAGCTAAATTGACACCCTTGTCTATAAACTTTATGGCCAAGGTCCATTTCCGCAGCGTTATAATTATATTGAAGGCCGATTTGTTTATAATAGATAAGTTTTACATATATCAACTTAATTTATAATGGATGGAAACGGAAATTGATAGCAGTTACGTCATTTATGTAAAGAACCAAAGTATTGTGTTTTTAACGTATGCTTATTAATAATTAATATGCCTTCATAAAGGAGAGCTGATAGTTTGGCGGGCGTCAGTATTGTTTTGTACGTTGTAAGAAAGTCCAGCTTTGAATAAAAAGAAGTGTAAATCTGTAGAAAAAGGATGTGTGCCTATCTCATACTACAAGAATAACAGACGGAACGTATAGAACTAGCACGTGAAGCGGCCAAAAGTAGCCATTTTGCTCGCATTCATTTTCTTCGATGCTCGTTTCGCGGAATGGTACATACTACTTTTATATTAATTTAGGTGGCTTCACTTGCTAGTTCTATCCGCTACGTCTATGATATTCGTTTAGTCTGAGGTGTCTATAAGTTGATTTTTTCTATACTAAAATACCATTGGCTGTACCAATTTTGCAGCGAGCTTCGTCAGTAGAGAAGTGATAATTATAATAAGAATAAGTAAACTATTTCTTACCGTATTACGATAATACACAATTACGGTATTAAGATAATTTTATAATTAAATTAACAATCATAAATAAGTTACGTGGCAAGTTGTACTTTCTTATAGTTTGCGCTTGAAGACAGATATTTATTAAATATCAGTAAACGAGAAAATAGACAAAGTTAATTACGAAATTCCGAGGTATTTTTTTCTTAATGAATATACAATTAGCTAACACAAAGACACAACGAATCACAATTCACACAACTATTCAATTATCCCTTGAGCTATCCACAACACGCGACGCAGTGGCAGCGAGATGACAAAAACGGCTGCAGAGCTGCATCAACATTGCAATAGGAACGATGACAAGGTCGTCCTAGTCTACCCAATACTGCTTAATATCTGAGTTCTTTTTGTGGAAAATATGTATTGCATAATGAATTATTATCTAACTAATCTGAAACTATGAATTTCTATTATTGTTAGTTCCCAAAGTAGGTTAAAATATAAACAATCAAATTGAGTCCAATAACTTATTATATTTCTTAAAATATTGAATGACGTTTATTATGAATCATACACGTGTTAACGCAGCACAGATCGAGATTTATCTCGATATTCGTGTGCTATATTCTCTAGCGCTACATGCATTTGCACTACGCGCTAAGAGGCATTACGTCACGCTTTTCTAACGATTTTGTATAGAACATTTTCCTGCAGCGCAAGAATTTGAATGTTCAAAATCAAATATCTTTAAAACTATCTATTTGTTCTAAGAAAATTACACTTTAACAGTTCATTATTATTATTATTATAAACTGGTTATTTTTCTAAAAATAAAAAAGTATCTACTCACTTTACTCTGTATTTTATATACCTACTTAGAAGTATTTCATATTATTCAACCTGATAGTTACGTTCTAGATAAAAAATAAATGGCGGATCAGCAACACAAAGTGTGAGTTCTTTGCAAGCATAAATAGAAGCTTGACAGATGAATAATAAATTGCCATCCTCTTACTAACTAACGAATGCAATGGAAACCCTTTCATTCTGCTTATTCAGATTAGTGAACGATAAGCCTCTGACACTTTCTACGTAAGTATTCCTTTTACCAATTAGCATGGATGCAGATTACTAAGTGTCTTTGTATGTTTAAACTGTAGGAAACGGAATATATATCGTAGGATTCAAATGAGAATCGAGATTTTATCTAGTAGCAATGAAATGCACGTCATCAGTCGTCATAACTGGCGTTGTAATAGAGAAATGAATTCTTCTACAATTTGAATACTTCATTAAGACACTATAACAAAGCGTCAGCCTGCGCACGTCACGCACGCTGACGGAGAAAGTGAACGAACTAACACGGACAATAGAGGCTGACGAATTTTATTGTAAGAAGACTCCAAGTAAACCAAACGTGAAAACGCTATTCTTTTACACGACGCTATAACATTTGTTGCAGAGTTAAAACTACCATCCTTGTAACGTAGCGTAATAAAAAGAGAATTGGATGGCACTTAATTATTGTTTTTATTTACTTTTACGATTGAGCTGATTTGCAGATTATTTTACTTCCTTTGAAAGTGCTAATAGCACTGTATACTGTATAAATGAAATTAATGCACGTGAGTGATATTGTGATATTTGCTTATGACTTATTATGTCAGTTATTGCGTAAAAATGCAAATTTAAACAAATTTATTTTTAATTAATTTTCATACAGCTGCCAATTCTAAATTGCACTACTGAGAAGTGGACCGTATTTCGACTGAAGTGTACCGATGTTTTTGGATTATAGGTTGACTGCTGAATGCGAATGGTTCAAATTTACTATACACCAGTCAGTATAGGTAGGTAGACTATAATGGGGGATCGAAATGCTTTTTCAAGATTAGATATCTTGAAAAAACATTTCGATTTATCGTACATGATCACGACATCACCAGACAGTGTCTGGTTGCTTCTGAAGCATACACATGGCTTAGCATTTTTCTTTCACTCTCACACTTACACTTTCACAAGGATACTCGATAAACTGCAGATTTGCCCCATTATGTCTAATTTTGTAAAGCTTTATTAATTTCGTGTGTTTCGTATGCGCGGGGTCAAGGATAAAGAAATAGACCTTAACACATTCTGGTAAAAAAAACCTATACATCAGCTTCCTGACCTTGCAAAAAGTAACCTACATGAGGCATGGCAATGTTCAAAATAAACAGAAACATGAAGGCCGTATTGAGAACCGGTAACGTATAATGGTATAACAGGAATGATTTTTTGCCAATGTCTAGTGGGTATGGCATCGTAAAAACCATAAACACTGAACGTTTGCCTTACAAAACTGGATCATGATGTTTTTTGTGAGAGCTACCGACACACGACTAACGGTGATGCTGTTGCGTATACAAAGTATGTCACGGTTAATGTTGAAATGTGATATCTGATAACAGCCAAGGATTAAATATCTCTCTTGACTCTTACGAAGTTTGCAAGGTATTTGTATACTGTAAAGTGACAGTTAAAACTAGATCAATGGCGTTACATAACAACAAAGCTGCCAAGATATAATATTTGGAGGCAACAATCTGCAAGCGAATTTGGAACATTCGCTTTTCGAAAGATAGTCTGTTTATTATACACAATGATACAATTCATAGGACCTACATTTGGATTGAAACAGTGAACCCGTTTAGAACAGTTAGCAGGTTGATGTAACACAAGGCATTCTTCTGGACAGAAAACTGTTATCCCGACAAAACATCGTTACTACCATGTTGCGTTTTTATTGTTGCGGTCATTGTATGGTACAGTAAATCAACGGGTAACCACCTTGGTCCGTTGCGCTGCAGGGGTGAGAAATGCTATAACAATGCAGTATGCAGGTATACCTAAGCAATAATGCCGTTGTGAAGAGAAAAACTAAAATTACCTTTAGGTGTATGCGCTTATAACGCGAACGTAACCTCGTATGTATGTAAAAGTAAATAAGACTAGAACTGTTTATGGTATGGGTTAGTAGACTGTATGTCATGTAATAAGTTATCAGTTTCGCTTCCCCGGTAGTTAATTAAATTCATGACTGGCGTTTTGAACAGCATTCAAACTAATAGCACATCGTTTGCGTAAACACTCTCAATCTATTTCGATATTGGATACCTATATAAGTAGGTACTTAATAACATTAAATTAAAGTTAATTAACCTGCCCGATTCGATGTTTTTATCGATTGCATGTCAAATATTTTATTAGGTAGGTTTTTCATGATCCTAAAATTATTTTATTATTTTAATCAAGTTATGTTATAGGACACAATCGAATATTTCATAAACTACCGAAGTAAAATAATAAAACACTAAAAAGTTTGACGTTTTAGTGTTTTATTATTTATTTATTAGCGTTTTGTGTTTTTTAGTTGAGGTTGAAGTAATAAAAGTTGTATACCAATCAGCACTGATCTAGTCGTGGAAGAAAGGAGGCCATGGCGCGCGCTTTTGATATAATTTATGACTAGTAGATTTGAGCTCGTCCACCAGTTCCATCATCGTTGCACCCAGTGGTCTTGGGTCTTAAGTGGTAGTGCGTTCACAGCTCGTGCCTATACCTATATGTATATGATGTACTTAAAGATTCACGGGTGATCCGGGTAGAACTAGTAAATATTTAAGGCAAACTGGCCGATAAGAGTGATCTGACCCAGAACTTTACGGCTCAGAAGATTTGCAACAGTACACGCAGTTCATTGCGATTTTTAAACAAGTTTACTCATGCTTTTCGAAGTGAAAACGATGATTGCTGCTACGAATCTGACAACTATGATTGGTAGTGCTCAGTCACGAGCCAGAGCGAATCTAAAGCGCGAACAAGAGAAATTCTAACAACTGTATTATAACACGAAAAGGCACTTAACAATAACAACAAAACAATTTCACTTTCAATAGATTCCGGTTTCTTCACAACACGTCTCTGATTAATTATGCAAATAAATAGATAACTTATTTACAATTGATTGATAACAGCTCGATTAATAATTCATAATAATTAAATGTGGCGTCTTCACCGAAAGCTAAATGGTTATTTAAAAAACAGGTTTCATTTAGTTCAAGGTCGTGCAATTTTGATGAGCATTCTTGATCATCCGGTAATACTATTTTGCGGAGGTCGCTGGCTTATCTCATCGATATAAGCCGCGGTGACCTAACACATTGCTTATCAAGAATTCAAGAAAACACTGTCGCGATCTTTCCTTATCTTGTTAATTTTATTTAACTCTATGAAACTAGAAGCACTGATAAATTAATTAGGACATACTTAACTGATAAAAATTGCAAGTATCAATGAGTAAAATGTTTCTATATGGAACGAATTTTGAATATACCTAGTTCACAATAATTTGTGTCTTTCTTTTCTTTCACAAATAAAGGATGAAAGCAAGCATGCAATGCAACTTGCTTAAGCAAGCAAGTTATTTGAGAATTATATATTATAATTGTGCTTGCAATAAAATGATAAACAGATATAGGAATTTGTTTTCTTTTTGACTTGTTATTGAATTCACCTACAAATATCTCAAATCTGCAGTTTAGCCATGAAGGTCAACATATTTGCAAATTAATATGCAGCATTTTCGTTATATTATAGATAGTTCTTGCATTCTACATAAATAATGAAAAACACATATCTCCTTTGATAATATGAATAGTCATTATTATGGTAACTAATGTTAATTATTAGTTAAATCTAATCAAACACACACATAGCATGCTCAGTTGTAAAACTGTGATTTGTCTAGAAAATCTTGGTGAGTGAGTGGCATCACAAAATTAATACTGCAATTTATGTTTAATTTATTATTTACTAGATACTTTTATTGTAAAGTGTATAATCACTAAGTACATACAAGATATAGTTTTATTGTATACCTATTTCAAAACTAAACAAACCAATACCAATATGACATGCTTAAGTACCAAATAATAAAACAATTCCAAGAAAAACTCATTTGTAGTGAGTGATTTGAGTGGTTCATCAAAATCAAAGCATGCTCACTTAAGGCACAGAAATGAATAAAAATAACTAGAGACACTGTTACTTCTTACATTTGTGATATTCTATCCAGAAAAGTTTCAACATTAAATTTGTTAAAAGAAAGTCAAACAACTCTTTGTAAGCATATCTTCTAGAAAGGCTATTGGTTGGGTCACACAAAAATCACATAGTGATGTGGAGATGCAGAGATCAGCCCACATTACCATACCATAGATAGGGTATGGGGTTTAGAGTAATTTATTTACGGTATTGTCAAATTTTATTTTAAACAAGTCATAAATTTTGTCAAGGGCTATCCAGAGTGTTCGTCATCAGATTTGTTTATTGTAGAATTAATATCTACAAAATCTTTTAGTCTAATCTGAAGGGTTTGAAATCATAAAGTTGTATTAACATGGTGTCTAGTACATTTTAGGTGATATTAATTAGAATTGATATTGCAAAATTTAGAAATCTTTATCATAATTACTACAAAATACATAAGATCTGAACAGGATGTAAAATAATTAGATTAAATTGGCCACTCTCAGTTGACCTTGTAGGTTTTGAACCAATTAGGTTAGGGCATAATTGGATTGATGGACTTGTAGTTAGCTTATAATTGTTGACCCAACTAGTCATTACCTATAAACTCTGCATATATGATGTATGAAAGGCAGTACCGACATTGCAAAGCTAGACAATTTAACTAAAAGGCAATTTTTTTAAAAACCTAATGTGTGAATTTGTCAATTGCAGTTTGTAATAAATGCATATTATAATTATGTGATTAGTTTCTCTATCTCCTAATTTATTTTCTAGTGGTTACAATTGCATGGTTAGCAATTTTACTATGGATTAGGAATTTCTAGGTGAAACAAAAGATACTCACCACTTCTAGGAGAGATGGGCACGGCAGGCTTTGGTGCAGAATTGGAGCAGAGCCGACCAATTTTGGTGGGTGGCTTCAAGCCGGATGGTTTTGGCAATGATGATGGTCTTGTGGAGTCAGCTGGTTTGGTAACAGTGGAGGTTGCAGTGCTTGTAAGTGATGCATTATCTGAAGACGTGGATGACGGTGGTGCAGGGGTTGTGGCCGCTTCCGGCAACGGGGTTTCTTGACTCTCACTCATTTTTTTTTCACTCATAAAACACTTAAAACTGACACTTCCAAAAGTCTAGTAACATTTTATACTGGAAACGATTTTCCATGCAGATTTAACCATTCGCGTCAAAACTTAAATCATCGTACGACTAATAAACTAAAAATACTGAGCGTTCCCGCGCAATAAGACGACACGTAATCTGGATCACGGCCAGCAAATTATAGTAAACGATGATAAACAAAAATATTCTCGATATAGCCACCCGTATTTGGAGAAAAACATACGAAGAATAATAAAATAACACGTGTAAAAAATAATTACATGAATTAACAATATTACATCAGGTTCTACGTGTTAGATTACTTGTTCACGTTATTGAGTGTAAGCAAGCGTGTTATCTAAAAAATATGTAACGGCATACCTTGAAGAAATGGAGCACGAAAAGTGCTACCTGTATAGCAAAGAAAAACTCGCGAGATTTTTACCGCTCGACGAGACCAGCTGAGCTTGACCGTTGTCGTTATCACTGTCACTACACACACATTATTTTAATTATATATAACGGATCAATATAATATTTAAAGGTCTAGAACACTAAAGTATTTCATTAACAAACTGCATAAGTAGCATAAAAGTTAAATAAGCTGCTAAATATTAACAAAACCGAAAACAATTGCAGCGATGCAATCATTTAGCTCATCCGTCCTCCCTTCGCATTTGAAACTTCAAAGTTACGTTTTGTTTGTGGTCAATTCTGTAATATTTGAAAAGTCCCCATCAGTGTTTACTTGCGTTTTGTTATATGTCAGGTATTCATGTTTTATCTTAAGCTTGAGCTATATTTAGGTTGCAAGTTATATAAGTTTGCAAGGAATAGTCAGAAAAAGTTTAGTCATGGACATTTTCGTACTGAATGAGGTTGTGGGTGTAAAAATATATCTATCATATCGACATAACATGAAAACGGCTGGACCGATTTGGCTGATTTTGGTCTTGAATTATTAAAGGGCAGCGGGAACGGGATCAGAAGTCCATACGGGCGGAGCCGCGGGCAACAGCTAGTAATATATAATAAAAATGATTAAGTATCTTGCTGCCTACTCGAACAATTCTGGCAATAGCTTCCTAGGTAGGAGTGATTGGAGCTCCTATATATTACTATACTCTTTGGATTGGAGACATGTGATCTATCTGATAAAAAGCAACGCATGCAGGTACCCTATATTAAAATTATAGAGTTTATTTAACTGACGTTAAAGAAAAATCAACAATGTATATGTATGTATGTATGTAAAAAACGTGTATAGAAAGATGCCATCACTATCCGTCATTATGTCAATTCGAGCTAAATTTGACTTTGATTTGAATTGATTTGCATTGCAATGTACTATAAGTGTAGATAATCTAATCACAGTAAGTCTGAACTGTGACTGAATTATCCACACTTATACACCAGTCCACTGTGAATGTTATCTAATTGGGATGATATGATGGTTAATAGTTGCCTCAGTAAAGGTGAAAAACGATTTGGTGTGGTGATACGTAACTAAACTACGTTCATCTAATTCGCAGGCACGGTGACCAGAACTAACTAGTGCACATAAGTGTTATACACCTACATCTACATCTCTATACTAATATTATAAAAAGGAAAAAAATGTATTTTTGTGTATGTTGTTGAACTGGTAAGGAATAAACTCCAAACTACTGTGTCGATTTCAAAAATTCTTTGACTGTTGTAAATCTACTTTCGCCCTGAGTAAAATAGGTTATATTGCAGTGTTGGCATTAATCGATTAATTTTTTAATCAATTAATTAATTTGATTAATTTTAATCAGATTAAATTAATCATGATTAATTAATCATGATTATTGACTTTAATTATTAATCATTAATCATCAATTGATTAACTTGATTAATGTTAACAATTCAGCGTAACAAAAATGATGTTGAATAAATATACAGATTTCAAAATATTTTTATTAATCATTCAAAGAACAAAAAACAATTTCTTCCATTCAAATATACTGAATTCTAATTTAGAATAGTATTTTCAATATTTTCAATTTAGCTGCTTTATTTATTTTGTATAAATCTTTATTTATTTTGTATAAGTCTTGTAGGCGAGATAGTGAGATAGAGATAAAACGAAATAGCCGTTAAATAGTTAATCAGATAATCAAATTAACGATTAATGATTATGATTAATTAATCTTAATCATATTTTTTGATTATGATTAATTAATCTTAATCATTTTTTTTGATTATGATTATTAATCATTAATTTTCAATCGTTAATCAGATTAACTTTCGGCCAACACTGTTATATTGTACAGCTCGAAAACCGATACACGCGGGCGGAGCCGCGGGCAATAGCTTGTAGTGACAGGTAAAGGTAAGAGTTATCATGTCACAAAAATAAAAGAAAAAAATAGCTGTCAAGCATACATGAAGCAAAGCAAGTGTCAAACTTGTTGTCTCGTTCTCGTCTTCTATCGAAATTCTTGAACAGATGCTGAATAAAAATATATTTTTCCATAATGTGTCTACGTAAATGATATTTATTAATTAATAACATTGAAATCAAGATGAAGCTCGTTTACAAGAATATTGAGAAGGATGGCAGCGGGTGAGTTTAGTTGAAAGTTTTAAGATGTGATATATAAGTTATCATGTGTTGTTTATTCTTTTCGTAATTTTCATATCGTCTTTTGTACACACGAGCTCTTAGACTGACTGTCTTGACTATATGATATAATAAAAGGCAATTCATGTTGAACCTATGCCATAAGTTTGTGTAAACCTTTTGTTATTTTCTAGGGATATTGCTCTTATTCCCGAGGAGTCGGAGGATATGTGGCACGCCTACAATCTTATCGCGGTGGGTGACGCGGTGAAGTCGTCCACTGTGCGTAAAGTACAGACAGAGTCGTCTACAGGATCTTCTACTAGTAGCAGAGTCAGAACTACACTCACTATTACTGTTGAAGATATATTTTTTGATACACAAGCATGTGTCCTCAGGTTAAAAGGCCGCAATATTGTAGAGAATCAGTATGTCAAGGTACTATATTCAATTTATAATAGGTTTTATTACTTTAAACTGTAATGATAATTTGCGCCATGAAAGGACATAGCCTAAGTGGTTACCTCTTCACTTGTCTGTATACTGTGGATTTAGGCCTTGAATGGGACAATTCTATTATATAATTAACTATACACACAGTGAGTAATATCACCATATGACAATTTGTTTCAAATGTGTGCATATCACACAAGTGCAGTGTGTATTGCACACACACCCCTCTGAAACAGTGATAGAGGATCATTATATTTAGATAAATTGTATTTTATTGCATCAATAAATTCATACAGTTAGTAACTTTATCATATATATTCATCACAACTGCAGCCTCTATGGTGCAGTTTTACTAAATGCAACTGCTATGCAGGAGGTGTGGGTTCGATTTCCACACAGTGCAATAATTTATAGGTATGAGTATATTGTATAGCTAATTGCTTTGGTATCATTGTTTCTGTATTGGCCATTGGTCCCAGTTGTCATGCAAACTTGAGTGGCAGTTGTGATACACAAGGGAAAATGGGTGAAATGACCCACACAGAATGTGTCCGGTCAACGGCGTTCCCACTGTAGGTAGTACAAAGTAGTAACAATGTCATGACAAAATATTTCAGATGGGTGCATATCATACACTGGACTTGGAACTGAACAGAAAGTTCACTATGCAGAAGACACTATGGGACTCAGTAGCCCTGGAAAGGGTGGACATGGCTTGCGATCCTGCTGCCAATGCAGATGTGGCTGCAGTTGTGATGCAGGAGGGCCTTGCCAATGTTTGCCTCATCACACCCTCTATGACATTAGTGAGGTCAAAAATTGATATTACAATTCCTAGAAAAAGAAAAGGTTTTGTACAGCAACATGAAAAGGTATGTGTAAAATTTACGTCCATCTTTACATACATATTCACAGTTGTGAAAAGGTCCTCCGCCTACCATTCCACACCCGAGTGTGGGTGATATTACACCTCTGCTTTCTCTCTCTCACTTTCTATGAGGATTCCCTCACAGAGGTAATCAGAGGTGTAATATCACTCACATTTATCAATTATTATTGGTAGGTTGCAAGCCTATTGATGTTGAGCAATCATTTTGTCAATGTTAACTATCAGATAGAGATCGGTCCTGTATCTTAGTCACCTCCCATAACACCCAGGAGAAGAGATGACACTTTATTCTACTCCACATGAAACCAACACAGATTCATCTTCATAGTAGTTATATTATCTTCAGATATTGAGATTGTTGATGGTGACGAGTTCCAATGAGATCATCAGGTAAGTCAATAAGTGCAAATGAAATTATACAGCACTAAAAGTCATTCACTCCCTGCGGTTATTAGGAAAATCATTGCATTGTCCTTAAACAAACAATACTTTGATTTTCCTGCTGACTGGAAAATCCTAATATGTTTGATTGTTTATGGTGCAATACTGTATTAAGGCGTGTTTATTTTCATATTACAGGGCCTCAATAAGTTCTATGAGGCTGTAATGCAAGGTATTCTACGGCATATTGACTTCAATATAGTCAAATGTGTGATTCTTGCCTCACCAGGGTTTGTCAGAGATCAGTTTTTTGAATACATGATGCAGCAAGCAATCAAAACTGATAACAAATTGCTTATTGAAAATAAGGCCAAGTTTTTATTGGTCAAAGCTTCATCTGGATTCAAACACTCTCTGAAAGGTTTGTATTATCTAACTTAGACTTAAATGTAATAATTATTGATGCTAAGTCATAGTAAAACCGTGCAAAATGGAGGTAGGACATGACAGTATGTCCTGTTCTCATTGAGAAGTCCTCCCCTTTACAAAATACTGCACTAATAATAACCTTGTGTTGTGTTCCCAGTGGTGAGTAGGGTAGCCAGAGTTCACTGGACAGGTTTTGTGTTCTCAGTGGGAAGACCCCTTGCTTTATTTGTCATCACTATGTAATGGTATAAAACCCTGTTTTTGACAGCACAGAATTTCTTAACCTTCACCCTTCTTCTAGTCCCTCTCACCCTTCCCTCTACAGGGTTGGCAGCTCGACTGTGACGCCCCTGGTGTTGCAAGCCACGGTAACCAATTTCCTAAAACATTAAAGTTGGAAAGTGGACCATGATTTCGAAGTTCTTCTTCTTCTGTCGAATCGACGGCATTTTTGAGTTGCCATCGTGGTGTAGTAATTTGTTTCACGGCAGCGCCGCTACTCACGCAGAGGGCCTGAGCATAGGGCCATTTATCAATGAGCAAAGTCAAATTCAGTAATTGTTCCAGCCATAGTACACATTTTAGAAGAAATATATTATTTCTGAACAATTAAATGTAGTAAAATAAATCAACGAAATATTTATCAGAAGTACTTAGAGAATGCTTATGCTTATTTTAATTTGCAGAGAAATTATATAATAATCTCTATACTGATAATTATAATAATGATTCCATTATGGATAATTTATGTAACATTACGAGTACCGTCGCGCATATAAATTAAGATAAAAAAACTTGGGAAGTATGTTACAAAAATTACGTATTTTTAACTTTATTAGCTTAGCTGTTTCCACGATTTCTTCCGCGTGATCTTTGGTTTGGTGTGGACGAAATTCGCTTTTTTGTAACGCTAATTATTTTGCATTAGAAAAATTGCAATAAAAACAGTTAATTTGCGTCTTATATACCAGTAAATATCCCATCAAAATCAGGCCCCACCCATTGTAGTGATTAGTTGAAATAATTTTTTTTTAATGAAATATCGTAGATATATGCCCTTTAATTACACGTTAGGGGACACAGTCCCTACCCTACACCCTAGCGAAGGGGCCCATCTTGAAAGAGATCCCGGGTCTACCGGGTGGAGGGAATTTTTTGACATGATAAAAAGGTACATTAATTTTTCTGCCACAGTCATTATTTCTCCCGGATGCATCCAACGTTTCAATTTTGAAATTTAAGTTCTCATACTCTTTCTCTTGATTATAATGACTTTTATAGGAGAGACTGTCGTTGACCTTCCAACCGCGAGAAAAACTTTGCGCCGTTAGCAGATGAGTCTTAATTAATTAGCCTATATTGTCCAATGCTGGACATATGCACCCACGGAAATAAAGATACTTAATTTTTTTGCGCACCATTTAACTGTTGAACAGTTATTTTATTTTTTATTACAGAAGTGTTACAAGAGCCAGCAGTGATGGCTAAGATCTCTGATACGAAAGCAGCCAGTGAAGTGAAGTTACTGGAAAGTTTTTACACCATGCTCCAACTCGAACCCGCGAAGTCGTTTTATGGCAAGAAACACGTGGAGCGCGCAAACAAAGCGCTGGCGATTGAAACACTCATGATTTCTGACAAATTGTTTAGGTAGTTATGCCTTAACAATATGTACAGTGGGGTACAAAAGTCTCTGGACACGAAGATATTATATAATCCTTTGACAGTCTAAGTCTAATTTAACTAAAAGTAACATAGATAGCGTTAATGAAATTAACTAGATCGATGTCTTGTTTTTTATGAGAAAATAAGAAATAAGTAATTAGTAGATATATTAACCAGTAGCTTCTAAAGCTAGTAGAAGTGTAGTGGCATCACTTCATACCTACAAATTTAGTTTCAAATTGTCCTGGAATTTTTGCAGCCCACTGTACATACTCACTCAAGTTGCACAAGCAAACAAACAAACTGCACTTTGTTCATTACTTTTTTTTCAACAGGTGTCAAGATGTAAAACAGAGAAAAGAATACGTGGCTCTGGTGGATTCGGTACGAGATAATGGTGGCGAAGTGAGGATCTTCTCCAGTATGCATGTGTCTGGAGAACGTGAGTAACTCAATATTAAGACATTATGAACGAATGAGATGAACAAACTATTGTACAAAAAAGGGCTCGCGTGGTTCCCGGAAGACATGAATTTGGGCCACCACATCTCTTCTCTTGCCATGTCGTACAAGGTGACTAAAGGTGCGTCCAAATTTGTGATATGAACAGCGGACCGGACAGCGCGGCGTGGCATCAAGACATGACGTTGAGTATGGACATAACAACTTGCGGCATATGGTCACACAAACTAGAGTTGTGCTGGCACGGCCACCAGTCGATCGAGGGTTCCATTTAAGCTCAGCTATCACGCAGCTGAATACCCAACGGACACGGCCAGGGTAAAATGTTACGTAAATGTAGACGCGGCATAAGGGATAGGGCTGTTTAACATCAGACAAATATAAACAGCTGACTTTGCCTCACATTGCATGGCTCAAGTCAACTGTAGTGCCCGGCATACAACAATAGGCTCACCCCCTATTATGTGGAACTGAATAATGATTGGTGAAATGTGGGTGTTATTTCACGTTAGCGCAGATTTTTCTTTATTAGGGCGACAATGATAATACTTTTACCAATTGATCTGTCTTTCTCTCCTCTCCCTTGGTTGATTGAAATTCTCTTTATCTTACGTCTAAGGGCGTTTGGAGTTATCTCTTGAAAATGAGGTAAGGAATTTTTTTTATTTGATTACAGAATTAGACCAATTGACCGGTGTCGCAGCGATTCTTCGCTACGCAATGCCAGAGCTTGAAGACAGCGATGCGGAAGGCGAGGAAACCGACAACGATTCTGATTAGGATATTAAAATATTATTTATTATACTCTGTGGTTGACCCACGAAAATAAGGCTAAGTGTATACTGAAAGAAAAAGTGTTTCGCACTATTACTAAATAAGACTGCATTGTGACACTTGAATTTCGATATACACTTAGCCTAAAATAGACATGTTGATCTGCTCAAGATAGCATTTTACATAGGAACAATTTGTTATGTCTGCAGTTATTTAAAAATGTTTTAGGTATTCCTATTTACGTTGGTACTAGATTTATATCAAATAGTGTATAAGCCATATCTGTTAGTACCAAAGTAATTTGTTGCTTCTGTGACTCATATTGTGATTATCTTGTTTCATTGTTATTTAAAAGAAAATTTCCTAATTTTGTAATTATTGTGATGTAAATATTAAATAAATTAGCAAAATGCAGAAATAAAAACACTAAATACTGATGGATTGTTTTTATTAATTTGCTTGTGAACTTGATGCTTCCAAAGCTTGCATCTTTTGTTTACGTTTTTCGGATTTCTTGTCCTCTTTGACTTTTTCATCGTGAAGACGCCTTTTCTTCCTGAGTAACCATATTTCTTTCTTGCGTTGCTCCTGTCCAGCTTTCATGCTCTTGTAAAGATTCCTGTGCTTCTTGCGAACAAGTTTCTCTCGCAACCTGAAGGCCTGTTTGTCTTCAATCTCCTTTTGGTAGGGATGTTCCTTATGTGTCACTCCTGTTGTAACAGTCATGGCCTTTTTCTGTAAAAAAAAAAATAGAATTATGATTTACGCAACTGATTGATCACATAGGATAAGATAATCATTCTGATAATTATTTTGATTGAAAACTTGTGGAAATGTTTGGAAGTTTGTTTAAACTGAATCATGTTTAAACATCTGAACAGATATTGCAGAAATTATTAAATTGAAGCAGAACAACAAACATAACTTCAATTTTACAATAGTCCATTTGTTTAGGTATTTAAAAAAACGTAAACAATTTTAGCATAATCTTTTTAATATGTTTTGTTTAGAAAATCAGTATGAAAATACTTTTCTACTTAGTAACACATTTTGAAGACTAAAACCACCACCACCTGTGTTGTATAGTCAGACACTGTTTTTATAAAAAGTTGCCACAAGATCGTATACCTTTATTTAAGTACCTAAACAAATTGAGTACAGTGTTGAATTTAAATAATATCAATATACTGACCTTTTCCTTGGCTAATTTCTTTTTCTCTGGATCCACATCATCATCTTCATCAGAACTGGAGTCCTGCTCAACTTCCTCCTGGTACTGTTTAGCTAAAGCTTCTTCAGTGTCATCTTCCTCGGAGTCTGGTTCTTCTCCATCTTCTTTTTCTTCATCATCTTCATCACTTGCCTCTTCTATGTCACTGCCAGATTGATCATCATCTGAAAAATATATACTTTGAATAAGAGGACTTACATCAATGCAGTCTACCTCATTTAGGAAGTATGATGTGTACTCAATCTTTTCTAGACAATTGTTTTTATCTTCAAAATATTTATTTCAAAAATGTAAAATATAAAAATTTTGATGTCTCCTGCAGTCCTCATGTACTGGTCTGGCTGCTGCAATAAGATTGTTACACACCTCTGACCTGTAGATTTGGAATGCCAGAAGACACAGTTACATAACCCAGTCTATCGTATTGGGACTCTGTTGTCCACACCAAGCCTCCCTTTTTGGGCCATTGTGGGTGCAGAGTTACTGACTAGAGCAACCAGCCTAGCTCCGTCCAGAAACGAAGATGCTTACCACACACATAACTCAGTTATATCTAGGAAAAATATTTAGACTTACCCAAAGGTTTAAAGTTAGGATCCAGGAGTGCTTTTTCTTCAGGAGGAATATATACTTGATCTTTTATTTTATCAATAAATGGTGAGAGGTGAGGGGGCAGTACAGCTCCCATCAGGTATTTGTTAATAGGCAGTAAAGCTCTCGCATTCACACTGTCAAATACCCACTGAGGTTGGACATAGTAACGGGAGATGTACTGTTTGTCCATAGTGGGCCTATCAACTATCTGGTATGCAATGCTCTCGTCAGACTCGTCAAATGTAGCGCCAACAAAGTGGTCCTTATCCCAGGATACTTCCCCACCAAAGCAACGAATAATAAACACTAGTGGTTCTCTTGGGACTTCTCGGTTTATGAAGAACTTTAAGCCTTTGAACATAGTTTTAAGTTTCTTAACTTTTTCCGCTTCTTGTTTGGCTTCCTCTAACTTTTGAGGGTCCTCATCCTCTGTGTTGAAGATGTCCATCTCAGGCAACTCTTCAGCATCATTAGCACCTTCTATTTTAGCCAAAGATAAATTCATTGCGGCAATCCTCTCTGATACATATTGATGCTCATCTATAAGGTCTTTATCAGTGTCAGTTGAGAAAGCAGATGTTAGCCTAGGCGGATAAACCAAGTTCTGGGAATGGTATAGTTTGAAGTTCACAAATCCAAGCATCATTGTATAAAATTCCACAAATGTTGACATGATTTTGAAGTCCACTTCATCTTTACTTTGGGGCTGTAACAAAATGTAAAATATGGTTGGTATAAAATAAAACAATAATTTGTTTCAGGTAACACACAAAATGTAAAGTATGAAAGATTTATTTTAAGTTAGTATAAAGAGACCAGGGAATTACTAGGAAGAAAAAGATGCATTCTTCAAGTGATATTCAGTAGGGTTTGTATTTAGTAGTTTATATTTTTGACCCTCCCCTAGAGAGAACACTTGTACACCAACTAGCAGGCCAGATTCATATAGGGCCCCGAAGTAAAGAGTAAATATTAATATAAGCAGTTACCTGGAAAGAGAAATGATGAGGCACAATCCAAGTGATGGTCTGCCCTTCAAATTCAACTTGATAATAATAACCCTTAACAGACACAAATACTTTCCGGAGAGCTTTAGCTGCTATGACTGCATGCATAAATTCCACAGTCAATCGCCTACAAAGCATGGACTGATCTCTGGGAACCTTTTTTAACGAAGGGAAGGTACTGAAGAGGAAACATAGTGTGAGACAGTCATCTAAGTCCCGCAATGCATCCACAAAGGTAGGATATCTCTCCTTAACTATATGGTCAATGTTTATTTCTGGATAGTCACGTAAATATTTCTTCATAGATCTGTATTCTCTCATAGCCCTTGCACGACGAATCTTTTGTTGATATACCTAAAACATAATGCATATATAAGCAATGTATTTTTCATAGTGTATGACAACAAAAGAAAAATAGGCACATTATGAAATGAAAAATTTGATTATTCTATACTTACTTTCATTTCTCTCAGCTTCCATATTATCGGTTCGTGTAATAGAAATTTGATGTCTTTTGTGTGATATAATGTTTTAATGCCACCAACACCTTTCTGAGCTCTCTTGCGGTTGCGAGGTTCTCTTGGATAGATTCCTTTCAATATGCAAATGCGTCTGAAATCCTTTAGAGACAACTGTAGTTTCTTTAAAGCCGCTTTCCTAGTCATAAACTGCGCTCCCTCTCCGGTTGAATACTGTAAGAAAATATTTGTTGGTTAACTGCATAACGTAAACACGTGTCGTTGAATCCAAAATAATTATATGAATGTGTACATTACCTTCTTCTTTTTCTTAGAAACCATTTTGTTTTATAGATATACGTTAACTTCTAAAGTTAGTACAGGTTTTGTAACCCTATATTTTTAATAACTTTGCAGTTTTGAAAATCTTTACGCAGTTCATGCAAGCATGTTTTTTAAAAGAAAATGTCAATATTGTCAATAGCTGTCAACTTGACACTTTAAAAATACTTTTATTTGGCTATGGATATAGGTCTTTATATCTTTGACATCTGAGCCATCGACAATTCTTCTGGTCAGTTATTGTGCATATTATGTGGACTAAGGGGCCAATTTATCGGATTTACAATTTACTCATTTATTTTACGGCGATCTAATAAAATAAAAAATGATCATGATGTCATTGTTCCTTCTTGAAAATTGTATTACGGAAATACTGACATAGACATTCAGGAATTTAAGGCGAAGCTGCAAAGGCTCTGTAGCAGAAGGACAGATTCGCAAAACCCCGGAATAGCAAATTGAGGAGAATACAAAAACTTAATTTATGTTTTTTCTTAATAATTTTGTAACTTGGGTGTGCTATACACAATGTGTAAAATGAATCATGTTACTTTAAAATTTTATTATAAAATAAATAAAAAGTTTTACATTAAAATTGTGTCACTTATAAATTATTCTAAGTTTTAGTAATTTCTTCTTCACTTGCATTTGGCTCTGACGTAGATGTAGAAGGTGTGGTCGTACTTTGGTTTTGTATCCATGCACTTGGGTCAGCCAATACATACATTGGATAACCGTATGGAGGCCACATTGGTGACATGTGATGTCCTATAACTGAACTAGCCGTATCGTCACTAAGTCCTGCATCCTTCAAAATGGTCATGGCATTAGAATATGCTGACATCATTTGTGGATAAAATAATTGAAAAGGATATTGGTAAGGGTAATGTGAAGCAGTCGAGCCAGAGTCGCATTTAGTGGCTGTGTTTTCCGAAGGAATTAACGGAACCGGATATGCATATGGGTATGAGGCTGTAGGCTTATTTTCACTAGATGGTACAGGTAACACGTAGGCATATTGAACTGATAGACTGGGAACTGGACTGGGCACTGCTGTGCGCTTCTGTTTTGAGCTTTCATCAAGGACTGTTGAAAAACTTGAATATGGTATGGGTAGTGCTGTGACTTGGGGTTGAGTAGTAGCTGCAGGCAGGAAACTGATGGGCTGATCAACCATCCATTGAGATTTTACACCATTGTCTTCTGTCGCTGCAACGAATAGATCTCCTTTTGACCCATCGCTGGAAGGTTTGACGTAGAGTCCGTGAACAGGATTAAGACTTGTAGTGCTCCAGTATCCTGGAGCGCTTTTCACAAGGGTTACCAGGAACGAAATATATATGATGCTAGTAATAGCGTACATTATGTAATAGGTGGCGGCTTAATATATTGTTACAATGATGAATGATGAATTTACATCGCAAATACACATTTTATACTAATTTGATATTATGAAAAGGTAGGAATAGGAAAATTATATCAGTATGATTTATGAAAGCACGTTCAGATGTGTTGTTTAGAAGATTTCGTTATCTCGATATTGTGATAAAGATTGTATTGAGATGTTCTATCTTCACGATACTTAGATAAGTAATAAAATTCAATGAAACTTTCGCTATCAGTAACAAAGAGGAACGAAAATGGACAGATACCAATCTATTGATAGCTAGGTCATAAAGCTAGTTTATATCTATATTTTTCATGAATAAAACTACGCATTTGCATTAGGTAGGTATAGATATACAAAATTGTTTCGTAAAATATGATGCGTCGACACACTGGTAACTCATACTGAAGTTGTTGTTAGTTAGGTGCTGTGAAAGTGTATGGAAATCTTATTTTATATCTTATCTATTTGTAATCTTATTTATTTGATTTCAAAAGCATTAAGAAAAATGACGGCCTGAAAATGGTAGCTGAAATAGACTGGATGCGAAAAGCAGTGGCTGAGGTGCTGTCTGTGCTTGCGAGAGATATGTCTTGTATAATTTCATCTCCGGCAATCAAGGACTCATAGACGGCGTGCATTTTAGTCAGTTCGAGTCCGATATAATCACCTTCACCGACTTTGGTGGAGATGGTATCCGTGGGATTTCGCGCACGATAAAAAAAGGCGCTGTCCGTGCCATAGCACAGTACATTACTGAAAGAGGTGTATGTCCAGCATTGGACTAACATAGACATTACGTAAAAATTAATTGTTAGTGCTTGAGCGGCTAAGCACGTAAGTAATTAATTTCCTTGCGATTTACACCGTATAGCAAGGAATCGGGTAAAAAAATTATTTTCATATTTATTTAGCTGCAAGATTTTCGGTTAGGGGTTTATTTTCGGTATACACATTTTTATAAAGTGCCCGATTACGAGGGACCGAAAATCTTGTGGGTATTTAAAACACCTCTGCCCTACCCTTCGGGGATTACGGGTGTGAGCATATATATGTATTTTATATATGTAATCTTAGCCAGTATTTGATGAGGCACTGGAAAACGTACGCAATTCAAATAAAATATCACTTTTTGGTAACGACTCACCGTATAGAGATACCTATATATACGACCTAGCTGTGGATTAGCGGCAGAGCGTTCGACTGCTAAATCGAAGGTTGAATGCCCGAGACAATTTTTATATGCATTGGGGTGGTATTATGTAGGTATAATATTTAAGTATATACATATACATATTTACAAAGGAATATACTAGAGTCAGTATGACAGGCCGCACAAATTACCGCTAACCTATCGCATTATAGAAAAGTTCCTATAATGCGATAGGTTAGCGGTATAAAGTTATACCGTCGAGCACACAGATTAGTTAGTGTGGGCTGGTAGGGAATATCGAAGAAAATTTTCACTTTCGTGGGATCACAGAGACACCAACCTCGAATCAATATGAAGAAATTGTGAATTCCAATCGGTAGTTTCAAAATAATCATCTAAGTACATAATTTAAAGTACTAAGTACCTACTCACTGTCCTTTACATTGTGATGATAGAGCAATGCATGACGTCAATGGTGACGATGAAAAAACCGATTCATGAAAATCATGAACCATCAAACTTTCCGTATGAAATTTATTGTCAATGTAGATGTTACGTAACGCGATATACTACAACTTACACAACTATTACTTTTAAAATTACGAGAAAGGGGAAAAATTACAAGAGTGCGGTTCATACGGGTCTTGTAATAAGAATCAGTAGTCATTTCAGTATGCCTTGATTGGTTCACTTACTTAACTTTACAGGAAACATAGTAATATCTTTGGTACCTACACAAGATGGTCGATCTACCATCTTATGGTAGAATGGCGCTAATCAATTACTTAATAGGTTAGATGACTTCCAGAGATAAGGCCGCCCATTATGCATTAGAAGTATTAGAACTACTATAACTCCCAGTGTTTGATTTAAATTTCTTATAACCTATACAATAAACAATTATTTAGGAATTTTTGTGCCTAGTTAGCCTGTCATACACATACACACATTGATATATATTGTAACTAGGGTAACCCTACAGTAAAGAAACACCGCCGGGCACAGCTAGTATACGTAAATCATAAGTATGCGGAAATATAACAGTATGAAAAGAAGAGTTGGTGCCGGATTATTGAGTTTGACTCGAAATGTAAGCACATGACAATATTTTCCATGTCACGTACTTTGCACTTCATATACCAAGGTTGTTGGAATTAGCTGTTGTCGCATTTTTATAATACTCGATAGTAACAAGTCACGTACTTAAGTTTAATATGAGTTTTTTTTTTTTTTTTATACTACGCGGTGGCAGACAAGCACACGGCCCACCTGATGGAAAGCGGCCACCGTGGCCTATGAACGTGTGCAACACTAAGGGTGTCACACACGCGCTGCCCACCCTGAAGGGAAAGGGGGAGAGCTGGGAAGGGGTGGGGAGGCTAGGAAGGGGAGGGGAAGGAGGGGTATAGTGAGCTCTGGCTACCCTACTTACCGGCGGGAACACAACACGATGGTTATTATGACTGCGGTCTTCTGTAGGGCGGAGGTACTTTCCCAGTTGAACAGCTCATTTCGGACGGGAGATACCGTCGTGTCCTACCTCCGTTCTAAGTCTAAAAGCCAAAAGAACCTTTTTTATGTAGGACACATAAATTTGACTTCACCCCGCCTGATGGTAAGCTGAAGGCAAAGTATGAACCCGATTTTAGATTAATATCCCGATAAATTTAACAGTGAAGCTGAAGGCAAAGTCTCAGAAAAGAGGGTCACCATTACAAACACGTAAAGTTTTAGAATGGTGGCACTCAGCTTGACAGCTTCATCAGATGCTTTCTCACGCCCCGCTTAGCCTTACCTAGGTACTTATTTAGCCTACAGGCAAAGATAGATTTCCAAATATCTATATTCTATGATGTTATGTTGTTTGGAAGTAGGTACTATATGAGGTTGAGGTTGAGTAGGGATGTAAAGATGAGGTTGCCAACTACAAATTTTAAAATTTTACAGAATTAGTAGAATATTTCGTTTCAATCTCTTACCTACTGTTCACAAACAGTTTTTGACCCACTTTTACAATTACTGTTTTTAATTCAAAATTCACAGTCGAATTCAAAATTTAAATACATTTATTCTGTATAGATTATCAAACGGAACTTACAAAACGTTATAAATAAATCACAGGTAAGTTTAGCAATGGTACCGGTTCGAAAAGCAACCCCGGCTCGAAACTCAAAGGGCTTTGAACAAACGAGGACTTCTCCTGTATTGACTGCACCCCGCCTGATGGTAAGCTAGAGTGGAGTCCAAAGTGTAGTACTCGCGGCCGTCACAGGTGCTGCGCCTAGAATGGCGGTCCCTACCCTGATGGCCCCGACAGATTCTGATGTTAATATGGTTTATTCATCACAGGATCTAGGACTGTAGGAAGAGTCCTGACGCAGAATGCGATTTATTGTTGAACCTGTACATCATTCTCTGAACCTTTTCACAATTTAGCTGGGGTGGGCTTTACAGTCTAACTGCGATGTGGCTGCACTTAGATATTTTCCGTGAAGCGCCTGCCATCTGACCGCCACAACCAATGGTCCAATGACCAATGGCGATAACGAAGTTCAAAGTTAGACTTTTGAAGGCTCCAACTACCCGTAACGACTGCCATAGATGTTTGTATGGCAACCGAGACTGACAGCTTAACGTGCTCTCCGAGGCACGACCAGACCAGTGCAAACAGCCATAGTCATGCATACAACTTTTTGCACTGAGCGGGGATCGAACCCACGCCCCGTGTGCAGCAGTCGCGTGTATATTGCCACGCCACGGAGGCTGTCTCTATTGTTGAACCTGTACCTGATATTTAAAACAGCAGTGGGGTGGTTATAGTTACTTCACAATCGTAATCGCCATTGTTTCACAATAAACCTATAATATATACCACACGACATTCAAACAATATATTTCTCTTGTAAATATTAAAATGTTATCAATAATATTGTTGTTATTGTGTACAAGAGTAACGTTTCTGTTCCGAACGTCTTTCTGCATCCGGAAGAACGAAGAATTTTCACTGTGTGGATGGAAATGTCCGGCTACGTGTGTTAATTTGCGGATGCTTGCCACAGGTACTGTGTTCTCTTCGCGGCAGCGCAAACAGCGCTTTCCCATACCCGGGGCTTGACGGAGATACCGTGGGCCCTACATCCGAAAGGGATCATCTTTGAAGAAATGACCCGGAGTCTGCCTGTCGAGATACCTATGTTGGCTACTATCTCACCTCTGGCAACTAAAGACCCAAAGACGGTGTGCGATTTAGTCGTTTCGGCAGAACCTCCCCAACTAACTCAAGGCGGCAAACCTTGCTTGAGCAAAAAAAGTTAAGTATTGTGTTAATCTCGGTAGCCACCGTCGGGTGAACCAACATATCCCTCGCAACCTGGCAGACCCAGGGCCATCTCTTTCGAGAATGACTAAATGTGTGGATGTTGCTATATAACAAAATTAAACTGAAAATCATCAATTGGATTAATTGGTACAATAAGTAAATTTGCTGAACCGAGCAAGTAACTTACACAACCGGGGTACAAACTAATGTACCTACACAAAAAAACACAAACGTACAGAACACAGTTGCAGTATTTTTTATTCCATTTAGGTGGTAAACAAGTACATAATTATGAAATTGGCCACCATGGTCCATGAACGCTTGCAACACCTGCAGGGGCGCCACTCTTATGTTGATGTTGATGTCCTTCTTAACGATGTGGTGGGTATTCCCACTGATAGCACTAAAACTCACCAGTGAGCTCTGACTCAGTGAGTAGGGTATACTCACCGCCGTAAACATAACAGCCGCGGTATTTTGTAGGTCTGAGGTACTTTCCGCGTTTCAAACCGGCGGCGCGGCGGGCGCGGTGGTCCATTTACTCACTAATCTATAAAATATTGTTGATATTGACGTTTTGTAAGTTCTGTATAATGGTCTATACAGCAGAGAGAGGAGATACCGACTGTCGTAGGACTGGCTGTCCAAATTCTTCAGGATAGTGTCAAAGCTTTGTCCGTCAAACAGTTCAGCTCACGGGTAGCCTAGTGGTATGGGTACCTAATGGACTACTGAGACGAGGTCTCGGGTTCGATCCCAGGTTATAACATAGCACACACCAATGACTTTTCGATGCTTTTCGAAGTTATGTGTGTACTGATCGCAGGTTTATAAGTGCCCGGTTAATGGCAATAGGCTCGCCACTTATTACATTGGGACCTTAACATAAACTGGCGAAATATGGGTGATAGCACTTCTACCTACCCCTTCGGGGATAAAGGCGTGAGTTTATGTTATGTTATGTTAAAAAATTTATTGTCCACTTCTGATGTTAATAATTGATAATCTGATTGTAGAATATTGCCCCTCGACGTGGGAGTGCCGTGTTGGTTGTCGATGTTCAGCAGGCTACATTAGAAATGAATATACAAGGGAATGCGTTCTAGTAGAAGATTGTCCAGGTAAAACAATACAATAAATTCATACTTTTCGAAGTTATGTGTGTATTTATCGCAGGTTTATAAGTGACCGGTTAATGGCAATAGGCTCGCCACCTATTACTTTGGGACCTAAATATAAACTGGCGAAATGTGGGTGCTATCACCTCTGCCTACCCCTTCGGGGATATAGGCGTAAGTTTATGTTATGTTATGTTAAATTTATATATGTAATGTTATTAAACAAATGCGAAAGTGACGCACTTGAGTCCATCGGTTCGAGTCCGACATAATCACCGCCACCAACTTTGGTGGGTGTGGTATCCGTGGGGATTTTCGCACGATAAAAAAAAGGCGGCTTTTCAACGACGATGCTCTAGTTACGACTAGACTTCAGAGCATCGGTGTAGAGTTGCGTGTCTCTCGGTGTTTTATCGCATACATTTCGGGGAGTGTGCACTGCAGTTGCACAAACTGATTCCTCGAAGCTCCCTTCCTCGTCCGAACAATCGGATAGGAAGCGATACCCCATCGCACATGGTGGTCATTCTAATCATACGTAACAAACGAGCCGTGAGGCAATTATTTCATACAGCCAAAGAGTTGAACGCCCTGCCTAAATATTGGGCCTCAAAATACTTTTTTTTAAGTTTCATTTTCCCATATACTTAAATCCTGAATATCGTTGCATTATTATTAAGATAAGTAAACAGTTTAGTTACTACCGGTACAGTTCCCGGCATATATCTCGACTCCAAGTCGCGAAAGAAACGAGGCCCTAGCGCGTGTTGATATAAATCTATCGTCTTTGTCTTGATATAAATCTATATATTGGTAGATTATAGCTCGTCCACCCTCTACAGCACACCGCACTATCTTCAAAAGTCAACGAATAACATATTTGCTAAGTTATAGATCCAAGTAATATGCCGGTAACTATACAAATGTATAAAAAGTAGGTCACATAATATGGACGTAATAATTTTTACTCTTTTGTTGCGCTCAAAGTTGTTTTGTTGACGCTACAAAATTTTTATTCCGAGAATAAAATACGTGATTGTTATAAAATGTAATTTTATAGTTGTTTTGCAATATGCACATGTTTATTGATAACATTCTGAATGAGAACAAATTCTTTCTTGAAGGAATGAATTTGTTTTGACAATTGGTAACAACATATTGTTAAATTTTAACCGCGGTAGCCTAGTGGTATGAGTAATGGACTGCTGAGACGAGGTCTCGGGTTCGATCCCAGGTTTACCATGGCACACACCAATGACTTCTCGATGCTTTTCGAAGTTATGTGTGTATTTATCGCAGGTTTATAAGTGCCCGGTTAATGGCAATAGGCTCGCCACCTATTACATTGGTACCTCAACATAAACTGGCGAAATGTGGGTGTAGCACCTCTGCCTACCCCTTAGGAGATATAGGTGTGAGTTTATGTTATGTTATGTTTAATTTTCTTGCTAATTGGATACAACATATAGTATGTAACCCACAAAATTTCATTCATACATCAGGACCTTAAGTACTTGAGTTTCTAAACAAGTATCGGTTGTTATAAGCGTTCATCTGCTGTGTGGGAGGTTGTAGGTTTGTTTCCATCTGAATGCTTCGCGCTTCTTCACTTCTAGAGTTTTGATTCTGTTCCTGCAACCCATGGGAACCCTTTTCTGGGATAATTAAAAAAAATCCGACTGCTGTAATCTTTAGTCTGTTGGAAATGCAAATGGGTTTGCATATAAAACGAATGAAAATGGGATTTTTTCAGTAGCATTTACTTATTTTATACTATGTAGTGATGATTTGATGTATCTAATTCTACACAAAGTGTTAGGGAAACGCTCTCGCAGACGATGGACACATGTTAGTAACTACTCCGGGTACCTACACTACATATTAGCATAAAATAATTATTTTATTAATTTGGTATTTGAATATTTTTGATACCGTAATTAATACCGCGGTAGCCTGGTGGTATGGGTAATGGAATACTGGGATGAGGTCTCGGGTTCGATCCCAAGTTTTACCATGGTACACACCAATGACTTTTCGATGCTTTTCGAAGTTATGTGTGTATTTATCGCAGGTTTATAAGTGACCGGTTAATGGCAATAGGCTCGCCACTTATTACTTTGGAAACTACACATAAACTGGCGAAATATGGGTGCTAGCACCTCTGCCTACCCCTTCGGGGTTATAGGCGTGAATTTATGTTATGTTTTTGTTTAATTAGCATTTTTCATTTTCCATCGTATCAGTAAAGATAAATGAAACGATGATTTTATAAAAGACATCACTACAAAAAGATCCAACATTTGGCATTATAATGTGGGTTGATGCAATGTGAGGCTTCGGGAGCGTTCACGATAGGTGAACGCCCTGACTATTTGATACCCTGTATATTTGTAACCCCTTTTTATTTTCTTTATTTTCGGAATATTATATACCACTTAGGTATATTTTCTTTCGGGATCCCCTTCTTTTTTCAAAGTGCCCGATTGGTGACAATCGGCTCGCCTTCTATTACGTGGGACCAAAAATTATAGTTGGCGAAATGTGAGTGTTTAATATACCCCTTCGAGGAATCCAGGCGTGAGCATATGTATGTATGCATGCATTATTATCATCATACTAGTGTTGCCTACGCTTACATTTGAGGTTTTTATCTTGAAGTCAGGGATTCACTTACTCCATCTTATGCTTGTGTTTGGTTTTACGGCTTTTATGAGAGCGAATAATGTCTGGCCTCACTTTGAATATAGGGCAGTAGTCTTTCCTGAGAGGATAGCCCCCGTTAAAGATGCATCCTTGACTTCACAGTTTATGTACAGTGTATGTACAGTCAGTACAATGAATGGGTTATTTTCAGGTTTCATTTCATTTACATGGGTGTGGTTTCATTTGCACTATTAGCTAGCACCATCAATGGTGCACATGAAACTAATATGTACCATATGTAGCTGTGGAATAAACTCCTTGCCGTGGTTTTCCCAAGCGACTACAATTTGGGGTTCTTCAAGAAGGGCATTAGAAGGTAGGACATGGAAGGCAGCACGTGTGTGACACCTCTGGTGTTGCAAACGGCCATAGGTCACGGTGACCGCTTCCCATCAGGTGGGCCGTGTGCTTGTCTGCCACCTAAGTGGTATAAAAAAAGGTACATTTTAGTCATGGGACCTCATCAAGACTCCAGTGGTCGGACCCCATGATCATGTAAATTAAATTAAACGTAAAAATAACCCATTCATTGTACTGTTGAAATAAGTTCGGAAGAAGTGTATGAGTTTGAGGTGCATAAATAAATTACATATTACAACGTGCTAGTGACTTTTTCTGGTCGTTTGGAAAAACTACGTCGTTATATGTACCCCATATTCTTATGGGGTTCTCTGGGACAGCCTCCGTGGCGTGGCGGTAGTGCACGCGACTGCTACGCACGGGGCGCGGGTTCGATCTCCGCTCAGTGCAAAAAAGTTGTATGCATGAATATGGCTGTTTGAACTTTTGAACTGGTCTGGTCGTACCTCGGAGAGCACGCTAAGGCGTAGGTCCCGGTAGCCATACAAACATCTATGGCAGTCGTTACGGGTAGTTGGAGCCCTCAAAAGATTCAGGTTTCCTTCGCAAAAGGTTCGCATTGATGCCTCCTATCGCAAAATATTACGTTTCCTAATGAGAAGTTCACTTATTTTGCATACAGGCATAAGATTAATACTATTAAGTATCATAATATTACGTCACCCCAGAGAAAATTCAAAGTGTAACCATTTAATAATATAAGTAGGTAACTGTGATGCCCCAATTCCACACTTTAGCGAGATTAAACATCTGACTTGACAATATTTTCTCGGTCATGTATATTGCAACCTAAGTAATTCGGATCACCATATGATGTAGGAAAACCAATTGCAATTTGTGTATAAATATTAGTGTAACATTATTCTTGGAGATCACAACATACTACTACAATGGAAGTCCTATCTTTCGCTTGTGCGTTCGCTGCTATTGTGTTGACCGTCACCGGTGCACCTACATACACGGAGTCTGAAGAAGCCCAACTAGCGAAGCAATATTCAGAGGAATACCACCAATATCTGCGGGAACCACGATCAAAATTCATTCCACAATTTGTGACACCCTGTGCAGCTGCCAATGCGCTGCGCCATCCACCCTACGGTCATCCATACAATCTCAACACTCCGTACAACTTTAACATCAACAGGTATCCTGTACATCAATATGGTTTTGGAGGACCACGTTACCGCTCCGTGGATGAAGAACTGATGGAGCCTGAAATGCTAGCCTTTTCTGACGCGGATCAACTTCAACATGGACAAGCTATGATGACGGATCACAATCCTGCGGCGAGATTTGGGTCTCTATTACCATCTATAGCACCAGTACATCCAAGTTTGGCGCTCCACGGCCCCGTACTAACATCAGCAACTGGTTCTGCTTATGGAATATTCCCAAACGCTAACGTTGGAGGTTGCGGCATTCCTTTACTGTTGAGCTGTTCGCCGTCAATAACATCTGGACATTTAGCGGCGTCACCAGGTCTATCGCCAGTGATAGGGGATTCCTACAGATTGGCGGAAGAACCAACGCATTACGAACAAGCTGTTAATAGATATCCTGAACATTCTGAAGAGATGTCAACCCAGCATTTGGAACCTGTTCATAAAACTGGACACGCACAACAAGCGCATGTGCAACAGGCTCACTTGCAACAAGCTCACGTGTAGATGTTCCAGTTTTAGTGCAATACGTTAAGATAAGGTAGTTGTTAAATAGTTATAATATTCGCTTTAATAAATGTTTATGATCTATTGGATGAAATTATTTTTTTTACTATCATAGCATAAATGGACCTTCAATTAAGGTATGTCAGATCTGTTAAATACCGAACAACGCTTTGGCGCAGGCTCGCAGCATTAGCAGGTTATACTGCAGTCGCTCTCATAAAATCCATCTACGCTGAACCAAAAGGGAGAGCAGGAGTTTTTAATATCACTTAGACAGATAATCATAAGACCCACTTGACGGGAAGTAGTTATCATGCCCTATGGACGTATGGGGTACTGCCGACCATGTTGAGGGGAGAGGGAAGGATGGGAAGAGTTCTAGGTTAAGAGAGTTTTTATGCTGATAATGTAGATATGAAACCCTGCTTTGGTTTCATATAATCACACAGTGCTGACAAAGCGTCATACTTTTTCAATCACTTGGTACTGGGCCACCGCAAACACGCATATTATTGTAATTGACAATGAATTTCAAACGCAGTCGTAACTTAAGTAGTTAGACGGCGTATCCTAATACCTACCCTGGGAGAAATAGATAAAAACTAAACCAAGTTAGATATATGTCGGTTAATACGAGCAAGCATGTTTACGTTATGGTTGGTCAAACCTAATGAAGGTCCAGGGGAGATGACTTTCTTATTCCGAATCGCATTATCATCATCATCATCAACCTTGTAGCGAATTTCTTAGTTGAATTTAAAGTTTGCACATTGAAGCTTGAGGTTCGTTTATAATTTTTAATTTTTACGTTGACTTTTCTGGGGGCGACTGTCATTCTAACAGTCTTTAGAGTAAGTCTGGAGATAAACATGATGCCCACCTCTATTTTCTACCATCGCACCTATCGCCACAGGTAGGGAGTTCATCCACACACATTACGACCGGAAGAGGTGCGCACTGAGTGGTGTGGAAGGCACTTCATCTCGCACACGCTCAAGCTGTGGAATAAACTCCCTGCTGTAGTTTTCCAAGCGATCATAATATGGAGTTCTTTAGGAAGAGCATTATAAGGTTTCTACAGGGTCAGCAGCACGACTAGGACGCCCCTGGTGTTGCAAACGTCAATAAGCAACGGTAACCACTTTCCATCAGGTGGGCCGTGGGCAAGATTCTTGGCCGTTGTTTAGCTGGTATACCATACATATCATTGTATTATAGCTCTATTCATGCGGCGCGTAAAACACATCATTGAAAGTCGCGGGTTCGATTCGAGCGAAAACTGTATGAGACCCAAACAAGGATCTCAGCTGACTTTTCTTTCTTTTTCCGGTCTATTTACAAATATAGTCTAGAAACAGTAATTTGCTTGAGTCGCAAATTGAGTGAACAGGTCATATCCAAGTTTGTTTATCATCCAAATAAGTCTGATTTTATAATAGCCTTTATAGCCTATTTGGCAGTTAGTTAAAGGTAAGTATTAGCATTTTACAGTGTTTTAATATCGCATCGGTTTGATAAAAGATAAATCCAAAAAATATTACTCTCTCCAGTGACCGAATGGGTTAGTGGACCTTATTTCACTCATTTATACACTACTAGCTGACCCGCGCAACTTCGTCTGTCCCGTTTTTGCAACATTTTTCATTCCTGCTCCGTACCTGTTGGTCGTAGCATATTGTTATATACATATAAACCTTCCTCTTCAATCTCTCTATCTATTAAAACAAACCGCATCAAAATCCGTTGCGTAGTTCTGAAGATTTAAGCATACAAAGGGACATAGGCACAGAGAACGCGACTTTATTTTATACTATGTAGTGATTAGATACCTAAACTGTAAAATGGTCGTATATACTATATGTGGGACATTATTATTTAAAAATACTAGGGTATATATTAACGAAACCAAGAACAATTTTCTTTTAAATTCTTGACTGTTCTTGAATGAACGCAAAAACTATCAGACGGTTTTTGATCTGGTTTTATTTTTAAGGTCTATTATTGAAAGGCGGTTATTGAAAGATCTTGGTCCGATTTGAAATCTTACGTTTATGTGATTTAATTAGTTGAAGAGAACCGGAGATAAAATCAAACGATATCTACGCGGGCGCAACCGTGGTCGCAGGCTAGTTATTCTTTTAATATTACTATATTAAATGCATTAATACAAAGTTCAAGAATGAAAATGCATACCCACGCATACGTAACCAACACATATAATTTTACCTTTGTCATCTAAATTGCATACGATCAATGAATAGCGCTTACAGCACGTACTATCAACGATACTATAAATAAAATGCTATCAATCATATTTTTACTATCTGTGCATTCACAATGACGATAAAAATTACGTTTGTATTTGTTATTCTAAAAGCAACTTACGTGCTTTCAAAACTAGATTCACAATTAGTTGACTATAACATGGAGCAAGGAATTCCTCTACTAACAAACATCCATGGTTCGTGTGATCCAATTGAAATGAGACAAAGTCACACTAGGAAGATAAGACATGCTATTTGGATGGACTCTGACCAAGTCATCGACTATCATAGAATATCAGAAGATTTCCCAGAAGCTCACCAGGGTAACCATCATACTGTTTCTAGAGATTATCCTAAGACGAATCTTATACGTTTTGTACTCCGAACAGTTCACAAAGGAAATTGATTCTATATTTGTATATATTTTGAAATAAATCTGTTCTTTTTACACTTGCTAGTTTACTTCATGTGTTATTTTTTTATACAACTTAGGTCGCAGACTAGCACGCGGCCCACCTGATGGTAAGTGGTTACCGTGGCCTATGGGCGAGTGTAACACCAGAGGAATAAAACTCGTGCCGCAACCTCTGTAAGAACAGAGACATTCTGTGTCGTCAGCGCAAAAGATGTAGGATAAGCCTTTGGTTTTCCCACTGACAACACAAAACCTCTCTAGTGAGCTCTGGCTAACCTACTCACCACTGAACACAACACAAGGCTATTAAACGGTGATATTCTGTAGGGTGGAGGTTCTTCCCCAGTGGGTCCGCTCGATTGGGACGGATATACCGTCATGTCCTACCTCCTTTAATTTACATAACCCGTATGGCGACAGAAAGAATGTGTTTATTTTATGTACCCCATAAAGGGGTCGTATCTTATTTTATATATCTTGTTTTTTAAACCACTTAGGTGGCAGGTAAGCACACGATCCAACTGATGAAAAGTGGTTCCGTGGCTTATGCTTTCAACAGCAGAGGCGTGCTGCGATCCTGAATCCTGAAGACGGGAGGAACTCGTCTAGCCAGCGTGGAAAAAGAAGGTTAATACCTCCCAACATTGGGAGAGGTCTATGTGATTGCAATGGACTGATTGATTATATGACATCCGCACTATGTTCTTTTTCTGGTCTACGTAAAAAAAGGTCGATCATTATAGCGATCAACCAGGTATTTTCTTCTAACTTTTCGCACTTGATTGCAATTTTTTTAACATTGAATGTAAATTCAATTAAATTTTTAATTTTTTTATTTGTCGCCCTATAAGACGTAAAAGAACAATTTTGAATACTTTAGATGCGTCACTATCCCGGACGCGGAATCAATTCCCGTCTAGACATTAATTTAGAACAAACATTCACAAGTACAATGTAAACGTACTTAAGGGTAATTTCACCGACCGCATTTTTAGAGTTTCTTCGCATGAAATCACTATGTAAAACGTTTATCTTTGACCACTCTATTTTTTTTCATGTAATACGAACACTAGCTTATATGAAGTCACTACTGAAAATACATTTCTCTTAAACATAAAATTTAAAAAAAATTAAAATATGCTAGATTCCAATAACGGTGGCGTGTCCGCGATGCACCTTTAAGCGCATTTACCTCTTTAAGTCCGCTATGATTGCAAATTTAGTACTTAAATTAAGATTATTATGTTAATTAATATATGAAGCAACCATATTTACTGCTTTCATTACTTCTATTATAACGCAGACATCGTGACAATGTCGATAAGGAACGTCCGCGCCTAAAGTGCAATTTCGGTGTGTTTTTTTTAAACCCTTATACAACGTATACACGTCAATTTAAACGATCTATCTTCTTACGCACGCGGAGTTCCAGTCATGTTCTTGCGTTTACGCAGTAATGGCATGTCCGATTCTGCCCAGTTTTCCCGCTAATACGTAAGTACCTTCTTATTTCTAAGAGGGAGTACGAAATTTTACAATCACGGTGGGTTACTGTATGAATGAATATTTGGTTTTAACATTACGATTTGCGAGTATGTTGTGTGTTGTTAGGTACCCTCAGCAATCATACATTTCACGTGACGAATGCATCACTGAGTTTTGTTTAATTTCATTTTTTCTTGATGTTTCTAACTTCGGTGGTGCAATATCGGTGGTTTCGGTGGTAGATTTATTGCCACCTATATTGCATCAATACTAAAATGGCTATGAGTTTCCATATCTTTGGTAAGATATTTACTCACAAGGTAATAAATAATAAAATTACTCATTTTTTTGTTATAATTAACGTATTTACTATTACTACTGAGAGTGGGGCAATATGGGTATGGGAGGCGTAACCGAAGGGGTTGGAGGCTGGCCGAATTTCTTGAGAAAGAGCGACTCTTTATGATGAACTCTTTCTTCAAAAACCGCCCCACAGGAAATGGACCTGGATAGGCCCCGGTGGTCGTACCAAAAATGAGATTGACTTCATCATGACGACGCATAGACGGATATTCAATGATGTCTCAGTGATCCATGGGGTGAAAACCGGAAGTGATCACCTAATGGTTAGAGGCACATTGAATATTAATGTTAAACTGGAGAGATCCCGTCTGATGAGGTCTACGCTCCGACCTAGAGCTTCCCATATACAGTACCCCGAGAGCTTTCAACTCGAACTTTCGAATCGCTTCTCTTGCCTAGAAGAATGCAGTACAGTGGACGAGATAAATAACAGGTTGGTTGAAGCTGTCCATTCAGTGGGCTCCAAATTCTTCAGGCCCCGTCGAAGAGATAGACCACAGAAGCTCACCGATCACACCCTCAAACTCATGGCCGAACGACGCTCTATGAAGCTGCAGTCTACCAATGACGCTGAAGCACATCGGCAACGCAATAAACGTATCCAGCAGTCTTTGCGACACGACATCATAATGAATACTCAATGTATTAAAGAAACGATTGAGCGAAATGAAGGCTCCAAAGTGTTCGCAAGAGACTTGTCTATTGGGCAGAGCCAGTTGACAAAACTGAAGAGGAAGGACGGCAGTGTCGTGTCGACTAAGGGAGATGTTTTGAGGGGGATCGAGGGGTTTTATGGACAGCTTTATACCTCAGTCACTAAGCCTGCTATTGATACGGTTAAAGATCCAAGAGCCAAGCTAACCCGACACTACACCGAGGATATCCCGGACATCAGCCTGTACGAGATTAAGGTGGCCCTCAAGCAGCTTAAAAATAACAAGGCACCAAGAGAAGACGGAATCACTTCGGAACTTCTGAAAGCGGGTGGAACACCGATACTTAAAGTCCTTCAGAAGCTCTTCAACTCCGTCTTATTCGAAGGTACTACGCCGGAAGCATGGAACAGAAGCGTAGAAGTCTTGTTCTTCAAGAAAGGTGACAAAGCCTCTCTTAAGAACTACAGACCCATCTCGCTTCTGAGCCATGTTTATAAGCTGTTTTCGAGGGTTATCACGAATCGTCTCGAACGCAGGTTTGATGACTTCCAGCCGCCCGAACAAGCCGGTTTCCGAAAAGGTCATAGTACCGTAGACCACATTCATACGCTGCGGCAAGTCATACAGAAGACTCAGGAGTATAACTTGCCACTATGTCTAGCGTTTGTGGACTACGAGAAAGCCTTTGATTCGATCGAGACATGGGCAGTGCTACAATCTCTCCAGTGGTGTCATATAGACTACCGGTACATCGAAGTGCTGAAGTGTTTGTATGAAAACGCCACTATGTCAGTCCGAGTACAAGATCAGAGCACAGTGGCGATACTGTTGCAGAGGGGAGTAAGATAAGGAGATGTAATATCCCCAAAGCTCTTCACCAATGCAATGGAGGATGCCTTTAAGCTACTGGAATGGAAAGGTCTTGGCATTAATGTTAATGGCGAATACATCACTCGACGATATCGTGCTCAGGGCAGGATCGCTGGAGGATCTTAACACAATGCTCGACGACCTCAACCGAGTCTCTCAACAGGTGGGCCTCAAGATGAATATGGACAAGACCCAGATTATGGCGAATGCTCATATTCTAAGGCCCTCCCCAGTGTCAGTTGAAGGCTCGACCCTCGAAGTTGTAGACAAGTACGTCTACCTTGGACAGATGGTCCGATTAGACGGATCAAACTTCGAGGCGGCGGAGGTCAATCGTCGAATCCAACTCGGCTGGGCAGCGTTCGGGAAGTTACACAGCGTCTTCTCGTCCAAAATACCTCAGTGCTTAAAGACAAAAGTCTTTAATCAGTGCGTGTTGCCCGTGATGACCTATGGCGCCGAGACGTGGACCCTCACTATGGGCCTCATAAGAAAGCTCAAGGTCGCACAGCGAGCTATGGAAAGGGCTATAATCTAGGCTAGGCTCGGAATCTCTCTGCTGGATCGAATCAGAAATGAGGAGATCCGCAGATGAACGAAAGTGGTCGACATAGCCTACAGGGTTAGTAAGCTGAAGTGGCAGTGGGCAGGGCACGTAGCAAGAAGAACAGATGGCCATTGGAGCCGAAAGGTTCTTGAATGGAGACCGCGTACCGGTAGACGAAGTGTGGGACGGCCTCCTGCGAGATGGACGGACGACAAAAGCAAAATTGCCTTTGGCAGCATGATGTAGCATCTGCATCATGCATCCAAGCCGTTAGTACATATTGTTTAGATAAATATATCACAATTTATAATTTCGGTGTGATCTTGCAATTTCGGTGGGTTGACAATTTCGGTGGTTGTTCTATTTTTATAACAAATGCAGTTATTTGTTTCCTTCTAAATATCTAGAATACTAATGTGTTCTAAAAGAACACCATTAAATTTTTTCATCGGTAAACCTATGATTGAAAAATACCACCGAAATTAGCAAAAAATGAGGCATGCGTGAAATTACCCTTAAGTTCAATAAACATTTTATTTTATTTATTTACTTTTTCCAATATTAAATCAATTGAGTGCAAATTTGACCTTGCACCTGCCACTTATCATTCTCTGAGCCTATTTTCTCAACTCAAATGGGATCGGCTTTCTGGTCTTACTAAGATGCCTTCGACTGCCTCCGGACCTCCGCAACCAAATTGGCGATAACGAAGTTCTGTAGTTAGATTAGTCGGGCTTTTAAGGGCTCCAACTACCCGTAACAACTGCCATGGATGTTAGTATCGCAACCGGGACCGACGGCTTAACGTGCTCTCCGAGGCACGACCATAACAGTTCAAATAGCCATATTCATGCGTACAAATATTTGCACTGAGCAGGGATTGAACCTATGCTTCCCGCGTAGCAGTCGTGTTCACTACCACCACGACATACATTGAGATTGTCTCGCACTAGCAACTCATGAGGACTTATTACTATTCCAGACTATGTTTTATTCCAGGCTTGTACAAATTACCATATGAATTTGGGATGTAGCTTATACTAACAAAGTTATTACAATTTAGATTGGAAAAAGTGAATGCTAAGCGACGGAGCCACATCTTGAGCTTTCAAAATTCTCCTATACAACCATCTTGGGGCGATTTTAACGTGAGATTTTGACTTCGGACTCGTGTCTCCCCTGATGGCTCCCCTAGGGGAGACAACAGGACTTCTATAGTACTGATGTCTCCCCTAGGCGGGGGAGACATCAGTACTTACTTTTAATGTTATATTTTGAGTACTCGTATCTCCCCTTTCATTTCTCTGTCATGTTCAGCCATACTGGCCACTTGAGGATAAATAAGTATTTATGTAATATTTATTATAAATAAACAAAATACCTCTTTTGCAATGTCAAGTTGTCATTTGTATTGCATTATATTCATTACCTATAAATATTGCGTCCCGGATATTATTCCATTTAATTACGATATGAATGAAAATTTGAATTTTGTACATAGAAAGGGTGGAAAAGTTTTGATACATGAAGGGTTCCAGTATACTAAACACAAACAATATTCCAATAATACGGAAAGATGGATTTGCTGCAACAAAAAGAAACACAAATGCTCTGGAGCAATAACTATAAATGAAAGTACCTACATACGACTTTAATAAATATTCAGTGTCTACATGTATTAAATGCGCAGTTTTGACTTATAGTTACGTTTGTTGCCCGTGGTCCGATCACGGAGTAGCATTAACATTAGCATTAACTGGGCTTATAAGAAGTCACCAAAATGAAATTAAAAACAAACTATTAATATGTTTAGGATAACCAAGTTTTGAAATTGACGCAACATGAATCAAATAGTATGGAGTGCAGGCCTAACGAAGCTCGAAATGAGGTTGCGTTAACATTAGAAATAATCAAAAATAAAGCAGCTGCTACTATTGAGGAGCCTGTAAAAAAAATTTATGAAGATTTGGTGGAACCATTGTATGATCGCGGTCTTAATATATTAACAGAAATACCTTCCTACCAAAGCTCGAAAACTGCAATTTACACAAGACGAAAATTAGAATTAAATGTTAACAAATTGATTTATAATAATATTATGGAAGTGGAAATCCCTAAAAAATTTCAAGAAATTATATTAGGAGACTACAATACCGAAAGAAAAAGGATTATCGTATTATGTTCACAAGAAGGCAAGCGATTATTGGGGATACTGAAAGAATATTTTAGTGATGCAACATTTAAGAGCGTACCTCGCCCCTTTAGACAATTACTAACATTACACGGTGACCTAGGGAGTACCGCTGAAACTACAAATATTATACCCATAGTATATGCTCTGATGAGCGACAAGACCGAAGAATCCTATTCCATTGTATATGACATAATTAAAGCAAATATTCATGATTGGGAACCCAAAACATTTCATGCAGACTTTGAAATTGCTTTAACCAATCCTCTAAAAGAGTTTTTCCCAAGTATTATTATTAAGAGATGTCATTATCATTTCTTAATTGTATTTGGAGAAAGGCCAAAATCAACAACATTAAATTGAAACTACATCGCCAAATCGTAGGTTTGTGTGCAGTGCTTCCACTGTTGCCTCGGGATAAGATCTTAGAGGGATATGAATACATAAAAGACCGGTGTAAAGAATTTGATGAAATAAAATTAAAGTCATTTTTAGAATATATGGAAAAAACTTGGTTGAAAAATGAGCATTGTATAACGGAATGGTGCATTTATGATCAACGCCACCGGACCAATAATTTTGCGGAAGGATGGCATTCGAAACTTAATCGGCAAATTAACAAGAATTATGTGACGATCGCAAAGCTCTTTTCGGTGTTGAAAATGAGACCCATTCCAGTAAAAGAAGAAAAATTCAAACCGAAAGAGACACATTTATTTTGAATACACAATTACAATTAATTCTTGGAGAGATCAGTGTAGGGCATTTCTTGGAAAAAATGCGTTGATTTTGTTGTACCTATCTTCTTTAGTTTTCCGTTACAGTAAGTATAAGCGAAATAAAATTTTATATTACGTGTACAGTCAGAGCTCATAAGTGCAGTAGCACATCAAGGCTCAAAATGGTTTACGGTGCGACCGTCGCACGTAGGTTTTACTTGTGTGCGTAATGCAATACATAGCGTAAATAGTACAACAATATATTTGAAGTGCGTGTTAGACGAAGATAGAAGATATACTAATCATAATACCTAATAATGTTCGTTTTCATAACTATGTTATTCTTTACACCTGCTGTGAGTCATTAGATACTAATACTGTAATTTAACAGGCAAAGTAAATCAACTGATAGCTAAGTGGCTAATGCATGACACTATCAGATCGGAATGATTAGAGATGTTTGTGGTTCGATTCCAGCTGATAATGATTTTTTATATTTATGTCAAATATTTAATTTTGAATAATTATAAAGTATTTTTGCATGAAGTTGGCATTAATTGTTATTTATATGATTAAAATTATCGGGTTATGAAAAGAAATGATACAAAATGTTTGATAAGTAACTAAATATATTTCATCTTTACTATATATATAAACAATATAAATAAACTATTCTATCACTACAATATATTACCAGTCACTCAACAATTTGAACTATCAATTTTAAAACAATATAATCACAACCCATCTACCTAGTAACCTAGAACTATCCAAAATATCTCATAAAATCATAACACGATCAATAGCGTCAAATAAATATAATGTTCCTACATTTAATAACTTCTATGGAACTAGAACTGCTAATAGATTAATACCTAACCTGCTTAATAATATAACTACGGAAATACGAACTAAGTTCGGCAATAAAGATTTCATAACAAAAATTAAATCGTACTACCGTAAACAAAACCATAATGAATCGTAATAAAACCTAACAAATTAAAAACATCATATATCACTGAATACGCATTTGCAAAACTATTGTCTATTTTTTATAAGGTAAATCACTGGTTCAGGTGTGAGCGAGAGCGAGATGCGCCAACGCACATTGTATTGCGGAACATATGGCAATCTCGCTCTCGCCCGCGCGAGTCATATAGGAATCAAAGGAATGCACCTAATGAATGTATAACTACATAATAAGGACTTATCATCTTTCTATTTGTTTTGTATGTTCACAGTAGCAAAATTAATGCCTAACCCCTCAATATTGTTAGACGCGACACATATTAAACCCTGCAGGGTTTTAGTGTCTTACTTTAAGATTTATGTAACATTGTATAGTACTAAATAAATAAATAAATATAAAATATAAAATCTACCTGCCTACTCAATGTAAATTTTATTGAGGTTTATAGCTTAAGTATTCGTTTTCGCAAGGAAAAGAGGATTGAAACTTAACCTCAATCTTACAATCTTAAACTGACTTGTCCTATAGCCAGCACGTCCCCTTTTCACCAAATTCACAAAAACTACTTCTTCTTACTTAACTGGGTTATTGAATTTATTTTTTGTAATACATAGAAAGATCATTAAGTAGGTATAGTTTACTTACTTGTAAGTTATGTAACAAAAGTATTATTTTTTACAGTTTTGATATTTAGAACAACAAGACTAGTAGTAGTACTTTTTACAAACATCCAATTAAGTATAATTAGTATTGTAGAATTTCGATATCGCCAATTTGGTTGTGGAGGTCCGATGGCAGTCGCTTCACAGAAAATATTGAAGCTCAGCCGCATCTTAGTTAGACTAGAATGCCAACCCCAACTGAGTTGGGAATAGGCTCAGAGAGAATAATAATATTGTAGGCGGACAAAATATTAATAATGAATAATAGTTTTCCTGTTAATAATTATTAATATTTTGTATAACCTCCGCTGTTCTCAATACAGCTGAGTAGACGTCGGCGCATGGACCCCACAACATTCTGACAAATATCTGTCCCACGTAAATTATCCCATATTTGAATACAATGTTGTTTTAATAATTCAGGACATCTCTCGTCCCGTGAGTCCCATCTTTGCACCATTATACCCCATATATTTTCTATGGGGTTTAAATCAGGGGATCGTGCTGGCCAATTAATAACGTCGACCTCTGCATGTTCCCTAAGCCATTCGCGAACTATGACACCACGGTGTATTGGGCAATTGTCGTGCACAAAACTAAAGTTGCTTAATTCTTCTCGGGGAAAAACATTGCGCACTGTAGGTAACATTATATTATTTAAAACGTCCACATAACTGCTGCTGTTTGCTCGCGGTGGAATAAATTCTAGCTCGCCTGGTCCTTGCGCGCTTATCCATCCCCACATATTGACGCTTATTCTGCCTGACTCCGTGTTAGCAACAATGTTACTGTCAGACCAACGTGTGTTGTTCCTACGTCACAACTGCATCCTTCCCTTCTGACAGGACTTAAAAGTTTTTTCGTCCGAGAATATAGTCGTATCCCAGTTAAAGTCAAGGTATTCCCGGGCAAAACGTAACCTTTCTTCTTTATGCCGTTGCGTTAAAAAAGGTTTTTTTGCTGGCGTCCGGTGATGCAAGCCTTCGGCATGGAGTACGCGGCGAACAGTCATCAATGACGTGCCAAATTCATTGGCCCATCGTCTTGTTGGTATGAAACCATCGGTTTCATACTCTGCCACCATATGGCGCCGCTGGTTCTGGTTAATTAGCAGTGGCCTCCCACTTCTTGCACGAACCTTCAGGGTACCCTCTTCGTCGAATCTCTTCACCCAACGACTCACAGTATTCCTCTAAAAAGAACGTTTTTACACATTATTGTAAGCAACGGTTTATTAAATTATTTAAATTTAAAACACTAGATCTATTTGAATAATTTTCTACTAACATTATAAATGTGAATGATTGGATGTTTGTTACTCTTTCACGTAAAAACTAATGAATAGATAGACAGTTTACAATAATATAGCTTATACCACAAAATAACAAATAGGCTTGGTTTTGGTCACCATAACCGATATCCACGCGGGCGGAACCGCGGGCAACAGCTAGTATAATGTAAAAAATAAAATGGTATAATAATATACTTACGGATAAGCCAGTTTCATTTGCTATTTCACTTATATTTAATCCATTCATATGGTAAGCCACAATATTGGCTTTGACTTCCATACTTATTTACTTGTAGACATATTGAAATTAATTTTTAATTGAATCATGGGAATAAACCAAGCACTCACAACTAAACACCAACAACGTCGTTTTATTTTCTATAAGCCGGTAATTGTTCCATTTTATTGCAAATCTACCTTCATACTTTTACATTCTACGTTGATCTTAGCTAAAGTTTAACAAATAATAAATTCTACATAAGAAACATATTTTATTCATCAACCTGATATTCATATATAAATGAAACCCAAAAAGTATTAATAAGGTATCGTAGGACTCGAACCTACAACCGTATTTTATAAACCTCATGCTAGTACCATTCAGCCACGAGTATCTTAAGTAATAGCTGCGAAATTATGATACTATTCCTACGGAAGAACTATTTATGTGTGTGTGTAAATTGTCTTAAAAGAAAAAGGTCACAAGTAGCGCTAGAATGTTGACGCTATAGTTACGTAGGATTGCTACTGCACTTTTGAGTTCTACTGTACCTATGTGGTTATATTATTTTCAACACACTTGCTCATAAAGTGGCTAGGTATTATTCCATAACAATTAGCCACATAAAGGTACCTATTATCAAACTGTGACTTTTCATTTATAACATACTAGTGAGTTATATAAATATAGTTTTTTTTATTGTATGATGCTTTCTTAAAAAGGTTTCGCTGAAAAAGAAAATCGTGTTCAAAATAACTACAAATAAATTAAGGCTCATTTCATGCAACTTAGTATTTAAATTGATAATTTCAACTTATTTGTTTATTAAACCAGTTTAATAAACAAAACTATCACTCAAATACTCAAATATAACTTATGTTTGCTCTGTAAAAACTGTAAATTAATTTTTAATTTTTTAATTTCTACATTCCGATGTTCGAAAAAAAAAACCCAATGAGGTTTTTAGTCTGTGGTCTATGCTAGATGGGCGCGCATATGTAGTACAATTTATTAATTTTTCCCGCTATCGCGATTGCGAAAATAATATTCTCAACTCGTTTATGTATACCTACTGTTGAAATTATTGTTATTGTTTGAATTGTGTAGGTACAAGTACTATTTATGAAGATAATGAATTATCGTGTTTACCGCCCGATCTAGGATGTGAAGTGCTTAACGTTATGGAAACTTTACTACTGAAAAATGCAAGGATAATTATCTATTTTAGTATTATTTTATTCACAAGTGTGTTGAAAAACGATGTACGACACACGTGAGCTTTGGTCATTACACTCTCGGTTTCCTTACAGCCCTCGCCTTCGGCTCGGGCTGTGCAATAACACCTCGAGTGTAATGACCAACGTAACTCACTCGTAGTGTAAATATCTATTATATAAGTAAGAACTTATTGTAATGCGTAGGTAGGTAGGTATGCCTGTCCGTCATGCTTGACAAATGTATTTTTTTCTTTAATGGTTTCAATGTACCTACCTAAATTTGACAAAGGGAGATACGAGTACTCAAAATATAACATTAAAAGTAAGTACTGATGTCTCCCCCGCCTAGGGGAGACATCAGTACTATAGAAGTCCTGTTGTCTCCCCTAGGGGAGCCATCAGGGGAGACACGAGTCCGCGATCGAGATTTTAAGTTGGACCTTCAAAAAAATAACCACATCCAAATCCGTTCAGTACTTTTTGTGTCCATCGCGGACAAACATAAACTTTTTACAATTATATAAAAATCAATGCCACTTTTCGTTGTAATTTTCTAACTCAAGATTGGGCTCACCTATCCAAATCAGATTTTCAGGTATTTTCGGACTATTTAGTAGATGGTTTATGTGAAGTTTGCAGAAAATCGGTCGGGTGGTTTAAACATACTACGGGCGAAGCTGGGGCGGGTTAGCTAGTAATAGTAGATAGAAATACTCGAATTGGTCCAGTGGTCTTCGAGTTATGCGCATTGCAACATATTTCGCGATTTGTTTTTATTTATAAGTATATACCTATATTGGTTTTTATGGGAACATTACCGTCTGATTCAAAACCCTCAAGAGTTGAACCAAAGCAGAGGTTTGTAGGGTGTAAGGTTAGCTTGTGTCCCAAAGATATTGTTGGGAAATGGGGACAACTGAGAAAGTAACTTTCTATCATCGCACCTCTCGCCATAGAGAGGGAGTTCATCCTCACACACTACGACCGGAAACGGTGCGCACTGTGCGGTATCAAAGGAGTTTCATCCCGCGCACGCTCAAGCTGTGGAATGAGCTCCCTACCGTGGTTTTGCCAAGCGACTACAATATTCTTAAAAAAAAGGGCATAGAAGGTTTCTACAGGGTAAGCAGCACGTGTGTGACGCCTCTGGTGTTGCAAACGTCCATAGGCCACTGTGACCGCATCCCATCAGGTAGGCCGTGTGCTTGTCTGCCACCTAAGTGGTATAAAAAAAAGTAAAATAAAATAACAATAAATTGTTTCTTTTGCTGTGGCCTTAATCGCGTAATATTGCATTCCGGTAGTTCGTTTAGGTAAACATCACATTCAGACAAAAGTGCAAGATAAGATAAATACTTGTCAAAGAATGTAACGTACGTACCTTTCCGTTTATTTGTATACTAGCTGACCCGCGCAACATCGCCTGCGTCACCCCGTTTTTGCAACATTTTTCATTCCTGCTCTGTACCTGTTGGTCGTAGCATAATGTTATATACATATAAACCTTCCTCTTTAACCATTCTATCTATTAAAACAAACCGCATCAAAATCCGTTGCGTAGTTTTAAAGATTTAAGCATATAAGCATACATAGGGACAGAGAACGCGACTTTATTAGCTGACCCGCGCAACTTCGTCTGCCTCACCCCGTTTTTGCAACATTTTTCATTCCTGCTCCGCACCTGTTTGTCGTAGCATGATGTTATATACATATAAACCTTCTTCTTTAACCATTCTATCTATTAAAACAAACCGCATCAAAATCCGTTGCATAGTTTTGAAGATTTAAGCATACAAAGGGACAAGAAAAATAGGGACCGAGAACGCGATTTTATTTTATACTATGTAGTGATAGTGACTATGTATTGATTAATGTTTTCAGATAACCTATTTCAATTTTTTAACTTTAAAGGATCAATGTTCACTCGAAATCTAAATAATGTACAACGCTGTCTATACCCAATGTAGGCATAGTTCCTAGATTGTGTTATGGGTTCTAGAATGCGGATAAACCCACATAGATAGATTTTATAAGTACATGAGTACAATTATACAGAAACACACACTAATATATAGAAACACTTAGATCAGTTATACTAATATTTGCTCTGAACAGGCATTCAACCCAGGCTTCTGTTATTATGCAGAGAATAGTTTATTGTACCTCCTGGAATGACATGCCACCGCTCTGTTTAAAAACCTAATGCTAGGACACGGTAATACCGTGGCTAGGACGTGTACCTACAACGCTATTTTAACTCAAGTTAAACATAGTAGGGAAATATTTGCACTGTGAGGGAATCGACCCACGACCCACGGCGTAGTACTCGAACACGAGAAACGCTGCCGAAGGTGAAATAGAGCTGTGAATTAAGTAAACTATTTCATATTGTCTGACTCATGTAAATCTCTGTTTCACGTAACCACATTGGCAGAACATGTGGTCAAAACCATTGAATATGTATATTTTTATACTACTTCGGTGGCAAACAAGCACGCGGCCAACCTGATGGAAAGTTGTTACCGTGGACCATAGATTAATATATACATCCGTGGACTATGGACGTTGGCAACATCAGGGACGTCACATTCGTGCTGCCGGCCATATAGGGAAGAGGGGGGAAGGGGAAGTGGAAAGAAGAAGTCTGTCATCATTATGTACATGACATATTTTCAATAATTACTTTATTATTTTAGGTAATTGTCACCCAGATATGTTTAAATTACACTATAATACATTTTGCTCTTTAAGAATTTCAATTGTTGCGATTTGAATTTTCTTAAGGGTAAGTAATTCTTGTAGTGATTGTGGTAGGTGATTATATATCGGAATTGCCACACAATATCCATAATTGCAACCTTTAGACGGGTCGTTTATTAGAGCAAGTAGCATAATATGACCACGGCAATTCTTTATATTTTCTTATTTAATACTGATGGAAGCGTGATTTTTCAATATATTATTATCGGTTTTATGTTATATCCTGTCACCTGCCACACGTGACTCCTTGACTCCTACGCATAAGAACCTATTTCAGGATTAAAGTAATCTATATGTTAACCCAGACTACAATCTAACCCTGTAGTGGACCATAAGCTGGGCAATAGTAATGATGATGAGCCCTATACCATATTTTAACCAGATCTATCCAGCCGTTAGAGTGATATTGAGTTGCAAGTAAACAAACATATACCTACGAATCTTCACACGTGTTCACATTTATAATATAACATAAACTCACGCCTTTATCCACGAAGGGTTAGGCAGAGGTGCTAGTACCCACATTTCGCCAGTTTATGCCCGGTCCCCATGTAATAGGTAGCGAGCCTATTGCCATTAACCGGGCGCTTATGAACCTGCGATAAATACACATATAACTTCGAAAAGCATCGAAAAGTCATTGGTGTGTGCCATGGTAAACCTGGGATCGAACTCGAGACCTCGTCTCAGCAGTTCATTACCCATACCACTAGGCTACCGCGGCTTGTAATTTTGAACATTTGCACATTTATAATATTTGTAACATTATATTACCATATACTTACATAATTGATAACACACCTATCCGGAGTCACTTTTCCACTGTATTCATTACTGCAGTGTACTTACTACTAAACACAATGTATTTTTAACCGATTTTCAAAAAGGAGGAGGTTCTTAATTCGATTGGTATTTTTTTTATTACTAAGTACAAGTGTGTTATCAATTATGTATGACAATAAGTTTCACCAAGTGCCATCTATCAACAATATAAATAATTATATAAGCAGGATTTAGAAAACCTAGGCCCTGATTGTACTCCCCATACCCAGGGGCTAGATGGGGACATCATGGGCCCCACATTAGGGGAAGAGTTGTCTCAAAAGAGATATCCCCGGGTCTGCAGGGGCGCGAGAGATATGTCTTGTATAATCTCACCTGCGGCAATCAAGGCCTCATGGACGGCGTGCGTTTTGGTCGGTTCGAGTCCGACATAATCACCTCCACCGATTTGGTAGGGGTGGTATCCGTGGGGATTCAGCGCACAATAAAAAAAGGCCCTGATTCTACTTATTGTCAACAATTGTCAAACTAATGAGATTACAAAAAATGGCATTGAATTTTAAATTGACTACTATGCAGTTAAAGTCTAGTAAATGAATGATGCTATGAACTATTTTTAATTTAATTTTGAACTTTAAATCTACAGTCATACAGCCGAGAGCACATTGACAGTTTGGTACTCTCAGTAGTTTCCTAATAGTTAACAACGAATAGAATCGTGGTTCTGGTGTGACGGTACCGTACCTAACTAACCGGTTTTTTTTAAATATAATACTAAGTCGCGTTCTCTGTCCCTTTGTATGCTTAAATATGAAACTACTCAACGGATTTTGATGCGGTTTTTTTAATGGATAGAGTGATTGAAGAGGAAGGTTTATATGTAGGTGTATAACATCATGCTACAACCAACTGGTGCGGAGCAGAAGTGAAAAATGTTGCAAAACATTATTAAGGTCATTCTTAAGGGACCACTAGCTGACCCGCGCAACTTCGTCTGCGTCACCCTGTTTTTGCAATATTTTTCTACATAACTATTTATTAAAAAACCACGAAACTCTCACAACTGAGATTAAATCTTTGTGTACTGTGCCTTACTTCAACCTTTCGAAAGTGCGAGTAATATTAATTCAATATTCGAATCACAGTTTTAATGAATCAAACTGGGTCAAACCGTATTTTTTACTGAAGTTAGATAGATTAATTTATCTAATTTGTCAGAATTTCCTTTTTTTTTGACGTGACAACGTCTTATAAATTGGCTTGCCGGGTGACACTTCAAGAAACTGCGTTACGCTCCGCTCACGTTATGCGCTCACAATGAGAGCGAGTGAGAGGCACGCGTCCCTTCCACTCGGGCATGGTTAGCCCGCCTAAGAGCGAGAGAGACAGACATAAAAAGTGAAAGGCACGCGTCCCTTCCACTCGAGCACAGTTAGCCCGCCTAAGAGCGAGAGAGACAGAAGTCGTTGTCACGTAAAACTTTCGCCCGTATACCGACTTTACAGGCAACCAATTTTTTTTTTTCACAAAATATCGATGAACGACAACGGTTATAGACCGAATCACGCTATCAAATTACTTACAGCAGTTACTGTTCACGCTATGAACCTACAATTAAACGGTTGTGGTTGGGCTGAAAATTTTAGTGACCCCTGTATTACTTTTATGTATACCTATATACACGTTCCATTATAATGTTGTTCTTTTACTCAATATATTAATAAGCCTATTCATTCATGATAAAGTAAATCCGTCATCGATATGGTATCAATGTACTATAGTAGTAAATGACGACATTCGTAATTCATATTCATATAATACAAAAATAATTATGTACCGTAACTAAATGTTCTGCACCGGAAAGTGAAGTATCAGCATTTTTAAATCAGATAAAATAATCACGTTTTGTTATGTGACGCGCTCCATCGAAGAAATGTATGGGAAGGTGATTGGTATAAATGCTTTGTAAAATTGATCTCAGCACCAAACGCATCACAAACACCATGAAGACACTTGTAGTGCTTTTGACTTTGGTGTCAGTGGCTCTAGCAGCACCCAGGCTGCAAGAAGAAAATGTCGTACCTCGTCCGAACTGGCATTCTCAAAAATTGCCAGGAACATCAGAACTTGTGAAGAGACACAGGAAGTCTACACTGGAGCTACCTACCAAGATGGATATAGAAACTGCACCAAATATGGAAATTAGCACTGATGTAGTGATTCCAACTCATACTGCCAGAAGCTTTGGTTTGAAAAAACCAGTAATAGTTAAAAATAAACATGGCTATCATTTGTATCGTGATTCTGAAGAAGAGAAAGCGCACACCGACTACCACGAAACCTGCGGCAGACAAGTCAAAGTAAAGTTATGTGATGAAGATGGAAAATTCAGGGATATGCTGAGAAGTTCTGGACATAAAATCACTGAAGATCATACATCAGAAGCTGATATGAAGCACAGTATTATCTTAGCAAAGGAAGCCATTGAGAATTTGCAACGAGACCTCAAAAAAATGGAACTAAGAAGTGCTACCGATAACCATGACTCAAAACCAGATACTGATTTACATGAAGATGTTGAAGTAACCAGACAGGCTTTGGATGATGTTCACAAAAACTTTGAAAACTTAGAAACCATAAGTTTACATGCAACTGCATTGAGCGATACGGAAGCTATGCATGATTTACATCTCAGAATAGCCAGTACTGAAGAAGAAAGAATGGCACAGTGGAAAACAGCGATGAATAATATACAGAAAAATGTTGAAATTGTCCAAAATATTGAAAATAGCTTCAAAGTTGCTGGTGGTCACCTAGATCAAGCTGACATTATTCAAGAAGACCATAAAATGAAAGAAACAGCTACTAATGTGGTATTAAATGAAGATCAGATGCGCGAGGTAAAAAATATGCCATTAATAACAGAATCTCATGATAAAATTACAACTGAACACGTGGATGAGGAGCAACATGCTAGAGAAAACCAATATGACGAAGAAGATATAGAACCTTCTGCTTCTGAACTTGTTGAAGTGAAAGTTGTAGATACTGGAAATCACCATACTATGAGAAGTGAGAATCAGAAACATCAGGAGCATGAAGAAATGATTGAAGAATTAAATGAGCATGGAAATGATGTCTCTAATTTCGCTTTGAAGAATGCAGAGTGGCAAGAAAAAAACGCTGAAGAAAAATTAGAAGAACTTGTCACAGATTCTCACTACAAAGACCCAAAAACTAATGAAAAGATGACTGAAAAATTCGAAACAGCTAATAATTCAGAGCAAGACATGTTCAAGGTTGCAACAACAGGCTTTGGAAGAAATACAGTGGCAAATTTAGGTGATATTATAGACCAAAGCTTGAAGGATTTTAATGGTGACGTTAAAAATGTTGCACAATCTATAGAATTAGACCATTTAGCATGGGATGACGGCCTCATTTATCCGAAGAATCCTATCAATGACTCCGATCACGAAGTAAGTTCAACAAAAATGAAAACAGCTGAAGATAATACAATTCATCAATTAAGAGATTTAAACTTACAAGAGAAAACCGAAAACAATCTTCACGAAACTAGACCTTGGAATTTAATGAAAACGGTTGAAGCTTCAGATCAAATGACTGTTTATGATCTTCCTTTAATGAAGAATCATCATAACATTAATGAAAACGACGCAGTGCACACAGTAACATTGACAGACATGAAATCTGTCGAAGAGCCCTTAAATCACCTGACTGGATTTACTGCAATGGAAGCTGCCGAAGATAAGCACCATTCGGTATCTATGCCTTCAACCATGCACTGGAATAATGAAAATAGACATTTTAAAGCGGCGTCCTCTTCAGGCCAGGTAGCACAGAATGATTTTCATTTACATCATACATTGGACAACATGGAATCCAGCGAAACGCAACACACACCAGCATTATCAGAAATGAAATTTGTTGAAGATCATTTAAATCACCATTTGACAACATCAACGGCTGTGAAAGCCGTCGAAGAGCATATGCATCATCCAGAGTCTTCAAATGCACATTGGAGTAGTGACAATAGGCATTTCAGTTCAATGAAATCAACCGATCCTTCAACCCAAGAAGCTCTTAAAGAATTTCGATTGAAATCGCAAGACATTGCTTCCATGAAACCTGGACACGCAGCAACATTATCAGAATTAAAGAATGCTGAAGAGTATTTTAAACAGTATTTGACTTCACTTCAAGCGGGGAATGCAGGTGAAAAAGATTTGCATACTCCAGAATCAATGCCCTCAAATGCGCGTTGGAGTAACGAAAATAAGCATTTCAGTTCAATGAAAGCAACCCAGCTTTCATCGCAAGAAGCACTCAATGATTTTCGTTTAAAGCACGCACATCAAAACATCAATCACGAGATATCAGAGACACTTTTACCAGAAATGGAACCCGCTGAAGACCATTTACACCATCCCTTGACAGCATTGCCAGCAATGAAAGCTGCTGACTTGGAACCTATGCTTCCTGAAGCACATTGGATTACAGAAAATAGACCTATGACGTCAATGAAAGTTTTTGAAGACATTGAAAAGAATACACATGAACTTGATCATATGAGAAACGCATACCAGACTGAACATCATATTAATCAGCATAAAATGGGACACGATTTTGAGCCTTCCCACCACGGTAATAAGCATACACATCACCACACATATCAACATGGGCACCAGCATACTCACTTGCCCCAGACGCATCATCACAATATGCATTTACATGGTGATGTTTCCTCGCACTACAAGCCAGGTTTTAGAGATGCTATGGAAGGCCTTGAATCTGAGCACACATTCCAGTGGAAACCTTCACATGAAAGCTTCAGAACTTCTTATGGAGCCGGTCCCATTGGATCAGTGGGAGGGGCAGTTGGCGTGTTTCCCAATGCTAATACCGGTGGATGTGGAATACCTTTGTTGCTGAGCTGCTCGCCATCTGTGGTATCTGGAAGCTTGGCGAAGGCCCACCCAAGTTCATACGGAACGCCCTCATTCGGTGCACCCTCATACGCCGGACCATCATACAATGCGCCTTCCTACAGAACTGAGGACGATTTTGGTTTCCACAATAAGCGTGATACCCAGAAGACTAGTGATTTGAAAACCACCAAGGTACAGCGATCACCCGCTATTGCTAAGCAGAAAACTACGACCACTTTAGACAGCAAAATGTGAAATAATTCGTAATGTATTGTGAACACGACTTGGCTATGAAACTTTTTATAATTTTATATTTATTATGTTTGTAATACATCACAATAAAAGCATCTTCTTAGAATATGTGGTTTATTTAAAAAAATACATTAATTCATAAATTAACATAACATACACTCACGCCTATATCCCCGAAGGGGTAGGCAAAGGTGCTAGCACCCACATTTCGCCAGTTTATGTTTAGGTCCCAATATAATAGGTAGCGAGCCTATTGCCATTAACCGGGTGCTTATATACCTGCTATAAATACACACATAACTTCGAAAAGCATCGAAAAGTCTTTGTTGTGTGCTATGGTAAAACCTGGGATCGAACCCGAGACCTCGTCCCATTACCCATACTACTAGGCTACCGCGGCCCGTTATAATTATATATATATATAAATATAATAAAAAATAATTAATATTCACTATTAAATATTACGGGATATTTTATAGATCAACCGATATTTCAGCGCTGTTGCAAGCGCCATGATCATGGCGTACGCATGAAATTGACCATCTAGATTAAATATTTTATTCAGAATTTAGTTGTACTAAAAATAAGGCTTGTACTTATTAATGTGACCTACGGGTCGCTCTTTAATGATACTTGATCAGTGTAATATAACATATTACAAAGTGAGGTGCTTGTTTGCCCCTAATGTTGTCTAACTACTATATTTTTCTTCATTCCATTGTTGCATGTAAGAGATTGACTCAGTGCAATAAGGCGGCTTGTTGTATGCATCACATTAAACTTTGCAAATTTAGTTGTAATACCTGTGTAAATTGTATAATAAAGATATATTTCTATTTATTTATTTTACATACTATATCTACATACTTAACTCCAAAAGTGACACCTTGAAATCTGTAATCCTTCGACAGCCTAAGGCTTTAGTAGATCTTTTATAGTTATCTTTTTGACAGAATTTGACGTTTGAGCGTGGCCAGTTACAGTTACCGTCAGGTTATGACGTGATTTCATCAATTGTCAAATGGTGCAACCTGTTTCATACCTAACCGGTACTTTAACAGCACTGTTACTGTTAAAGTACGATCGTGCAACCCAGGCTAAGTGTAATTTAACCAATGTAACATAGAAAGTGTTAATAAGTAAAGTAAACTCCTATAGTACCTACCTAATAAGTAAACGCCTGCCAGTAGTAGCTGCAATTTAATTACATTAGTTAATACATAGATTTATTATCCAGTAGCTTTTTAGACTAGGGTAGACTGGGTACGATAGTAACAAAGGACGGTTATAACAACGTCAGTATCTCCCGAACCGGCGGTATAGGACATAGGGGTGCAAGGGGGGAAAGAAGCAGGCAACACGAATGAACATGATTCACAATGTTGCGTCAGCCGCGGCGCGCTGTGCTTGTCCACAGGAGACCCTATTACTTTTTGACGACCTAAAGTAGGTATTTTTGCCTGCAGTTTCTTTCCATTTTGATGTTTATAGTTCAATATTTTGATTTTAGCGTTTTATTATATTGATATACGTTTTATTACAAAAAAGAGAAAGTGTTTTGTTTTTATTTTAAACTATGCATTGCGTTATTATGTGTCGTATTCTGCCAAAATGGTCGATGGGGACGGTTATAGCAAACCGAATGGGTACAGTTGTAACAACATGTGTATATCCGATTGCCTCGTATGTCTGTCACTATATTCAGAAAACAGGTCCAGAGAACAATGAATGGTGTTGTTAGCTCTGGGCACACGAGGAATGCACTGCAGGTGGTCTGCCCTACATTTGCCATAACTGCGAAACTAAGTAAATTTTTCTTTATGGCAATTTTTCTTTATTATATAGGTAAATACGATTACTAAGAATATAATTACGAACTGTTTCAAATCATTGATCTCACAAGATTGATTACTAGATTGATTAGTTTTATAAAAAAATGTGGTATTATTTTCCTAAGAAGATTTGTTTTGTTTCATTTTGATGATTTTTATACTTGTTGCTAAATTATAATGTAGCTGGAAGTACTAATTCAATTTAACACGTTCAGACCGGCACGTCATAAGTAGGTACTTGGTGCCCTGCGGCGCAAATCTTCACATGGCCACCGGTGGTTCATCACCGCCCCATGAACCAAAAGTCGTGCCGGGCGGCGTGCGCCACCGGTGGACATAAATGAAAAAACATAAGTATTTTAGAATTTCGCGAACAAATTATAAAAGAGATGATTAGCAAGCCCAGAACTGATATAATCAACCCGATGTCGCTGCAGAGGAGGGTGGGACACATGCACAAAGAAGGCCAAAACACAAGTTAGAGAAGATGGAAGGAAAGCTCAGAGATACCCGAAAGAGATGCACGCCTTGTTACGACCATTTTACAAGAACTGAATCTGCAGATGTTGCTAGAAAAAAATCTAAACGCGTTAATACATATTGCTCTACGTGTGAAAAAACAATGTGTTTGGATTGTTTCAATACAATTCATACAAAATAATTCCTGATGGTATTTTGTATTTTATTTATTTTCAATTTTGATTTAATTTTCTAATGATTACATTTACTCAACGTACGTAATTTATCATAAATAATTATTAGTATTCCGTACAATATTTCGTGATTTTGTAATTTTTTCTTCTAGATAAATACAGTTTTTCAATATTGATTTTTTTTACTTTTCGAAATAATATCCACCTCCTGAGCTACACTATGAAAATTGGTCAATCCTACTAGGCGGGGACGGTAAGTATAACACTTCCTCTAAAGGCGGCACAAAATTCTTAGTATATTGAAACAAAGAGTATCGTGGCCACCGGTGGTACACCCCGCCGTGTCAGCGAATACTCCGTGCTCCACCGGTGGTACATGCCGGTCTGAACGTGTTAAGAAGGCGGTGTCTTTAGCCTGAACGACATAAAACTATTGATTGTTATAATAAAGCCCATTAAATTATTCAAACGTTTCGTGTTATAATTGACCCCATTCCCTGTTACAACCGCCCTTGCCATGTGGTCGGTTGTAACAATTTCTCACTTTGTATATAAACTAACCTCGTAGCAAAATTATTGCACCAGAAGCCACAATGCATGTCCTGATTGAAGGACAGATATATTTTCTTTCAAAATAATTAAACATCAATAAATTCCGTTAAATAATTCCAATGTTATGTACATTTGAATGAAAATTGTTTCAACCGTACCCAGTCTACCCTAGTAGTTGTGTAGTTGTATAGTGGCATTACTTCATATAATATTTTTTTCACTGTCCAGCAACAACTTTTGTAGTCAATTATACGTGTGTTACGCCTAAAAACCGAAGGTTGACTTTGGTTTAATGAGCCAGAATACGATCCCGCCACTTCTTCATCATGAGGCTTATTACTTAACCACTAAACCTTCACTATTTTTAATAGACACTATCAGGTGTAAATAATAAATTAACAGCAAATAAATCACAATACAACCCTTCAATATAGTGTTATGCTACCGCGTAGATATCGCGGTAGCCTAGTGGTATGGTCAATGGACTGCTGAGACGAGGTCTTGGGTTCGATCCCATTTTACCATGGCAGACACCAATGACTTTTCGATGCTTTTCGAAGTTATGTGTGTATTTATTGCAGGTTTGTAAGTGCACGGTTAATGGCAATAGGCTCGCCACTTATTACATTGGGACCTAAACATAAGCTGGCGAAATGTGGGTGCTAGCACCTCTGCCTACCCCTTCGGGAATATCGGCGTGAGTTTATGTTATATTATGTTATGTTATAATAATAATTGGTAATTGTAACATGAATCCGTATTCAAAGGGTCGTTGACTTCGTAGTTTTGCTGAATTTACATTTTCATCATTATGCGACGTTTATTGCACCGAGGTATTATTTAATGTCTGTATTGTGTTCGGTAAACCAGTTGTTAAAAATGTTCGGTGCGTGTATTATAATTTGTTTTATTTGCGGCTTAACTTATGCCTTTCCAACAAATTATATAGAACCCTTGGTTTTATCTTCTGAAGATGGTAATCTAAATACTATACAAAGTCCAACTTCGAGTGATGTAGCCAAAGAAACTGAAGTAAAATGCATAAATGACAGAGATACCGAGGAAATACCAGCACCGTACTACCATGATATCATAAGATTACCTAATTCAGACATTCTTAGTGTCGACTTCGATACCCCAGCACTTACCTCATACATTCGAGATGGCGTACAAGGAATTTTGTCAATGGATTACGATTACAATCATCAAGATACCTTACCACTATGGGCTGATCAGTATCCCCAACCAGTTCAAGAAAGTAATCAAGTATATGAGGAGCAAGAACCGGTAAAAGTCACCATGGATTTAGATATGAACAATTACGACGATGAAGAGAATGAATTGCCGAATCCTTTGCTGCCTCTCGATTCTTTGCCGAAGACCTTTTCAACATACGGTCAAGAGACTGTGCCACTTTTAGAAGCTAGCGGTAATGATCTAGATGCTTTAAGCCCTGAAAATGTAGAAGTTTTAATCTCAAATTTGAGACCAAATCGTTCGAAGAATGTTGACTATGATAAAATTATAGCTGAGTTGCAACACGCCGCAATGTTGAATAATATTTTACCAACGATGTCTTATGTTCGAGGGGCTGAGGATGTAGCTCATCCACCACTGCAGACAGCTGACTATCCGCTTAAGACATCATATAGCTGTGGACTATCACTTCTTTTAGGCTGTAATCCAAAGTTAAGTAGCGGTGTATTGACTAATTTGGCTCCAGAACAAATAGCACCAGTACCTTCTATAAATTAAATTTCGTGTACAAGGCACATCATGATGACTTATTTGATAAATCACGAAAATACAAGTCTCAAGCCCGAATGCTAATAGGTACATTCCCTATTTTTTGTCACTACTGGACATAGGCGTCTCTTAATGTTGTTTTTTTTAGATGTTTGTATAATGATTGTATTATGAACTATTAATAAAGTAAATAAGTTTGGTGACGAATTTTTTCTTTTATTTAATTTCCTGGCAAAAATGTGAACGGAGGCTTACTTTGAATTGCTTTCCATGAGACACCTGCCACATGAGAACTACAAATTGTTCTTAAACATTTCTGTGGAATAAGGGAATATATTGTTGTTGTAGTATTTAGGGTATAAAGTAAAACTGCAATGCTACACACGATAACCATCCGATACAAAGAATGTACTATACGTAGAATAAAAGACTCCCTTCCTTCCCCTCTTCGGGCGTAAAAAAATATCTGTCGAGGCGGTCTAGGTAGGAATCGCTATTCCAGAGACGAAATTCCAAAATTTCAAAATTTATAAATTAGTGTGCAAATGGACCACCGGCACCAGTTCGATACGCGGCCTCAGCGGAAAGGACACTGGTAAAAACCTCAGCGGTCTTTTTTTTTTTGGGTTATTTACAAACATTCACTCAGTCTAGATACAGTAATTTGCTTGAGTAGCACGTTCCACAGGTTCTATGATGGCACCCACTATTTATTGGCATGCATCCTAGCTTAGGCAGCATCAGACGAGCTGCACTCAATTTGCATACATATAAAAAACTCATCATCATCATGTACCTGAGCCTGCCCCTTGAAGTCCAGGGTCCGCTTTTTTTTTATACCACTTAGGTGGCAGACAAGCACACGGCCCACCTGATGGAAAGCGGTCACCGTGGCCTATGAACGCTTGCAACACCAGAGGCGTCACACACGCGCTGCCTACCCTGTAGAAACCTTTCTAATGCCCTTCTTGAAGAACCCCATATTGTAGTCGCCTGGGAAAACCACAGCTTTACCAGCGTATACCTCCTCCACTAGCACAGTCTATAAGTGAAGTTTTTAAAAGCGACTACAATTATAGGAATCTTCACAAGAAGGGTATTAGGTTTCTACAGGGCCGGCAGCACGAGTGTGACGCATCTGGTGTTGCTAACATCCATAGGCCACGGTAATCACTTTCCATCGGGTGGGTTGTATGCTTATCTGCCACCTAAGTTGTATACAAAGAAATAGTAAATAATCATATGTCCTTGGTTTGTGAGTATTCCTGACAGCGAGTATAAATATACCAATAATTCCATGGGAAGAGGCGTAGAGTAAGTTTTCTGTAACGGAATAGAATAGAATAGAATGATCAGTAGATAACATTATTATTTCCAGCGTAAATAGACCCATAGACTCTTTCATTATCGCTTAACCAAATATCAGTAGCAGTGACTAGTGACTTTATTGTAATAACATTAATGTCACTGCAATACATAGGTAGGTTCTGACAAATTTATCAACTTGGTTTAAAAAATAACGTCGTCTAGGTTTTGTGTTTGTATGAAACTCGCACACTGTTCTTCTACCGATAACTTAATTGAATTGAATTAAATATTCTATTCTATTCCATTCTACAAAAGGATGATCACTAAATTGTCACTAGTCTAAGGGGGCTGATTATCATCAAGAGAGAATGAGTATAAAGTAAAATTTCGTATTGTTTCATTGTAATGTAAGTACGATGAAAAACATACGAGAAATAAATTTTGGTATATATTGTTCCAGAAACTCATGGCTGCCCTCCAGGCAAATATATGGGTGCAAATATGCAGTGTAACTCTCGCAAAAACAGGATCAACACCAATGAATCACATTGGCAATTTTATGATTAAGAATGCTGCTTCTTAAAACATTAATTAATAGTAAAGATTCTAACGAGTGGCTCTATTAAGAAGTTTCATTTATAAGCTCTGCGCAGTGCGACAGTGATCCAGGGGCGAGAAGTGGAGCTGGGGTGAAGTAATACACACTACGTAGCTCCATCACTCTCCCTAAAAAGAACGCGATCGCATAATAAGTTACATTTTGCCACGGAGATTATTATAAATTTGTTTATTATTATATCCGCTCATGGCATCCAAGGAACTATCAATCCGTACTACGTAGTTTTAAGAAAGAACTTCAAATTCTTCTTAAGATGGCTTCTGCAGCAGAATCACCGCAATTTCGCCAATGTCCAGTAAGTGTTAAATGTAATACAAAATTATTAATGGCGAGACGCCAATGTGAAATAGAAATTAATTGTAGTCGGTGCACGCGTGTCTTTTCGATGCGTATTTACGCAATGAAGGATAAAGTAAACAATATAAACCTTTGTGTAAGAATACGTCTAAACGATTCGCAAATATTCAAGCTTGGTCGATTCAAACTTTGAAACGCCATATACAATACTTTTTTATTTATAGCAAAGTAATCGCTATTTTCAACAGTAAAAAAGGTGGTGGCAATATAGTTACCACTACTTTAATAAGGGCACTGTCCTTGTTATAATTGAGTTAGCTAAAACATTGTAACGTATTGAATAAATTAAGTCATGTAATAACATTACTTTCGACCAAGCTGGTTTAACCATATAAGGTATAAAATATCCTTGTAATTTTCATAAACATGTAATTTAGTAAATACATACTACTTTAAGGCATTACCGTAAAATTATATGACATAAGGTTGCATAAAGACACCATGCGTGTCGTTATATTACAGTGACATGCCTTTAAATAATGACAAATAATGCTGACGAGCGCTCAAAGTGTTGCAGTAGACACCAATATTTATTAAAAATGAGTCAAAATGGAGTAAATGTATTCGTTACATGGCATCACATTTTATTGACTACTATCAAAGGTAATCGACGACATTTTTGGACGTTCTGTAACAGTCCGTTTGTATTTTTATACGTCCATGGTAGATACTATATTTTTTACTGTCATATGACTATATCTCGACTAAATATCTGACCATCTTAGAAAATAATCACTCGCAAAATGATTACTGATAACAAAATCTCTTAATAAAACTGAGAATTGAAAAAACTTACACGAATGGTAGTCATAACCTACATACTTTCTTACCTACCACCCTACATACCTACTTACATTCCTACGACCTACAATCTACTATATAGAAATAAGTCGGGTTTTCCTTCCTGACGCTATAACTCCAGAACGCACGAACTGATCTCCATGGTTTGACATTCGTTGGAAAGGTCTCGGGCTCCGTGAGGTTTATAGCAAAGAAAATTCAGGAAAAATTACAACAGAAAATCGGGAAAATCATTTTTCACATGGCGAAACGGAGTTCGCCGGGTTTGCTAGTTTAATAATACAAATAACATTTTTGTTTGTATAAATAATAGTTAAAGTATATACCTATAGCTTAAAGTCCTATACTTAGGTACCTAATAGCTTATAATAATATTCAAGCATAGTGCATTTGGTTATAATAACCAGTAACTGCAGTAACTTGGTGAGTTGCTATTAACAAGTTTACGATTAATAACTTTGTTTACACTGTATTCAAGTGCTTCGTTTATGTACCTATCTAATAAGTGGTGTATGTACAAGTCAAAATTAGTTATCTCGTAAGTAAGCTTTTACGATAGCGACCCCCTAACCTCAAAATGCAAACTTAGGATACAATCGACTATGAATATAATGATTAATTACGAAAAATAGTAATAATGTCTCGTATAAAAAAAACGTTATTAATTCTCTTTCTTTTTCACTTAAATAATTGCAATGTTTTTTTATTCATCTTTCTTTGTTCAATCGGGTCAAATCACTACTTATTCGTAATCCATATCAATCGAAAGAAGTTGGAGGAGTAACCTATAGATATGATAGAGGTTACAAGAAAATATAAATCATAATAAAAACAGTCGACTTAAAACAACATAAGTAAATGCGTGATATACCTGACGTGTGGGAGATAACAACCAGGTATACTTTCTATCGATAAGGACAGCGCGTAGATTATTGATTCTTAATAATAAGTCTTATCTACATAATGCTGAGAATTTACAAGTAAACAAACATAAAATAGGCAATTGACTCGCCCTCTATTACGTGGGCAATTAGTTGGCGAAATGTAGGTGTTTAATACACCTCTGCCTACCCCTTCGGTGATTACAATTATGTATGTATGTATGTACAAACACACATAATATATTTCGTAATTTTAAGTCTATGGGCATCAGGATGTTATATGTATATGGATTTACCCACCAATCTCACTAGCTAGTGGTACCTACACCTACAAACAATAAGACTCTGATGCAGAGATCTCTCTCGAGGTTGACTTACTTTAAAGGGGAAGTTTAGAGGTATAAATTCTTAATAATTCAAAGGAGGAACCAATGCGAAAAAAACAAAGTTATTCTGTACTTCCTGCAGTTTTTCTGGTGGAAATATAGAGACAAAAACATCTCAAAAATTCTTTTAACTGACATCTTGTTGCATGTATATTTTTATTTTATCTTGTATCGAATTTAGATTGAAGTAATATTTTTAGTTATAAAAACTTATGCTTACAAAATACCATGATTGCTATCTAAGTAGGAATTTTCCGCCGCACCTGCCGCGTGCCGTGGGCAGCAGCCATGTCCAATTGAGTTTGCTCACATATCAAGGACCAATGAAAATTCAATAATTTAAAAAGATTCAAATGAAGGGAAATAACACGTTTCATCATACTAAAAAGTATGTAAACATAATGTTGTAATTAATTATTGTAATTGTTAACGAGTTTGAAATAAGAAAAAAGTGTTTGCTATTAAAAATTCTACAGAAAATGTTAAGTGAAAAAGCATGGGGTGCTTGCGTACCATAATAATTTTATAATAATTTTGTTTTTTAAACAACATTGCTACAACATTGCTTGTTTTAAATAAAAATCTAAATTCCAAATTAATCTGATGTTTCGAAGTGGTCTAAAAACGATTCCGTTACACACATAATATAACTTTGAAAAACTTTGTAAAAAGGGTGAAGCTAAGACGCAAAAAGTTACTGTTACTGATAATAATAAACCCGAAGATAGTCGTGATCAGTCTCACGTACATAAATGGCCCTGTAATCAAACATCTAATACACTTACGCTACACTCTATCATATTATACAATAATCATTCATATAATACCGAATAAGTTACATTCATTCATAGTACTACGTAAGAAAATGATCAAATGACGTAAATCAATGAATGATAAACTTTTGGGGTAAATTGCGTAAGTTATGAAGAAGTTTGAACTTACGTAAAAGACATCGTGAGTAAATAAATGCGAATTGTCGTTAGTAGGTAAACATTTGACTAGTCAGCTTGGCTGGTGCGACCGTGACGTAGGAAGACGGAGGAACGGCAGAGATAACAATAAAACATTTAAAAGGCGGCCAAAGTATGCGATCACCAAACAATCGAGAGTTTCTGTCCGTAGTACACGTCGAAATATTTCCACTTCTGCTATTAAAACTAAACGTCAAAGATGTCGAAACATATTATACTACTAATTGTGTTTTCAACTATTTTCATTGTTGTAATGGGTAAACATTTACACCCAAGAAGTATAATTGAAACGGAAGACGAAGGCACAAGAGCTATTAACTCAGCTGTAGATCGGATGCCAATTGTAAGTCTACCGTTATTTCTTTTACCAGATATATTTAGTGATTAAGTTTTAAATTATAAATATGTATGTGTTTTGATATCAAATACTTTATTTGTACCTTTGGCGTAAAAATTGTTTGTTCCCCTTAGATACACTTCATTTATTCTCATCCAAAGTTGTAATATACTAAATAACTATAACAATCTTTTCAGTCATCAATTTATTGGGTCTACCTAGACAATTATTCTTTCCCTATACTTATAACCATGTAGTTTCTTTTTTTATTCATATTTTTCTTAGCTTAAAACTCGATTACGTATATATCTTTTAATGTTAATATAATTTGCCTAATAGTTGATGTGTAATTCTTGTTCAGCGGGCAATCACTGTCGTTGGCAGTTAATTTCTTTCTTTCTAAAGTCTTACCCTGATCTGAAACAGTTAGTCGAACAATTGCGTACTTTAATTTATAGAAAAAGGTCGGAAAGACGTCTTATCGATTAAACCCAATAATACCAAGCTTGACCTGGCATTAAAACCCATAACCTCACTTACTATCTGATTATTGGATACCTTGTCATATTTTTGTTTACTTTGGTTTGGTACTTGTTATCTAGTTGCCATTTTTGGTTATCGTTATCATATTTGAGAATTATCGTAAACGTATCGTAAGACACTCTGCAGTGTCATGCACATTCATTTCATAAATAAAATTCGAAGTAAACTCAAATTCAAATAATCCTTTTTATTAGTTCCTAAGTCTTATAGTTCTATTTAGATGAAATTACAATGCAGATAGCAAGGTTTTGAATACGAATGTAGAGTTTAAAGTTAAACTAGACTGAAACGTAATCGATTCTAAATGGAATTAAACCTAAGGCAGCCCTAATAACATCTTAACAAATGATATGATTTAAAATAGTGACTACGAAGCACAGCGAGTCTCCCACAGGAGTAATATTAAAAGCTACAGCCAGTTCATTCCCCCTTGAGGTCATGAGCGAAAAGGGAATGTGAGATTCAACATGGATATTATTAATCAATCAATTTGTCGATTTCAAAATCTATTTTACACCTTTGAAAGTAAGCACATGGTGAATTTCGGGAGTATGGGGATATTTTTCTTATGATAACTGTTTTAATCTTCTAGGAGCTGATTCGTCGTATCAAGTCAGGCTGGTTCGTGCCTGTCAACAATGTGTTATTTTTCAAAAGTTACCCACCCTGTGAGGATGGCTTCGAGAGAGACCTACGTGGAGACTGCAGAGAAGTTTGGTAGAGAAGACTGTGGGCAAAGGAATGTGTAGTGTATGTGATGTTGTCTTTAAACCAATGTGTCCGTGTGTATCGGAAATTAATAAATGCTATAGCAAAGCTGCCTTGTGATATTAGTGATAAGAGTATTATTGATCTATTTTAGTACAAAGGTATTGATAAGATAAAGTCTAAAGTGATATTACTTGAATAATAATATTAAAATTTATTACACTTCGTTTTATTTACAGCAAAATATGTGACTGAAAACATTTTTTTAATAACTTTATGGCTGTGTACATGTGACCAGTAGTGTCATAGATAATAATAACACAAAGATCTAGTATGTCTTTGTGTTGGATAGTTGTAGTACTTCCACAAGATAAATGAGATATTCGAAACATTGACGTAAATAACACAAATTATTTGGAATGAAAACAGTTTACTAAAGGATAAAACAATAAACCATACATTTTAATGAATAATTTAACGCGTACAGTAATTTACACAATCAACTTTACGACGACACTCACGATTTCAGTAAACTTACTACACAATACAATCACAAACACAAATAAAATTTTATTTAACACAGTCTTTAAACTATAGATACAGTGCACTTAAGAAATCCTATGATGTTGGTGAGTCAGAAAACTCGTCAAGTCGCCTGGAGAAGTCACGTTGCAGTCGACTTGGATAACCTATAAATTTAAATTATTTAAAATCCTTGTTTTACATTATTTGGTATTGGCGGTCCGCCTCGGTTTCACTTGTGACGTACTTTTGATTCTTGCAGCCCTAAGTTATTAATTTTGCCCAAGGCTATGTCTACTCTAGAAACTTAAAAAATAAACGATCTTATTCAACCGTCGTCAATAACGTCAACGTAACAAAATGTATCGTCAACCTAAACGTTCGTCAACACTTAGCCACCAGCACCAGCAGTTCCAGCAGCCCATTCAAACAAACAAACAAACTCTTCACCTTTTTAATGTTAAGATATAGATATTTCACATTGAACTGATTAAGAATGCATTTTTTTCTAAGAAAGAAAACATAATATAATGCCATCATTAAGCACTGTTTCTTTGGGACTATAAATTCCATAAGGGTGTAAGAAGATGATTTAACACCAGAATGGAATTTAGCTATCACTGTCTTTCTTTCGTCAACACCGAGGTAACAAGGTAGAAACTGATGACAACCAGACATAAAAAGTGAGTAAAAATAAGCAACGTATAGTCCAAGGCTAGGTTCGTCTTTAATCTGTGAGACATAAATAATGACGGCTACATAATGTAGTAAATTGATCAATCAACTAATTTATTGAAGTCCTCGGCTAGACATAGGCCTCTCCTATTGTTCGCCATTGCTCCCGATCTTCCGCCTTCCACATTCAGTCCATCTTAGATAATACATGATGTATTTAGTTCCGCGGTAGCCTAGGGGTATGGGTAATGGACTGCTGAGACGAGGTCTCGGGTTCGATCCCAGGTTTTCCCATGGCACACACCAATGACTTTTCGATGTTTTTTGAAGTTATGTGTGTATTTATCGCAAGGTTTAAAAGTGCCCGGTTAATGGCAATAGGCTCGCCACCTATTACATTGGGACCTAAACATAAACTGGCGAAATGTGGGTGCTAGCACCTCTGCCTACCCCTTCGCGTAGGCGTGAGTTTATGTATGTATTTAGTTCAATTAAAATAAATTTAATGAAACTTACGGGTGGGTGTCACATGAGGGAGGCAGGTGGAAGCGTCACCGCGCCATGTCCGGACAGCGGCGACGGCAGAGTCGCCACACCGCGGATCCAAGCGCCACGCTCGCAGCAGAACGACTCTACGTTGTTCAGAGCCCGCATGTAAATCGTCGTTACTCCACCTGGGATAAACCATTATTTATTGTACTCCAAAACTACAGAAAGAGATGAACAGTACCAGCAGTCTTGGCCACTGTAGATCGTGTAGTATCAGTGCCCTTAGCACGAAACACTATCGAATTTGTAATGTAAAGGTATCGAGAAAGGAAAGGAAAGGAACACCAACCGGCCTTGGGCATCAATGTTTGCACCACCATCGTGGTATTGGGGATCAAATCGAAGTTTTTTTAGTCTATGCTGTGCTGTCTAATAAGTGATAACGAAAGATGGCGCACGATCGATATAATTAGAACACGGAGTGCGGAAGTTTGTAATCAAACTGATAAGGTGTTATTTTTAATATTGGGCCAGTCACGTTCACATTTTAATAATGGGATTTAAGTATTAAATCGATAACTATTATTAACTTTGGTGGGACAATCATACATGTTACAGTTGTTTACAATTGTTACAATAATATTAATAATTATATTTACAAAATTTACAATTATAAATATACGATTAGAAATTTGTTGCATTTAGTTATTATTAGAATAGTTCTAGGAATAGATATAGTGTGATGGATATATATAATTTATATAGGTAGTGTGTTACAGAAAGGTGTGGTCATATATTAAGGTCTTCACACATACTTAGTAACGAGGCCATTATACTTTTTGTAACAACTTTTACTTGTGCTAAGAACTAAAAATTGCACAAATCATATTAACTATTGCTTTAGGATAAACTCCCCACGAAACCGGCTCAGGGTTATTCCCACAATAAAACAACTGGCTCCATTACTGAGATTTGTTTGAACAGGGAATGACGCATAAACCACATCCTTTTTTCAAAGAAATAATGCTCTCCGGTCATTAGTGGGTATTATTTGTATGTGAGTATATACCTGTAGAATGGTTATAGGAAAATTTTGACGAATAGGCCAATGGGATATCCCATTAATTAGCTCTTATATGCTCTTATGCCGGTTACGCATCCTGTCTGGTTGAAACAATTTGTTTAAGCAACTCGGCACAGTGAGGTCACTCCGCTAAGCCTGTGAAATCCCCAGCAAGCTTCTGTGTTTCTGGGCGAAGCTAGGTTGGTTGCTCTAGCCAGTAAGTCTGCACGCACAATGGCTCAAAAAGGGAGAAAGGAATCCCAATACGATCCCCCTAAACAAGTGGTAAATCATTGGTCGTCGTTCCGTAGAATGAAATAGAATAGAATATTCAATGTATGAGAGATTGACATTCGTTAACGCCTGTCATAAACTTCAAACTTGTGAATTGAGTGAAGCATTCTATTCAATTCATTCAACAGAAGTGCTACAAAGTACCGAAGTGGTAAAAAAGGGGAATTCCCGGTTTTCATACATTCTTGAACGGTGGTCCGTATCTTCCGGAATGAACTTTAGTTTTTTAACCACACAGAGGGGTAGTAGGTAGTAGTGAATTGACGGGCCGAATATAAAAAAATACTATATTACAAAATACTTCAAAATTCGAAAAAAAGAATGTCTGCACGGGACTTGAATCAGCGACTAGTCTTTTACAGAGATAATGCTACGACTGCTTGAGCTACTAGACCATGCAGGACACGGCAGTAGACGCAGGTCCAGATATTTTGTTACCCACGTAAACAGGCCTGATTGCAGCTTGTTTGAGCATGTTTTTATGAATATTATTATAGGAGTAATCCAAGATTTATTCTTGACCAACTGGTCAAAGTAAAGTATAATATTACTATGAATAAAATGAATATTGGCCGGTTGTTAATAAGAAGGAACAAGGAAATGTTTGTAAAATATTTTTCGACGTACGAGTAGTTGGAGTTATCGCTTCGTCATGAAATTCTACGATTTTTAGTTTGCCCTAGTTAGAAACACGTTCACTAGAAAGAATGCGTGTCTTGTGTCAAAGTTTATATGATTGATGTTAAAAAAATTCATCAATAATTATAAGATTATTTTTTCATATTGGTTTTTATTAGCGACATAATCGATTGGTGTAATAATACAAAATGTTTTTTTTTGTCAAAATCAACGGGTTCGATTCCTAGCTAGGAACATTGATTATTCAAAAAAAAAAATGCTGTTTTAGTTTTCATTAAAACCGGGCCCGAGACTCCTTTCCGAGACTATAACACTAAAACATATTCAACCGCAGTACTTATGTGGCATGAAAATTTCAGTTATTTCTTATAATACTAATACAAAAATATATATAAAACACAATTTTTCTGCGTTTTTTTGTCGCAATAGAAATAATGGGATATAATTTTTAAAAAACGTTAGTCCTACTATTTCCATTTTGTATTTCCATGGAAATACTGGGATACACCCAAAATTATGATTAATAGCGGTCAATATAGTTGAAAAGTTCTGCAATTCTATACAAATCCCCTCCTCAACTTCCGAAAGAACAGACGTAACGGTACTAGTACAATGTACAGTCAAGATGTATTTACCTATGATGATGAGTTGCGTGCCAAGGTATGCAAGCGCATGCCCGTGCCTCGGCATAGACATCTCCGTCTCTTGTCTCCACTGGCGGTCTTTCCAGTCCCACACGTCTATTGCACCTACGCTGGTTGCCGTCTTGTCCTGAAATTTGTCATTCGCATGTTTTTGGTAAGTCCGAAGACTAGTACCATGAAACGGTGAGTTGTGATAAATGTTAATTCATGGTAGGAAAAAATTCCAGACATTTAGTTTTTTATGTTCGCCAAACAAGTAAATTTCCCGCTTTTGTTTGATAACTCAATTTCAGCAGCCACATCAAATTAATCATAATTTATATAATAATGATCTATATATTATATAAAAATGAATTACTGTTCGTTAGTCTCGCTAAAACTCGAGAACGTCTGGACTGATTTGGCTAATTATGGTCTTGAATTATTTGTGGAAGTCCAGAGAAGGTTTAAAAGGTGAATAAATATGAAAATGCTTGACAGCGGGAACGGGATCAGAAGTTCAAGCGGGCGGAGCGGCGGGCAACAGCTAGTGTAATAATAAGTCATCATTCCCTGAACCTTTTTCCCAACTCAGTTGGGGTCGGCTTTCCAGTCCAACTGTGATGCGGCTGAACTTCGATATTTTCCGTGAAGCGACTGCCATCTGACCTCCACAACCAATGGTCTAATGACCAATGGCGATATCGAAGTTCCAAGTTAGGCTGGTTGGACTTTTTGAGGGCTCCAACTACCCGTAACGACTGCCATAGATGTTTGTATGGCAACCGGGACCGACGGCTTAACGTGCTCTCCGAGGCACTTATAAACCTGCGATAAATACACACATAACTTCGAAAAGCATCGAAAAGTCATTGGTGTGTGCCATGGTAAACCTGGGATCGAACTTGAGACCTCGTCTCAGCAGTCCATTACCCATACCACTAGGCTACCGCGGCTTATAGTGTAATAATAAGTATTTACGAAATAATGTTATAATAAATAAATAAGAAATGATTAATCATGATAAAATTAGTTAAATGGTTTTAATGCGATGGATGCTTTAATTTTGTTGTAAGACATTAGACAATCAATATTCGAATGTGGGTTACAGCAAAACCAGAACATTGTATACGTTACAAGTAATATCTCTGTTCACATGATATTATATCGAAGGAAACATAAATTGGTTATGATTAGTATCCAAAAATAAGCGTTTACCTTCTCTGAAACTTTGCCAGCTCCACCGACAATATACAATTTATCGTTCATTGCGAACATCGTCGAAAAACATCTGGGAAACCGCAGACTGTGTATTTCTGTCCATCTGAAATATTGATTTTAACATCATGTTTAACTAAAGCGTTAATTGTAAATACTTATAATTCTTTTTTTATTCATTTCGTTTCTGAAAATTGATGTTGAGTTACGTCATTGTAAGTACCTTTTGATGAGACTCAACTTCAATTCAGAAACCTGCTAAGAGTTGATTTTACGCAAACCGATCGATTGTAAGGACCGGTCGGTTAGTATAAGTATTTTCAGTCAAAGTGAAAGAACCACCATGGAACAGAAGGCAAGTCGAATCACAGAATATCCTGTAATTATAATCACAGAATTAAATCATTGGCATTAGTCCCGGTCACATCTTCTACGACAGAAAACCAGCATTTTCTTGAGGCATTGTTTTGATCAGCCATTTAGCCGAAGAAAGAACACGAGTTATTATTTCTGTGATTATAATAGATTTAGTTATCAAATCAAATTTTAATGACTCCATTAATTCTGAAAACAGATTTTTTTATCGTAAAAATCGTACATTTAATAGCACGAATGTGATGATACTATTGATATATGTAACGTCAACGGTTAGTGGAAACGGTATTGATATTGCATCACGAGGTAGTGTTAAGTGCAGCGATAATTATATCGATAACGTAAGTGATTTTTAAAGTCAAGGATAGTGCAGCGTCATTTAGTCCACCAGTGGAATGTTTTTTATCGTAATTTTGCGAGTGCAACTAACGTCTTTGACGCATAATGACTGAAAACCAATTTTTAGCTTTAAAGCGTAATGTCCTAAACGCATTATGTCCTAAACGCATAATAACAAATTTTACGAGCGCTAAATGACCTAAAGGCTAAATGTTCTAGATGATCCAAAGAGGTACGTCAAATAGTTTGACTACGAGTAAGAAGGGAACACGTCTTGGACATTTTGCGTCTTGGACGTTTCGCGTTCGTAAAATAGGTTATTATGCGTTGCGGGGCAACTAACTACTTACTCATTAGTTCTCGAATTGAAACATTCCACGATTTTACAGACTGGCTTCTTCTTCTCCCCGGTCATGCCACCAGCCACCCAAATGTATTCACGATACTTGGCACATGCTACCGCCATGCGTGCTATGCTCATGGACCGAACTTCAGTCCAGGACCCCGTCTTAGGATCAAATTTTTCTACTGTCCGAAGTACTCTGTCGCAGGAAAACTAAAATTATTATTCAGTTAATATTTTACCGTAAAATATTTTGTCACCTAAACAGTCTTTAAATATGTAGCTGAACAATTACACCTGCTGCAATTATAGCTGACATATTTTCTCGTCATATTGTAAAAATCTACAAATAATTTAAAATTAAAATTGAATTAGTAAGAATTCTGATCGGATTTAGAAGAAGACTCACTCTTTCAAATGCCGCAATCCGCTGATTTGTCTACAAATTTTACCTTTTTGACCTTTTTGACTTCCTAAACCTCGATATGGGTAAACGGCCGCATTGAGAAGTCGCAAGTAATTAAAACAATAAACAATATTACCATATTCAAATCTATTTTACGGTACCCTGTATCTGCTGCATGCGTCTGGAGTTATCGCATGAGGTCGGCTACAGAATCATACCTTAAGACAGTCCTTTCAATTCCATACCTTCCCTTTTTATCCTGACCTCCAATAGCGTACATAGCCATACGGTGGACCACCAGTCCGAAATTCTTCCTGGGGGTCATGAGTCCATTTTCACTATACCATGAACGTGACACCGGCTCGAAACTCCATGCTGTCGATACTACTACTGATTTACCTCGTGTATCATCGTCTCTAGGATCAGCGCCACCTGAAAGTAGATCTATCTGTTCAATTCGTTGATTTTAGAGCACCCAACGTATCTAATACATGAACAGAACAAGCACAGTAAATGTATACGTTTTTTTAAGAAGCTCCCTAATAATAGGGACTTAACTATACATAAATTAAAAAATAATTTAAAGTAACTTATGCCATTAATACTATTATAAAAGTCAAGATTATTTGGATGACGAACAAGCCTGGAAACGCGCTGAACTAAATAAACCAAAGAAAAGAAAAGCCCGCTGAGTTTCTTGCTGAAGTCTGCTCAGCACGGGTCGCGTGTCAAACCGGTGCCGGTGGTCCATTTGCTAAACTAACCTATAATACCTATTATGATTAATTCTTATATATGTACTTAAAAGTAAGTAAGTTGTTGTTGCCTGTGACTTTGACCACGTGTGGGCCACCTCGTAACTAAGGGGTTTAATAAATAATTTACGACCGATTTTCAAATGTGCCAAATATTCACCAAAATTTTATGTGAGAATTGGTTAGGCGTTTCAGAGGAATTTGCGAAAGTGCATCCATATGTTAATATCTTTTTACAATATCGGCGTTGTGTTTAGAAACATTCCTTACCAACAAGATATACACGTCCTCTTAAAAAAGCTACTGAATGATGATGCCTAGGCTCTGGTAGATCTCCCACATAGTCCCAGACATTCGTTACTGGATCAAACCTGGTAACGAAACGAAGTCTTACTTGTATGTTATTACAAATGTACAACAATATGTACATTTACATGTGTGTAACCGCAAATAGAACAAAACAGACAGTCAGTTATGGTCATCATCATCATCTTACCTTTGTTCCCGATTGCGTCAGAAACCTTTAACTTGCGAGTCTAGGGTCCGCTTTTCGGCTTTTGCTTCTTGCTCAGAGTAACTTAATCAAAATATTGAAACTAAAATTTTGTTTCGTTCGTCGTCGTAAAATCGTCGAATTCGAAGAGACGAAAAATTCGATCAATCAATTAGTGTGCCTACGTTTACACTTATCGAACGATTGCTAGATCCTAAGCCTGAAAGCTACTCTCCAAGACGTTAATTGGTAGTGCTTGTGCAGCTAAGCACGTAATTAATTTCCTGCCGAAATACACCGCATTTACAATATTTGGCTGCTACATTTTCGGTTATTTTCGGAATACCCATTTTGTTACAAAGTGCCCGATTGGCGGCAATAGGCTCGCCGCCTACGTGGGACGGAAAATCATAGTCGGCGAAATGTGGGTGTTTAATACATCTCTGCCTACCCTTTCGAAGATTACGGGCGTGAGCATATGTAATGTAATGTAATGACGTAATCTATTCGTTTTCCTATATAAAATAGAATGTAATAGGTATTACAAAACATACCTGTAAATATACTTCCCAATGTTTCCTCCATACCCATAATTCGTATGAGGATCTATTCCACCAAAAACTAAGACAGTTTCTCTGTCCCAGTTGAAAAGGGACCCTTCCGCGATATAGTTCTTGTTCGAGGGACCCAATATTGATGTAGATAGTTTGTTCCTAAAAGCAAATTATTATTTATTAAATTACTTTATGTAAATTTTGACCAGAAAAATAAAAAATCCTCGTGGCGGCGCCACGTTCAGTGCTATGTAGAATACGATTTGGGGTACCCAAGTAACCTCACTGGCCAGCTGTTGGTCACCGGCTAAATACCTGGCGCCAACTTTCTTTTCAGGGTTGGGAGTTCGCGTCAAAAAATTAAAAAGCCATTATACAACACTACTTACATATTTATCTTAGCAAGCGACTCTTTAGACTGATTGAAGAGAGATATCTCTGGACTGCAAATATGGTTCTGTGAAAGCAGTGTATTCGGTCGTTGGACTGGCTCCGTACGCGACATATTTGTAGGCGTTTGTGGCCGAGGACCTGCAGGGCTTTGAGATCCCCTGTATATGATTTTCTATGATTAGTAATATGTAATATATCATAAGCTTCGTATATATTAGTAGGTTAGGTAGGTGCTTTTGCATAAAGTTTTATAGATATGTGAGACTGCGTTATGTCGGGTCGACATTTACGTAACATTTCACCGTGACCGTGTCAGAAATGCGTGTCACTCTAGTTTGCTGAAACGGCTACGAGTTGTTATACTCAATACCATGTTCTGTGCCGATGATCGCATTTCGGTCCGTTTTTCGTATTACAAATGTGGACTCACCTTTAGGTATCTAGTCTTTTAGAAATACTTTTCTACGAAACGTACTAATAAATTCGACACGTTTAGTTTTTAGTACGTTTGAACTAATATTTCACTGGTTCAATAAAAAATTAAAATGTGGCGTTTAGAGTGGATAATTTGGCTTTTTATTACCTTTAGCTAACAGATGAAACTAATATAATAAAAGAGGATTAAACACATCTTATTTGTGGTACTGCTAGTAAAAGTTTAAAAGATGATCATGATAGTGAAATTTTATAATGGATTATGAATCTAGTCGGGCAAAAAGCCATACATATAGGGAAGAGAATATGCCTGGGGCACCTGCCTTCTTGATCCTGCTAAGGCTGCAGTGGCTGCAGCCAAGTACGTAGCAGCAACACTATGCCTCTTCTCTGGTCTTCTCATGGCGTATTGGTTCTATAAATTGAAGTAGTTTTGCTTCAAAAATACCAAAGCTTATTTTGTCTTGTGGTTACACATTTGATTACGAGACGTTATTTTTTTAAAGAAAGGTTTAGAGTTATGGGAATATATTAGCATAAAACAATTATGGTATTGCCCGTCCTGTACCACGGATCAGATGGAAACCAATTTATTATTATTATTAATTATTTATTACGTGAAAACAATCAATGATACACTGGTCCTTATACACATAGTATTTAAAAACCACTTAGGTTTGCACAGTGCTACACAAGCGTTCAGTCTTAAAGTGGAAATTATTTAGGTATATACAATCATTTGTTACAACGTATAATTATTTAAGAGTAAATATCTTTTACCTAAATCTTTATATTATTTACTGTTATAACATCTATTAGGTCTTTCGGCAATTGTTTATTAGCCGTGAAACGATGTAGGCCATTAAAATATTATGTTCACACTTTGCCTTATTTATTTGCCACTGCCAGTCTATTCTTATGTGTCTCTTTCACAGCACGGGAGAGATGGAGTAATAAAGCAGAGTTCATCACTTTGCGACAAACCTTTTCAGTGATGCTGGTCTCTATGGTGTCGCTGCTCGTCTCACTGATCGTTGTGTTGAGGTCCTCAGCAGAATCCTTTTCAGGGGGGTCGTACATTTGATCATGTTTATGGGACCCCTGTTAAAATTGTGCTATTTGAATAACTTAGTTTAACTATTGCTACGTTAATAAAGGAAGGAACTATACACAATGAATATTTTAATAATATTATATTTATTGCCCTCTTTTGACTTGCTATAAGTGTTCGCTCTGGAGGAGAAAGTGGGATGTATATAGGGTGAAAATTTCTCCTTTGTCGGCTTAATTTTCTTGCTGTATAAAAGTGAAAACAAATAAAAAATAATACGGTTATTACATTGTCGTGCTCGACGGCGCACATATGAATTTGTTGTATTTGCTTGCGTCGTGCCTGCTGAGCCATTTGCAGCTGTTGCGTTTGATGTTCAACTAGTTTTCTTTGCTGCTATATTTGTAAAAAAAATATGTACATCAAAATTGATAAATCTGACAAATAAAGTTAGTTTCATGGAACATATCAAACCAATTTACTTGCAGATTTTTTTTTAGACATTGAATAAAAAGGTATATGTACTGATCATAAAGTGGACGAAGTCTATGATATCATTACAACCTTTAAAGTAAATAAAGAAAAGATACTTGCATTAAGCTAAGGGTGCGAGAAATAATTATTATGTATCTTATGGACTATGCAATTAAATGAACTATTCCTTATTTGTGTTTATGTCGCTTAAGTCACTTTTACTACTACTCAACTAACTTCTAATAACAAAACGTACCTCTACATGCTCTTGATGTTTACAGCTGGCATCCGGACTTCGTCTACATTTCGACAGTAAGGGCATCTGGACAGACATATCTATATCCATTGAAGGTGGCGATCTGTTCGAAGGAGATAGCGATTGGTTACCGCCACCATCTTGCGTCTAAGAATAGAGAAATATTAGGTTATTGCGAATTATTTTATAAGCATGATTACTGGCTTGATAATTTAAGACGTATAAATAGATCCGTGAACAGTAAACCTGGCGAGCACCTTTTTTCACACCAATGCTATGAGGAATCATGTCCTTCGTGTTTCACCCAAATCATCATCATCGCCGTTCATAAATAATGCAATAACAAACTTGCTCTCTATTTTCCCTCCATTCAAAAATGCGCTCGACAAAAGACGTGCTTCAAATGAAACAATGTGTGCCCAATTTGGTGAATATCGATTAAAAAGTGCGCTTTTCAGACCGTAAGTGACAAACTGAGACACCCACAGACATACCGACAAAAGCAACAAGACAACAGCAAGACAACCTTGTTGAAACGGAGACTCTCGCACGCTTCATTCGATCGTCGAATACGCGCGTCCACACATAGGCTTCCCTTAAACAAACCCTAGTTCTCTGTTATTAAGTTTTACAATTTACTTTGTGATTGATAGTTAAAATACAAAAACCTTTCTCTTGTGTTCAAAAAATTCACTCATCGTTGGAAAAGATTTGTCCTTGTCACCAGATAGGCCTTTTAGTGTAGCGGGTAGAGGGAAGTCCATTTTGGGTCTTCGCATTTCCATTTTTTCGGTATCCATTCCACGCATATTCCCTGACAATACACAATTACATATATTTACTGTTGTTGATTTGCTTAAAATTACCTATATCGTAGGCGTTTTAGAAATACTTTATGTACGTATTGAAAAGCGCATGTACCGTCAAGCGGGGTTAATAGGAATCCAGGGGTGAATAGGGATAAAATGGTCAGCTCAATTCTGTACTTAATTTCTTTCAAGCGAAACTTGGGATTAGTTCATCATAATAACTGATAACAGGCTTATTTGAAATCTACTAAAAGAAATTAGGTATTTAAAATATTCCATTGACCATTTTATCCCTATTCACCGCGTTTTACCTATTACCCGCGGCTCCATCCAGACTAATCCCGTTCCACCCCCTATTTTATTCTATGGATATAGAGTAAACTAGTTATGTGCTATTCCAAACTATGATCTATTCCTGAAGAATCCTGCCAACAACTTTGGGGCCCAAGTCAACTTATCTACTAATTGGTGGGTTTTTGTCCGTGGTACGGTTAGGTTGTCCGGCAAACCGGACCATGGGGAATTCTATTTTTCCATGGTACGGTGACGCTACTTATTGACTGATTGTACATTTGGAAACCTGTACGTTGGTCCGGTTATTAAGGCGAGGTTGCAGTGAGACAAGTAGGTATTTTACGTCGCCTCAGTACCTCAGTCCCCGCAGCCGAATCGAGTGTAATCGACGCAACGAGCGGGCAGCGCGGGCGGCACGCAGGCGCGCGCCGTCGTCTAGTATAACCCGGTACGCGAAAACTCGAGACTCGCGTTTGTTACAAAAACTAAGAAACTGGGATGGAGTCCAAAAGGTGACAAAGGGTGACACCTAAGACCTGAACATATAGGTCATAGGCCACCGTGACCCTCTTTGCATCAGGTGGGCCGTATGCTTGTCTGCCACATAAGTGATATAAAAAAACATGTTGTTCTGGATGAAGGGAGGGTGGGATTGATTGTAAGAGTTCATCGGAATACTATAGGCTATGTGTACCTTTTTCACTTATATGTGTATATACTGTGTAGCAACACTGTTTTTAATTATATAAAAAAAAATTCATGAAATTGCGTGCGGGAGATTGTAGTGCTATTTTAGAGTACTCGTGTCTGTGAAGTCACCAAATTAGGGTGTCACTACGCCACGGTCACGGTACGTATATCGTAAAAGCAGTAGGTTAAATTCGGGCACATAATGTTATAGTTTTTCATTGTATAGTTAGAGAAAAAATCACTTAAATTTAACATACATATTTTTGTATTTTCATTTCATTGGAACATATGAACAATATGAACATACAGAAAAAATAAAAGCGTCTTCAAAAAACAAAACCTATTGAAAAGTGAAACATAAATAAACACATTACCACTTCTTTGCGTCGCGCAGTCGGGTAAAAAAGACATTTTGTGCTGCCTACTGATCTGTTAGTAGATAGATAGTTAGTAGAAAATGCACGTCGTCACATGCAATCCTAAAATCAAGTCAAGTTTCTTTCAACTTAACTGGCATTTTAGGGTTTAGGTTTAGGGAGACGCCCAAGATCGTGTGAAGTGGAAGAGGAAGAGCCGGAAGGCGGACCCTGAGCTCCGAGTTCACCTTGGCCTTGGATGCAGTCAGGAAAATAAGTCTCTATGAGGATGGTGATGATGAAAACGCACAATTCAAAAATTTTCAAATATGATATTATACTCTCTGTTTGTAGCACTAAAGCCAGCCTCAACTAGATTGGATTGATGCTGATGTAAAGTGATCGAAGGAACATGGTTTTCGTTATTTTCTTTCTCTTCGTTCAAGACGATGCTTCTAATAGGCATACCACGGATATGCCTTGAATCAACTAACTCCGGCAGCAGACTATTCATATAAAACTGAATTATAAACCAAAAAAAGAAAAAATAACCATAAACCAAAAATTCACATTTTGCACCCCGTCACATGCAACTGACCTTGAATTTGGTAAAACTAATTACTATTTTTATTTATGGTTAATTGTTAAGTTGGATTTAATTATTTTCTAGAGATTTTTCTAAACCATTTTTTGACGACAATTTTGTAATTTCCAACAAGACCATCTGGAGTGGCTCCAATAAAAGGGTATTTGCGGTCAATAAAAAGTCCACACTGATCTATTTTTATGTTTTTATGTTGTTCCATTTGCTGTATGGAATGTTTTTCGTTTTCGATGCCGTGAGCTACTGAAACCACTTGGTTTAGATTTTATTATATAGGATTATTTTTTACTAATGGTGCACTATCTATTGTAACTTTTCGTTTACAAAATGGGACCGAAGTTTGAAGCTGTTGTTATTGTTTTTTTTGGTTCGAGCCATTTACTTGAATCTCTTTGTAAAATTGTTGATCGTTCAATACGGTCTTGTCTGCTGTAAGTTTCATCAGGTTTATGAGATAATTTATGAGATTTTTTCACCAGTTTTATAATATTCAAATATGTCACAGATTTTAGTAAAAGTACTGATAGTTACGTGGCAATTTGCAAACTAGAATTATAAACGTCTACGTGCTGTTCAACACCAGCGGCTTTTCGCTTCTCATTGCAGCACTGTAACATAAAATATGTATAATTATACTCAGCTGCGGTAGCCTAGTGACTAAGGCAATCTATTCAATAAAAAATACTAACTTCGACCAACTACTGACGTGAACCCACTTGTAATTTAGCTAAGAGTTAGGGGCTAAGAAGACTAGAGCAGTCATCAAGCATACCAAAATTTTTAGAGCCATAGATATAGACTAGTTATTGTACACCAAATTCAAATTTTTATATACCTACTGTACATTTTTTGTACAGTGGCACAAAAGAAAAAAATAAATAGACATAAATTAAATTAAATTGACAGCACAATTGTGCGAGCGAGAGAAAGTGATAAGCTCCGCCATTTTAGAATTCTTCCTTTAATGAACCGAGTTATACCCATATTTTCAGCGAAACCGATTATACGTAACTAAGTGCGGGGGGGGAAAGCTCGCAGAAACAAACAGCACACGTCCTACCTTGAACACGCCTCGGCGGGTACTGACTCAACTGACTGACCGCTGCGAGTGCTCAAATGCAGAGATTTTCAGGTTTTATAAGTTTTTGAAAAAAAAAATAATTGCTTGATAAAAAATAATTTTACCAGTCGCTAGATATTTTTATGCTCTTTATAATGATATCAATCTCGGCATTATTTGATGATGGCGTCTTAGTGTAAAACGTGTTTGAAATATCGATTTGGAGCGTTTTAGACCCATGTTTGACGCTAATTTCTATCGAGGCAATTAACATGAATCGTGTTTCTGTTTTCACAGGACCCTAGAAGGTATAGTCTATTTTATGAATGTGCTTTTTATTTAGCGCAATTTGCTATATTACTTGATATCCAGACGTTTAAAAATTTTAAAAATTACTGCAACCTGGCCTTAAATTGCGCTTAAAGCTAACGTGATAAACCGTACCACGGACAAAGATCGATTGTCCGTGGTACGGTTAGGAACGCGGGCTGCACAGTACTGTTATCTCAGAACAGTGATGAGTAGTCCACTGTTTAACGGCGTATCTATCTATTTATATAATATGAAAAGAAAGTGGAGAAACAAGTTATAATTTTAAAAAAATGAGAGGATTTGTTTATTTTAATACATCATCGTGACCCAAAACAATCTCTTGGTTTAAGACTTGTAATTGTATATTACGTATAGCATCATCTTTTTCTATATCTTCCTTCTTGCGTTTATTGGTTATTTGTTTGTTTTTTAAATTAATATGTGTTTGTTTATCAGTTTTTCTAAATAGTTCGAGAAAAGTAATATGTTTACAGTATTTTTATTAAGTGCCCGATTAATTTTGGAGTTCCAGCTTTCTACGCTATTATTGGTGCGGTGCCTTTGCCCAAAGACACTGGTATATTTACAGAGTGTACTGCTTATCCAAAACTTTTCAAAATATTGAAAAAACTTATTCATATTATTAGTCAACGCTTCAGATTTAATATACTGCCATGCTTCGAAGATTGTTTCATAAGGTAAAAGTGGTAATTTAGCACTTAATGCTATTATACGCCTCTCTACTGCCAATTTTGTATTACCTAACAATTTTGCTTTTCGCCACACACATCGGGACCAGTGATAAAAAAATATTGTTATCTCATTCTTACTTGTAATGTTAAATATCCTTTGCATTTAAGTTTTTTAAACGATGCACATCGCCATAGTGTCTTCTCATTTTTATAGGTGGTATTTTTATAATATTGGTGACCATTACACAAGAGCACAGTCCCACCCTTCCTTGGAATAAATACAGGTTCCATTGGCGCAGACATTTATATTTTTCTTATTTGTAGAATGTCATAGAATATTTTTTATATATTATTTTATTTTATTTATTTATAGAATTGCCAACTAGGATGTGGTTACACAGATAGACTAATGACAATGTCAGTAATCTAAACTTCAAAACAAGTACCTAAAAACGGTTGCACTTAAAAAGATTATAGCGTCGTCGACATAAAACCTATTTTCCGTAGTCCGGTGAACCGGACCACGGAAAATTCAATTTTCTCCATGGTCCGGCCAACCGTACCATGGAAAAAAAGAGCTTTCCGTGGTCCGGTTCACCGGACAAACAAACCGTACCACGGGCAAAAAGGGTAATTGGTGTACCTACCTGTTGTTCTGATACTGGCCTTTCTGCAAACTTGAGACGCAAATAAACAAATGCAAATAAGGCTGATGATGAATCTATGCCTATATAACTTGGGAATCCTTTAAGACAATCAGAATGTTAAAAATAATAATATTGGTTGCCTATCCTCTCCAATCACTGTACCAGCGAATATGTCGTTTGTACCATATATGAAGCTGCGTAGGTCTATACGGTTTGTGTATTCTAACATAGGTACGTGTAGTAAGTTAAATTTCGTGTACCTGGCAAGTCATCGTTCCGTCGAGGTGGTTGCATCATGGCCATATGTTGGTACATCTGATCCTTCGGAACCATGAATTGCTCTAAATATTTCAAGAAATCCTTGTAAGTGACATGGTTCTGAAAGGTAAAAATAATATTTGTTTCGAAAAAAAACCTACAACTACAAAATTAATAAAAACTACAACTGGTAAATGTGTTTTAAAACCTGACGGGAATAATCGTATTCGATCGGACTCTATTGTTGACATTTTGAAATAGAAAAGGGGGAAAATTGGTTATAATTAAATATTTCTATGCGCATGTATGATCAAAATACTACCTTTTCTTCACCAATCCAGTTTCTATCAGCCGGTTCAGTGAGACCAAGGACATCGATCCAGTGATAGTAGTTCTTTGAATTGTTGCCATACCAATATTTTATTATTACGTACCTAAAAATATTATCAAGTTGTAGAAAATCATCGTAGAAAATCAAATTTGATTGCTCTGAAATTGAATTAAATATGACATTTGCTAAGGTAATACTGCAATTTCTTAGTTTTCACGCATTTTCTCTGCTCGAATACTAAAATCTTTTCAACACGTTATATTTAATGCATTTTAAATTTTATTATAAGTAGGCATGGTTTACACAATGTAGTTTTTCATTTTCATTTAGATGAAAAATATTTTTATTTGCCAGAATGCAGGTAAACCAGGTGGATCTTATAATTACAATGGCCCATTTACATCCTAGCATTATGGCGTGCAATATTTAAATGATCGAAGCACATCAAATGATTGAATTATATTTTCTGGATGCATGTACCCAATAATTAATAAATAAATTCAGTAATTAGTTTAGTAATTTGATTAAATATTTTGTTTTTCATGAACATCTACACATTTTTTATGTTTCAGGTTGTATAAAAATGTTTCCTCAATCTGGTCAGCCAATAGTTGACTGAGAATAACATCGAAAATTCGACTTTTAAACACTTACGCGAGTCCATCATCAACCATCTGCTGTACTTCAGGTTCGTTTACAATTTCCAGTATCTCAGCGTTGTCAGGGTTGCGCTTGATGTCCACAAGCTGCCACGGGGAGATCAGACCGAAGCGCACGCAACGCATCACGTCAACTGCAAACCTTCGTCGTGTCATCCAGTCGCCGTATAACCATCGTACTCCCGCCATCAACACTTCTATCTCACTAAAATTAAAACAATTTTTTATTTCTTTTTATACTTTTCAGTTAAACAAAAGTATTTCATTATCATGATTCTTTGACATTTACTTTAACTAAATAACTTACTATCTACACCCTTCACTATGAGTAAATTTACTTTCTTTTTATTATAATGTAGGTTCTCCAGTATCGTAATAAATATCAGGTTTTGTTCACAATTTTAATATATCAAAACCTTTCACACCTCCTGTTATATTGCAATGCTTTACCTAATTTATTTTTGTCGTCATATGTTTAGTCAGGTACTATCCATTTATGTAGGCACCTAAACCCAGCACAGTTCTTTGTCTTTCACATTTCCTTAAAACTTAACAAAATCATAATTTGATAAACTATCTCAAATTCAATTATTACGTTTAAACCCACATTGTATTTTTATTTGTTATCGTGGTTCACCACCAAGAATAACATCTTAACCTCACAAAAAGTATTAAACGATAAAATGATTTATCACGATACTTTTTCTTGCAAAGAATATGCAATATTTCATCACACATTTGGGCTACTTATGAATTTAAAAATACCTTGTTACGGAAATATAATTTGATTTCAAAAATATCATCAATTCTTCTGGTTCCAGGTTGATAAAATCTCTTGATGCAACCAGAGGAAGGAAAAACCTCATGACACGAGGAACCTACGAACGAAATTAAGTTTATGAACTTGTTGATCTCATAATTATGTTTTGTGACAGCGAAAGGGGAACTATTTACCATCAAATCCATCACAGGTGTCATGCCCTTTTTCCTCGCCTCTCTGAACAGTGCAAATGCCGTATCTTCAGTAAAAAGATTTTCATTCACAATGAAAGACCAACACTGGTCTTCAAGATCTGTTTGCAATAATACTTTTGATCAATAATAATTTAATCAAGGTAATCAGTAATCAGTAATTTTATACAGAATCTAAATTTTAATACCTAGTTCATATGTATGGTTTGTGTTCAGAAGAATAGTTCGACATGATGCCCACGCCTAATTTCTATCATCGTACCGCTCGCTATAGGCAGGGAGTTCATCCTCACAAAATGCGACCGGAAACGGTGCGCACTGTGCGGCTTAAAAAGAACTTCATCCCGGGCACGCTCAAACTGCGGAATGAACTCCCTGTTGTGGTTTTTTTAAGTGATCCTACAATATGGGTATCTTCAAAAAGGGCATTAGGAGGTTTTTACAGGGTGTGCAGCACGAGAGTAGCGCCCCTGGTAATGGTATTGCAAATGTCCATAGGACACGGTGATCACTTTCCAGCAGGAGGCAGTGAACTTGTCTGCTTCCTAAGTGGTATATAAAAAGAAACCCAGCATAAACAGTTAGATGTAAAAAAAAATGAGAATTCCTTTCGATATTTGAGCGAAGTAGTTGTATGTTCCTAAAAGTGCAGTTATAAGCTGTTAACACAACATAGATTAGAATGTAAAGAACTTGCAAAGGTAAGACCTGTGAGCACTATACAAAACCAACGACTTCTATACATCAAATTCTAAATCTCCTTCATACTAGGATAATATTTGTACCTTTGACAGCAAGAAATTGCGCAGCACAAAACAAATCCAAGATATTATCCCTCTTCAACAGTTTGTTACTTTCTACACCGTTGAAGATCATCCACTCATAGATAACTTGGAAGGCCTCTGGTGTGACACTGTTCTGTGTATTACAAATTACCGTAAAAAGGGTTGAATAGAGATCCAGGGGTGGATAGGGATAAAATGGTCAGTAGAATATTTTAAATAATTTATTTTACAAAATTAAGCCCATTTCCAGATATTTGATGATTCTGTCATGACAATGATCTATTAAAATTTCCTTCAAAATTAATCACTACAGAATTTAGCTGTCCATTTTATTTTTATTCACCCCTGGAACCCTATTCACCCCGTTATACTGGTTCACAAACATCATACGGACGCAAAGGCATATTTAATGAACGATAAAATTACACTTGGTAATTAAATATTACGTTTATTAGCCTACTATGATTTCGATGACGAATTAATACGTTAAGCCGTGCAGAAACTTCAATTTTTTGTTGATAATTTACAATTTACTAAACTTGAGTTTGATTGTGTTATCACTTGTCGGACATAGCAAAGTGTATACCAACGGGTATTAATCCTCAACGGTAAGAGTAGGTGGACTACGCTAAATGAAACGAATACTCACTGAAATTTAGTAATGAGTAATATGTGACTAAAATAGTCAAAATCGTAAGCCGAATTTACCATGACGTGCTTTAGCGATCATGTTTCTCGATCCATAGTGAGACCTATCACCAGAGATGTACAAAATACTTTTCGAAAAGTATTTAAATACAAAATGCAAATACTTTTTTAATATAGTATTTCAAATACAAGATACAAAATACTTTTGACTTTTGTATTTAAATACTAAATACAAAATATGTATTTTCAAAATACTTTATTGAAATAAAATACTTTATGGTAAAATTACTGGTTTTCTTTATTCATTAAAGATTTTAAAATCACAAGCTCTTCAAAAAGAGCATCTGATATGTTGCGTCTGTGTGGACGCATAATCATACCGGTTTTTTATAAATATATTTTTCTATTTCTGTATTTTTATTTGTCATTTATACATTCATAATCACTTAAATACGAATCGTTAAAATAATGTCTTATAGCCTACACGGCATATTGTTTAAATACAATTTGTTTTGGCATTTTTTTAAAGACATTTCGAGCGAACAACACAGAAATAATGAAATAGCTGCCAACACTGCAAAACGTAACAGTTACTTTGAGAATACTCAAGAGGGGTCCCTCATATATTATTGGTCAGGTTTTATATGCATTTTGTTCATCTGTCAATTTTGTGTATAGAAGCTGCTGCGCCACTATAAGGCATTTTTTGTTTTTACTGAATCGCGGAATGCTTCAGAAAAATGAAGCTAAGAATAAAAAAGTATTTTGTATTTTACAAATACAAAATACGTCTCGAATAGTATTTCAAATAAAATACAAAATACTTTTTAAAAAAAGTACTTAAGTACAAAATCCAAAATACGTATTTTGTATTTTGTATTTGTATTTTAAATACAAGTATTTCAAATATGTCACAACTCTGCCTATCACTATCATTTTAGCACAAAAAGAGCTACAAATGATTGTGATAGAAGATACACGTCTGGTAACAAACGACCAACAATTTTTGGACGGTTTTTTTCTTTTCATATGGTATAAAATTATAAAGTTATTATCACTAGCGTCAATAGAGCAACAGTCTCTTCATTACCGCGTTACCGTATTTGAAATGTCAAGTGAATTTAAATATGTACTTTTTATGACAGCTATATCTGATACCTAAGTTGAGAGGTTTATAAAAATCATTGCACGGTTTATTCGGTTCATTCTTTTCATTTGGTTCTTTCAGTTCCTTACACTTAGGTTTTGTGTATTTCAATGTGATAAATATAATGATATTATTCTTAATTACTACTTACTACAGGTAGTTCTATTTCTCTATGTGGATTCATGTCAAAAAATGAAGAATAAACTTGTAATACTATAAAGTGACAATGGAACTCTTCATCACCAATGCGCACAATAGTGTCAGTGTTTCTGTAACAAAAATATTTATATATTCACTTCAGTTGCACAGTTGTTTTACCTTTTTTGATGAAGATTCTTATAACGAAAATAATTTTGAGGTGATTTGAATATCAAATGATATTCAAATCACCACAAAATTATTCCCTCTATACCTCCTAAGTTCTATTGTTTATTAAACTATTAAAAGCATTGTGTAAACTTACATGTAATTGTGTATTCTGCGGTAGAATTCTTGGAATAAATCTTGTTTCTTCGGTAATTGCACACGCATCCAATCTATTGGTTCTGCGATCGCATAACCTAGGCTGCCTAAATCTTTACCTTTTTCCTCATTAGCGCTAGATGATTTTGGTTTCGCATTTGCATTTCTATCACTAGGTCCGGTCTTTGCGAAATTTGAATTTTGCGTATCTCTAGGTCCGTAGTGTAATTGAGGTTCTGATTCTATTTCATTCTCCTGTTTAACAAAGTTAATATAATATTTTGTCATACATATTTGTGATAGAAATACCTGCCTATTTACAAATAAACATACTAACATAGTTATGGGATGTATCGTCATCAGGTTCTCCTGCCGCTTTACCTTCAAATTTTACCTTTACTTTAGCTTGAGTAGGATCTGCTAATAGAACGCCTACTGTGGACGATTGAAAAACAACCTGAAAATGCAAATAATTATTAAAGAATAAGTGAACAATAATATAAATATTTATATGTAACAGACGCAAAATGATAATCAAAACAAAATATTAATCAATTGCAATGCAAATATTATGAAATATTTGCATTTGAGAGGTTTAGTGTTATCCTATAAGGATGTAATCTATTTTCAGTGCAATATCAATTAAGAAAGGTACATTTTGGTGAAAAATCTGGTGTAAATGTAAAAATTTGGTGTAAATCAAGGCAGTAAATTTTGGAAGTTCGATGACGGGAGTTTTTAGTCAGTCTCTTCTTCGTCTTTCACAAAAAGCACGTGACGGTAACTACTACACGTCTTAAAGAAATAATAATTAATAAATATATTTATTTACTTGATTTGACTGAACTTTCAAATTACCACTTGGAGTTGATTTAAATGGAAATGTAGCTCCTTTTTGAACACCAAATTGATCTGTGCTATCGGTACTGAAAAATAAGAGTATTCGTGAATAATATTAAACTCGAGTGCACTGGTATAGTTTTGTATAACTTCAAAATGGTGCAATTATCATAAAATAATCCATGGAATAATGAACCCGTTGGTCTTCTTGACTTACCTGGAATTATCTATACACGACGAAGGGTTTAAGTCTGTTTCATCTCTGTCTCTCTGAAAATTGGTCAAGTACTCCGTGGCAAATTTTGAAGCATAACTCTCAGGAGACATTTCGAACTTCTTCCTTGGCTTTCTGATGGCAAATACGGAAATAAATATTCTTGACTATCCAACAACTAATTGGAAATGATTAGAAATTAGTAATGAACGCTTTGAAATCGCATTAGCGTGAATGAATGTGCGTGAACGTGAAATGAAGATGCCTCGTGTAAATGTGAAAAAGTTGTCGAGGTTCGTTCATTGCACTTGCGGAATATTACACATGCGTAATCATATTTCCAGTAAGCAGATTTTTTACTTGCTTTGAGGGGTGCGGTTTGGCAAATCGCAATGGGGACCCCCACTCCTCAACCCCTAATGTATTTTCCTATAATGAATTTATAAGAAAATATATTAATAGTTTGTCTGCACAAATTACAATAAATGAGTTGCTGTAAATATTTCTGGGGGTATTAAAGATCCAGAAAATATGAGATCATTCACTTACTTCCCTTTGAAGTTCCACGACATTAATGTGTCGGTATCTTTGCGACAGTATGTTGGGCCGCCGTCGCCAGCACTTAGGTAATACGACTGTTTCAATTTATTATATTCTAGGTACTTCTGCTTGAAATAGACTAAGTCTGTAATATCGTAAAGGTAAGTCATGCGTGCTCTTTTATTTTTTATTTAATGTTGTTCTATCTGGTCCTAGCATAGGAAAAAATGGCTATCGAATAGAATAGATGCTTGCATTTCCAGAGATATAGATAGATAGATAGATAAGTCTTCATTGTACACCAAAAGAAAATAAGAAAAATATCTAGGACAAACAGTGAGGGTTAGTCGTTCTAATGTACAATGGGCGGCATTATCGTTATAAACGATCTCTTCCAGGCTACCTTGGGAAAGACAGGAGCGTGTAGTATAAAATAAAGTCGCGTTCTCTGTCCCTATTTTTCTTGTCCTTTTGTATGCTTAAATCTTCAAAACTATGCAACGGATTTTGATGCGGTTAGATAGAATGGTTAAAAAAGAAGGTTTATATGTATACAACATCATGCTACAACAAACAGGTGCGGAGCAGGAATGAAAAATGTTGCAAAAACGGGGTGACGCAGATGAAGTTGCGCGGGTCAGTCACAATATATTCTGGTATAGTTATCATAATTATTATTAAATACGGCAAAAATAATAGCACCAGCAGTTTTATACATAACTATAAAATAAGTAGGAACAAATGAAAATAAAATAAATATTATAAATCAATAACTTAACTATCCATTTAAGTTAATTATCCAATATCCATTGCGGATATTTATAACCAATCAAAAAACTAAATTCAAAACTTCTATATCAACTGTAAGTATTGTAGCTCCAATGACAGTCGCTAATGGAAAATATCGAAGTTTCGATCGTTTTATAGATAGACCTAAAGCCGACGCGAGTTCGCGAGTTGATCGCGAATACAAAGTTACATTACCTTATATTAAAATAAACTTACGTAAAGGAATACTAACGAATGAGTCACTCACTGAAATCACTTGAATATTCTGTCAGGTCTGATAAAGAACTACTCCTGTACAATTTCGGCTTAATTGTTATACAATAGTGCTCGAATATACTTCCTGTTGGTCGAAGTCTTCTTCTTTGAGGTAGAATAATTCTATAAAACATTGAAAAGCGTATGTATAATTTTTTCGTGCATAATTGAAAAGATCTTTTAGTGAAAGGGACTAGTGCATATCTTTCATTTCAATCTCTTATGCCATCGTGCATGTACTTATTGTGCTTATACTGAGGCTTGGCGATGTTTATATCTACTGATGATCATTGTATAAAAAACGTCGTACAAAATATTTTTCTTTTTAATAAATACTGTAAGTGCGCTATTACTACTGTAGCGCTTAGAGATTTATAGTGGGAACTTACTCTGGCGAGGTATTGAGTGCACTGATTCTTGCATTTGACACCACTTCTGAAACATTTATCTGTAGGAAGAAATCAAAATGGTAGACAGAACGGTTGTAATCGGATATACTATATCTTTTTTGTTCTAAAATTCAACTTACTTTATCCAAACTTATACTCCTTTGCATTTCAAAATCACTAAACTACTAATGCAGGAACTTGAACCATATTGTAAATAGTAATGTTTTTAAGTTTATTATAAATTCCCAAGACTCCTTTCAAATTTTTGACAGTTGATGTTCAAGTCGTTTTACAAAAATCGTCGTGCTCAATAAAAAATCAAAATATTACTTGACAACGTAATGGACCAAAAAGTTTTAAACAGCCATTAATTTGTCAGACAAGCGTTTTGGTATCACAGAATAAAAAATCCTAGTAGAGATGAGTTACGACAGATTCGTAGGGGAACTGATGTCGCCAAACTCACACACAAAACCGTTAATATTTTTTGAACGTTAACGTTTTTTTTCACCTATAGCAAAGACGTCGCTATTTTGAATGGTTAAGGTGTGTTTTCATTTTACAGTACACAAAGCAAAAATGATAGCCAAACCATCTAATACAATCTATTTATGATTTGAGTCAAGTGGAAGAAGCACCCGTATGTTTTACATAGGTATGTGTGAGAATAGTCAATATCAATAACAATAACTCATTTCTTTGAAGTCACATATGTGTGCGTCATCGTTACAGGCGTATTAGTGTATTACGTTTATGTGTGCCAGTGAATTGTGAACGATTGAATATGTGTTAGTGAGTGATTTGCCTGCCATCGAATGAGAAGGTAAATTTCACCAATACAGCACAGGCTCACGTAGTTGAGTGGTATTATAGGCGTAATGGCAATGCGAAGGTTGCGAGTTCGAACCGCAGCTATATTGATATAGGCGGTTTGATTAATTAATAGTTTTATTTTAGTTCCTTATTTTGTTTGTGATATTAAAGAACCATACAGTCGACTTTTATACTAAGTGTTCCGTAATCTCAAAAATAATAATAATATGGAAAATAAAACAACATCATTGTTTCAATGATATAATTATAAAATAAGGTTGTTCAGTAAATAAATAATTTAGTTGTGTTATAGTTTTAGATACTTGTATCTAAAAAATCTCGAGTCACAATGTTTGTAACTAAACTAATTCTAAACAGTTAAACAGTTTTTGATAAACATTTTTGCTAAATAGTATTTAGTAGACCTAAGAATAGTCATATACTATTGTGCGGGATAATTGAAATCCAAGCGGGCGTAGCCGAGTGCAATACGTTTAGGTTTATACATTAAACATTCTTTATATAATGAATAGGTTATTCAATATTATCCTTCTGGATGTTTAAATCAGACAAGTATGGACGCAGGTAAACTAATTAACCTTCAGTAACTAAAGTGTAGTGAATCACCATGTTAACGTTTAGAAATTATACTATATGCAAATATAATAACTTCTCATTTCGTTAACAATAACATCACTCACTTATTTACAGTTCAATTTCTTTATTTCTCAAAATGATGCCACATAATTACCTACATCTTTTAGTTCCTAGGCACTAGTGCGAAGAAATGGCGCAACATATTTCAACTTTTATTATAAATAGTTATAATAGTCATTTATTTGCTTAAATTTGCCTATATATTAGATAGTAAGTATATAGTGGTTTTAATTATTCCAAGTTATCTATACCGGAGTATATATACCTAAGTATAATTGAAACCACTAAAATACAGACTTACAGTGTAATTAAACAGAGATAATAATAATAAGAGCACCTACTTCAACCAACCCACCAGGACCCATCGAGGACATCCAACCCCAGTACCCTAAAGTAATATGACCACTAGACCTGCACGGTAGAATATTTTTGGGCAATATCGCTCACCTGCTTTTCTCCATAAAATTTTGCGTCCATCCTTATCTGATTTAAAACATTTTTCGTCACTAAATATTACTATATTGTTGCACCAGTCAAAATTTAAATAGTCCCTGGCAAAACTTAACCTACTTCGACGATGAAGATCCGACATCAAAATTTTTCTTGCTGGTCTGCGACATTTGATCCCAGCCGCCCGAAGATGGTTCCTTACTGTTTGAAATGTAACATGGTGTTTGGTGGTCATAACACGGGTGGACATAAAGGGGTTTTCTACCTATATATTTTTCCACCACCTCTTTATGCAAAGAACACGCATCGGTGTAGGCAAAGGCTTTGGGGCCAGGCTGAAGACGGTCTATGGTGCCTGAATCGCCATATCGGCGCACCCACCGCTGCACAGCTTCCATCTGTAATGAAAATAAAGTAATAAAATTCCTTGTTGAAATTCTGTAAAATTTATCTACTATGTCGTTATGACAGTTATCAACTCATTTGAAACGCATAGTATATATTTTTATTCATTATTAGTATTGGAAGAAATAATAGATTATTCAGGATTATAATATCAAATAACTTTCATAATAATAAATTGCAGAAAATACTACTTACCGATATGTTCAATTTTCGAGATATTTCATGTATTGAAATATTTTGCTCATGCAAAGTAATAATATGCGCTCTCATAATAGTTGTAAGTTGTTGATTCATTTTTATAAATAAAAAAGTTGTTATTAACCGTGTGGAAAGCACAACGAATCCAATTGTTGACAGATAAAATTAAAATTATCATGTTATTTTAATCAAGAGAATGAGGGTAGCATAAATTTCAATACATACGAGAAACATTCATGCAATCATGAGTGTGCAACAAGACTCGCTCAGTAGGTAATAATAAAAATACTACTGATTTAAGTTGCTATAAAATTATAACTAAAATATCAAGATACTTTTGTGATGTTACCTAAACATTCCCTTAATAGGTAAGTAATTAACATAAAGATATACAAATATTAAAAGTTCAAAAAGTAAAATTCGACTGGGAATCGAACTCAAAACCTTACGATATTTAAACTTTTCAAAAGCGTATCTGTAAACCCCGGGGTCACAATGGCTTACTAATATAATGTCAAAAACCACGTTCATATACTATACTTTGTAAAATATAGCTTGGGTCCTATGACAGATGTCAAAATTAGGTTCATAGGGATGTCCAAAATTCGATGAAAATATCGATACTATCAGCTATTATTGATGCATGTTACACATAATTATGTTTAATTTCATTGTATGCATGTATTTAATTGTAATCAGAACGGAATATACGTAGCATACAAGGCGTCGGCACTCGTACTGATGAGAATGAGTGGAGTAGATCAGTGGAAGTTAATATCAAACAAGATGTTGGCGCGTGTATCTTATGCCTATATCATGGCCCAAGAACCAAACGCGGCGTGTCTACTTACAAAATCCAAAAACAGGTTCAGGGCGTTGATGGGTTGAATGTAGGATTTTATTTACTCAATATTATTTAGGATCAAGTTTATTCAAATATAAATATTATTATGATATTTAAATACCTAAGCAATAAGATTAAATTCTAATTATTTTGTTCTTATATTAATATCAATTTTAAATTAAGCTTTATTCAAAATATGGATAGTTCATAGTATGTGGTCACGATGATTCATCGCCCATCACTAATTAGCTCGGTATGCCCATAAAGTATGACATTGACAGCTACTACATTCAATAATATAAAATTCAAGACTTCATGTGCGGGATTTCACTGACAGCTGTCATAGGACCCAAGCTACATTTTACAAAGTATAGTAATAAGAATTTTATAAGAATAAGAAAATGTAAACTGATGATTGAAGATAAATAAATACGAATGGTTTTGAATCAATTGTAATTTGCAAGTGTGTAGGTGTGCGTGAGTGAGGAAACGAGTTATTGTTACACACACATACCTACATGTCGAACACTGGTGACCTTTTCTGCTTGCCAAAATCAATATAAAGATCTGTATAATACTTATATCACTAGACAGGCTATCGTTGTTGTCTTGTGTACATACGATTTAGGCTAATTTGGTAATAAAGGTACTATATTTATACGACCAACCAAAACAATTGCTTACTAGAAATGCAACAGTTGCAATACTAGTTGCTATTGATAAAGAAAAATTACGACGTTTCATACTCCAAATCGAACAAGCCTGAATATTTACGAAAAAGTTCAGACAAAGAAAGTTTACACATTACACACATTACATATACTTCTGCGTACTAACTCCGACTCGCACTTGGCCGGCTATTTTTGAAATGGAATTAGATCGTAGCGAATTATAAAATAGATTTTCAAATCGATCCTTCATGGACAACTACCTAAAATAGTATAGTAGTAGTGAGTACAGTATAAATAGGGCTCCAATTTTCTCACAATAGGAATTATAGATTCGTCAAAACAAGTTCTCTGCATTCAACATCACCATGAAGGGAATCCTGATGTCTGTAATGTTACTGATATTTGCCCTCGTAAGTATTTCATATTTATTCCTCTTCATAATATTTTTTTGGGTAAAAGGCTTATCAGGGTTATAGACATGGTAAAGGAAGTATCTATGCAGTTTTAAAATTGGGCGGGTTGCGACAAGTCTTCTGATCTTCCGTAATTGCTCTTAACAATTTCGGAATTTTAGTATGTAACAAGAAACAAATATCAAATACAAATTACTTAGATACGTATATTCTTTTTCAGATTTATGGTGTGATGGCGCATTCTGACCATTCGAAGTCAATGCTGCTAAGTAGATTAAGTGCGAACGACGAACCGGGAAGCTGCCCGGAGGGATTGATTTTATTAGGTGCTTCTTGTTGCAGTTGTAGCTAGGAAGAAAGTGCAACCTTGGGTTTATATTTTAAATAGATTGTATATACAGGGGTCCAGAAGTTCATGGTAAATTTGAAACTAAAATTGTATGAAGTGTTACTGGATAGATCTACTTATTGATGTAAACCTTAGGCTACTACTTACTTGCATGAGTTCTATAAAAAAAAATATCGATCTAGTTTATTTTATTAACTCTATCTATGTTTATGTATGTCTATTTAACTTTTGGTTAAATTAAACTTCGGCTGTGAAATGATTTTAGATCTTAAGGTATCTAGGAACTTTTGGAACCGACTGTATATAATTGAACCCAATGATTTAAAAAATAATAAACAGTCAAAGTATGAAAAGATCTTTGATATTTATTTTATTTTGTTCTTTTAAAAATTTTTACAGCTGCAGCAGTGATTGAACATTAAACAAACGTATACATTCAAGTTGAGACCCTCTTCCTTTTTTAGAAGTTGGTTCAAAATACGTTTAAGAAAGCCAATTACAAGTTGTTACCAGTACCTACTAACAGAATTAGATCTTACATACTGCATACTACATAGGATCATTCTAGAACATAGAATGCTAGGATCACTAAAAGTTAATTTCATCGCTGAACGAGGTAGCGTTCACCTTAGACAAAGACACGCAAGGTAGAATAAGGTATACCTAAGTGGTTCACTCAAAATGTGCAGCAAGTCCCTCTAAGTGCGATAAGTAAACAGTACTAAAACAAAAACATTAATAAAACAACGCCCCTAATCAGCTTTATATATTACATAGGAGACTGAAGTTATAGCTTTTCTTCCCTATTTCCTCAAAAGGTCTCAAAATAACATGTGGTTAAAAATGGTTCAAATTTCATTAAATTCCAATCACAAGACCTTCAATTTGAAAAATGTGCAAATTGCAAAATTGCAAAATTGCAAAATTACAAAATTGTAAAATAATAAATAAATATTCTAGGACAGTCTACATAACGTGCAACCCATGATCAGCATAGCTTAGCTAACTTATATTATGGGTTCTAGAATGCGGATAAACATACTTATATGTATATCGAAACAGCCAGACCAATGTACATATTCATATGCATGTACACAAATGTTTGCACTGAGCGACTTTAACAAGGTCCTCAATTCGGATGTTTTTGTATGTTTGTCCCCTGTGGACGGATTTGCAAAATTGTTATTTGCTCGACTGAGGTGGGGTGTATTGCAAAATGCTCCCATAGGAACGATACGAGACAGACCACGGATACAGGAGATTCGCCATGCAACTCCACAATATCACTCACCTACAGTTTAACCAGGAAAACGATAATAATAGCAAATTACTATTGATTCTAATAGAAAGGAATGCTAAATCGCAACCCTCAGAGCAAGTAAAAAGAATATATATAGGTACGCGGTAGTGCACGCGACTGCTACGCACGGGGCTTTGGTTCGATCCCCGCTCAGTGCTAAAAGTTGTATGTGTGGCTGTTTGCACTGGTCTTCAGATCTGTGTTGGGGTATAATGGGAAAGGTATGTAACAAGATTCAGCTTGTTTCTCGTTCTATAATAAATATTAACATACTTAAGATACTAAGGACCTCTGAGGATGCCGTAAGGCGAAACCGGTCAGGTCTATTAAAAATAAAAAATAAAAATACTGTGGAAAAGTACAAGTGAGTTCTCAATATGTGTAACAACAAATTCCACCAAGTGCCATCAATCAACAGTATAAATACTCTTAAAAATGATTTATTATTGTGCAATTTATTTATATTAATTCGCGCGAAATTTAACATTTTGATTATGGTATCGAACGAAAAGGTTGAATGTAAATTGATGTTGTTTGTGTAAGTATGTCTATTGTCTATGGTTTATTATTATTATTCGATCATAATTTCCGATCATTTCAGACAAAGACGTCCATGCTTACATATTATGTCTTTGGTTACGGCTATATAATTAGGTAAACAGTTTAAAATAATATTATCCTTATCATGTAAAGTATGCGATGTTTTATTACTTGTGTGTGTTGTGTAGGTAGGTACCGAATTCTTTGAACCGCATAAGAATTCCAGTAAACATAATCTATTGTACACAAACGCATCCGAGTGGCTGGCCTGACTTACCGCCCATTGATTCAAAATAATTATTTGAACATTTAACTCTTTCACATAAAAAATATACTACGCTTCACGCTTCATAGAACCTTGCGTAAATGAAATCAATACCTATACATACGTTATTAAAATTAGAATTATAATATATACATTGCGTAGAAGTATTGTTTATTTTTTGATTGTTACTAATTGCATAAACAAGTCTTGAGGTTCTTGATCGAGTGCTTAGGAAAAATATGGCTTCTGTCAACGTTTGCTTCAATAAGCGCTCTTTTCGCTAGAGGAAGCATTTATGAGGCGTACTCAGGAATACTGGACAATTATAAATATATTGTCAAACTCCTGAGTAATAACAAAGTTGACAATCATACATACATATGGTCACGCCTGTAATCCCCGAAGGGGTAAGCAGAGGAGTATTAAATACCTACGTAATAGGGGGAGATCGTTATAGCCTTCACACGCGTCGAAACCCAGATCTTTGGTGAATTTGGTGATAGGTACCGCTATAGAGAAGGATTAAAAACAGATATTGCGAACGAAAAAATAACAATTCATAGTATCAACTGCAATATTTGTAACGCGAAATTCAACATTGTAATAATGGTATTGGACGGTAAGGTTGAACGTAAATTGATGTTGTCTGTACAAGTATGTCTATGGTTAAGGCTATAAAAATAGGTAAACAGTTGAAAATAACTTATCACCTAAAGTACGCGCAGTTTTATTAGTTGTTTGTGTTGTGTATCTACTTACTAATACATCGCAAGATCCATAAAACATTTTTTTTTGATTCGCTATCGGAATTCCAGTGAACATAATCTAGAGTACACAATAGTATATAGGTAGGTACTGACGCATCCGCGTGGCGGGCCTGGCTCACAGCTCGCCGATTGAAAATGATTATTATATATTGTAAACGTTAGAACGCAGATCCTTTGAACATTAATTTTATTCCTATAACAAATATACAACACTTCATACAACCGGCTTAAATAATCTCAATATCTAATGTTTTAGAATTACAATATAAACAGTAAGCTAAAAAAAAATCCTGGATAATTTTAAACTACAATTGTATGAAGCTCTGATGCCAGTACACAACTACGAGTCTTAGAAACTACTGGATAATAGATCTACTTATTAATGTAATTAAATTTAGAGTACTACATGAATGAGTTTACTTATTTTATTACTAGATGTTGTCCGCGGCTCCGCCCGCGTGGATGTCGATTATCACGTTGTACGACTCTACTCAATTATCTACTTACCTCTCTATATTACTTCTCCTTGCTGTCATGAGAACGGAAATAGTTAGCGATATTAGCTCCAAAGAATTATTGAAATTGGTTCATTAGTTTCGGAACTTATAGTTTACAAAAAACAAACAAACAAATTTTTCCTCTTTATAATATTAGTATAGATAAAGAAACAAGACATCGATCTAGTTTATTTTATTGTCGCTATAATGTTACTTTTGGTTAAATTAGACTTAGGGTGTCAAAGAATAGATCATAAGGTGTCCAGGATCTTTTGGAGCTCACTGTACATTTCATTATGATCTTTACTTATTGCATAAACTAACCTTGATGTTCTTGACCGAGTGTATAGGGAAAATATGGCTTCTATCAATGTTTCCTCGAACAAACGCTCTTCTCGTTAAATTTATGAGGAGTACTGGACAATTATAAACATAATAATTGTTAACTACTCCTGACTAATTACAAAGTTGACAAATTATATGTATCATCTACCACCCTATGGTTAAATGTAAAGACCCAAAGACGGCGTGCGTTTTAGTCGGTTCGAGTCCGATATAACCTCCCTCACCGGCTCCGGTGGGATTGGTATCCGTGGGGATTTCGCGCACGAAAATAAAGCTACTACTCTTGACTCCAGCCATACGTCAGGCTATGTCTGGACTATATAATACGTTTATATCTGTTAAACACACTTATCCCTTGACCCTTAGTCGCCTTGCGCGACATAGCATACAGAGAGATAGGGTGGCCCAAATTGTATTGCCGGGAATAACGCGGTTTAAAAATATTAATGTGCTTTTTTTAAAAAATTAGAAAATGTTGTGTCGAATATCCGGTGGACAGTGCATGACGTCAAACGGTAACGAGAATAATTTGATATCATTACGTCACTCCAGTGACGTCATAACGATAGCAGCTAAATGGGAACTTTTCATACTGATTTAAAAAAACAAAATGGTATTTAAGGAACGTATATGGATGGTAGACAGCATACCATAGTATTGCCGTGATTGACTTTTTGGGTACATTCCAATATCTAAATAAAAAATGGTAACCCAAGGAATGATTACTATATAATATTATGAACAGTCAATATAACGTTTTGAGTACTTTACGAGTCACGATCGTGCTGGCTGTAAGCACACATGAACTTATTATTATTCATTTACAACTCAACCAAAGGTATGGTTGAGATGTAAATGTAAATAAATCGAGGTGATTTATTTATTTCTTCAACCGATTTTAAAATCCGTATCCGATATGTTTGTAATAAAATGAAGACCTTTGAAAACAGAATATAAATTTCAACTATCTATAGGTCAGGCCATATATCTTGGACCTAAGTCGCGAAAGAAACGATGCCCTGACACACGTGAATTATTGTCTTGTAAAAATCCATGGTTGATGAATTTGAATTGAGCAAAAATACCAATATTTGTCCTGAGCGGTAATCGAACCCACGAGCAGTTAGCAGTGTGTGCACTACCGCCACGCTTCAAAGACTGTCTATTAAGTATCACTGGAGCTATAAAGCTAAAGCCAGTACAATCAATATGCGTTCCGTATTATCATTAAGCTCGAGTAAGTTCAACTACTTTCTAGATTAACTTTCTCCAGTTTACTTCACTGACTTTCTAGATGAAGGTCTTATAGCTGTCTTAAACCTTATCGGTAACATATTGTTTGCTGTGTTGTGTGTTAATTTATGGTTCCGACTGATTGATTGATTCATCAACATAGAATGTAAAAGCTAAACATAGAAACCCACAATTTCCGCAGTTGGTGCTTTTAATATTGTGAACATTTATTAAAAAAGAATTTTGAAAATATTCACTCCTAAGATGGGGGAGTTTGTATATTTTTGTCAAAAATACATTGATTTTATGCATAAATATAATATGGTGCTAAGAATATAAAGCAATAGAACTTAAAACTGATAGATATAAAAGTTTATAGAAAAATTGTTACCTACATTGCACATATACTCGTATGTACTTAAATATAAACTGCAACAAAAGACTACTACATGGTACCTACAAATTTAAAACTGGCTATTTGCTGTGTTTCTTATCAAAATACTATAATAATGTCGCAACGTTACAAGTAGGCACAATGTTCGTCGTTTTCTGTCAATATGAAGCATATATTTTATCGTCAACTTGACTTCACCTCGCTTGGTGGCTGAAGAATGTGACCGCCTTCCTTGAGACCTTACGTTTCAAGAAAAAGGTCGCATTCTTCACAAATGAATATTTAAGGAGGTTTTTAAAGAACAATTAAATTATGAGGAGGCAGAATCCAAGAAAGGAAATAAAGAATTTATATTGATAAATATAATATTATATGTATATCATAGACTACACGATGACATCACATCATTCATTAAAAACTTTAATGACACTATCGATTGTCCACCCTGCTATAGTGACTGGGTAAATTTCAGGGCATTAGCCTTCACGGTACCCGCCGCATTTCAGGGCTATTCGACAAACATTTAAAACATTCAATCACTCAATCAATTATCCTATTGCCGTCACTAGCCACACACAGAGGCCTCTTCCACTGTGCGCCATTTCTCCAGCTCAGAACGGAGAGGTTGGAAATGACGGTATCACCGGCCTAATTTAGCAATCCCACTGGGGAAGTACCTCCGCCCTACAGAATACCGCAGCTCCGCCACAGCCTGCTTCTGCTAGTGGCAGGCGGCTTCTCCCATCAACCCCAGCAGGCCTAACACGGGCGCGGGACAAATATCTCTCTCCACCGCTTATGTCAAATTGACGGGGACAAACGCGTTTGTCTCTAATTGCTAGCATGGCGTCGAAGGAGATAACTTATGTCCCTCACTGTGACGTAGACAAGGGACTTTTTCTCCACTTGCTTAGCACGGCGGCCGTAAAGTGGACAAGATATGTCTCTTTTTGACAGATTATAGAGAGATATTAGTCTCCGAACTATTGAGGTGGGGACAAAAATCGTAACCGAAAAATAAATACATTGAATTTGATTAATTAATAAATGAATTAAAATTTTAATATATATATAACATATATATATGTATATATATGGGGAAGGGGGGATTTAAATATTTTTCTCAAATAATTTTGACCTTCAATATTATATGTATGTACCTATATGTATATATATATGTATATATTATATATGGACTCTACAACCGGTCATAGTGGGACCCCCCCTAGAGCGGTCAGCAGTACGAGTGTGACACCCTAGGCATTACAAACATTGATAGGCCATAGTAACCATTTTCCAACATGTGGGCCGTGTGCTCGTCTGCCACCTAAGTTGTATAAAAAATCCAAACATATAATCCCATATTATTACGACACATTACGTAACACAATACATCCCATTACAAGGTAATAATACCTACTTACTAACTTAGCTATATCTACATTATATGAAATTAAAATAACACCGACAATTTAAAAAGTCAATGTTGCACTTATAAAATATGCACGTTGCTAGGTTTTATCAATTTGGTCGAATAATACTTTTTCGTATATTGGTAGCATTGAGTGGACAAACGTTCTCCCCGGTGACAAACTAGTCTCTCCTCGACGCCATGCTAGCTAAAGGGAGAGAGAAGGAGGGAAAGACAAATTTTTCTCCACTCCCCGGGGACTTTTGTCTTCGCGCCATGCTAGCCCTACAGGTCCACACTAATGGAGACAGAGGTCATTCTGCGACCTCCGACTCCTGATTCACCTCCGCTCGTCACGGGCTGTGTCCACTACCCTGTAGTAGGTACTCAATTTGTTTACTGAAACTCATTCATACACTCCTTATTTGTTAACCTGAAATTTATCATATTTACCTTTAAATAATAAAAGTTGAGTGACAATACTCGTATCATGGCGTCATCAGATAACTGCAGGAAAATTGATACTAAATTTATCTTCACAGGAACTAATTCAGGGGTTTCTTTTATCACTAACTCGCATTGACGTCACCCAAAGATCTTGTTTATGATAGAGTGAAACCTTCGTATAAAGCTGCACACCGGCCGGCGAATAACAGTCGTACCCTAAATCTAGAACCAAGTGGGTGTGTGGAATCATTTCGATTATTCATAACAAGTTTCACCTTTAAATAACGTGAGTAAAACTTTTCTTATCTTTGATAAATATTCGTTTTATCATTGTTCACTTGTAGTTCCAAATAATTCATAATAACCATTGTTAAAAATTTATGGGAAACGCGAGTTGAAGATGCAAAACCTGTTTCTAATTCTTTGTTCTTTCAAAACTTTAAAGCTAATCGGTTTACAAACAGAAGTATGTTACTAAACTTTTTCGTGTTTACCTATTCATAATAGGGTTAGTTGTTACCAGTCTTAGGCTCTAAAACTCTCAGATCTAAACGTGTTAACTACTGTGACACGAATATGCGTTAAGTTCAAATTAGGTTAAAATATTTTTACTGTCACAGTTTAATTCAGTAATTTTGTAATCAACATAACATATTTTTGCTTACGGTATCCCTCATATAATAACAATGATTATTTTGACAAATTATGCAATGTACAGTTTTTACACGTCACGATTTATTATCTGCATAGATTATAATAGGTTACCTATCTTAATCCCGAATTTTAATATTCCATATATCATAATCCAGAAAACGTTTGGCCATTTATTCATAATCCCGGTTTTCCAAATTCCGAAGTTTTATTTGCCACATAATCGCAACTCCGAATTTCATTTTCCTATTTATTCATTTGTACGACGTTTTATAATCCAGACGAACGAATTCCAGACACACGAAATCTAAATGCACAAAATCCAGATGACCGTAATCCATATGCACGAAAGCCGAATTTTTAAAATACAAATTTTTGAAATGCAGTTTATTGATATCCAGACAAACAATATCCAGATTTTTAAAAATGAATCCTATGGAAAAATTAGAAGGTAGCCTGCCGCGGCACGCTCGCTTCGCTCGCTCGGCTCGTGCGGGGGTCGCAGTTCTAACCTAACCTAACCTGCTGAGTCGAATTTGACACTTAAACCTATCTGTAATAGGCAACTAATATTTCTAAATTACTTGCTGTAGGTACCTACCTAATAAATGAATCGTATAAATTTACTGACTTTTACTATACCTGTATATAGTTTAGATGGAAAACGATTGTATGGGAACCAAATAAAAAGATTTTGAAAATTTGGTAATAGTTTATTTGGAAAATGGTACGATGGGAAACAAAAAAAAATATTCTGAGAATCTGGTATAACTATATTTGGATTATGACACTATGGAAAACAAAAAAATACTATTTGAAAATTTGGTTTTAGTGCACCTGGAAATTGATTCATCTGGGAAATGAAAAACGGAATTATAGAAAGTTGTCATTCATTACATCTGTCTTTTAAAAGTTCTACCAACCGTTTTCGGGGTTTTAAGATTCGGGTAACAGAAATTCGATATTTCAATAGGTTACCATTATAATATTGTACGTATTTCAAAGTTAATACGTAACAGAACAATAAATTAAATGAAGTATTTTAAATTCCATATGGTAATTACTGCATACATACTAACGAACATTAATTTCATAACATCCGTATTCTAGGCAATCATCAATGACTCAATGGAATATTTCTGTCTTATATAGATATAACCGAAGTACCTACATACAAGGGGATTTATATATAAGTACTTACCGTGTAGACACGTGTACTTATCAAGCGAAACGGAATTTGTGTAACAAAACTATTGACAGAACAAACTGATCACAAAAAATGTACAATTGAGCAGTTGTGACCTTCAATATAATGCTGCCGATATATTTTTTGCGAACCGAGGTTAATGCTCAGTATCTATTATACAAAATTACTCAGCATGTTTCAGTTACGAAAGTTAGATAACTGGAAAAGTCCTTTATTATTTTACTCAATACCATATACTTATCATAACTTATATAGTATAATTGGATACCTATAAATCAGCAGAGCGAGACACCATTTCCTTTCGACAACTGTATTGGTAATATAGTGGATATGAGTTCTTTTTTTCAAATACAGCTACTAGCGGTTTTATTTTCGATTTATTTATTTATTAACATACTAAAACTTATACATATGGATACAATCTTTGTCCCTCAAAACCGAGTTGATGGTTTGACTGGAGGATCTAGTCTCCGTAGAATTAACCGTTTGTTTTCCAGTAATTAAAACTATTAGATGCACATGATTCGCTAACTTCATATCGTTATATTATATACTTTGGTATCACTCCGTTATCTTTTCGATATATACAAGAATTATACAATTTTTTCTAGCAACTCTATGAAAAAAAAAATTTCTTAAGTGCTGCCTTAAAAATTAGTTTATTAGATTTTTCTCTGATGATCGTTGTTAAGGTCATTCATTAGTTTTGGTAGATTGATTGTACATCGATCTAATAAACTCGCGGTTCAATAAATACTTTTGTGTGCTGGAGAAAGCCACCTCCACCACATATCAATCCGAAAAATTTAAGATAAAACCCTGTACCAACCCGTCACCACGGTAAACAAGGAGTCTGGTCAGCGTGAAAACAGTAAGAAAAAGCTCCCCTGGATTGCGAAAGACCCATGTCCACTCCAGCAGTGGACTTCGGTAGGCTAATTGATTGATTGAACTAATTACCAGTACAATGTGAATATATTTTATCTATAAGGTATAAAATTTAAAAGTGCTCTATTGTGTTATAAATATATTGAGGTTAAGTTCACCACAATTTCACTGCACTGCATTAGTGGTTTACTGAGAGGTTTACTGTGGTTTACTGTTGGAGACGGCTTCTTCCGTTCATGTCTTCCATATTATTTTCGTTTTCCTTACATAATTGAACACATAGGTCATGTTAGCACTAGTAGATTAATTTAAAGATTTCAATTTAAGACTACTATCATGGATGCGTAAGACCTTGCGTAGTGGAAAGAGAAAAGCCATAAAGCGTACCCCCCGAGCTCGGGTGAAAGCTTCATATGCAACCGAGACTAACGCAAGGTGCTGATGAAATAGTTCTATTTAAAATTCTAGTTTTATTATAGTTTATTTCTACTATATCTATATATAAAGCACTAGTAATTGCATTTTTGAATGCCGAATGATAAATAACCTCAAAATCACAGTGATAAAAAGAATATTAAAATAAAACAAACAGTTTAGTAAGGAATCACTAAAAAATTACAAAGTGTTACACTATTAATGTAATAAACAAGTACTTCAATTTTTTTTACATTGTATCTTACAAACACATTAGCTAATAAAAAATAGTACCTAATGAAAGAGGTAATGGTGATAATTGCAAGAATCGTGATGACCTAAGATATATAATACCCACTAACAAAGTTATCTTCACACTTCACGTCAAAGACACGTGTTAGCTTGGGAGTACTAGATATTATTTATTTTGTGGCTTGAGGTTTTTTTTAATACTTAACCTCGAACGACATACTTTAGAACTGTGTGTAAGTAAACTGCGGCCGCGCCTTTGAACAACAGTCTTACATCATCGTTTAGAAATAAATAAAAAAAAATCTAGTAATCTCCTTAAGTAATCTGTGGTAATAGACCAGAGCTAGCTTCTCTTACCTCCGACTGTGGCGAATGGAGTTTTACCAACTGGAAAAGATATTAATTGGTGCCGTTTTCTCGAGTTTATCGATTATAAAGACTACAAAATAAATATTTTTTGATCTATAAGTATGTACAGATAATTTTCGGTGAACGTTTGGTACCAAAATTTATTGTTTCAATAAGTTCGTAGTTGGGTTTTAAGTTTTTGTAAAAATGATATAGATACCGACATACGGTTCATATAATATTATGATCGTTTACTGTGTCAGAAACATCTTTGTAATACGGTAATAAGTACCTAATACCTAATTGGTTTTTGATTGTTCCATAATCCTACAGACACATACTTACGACATAGGAAAATAATCAAGTATTTAGTAATTATTCAGTATCTCTCAGACCTCAAAAAAATAAGAAAATATCATGGGATCTTGTTTTATTTCTTATCGTAACATAGATTAAATGAAAATGTCAGTAATTTTTTTCATTAATTTTTCTTCTTTTGTCCGCAGAATAATGGCTGACTCTGATCGTATTGTCTTTCCCGATGAAGTAGAAGAGGCTAAGGCCACAGCTCTTGATGCCAAAGCCGCAGCAGCTGATGCTAAGAAGGATGTAGGCGGAGAGACCAACACTATCGAGCAACCGCCTCCCGAACATGTTGCCGTTACTCCTAGAAATGTGATTCAAGTTCCTCCCAACTGTCCGGAAGGTTTCAAGAGAGGACCTGATGGCGTATGCCGCGAAGTCTGGTAGTGTAGTCGGAATAATAGTACCTATTTTTTTTAATCTAATAGGATAAGCCTTTAGTTAATAATGATAAATTGGATATTCGTTGTTGCACCTGAAAACAATAATTGTGCCCATGTTTATGAGGCAAATATTGTTTTTTTTTTAATTATACGTATGTAATGTGACCTTAAAGTGACGTTAAGTTATAGCAGTATTAATCGATTCGAATGTAATTGATAATTTTTAAATTAAACATTAAGTTTTTTTATTGTTTAGTAATATTTTGTAAGAAACAATAAATATTTTTATTTCAACAAGTTTTTGTCATTTACATTAGGTATGTCTTGTCTTTATTAATTTTCTTGAGTTTATCCTTAATGGTTTTATCCATAGAAATCAAAACCAGGTATTAAATATTAGCACAATCGTTAACTTGGCTCGGATTATTTCTAAATTGTTAGTGTAAAATAAAACCAATTTATTTTCTAATAATTAACGATCATTTACTTTAAAATATTCATATAATTACATAATAATGGCCTAACTCTGTGATAATTAAAACATAGGGTCTAAGATAAAAAATTAAATATTTTTTTTTTCTATAACCCTGACGTCATAAAATATTGTTGATATTCGCCTACAAAATTATAAGTAACCGAGCGTTGCATAAGTTTTAACAAATGGAGCATCACTCTCACAGGAATTCCTGAAAAAGAAAAACTTTATATTAACATACACACCCTTTTCTTTTTTTTATCGTGCGCAAAATCCCCACGGATACCACCTCCACCAAAATAGGTGGAGGTGATTAAGTATGTCGGACTCGAACCGACCAAAACGCACGTCGTCCATGGGTCCTTGATTGCTGGAGGTGAGATTATACAAGACATATCTTTCGCATCCAACATACACACCATGGCATACCTTCCAAGGTAATTAGTGTCTACGTAATCCAAAACTAGAGACTGAAGCCCTATTGAACTTTATCACGATTTTCAACTCGAAATGGACGAAACAGTCATTGTCATAAATCTAACTAATAACCTAATAACCGCGGTAGCCTAGTCGTATGGGTAATGGACTGCTGAGACGGGGTCTCGGGTTTGATCCCAGGTTTGCCATGGCACACACCAATGACTCGATACTTTTCGAAGTTATGTGTGTATTTGTCGCAGGTTTATAAGTGCCCGGGTAATGGCAATAGGCTCGCCACCTATTACATTGGGACCTAAACATAAACTGGCGAAATGTGCGTTTTAACACCTCTGCCTACCCCTTCGGGGTTATAGGCGTGAGTTTATGTTATGTTATGTATAGACTGTAATGATTTAACGTTTTGTATAGGAACGTTAACCTTACGGCAGTCTTTGTTACTTCTATAAACGTTCATTACTTAAAGAAAAAATCTTAATTGTAACCAAATGAGACGACATTATCGAGGAATAAGACAATGAATCTCCAGGAGATCTATGGATAATTGTGACAATAGCTTGTTATACACTGTGTTCGCAAATAATGTGAAGGTCAAATTTTCTGATGAATTTTATTAGTATATTGAACTCACTAGTTCTATTTCACGTCAAGACTTCTAGTTTGGTCTATTTTCGTAAAAAGGTTGAATCTAACAAAACCTATAGAACCATGATAGTAAATATTCATTTTCGAAATATAAAGAAATAAAAAAGGCGCCGAACTTTTATTACCGTCGCTATAAATTTAGATAATTTACCACACCTGAAAATATATACACTAGGAATGTACTATTGAGTATCGATAACTGGTATCTATTGACTGACGTTTTTAGATAAAGATTATTCGTTTGATAAAAGTACTACGTAGGTACATATAAAGTATACCACGAGTAAACAGATCGTTAAACCATATTACTAAAAGCAAATTCAGTAAAGTAATATTTTATTACCTAATAATGAAGCTACATTGTGAATTGTGAAATGAAATTAATTGGCAATAAACTATTTTTTTTTTACATGTCTTTTTACTTTGATATTCCTTATAAAATTGCGACGTTTTTACAATAAACTACTCTAATAGATGTAGCAACTGTGTAATACAGTCCTAATAAGAAGAAAAAAAATATGAAGCTAAATGACTGAAAACTAATGAGATACTGAATAAAAATTCTATTGATACTTCAATTTAAATGTGAGATTCTAATATTAATGCAAAGTCTTATATCAAGAAAATATTGCTGAACCTTTTTTTTCTGATATTCATCATGCCTTTGATAAGGTATGGCAAACAGCTGACTACTTAGTTAGTATGAAATAAATACTTCTTCCTTCTTTCTTTCTCATTATTACATTTTGTGTAACCAGCAGATTGTTGTAAGTTGAATAAAGGGTAAACTAGATTTGCTTTTGTTTAGCTATACCTAGATATTAGAGCTATAGTCCCACAAGGTCTTATACTCGTCCCTACATTCCATAAAATTTGCTTCCATAGCATTGAGATTAGGATATGTTAGTTTTGCCGTAACCCACCATTGAATGAGAGTATTTACCACTTATTCGCATAGTATATATACATTTCGTGGAAAATATTATACAAACTAGGCAAATACGTGGCCTAAGTACTGTAGATCAAATTAATTAATTATATATCCCAAATTTATATAACCCTCATGTGATTATGATAATCTTGAAAATAACAACAACGCAATTAATTTTTTATAATCCCTTGATAAATTATTCATGCACAAAACATGGAATATATTTTATTAATACTGTGCAATTGTTGATAACAGTGACACTACATGCTAATTACGTGCGAAAAATCGAAACGAAAATGATAAAAGAGATAAAAGTACTTTATTTTATATCTACATTGTTCATTATATACAAAGAAAATCACAAAACCAAAGTAACAAACATAAAAACAATATTATTTATATATGTACATACATTACTATATTTAGTTAAAGAATAATCGTAATTAAAATGGTGCATAATCTCAATATAGTGTTATCAAATAATCAAGCAATCCATCAATATTTTTTACAAAATAAAAGTCATGCAGAACAAGGCTGGGTGCACACGGCAATCATCACATCACCCGCATTGTGTATGTAGTATGTTTTTAATGTAATGATAAATCGGACGTGATTGAAACCAAATCTCAGAACCATACGTTTTTTTAATCCTTGTAAATTTAGAATAATTATAGATTTATAATCCATTAGGCCTCTTAAGGTTATAAACATTCTAATGAACACATTTTCTGATGCACTTTTCTTTACGCTCATTTTATATTCTAAGATTTTACAGCTATAAAGCTAAGAAAATACCTATTATTACTATAAAGCTGTGTGAACCCAGTGTCCTACCCACAATAAGCGTGGATGATCCACCTACAAGCTAAGACTACACGCAATCCAGAATTATCTTGACATGTGCTAACACGACTATAAATTTAAGGGGTTCATCAGTCGTATCTTGTGAAACATCGTAACTACACAACGAAATGCTCCAAACGATGCACAAACTAAACTCACGAGTACTTACTCGTCCTCCCATGGACATATGTCATTCCGCTGCTTCGTTCGCTCACTGATGCCTTTATTATCACGCTTAACAATAGTGGTTTCAGAGACCGCCGTCAGTTCCACTTTATGAGCAATAGTTTTCGTCGCATCCGCATTGGACGCCCTGGAATCTACCGTGACTCTTTGCAGTGGCGCCGAAGGCACTTTGACTACGTTGTCGTCTTCGACACCGATGTCTTCGCAGACTGCTAGCGGCGCTGGTCCGGCCAACTCCAACATCAGTCCAGACGATTCCGGTACATTCGTTGACGTTACCGTAATCGATGAAGAGGTTGCCGCATCCGATGCAGACGTCACCTGTACTGGTGCTGATGTTTTTGTTGTTTGTGTTATTGGCATCGACGTTACAATACCTTCAACTTTTTCAGTCTGATCTGGCTCTGTTATAGTCAGCTCAACAACCTGCACGCTACATGTTACGGTGTCGCTGATTTCTGAGACATCGTTTATATTGCACATATCTTTACTTAAGGCCGGACTGGTTTCTTTTATCGTTGATGGTTCTCGTGATATTACTCGACGTACCGACACGATCTCATCCTCTGAAGATTTGGTTCGGTCCGTCGAGTCTCTTGATTCGGAAACGGCCGAATCATCACAAGAATCGACTGAGGGTCCACCGAAAACTGATGTCGCCGATCGAACCGCAGCTCTTTTTTCCTTTACAGTTTCTGGTGAGCTGGGCAACTCAGTGATCTCACACTTGAATGCGTGACGGACAGGTTCCGTAGGCGTTGCGTCCGCAGACGCAAATACAGAAGGAGGCTCATCGGATTGAGCTAGGGATCGGGACTCCTCAGGTGAACCGGTAGCCGATTCGTCGTCAGGGGCAGAACTGACGCTTATAGTTGGCGTAGGATGCGCGAGGGGTGGCGGGACGGGAGGTGGCGGTTGTTGTGCAGGGCGAGGTGGTCTCGGTGAGTGTGGAGGGGAAGCTAAGGGAGTGAGATGCCGTGGTTCAACGGCTGAAAGGCGCCGTAAAGGCGGTGGGGCACCGCGCAGTCCTCCATCCAGAGTACTCTGCTGAGGAAGTCGACGCAGGCGCTCGCCGGCAGACACGACTGCACTAACATCTGAAGAGGAGCTACCAGAGTCTGCAGCTGAGTCCTGCCGCCGTCGACTAGTGCTTCCATAGTCACGCGACGAGCACTCCCACGGTAACACATCGGCGCTATCTTCGTCCATTGGATCTCTGTAAAAACCATAAACTTCGTTATTAGAAAATGGAATCATAATTCACTAACGAAGAAACGAATCTTCTTGCCACAAAAAGTCTTTATATGGTAGAGTAACGAATAAAGTGATTCGACCGGAAGAGCATAGTACATTTTTCCACTTGAAAATTACATCAAATATACTGACTTTACAACTTATTCATAAGATTGGTAAGATCACTGGAGTTATATTGTCCCTTTTTCCCTATTTCTTGGGCGCCCAGTGATTCGCTTACTTTTCTCACCCTTTTAATCAGTTATCAAAGCCCCTACAAATTGGGTATTTCGAGCCGGATTAAAATAAAATCACCTGAACGGTATTTCACAGAGGTTGGACTGCGAGTGCGAGTGGCTGGGCTGGTCGGGCGCGCGCGGAGGTTGTGCGGCGCACACGGCCAGCTCGTGTGCCGAGCCCGACAACGAGCGGTCCGAGCCGCGACGCCGCGCCAGCGCCACGCTGCCGCCCCCGCTACCTCCACTACCCACACACGGCTTTTTCTTTACTTGCCCTCCGAAGTTAAAGAATCTGGGAAAAGAAGGGTGTTCTACGTGAAAATCATATTGTTGCTACCTTGACTCTTGTATTCCTAATGCGCCTCTTTTAGTTCGACCTAATCTAGTCGAACTAGAAGAGGCACTCTTCATAATTCACGACTTATAGTAGATTAGTATATGTCTTATGATTTATTAGAGTGCCAGTGGTTATAGCAAATGTTTTTTCAGAAAACTAATTCTGCTAAAACCTTACAGTCTGGAGACCCCGTAAAAGCTGACAGGGGTCCATTGCACAAAGGCGGTACGCTTATTAACTTTTGAAGAGTTCAGTGAACGTTTCTTGGTTAGTCTATTGAGAAAATTTTGCTAGGTTCACCAAAACAAACGGCAACTTACTTAGCCTTCTTTTGATGCACATTTTTGCCCTCAGCCAGTAGTCTCTGGAAGTGATCAGACCGCACGAAGCGCGGGTAACAATCCTTCTTCAGCAGTAGATTGTAGACATGACCCGCTGCGTGGTCGAGGGCATAACGTGAGCCGCTTCGCATGCCCTCTGCTACCTTCTCTGCTGTCGCACCGTCAATGTTAATCTCACACGGCGCACCAGGCTTGAGGAACTCTCTGAAGTTAATTCATTTTGAATTTAATTATGTTTTAAATTATGACCATTTAATTAATACATAATATCGACCTTACTGACGTATCCGCTGAATAAACTCAAGAGATATTACTTATAGAAATCCATGTTCTTGAGTAACACATTTTATTCGTTTAATTTATTTCATCGTACGTTTTTTGGAAAATTTACAACGACAAGCATGCATTTCTATAAATTATACAGTTCTTACAAACAATTAAACATTGAATACTGGGCTTTCAATTTCCATCGCTTTCTTCATACTTTGTTTCGGAATAATTAATTAACACAAACAAGTTAAATAAAGTTAAATAATTGTAAATTACAGAGTTGACGCTTTAATGGCACACACTTATTCTGCGGATACGTCTCTATGTTCTAACTAAAAACAAAACCAGCACTTACTCAAAAATGTTTTCAAGTTTTTTTGATATTTGCTTAGTACTACTTCGTCTCAAGTCCATGACGGCGAGCCAAAACCTGATGTTTTCATGCGAGTACTCTTTACGCAAGAAGCTGGTGAACTCCTGTAACCCAGTCGGGTCTGTGACCAGCTCTTCTATAGAGAGAGCCCATCGTTGAACTCGCTTTTCACTGGGAACCTCCACCCTAGATAAAATATTTTTTGTAGTTATATATATTTTGTAGTTTATTACTAAAATTAAATAGAAAAAGTCAAAAGGCGATTGAGATTTGAGCCTTAGGTATCGTATTTTATACCCATTTGATCCGTATTCAAACAATTCCTACATGGCACAAATCTTTCATATGGTTTACTTGCAAGCAATATGAGAGATTCCATAAACACCATTTCAGTATACTCGTATAATATAATTAATAAAATCAATAAATACATGTAGCTCTACGAGACTTGTAGTGATTGTGACCAAGAAGCAAAATAGACTACAGAAGTAAACAGCATAAAGTCTACTTGGTACAGGAGTAGGTAGTACTGAACTCACAGAGGACTGTTAATTTGCCAGAATAGGGTGTCGTCGCTGACCCAAGGGTTCGAGGGCTGCGGCGTGGTGAGCCAGGGATCGTAGGGAGCGAAGGTCTCCGAGTAGGCCACAAGGGCTTCTAGGGCAATTGAAGTCTTCACTCTCGTACGGTCCAGGCTCGCTCTTAGGTGTTCAATCTAGAAGAATTAGAAGAAGAAATTTACTTTCTACTTAGGGTTGTACAGAAAGTGGTTGACTAACAAAATAATTATAGAGTATAGATACATAAGTATAAGTAAATAGATCACATTATAAACATCTATATTCTACTACAGATAAGGTAATATCTTTCGGTGAGGATATTGGGGCCAATTTAAGATAATACTTAAATAAACAGGAGCATTTTACGGCTAACATTTAATCATTTCACATTAAAATGTCTGGGTCGTCAATGTTGATGACCAAGGCCGGTCGCAGTCTATAGATATATACAGGATGGGGACGCCATGGTCCCCACATTGGGGGAAGAGGGTCATCTCAACAGAGATGTCCCCAGGTTTGCCGGGGTGCGAGAGATATGTCTTGTATAATCTCACCTCCGGCAATCAAGGACCCATGGACGGCGTGCGTTTTGGTCGGTTCGAGTCCGACATAATCACCTCCATCGGTTTTGGTGGAGGTGGTATCCGTGGGGATATTGCGCACGATAAAAAAAAGTCTCTAGGTATATACAAATTTAATATAACGAAGCACAAAAGTTTTTATTTGGTTCGAGTCCAGTATATACACTTCACCAATAACTTCGAGGAGGTAAAGCCAGAAGAAACATGCAAAAAAGGCGATTCCGGAAAGTTGGCACTTTTACATTTTCATAATAACCCTCAAAAAGTAAAGGTACACAGTACTTTTTTAAGAGCGAAATTTTCATCAAATCAATTTATCTGAAACAGCGCACCGTCTTGGGTATTTATATTCTGGGATGCAGTAGTGAAAGGTGAAGATTGCCCAAGGTCAAGGCTATGGCCTGAGGCCCCCCGGCTAATCCAGTAGCCTTAGCACGAAATACTATCGAATTCGTAATGTATTGCGATTGGCGGGCTACACACACACACACAGGTTCACAAGAGGCAGACTGCCAATCACAATGCTCCGTTCTCTGGAAACCTTTACATTACCAGTACCAGTTCATGATAGTGCTACAGGTCAATCTCCGGTTTCGAGTTGATCCTCTCCAGCGTGGAGACCACGCCACTGCCTCGGCTACAAGTAACGCAATACTGACCTCTCTTGTTACTTGATGGATGCTCCGTTTCTTGTGGCGGTGGTGCCTGGCGCGCACGGGCACGGGGCACGGCTCGAGCGCGCTCACCACGCCGGGCTGGGGTCGCGCCACACGCCAGTACGCACGCTCCTGACTGTCGCTCACTATCTTGTCCCCCTTCTTACGTTCCTTCGCTAGACGTACCTGGAATTGGAGGCAATATCTTGAGGAAATGCTGTCATAGGTATTGAGCATGTTCAGTAAATGTGCGGTATCTATTCGTTACTTGAAAGAAATTTCGAAATATGTGCCTTGTGACAAAGAGGGGACGTTGGTCTACACCTCAGGATGTATGACTACACTCCAAAACTTTTGGGGCCAAGCCACCGTCATCTACAACCCAGTTCAGCTGCTGATTGACGGTAGATTTGGTATAGATTCTCCTCTCAGAGACGGCTCCATAGTTACAAGTTTACAAGGATTAATTTTTAGTAATTTTCTTTTGCAGTTGAGGCACAGAGACATATCTTTTTTCATTTCATCATTCCCTGAACCTTTTTTCCCAACTCAGTTGGGGTCGGCTTTCCAGTCTAACTGTGATGCGGCTGAACTTCGATATTTTCCGTGAAGCGACTGCCATCTGACCTCCACAACCAATGGTCTAATGACCAATGGCGTTATCGAAGTTCCAAGTTAGGCTGGTTGGACTTTTGAGGGCTCCAACTACCCGTAACGACTGCCATAGATGTTTGTATGGCAACCGGGACCGACGGCTTAACGTGCTCTCCGAGGCACTTATAAACCTGCGATAAATACACACATAACTTCGAAAAGCATCGAAAATCATTGGTGTGTGCCATGGTAAACCTGGGATCGAACTCGAGACCTCGTCTCAGCAGTCCATTACCCATACCACTAGGCTACCGCGACTTTGACATATCTTTTTATTATTTTATTTATTAAAATATTAAAGCAATTATTATGCGAATTATTAAAGCGAAAAAAGTGCTGTATGAACACGTCTTCAGAATATTCTTTTCAATATTTTTTTTCTTTTTTTTTATCTATGGCACGTCAATTTGACTTCACCTCGCCTGATGTTAAGCTGAAGATAAAGTCTCATGAATGATGGTCACCATTGCAAACACGTTCAGTGCTACAATGGTGGCGCTCAGCTTGACGGCCTCATCAGATGCTTTTTCACGCCCCGCTTAAAGGACCCGGGACTGTAGGAAGAAGGAAACACGTGCGCCGGTAAAGAATTCCAGGACTATACAACCATATTACCAACTATCTTTTTGATAACGAACCTGTTCCTCCGCCTGCATAGTGATGAAATCCCATTTAGCTGCGAGGTTCTTCTTGAGGTTGGCGAGCGCCTCTTGCTCATACTCGTCGAGCCCATGGCGCTGTTTGTTCCGCAGGGTACGCTTGACCAGGTAGATGGCGTACTCCACGTTGTCTGGGCCCAGACTAGGCACGCTCGACCCGCCCCCGGCCCCTCGTTGGCCTTGCCATGGCCAGTAGTATGGGGTCTAGAAGCAGAATTATTCACATTAAAATTATGTCGATACTGACTAGTAGCCTAACTGCGTCCAGTATTTTTTGAATAATTAGCTGTTAACTGCGCCTGAAGTATGAGTTTTAACTCTTGGACCATAAACATTTTCTAAAATAAAAATACTAAATTACGGTTTAAGTCATCTGCTATCTGCCTGAGAAAGTAGGGCGAAAATTTATCCAACCGTTCTAGTCAAATCAAGCGGCCATATTGATAAAAAAATTAAATCAGCTTTTCAAAATTCCCTTAGTAAATAGCCGTGCCCTATTATTCATTCTTGTCTGTTGTACTATCTGTTATTTTAATATTAAAATAAATATAAACACAGATATATACTTTGATTATATTTATTTTCATGGGTTTTTATGTTATTTTTGAATACTTACTTGAAATCGGTAGAGTGAAGAGTCGTCTTTTAAAGAAAGGGTTTTCAAATCATTCACAGGAAAGAAGTAACCATGCTGACATAGTTGATTTGCTAAATTAATTGCTTCCACTGAAATAAAAGTGATCTTATTAGTGAAGTTTAATATATTTAGTAGTTGAACAGTGCATGCATGTAATCACATAAACAATTAAAACTAAGGTAGCAAGCGAACACTCGCCCTGCTGATGATAAATGATTTTAACTTGGACTTTGTACAAGCGTTCAAAACATTAGAAGCGGAACGCCCTTTCGGCCAGCTGCATCAATATCATCATCATCATCATCATAGAGACATATTTTTCTGAATGCATTTACGGTCGAGGTGAACTTAGAGCCCAGGGTTCGCCTTTCAACTTATTCTCAACTATTTCTCATGATCTTGGGCATCCATAGTAGGAGACCATGGGCACACTTGTTACCCTCCACAACGTCAAGTCATGACTTCTTCGGCCTACATCTCCAACCTGGTACCGGTGTGTGGCTGACGGACAAACGGACGGACTGCTCTCAGCACGGTTCCAGCATGTGGTTAGTTTTCATGTAAAAGTAAACAGACATACGGCAAGCCTTGCAGAATGCCCATCAGTATATTGTGGGACTAATACTTCAAAATTTTACAGCCAAGCGTCTCATAACTCTCGGGGTTGACAGGCCAGATGGCAGTCGTAACCATAAAAGATTCATAAGCTAAATCAAAAGGTCCTTCTGAATAAGTAAGCGGCCCTGTGCTCTGAGGTCGAAAAACTTGCACTAAGCACCTAATAATGTGTCATCTTTTATTCTCCTTAGCAAGTTCTAGTAGCAAGTTCTCTGGTATTATAAGCTTCCATAGGCTGTAACCACTTACCATCAGTAAGGACTGTGTGATTTTACTGCCTTAGTAGTATAAAAAGCCAAATAAATGTGTGTATGGAGTCAGTGGGTACTATAGTATAGCCGCGCTTGGGTGCGTCCCCTTTATAAGTTTAATAACGATAATGGTGACTCTTTTTAACTCCTCGGCAGTAGAGCACAAAACATCGAAACATTGATTGAAAGCTACTCCATAGAATATAGTGATTATAATATTTAGATACAACACAGATAGCAACATTTATGACATAGTAGTTACAGGCTAGACCACGGCCAGTGCAACGTCGAAAAGCCAGGGGTTTCAAAGGTATGCAGTAGGTACATACCTAAGTACATACCAATACAAACATCGATAGATGGATGGATAGATAGTTTTTCATCAATAAAATCGATTATTATTGTACAAAAACAAATATTCATTGGATGTATCTATTAGATAGATCCGTTGTACAAAATAAAATAAATAATATTTCAATATCGTTAATTTGCTTAATTACGCGCGTTATAAACCTGGAATGTCTGACCACAGACTACAGTTATGTTATACTGTGGTTTTACATCATGTTTTCTTCTTCCTATAATTTGGAAAAGCATCTTTCAAAGCGGTTATGATAAGGACCACCATCAGTAAAAATGTTATATTCAAAATGATGGCCGTTATTTTTTGATTGGCACCTTAGCCTAATATCAAATTAAAAAGCACACGTAACCAATACCAATGTGGTATTCTGCCAGTTGGTATATTACAATATATAGTTCCATCGCATCTCTTGTATGTGATATTGAAGCGCTAATTGCTCTGCAGTGGGATCTCTATCTAAGATACCATCGAACGTTTAGCACAATAGGCATGCAAATCATTAAAATTGTCACCTACATATATTTGCGGGTGATCTTTTTCTCTCTGAATAGCTACTGTCTACGGGGCGCCGACGTGACCAGCCCCATGGACCTATGGAGCCGTTTACCAGAAACTCACCGTTACTAGCTTCATCAAGATTAAAACGGTCCATTATCCATTCGACCAGATCGTAGCCTGAAATGAAGAGATAGAAAATTTTAGAATTATAGGTACTGTCTATAATTATGTACTCTGTCTTAAATGAGATAGTTAATAAATTTATTTCCATGTTATGTCATGCCTAAAACTTCCTTCTTCCTCTTTTTAAATACCTCATGCAGTAACTATAGGTACAGTGGGCTCCAAAAGTTCCTGGACACCTTAACATATATATCCTTTAGCAGCTTAGAAAAGTGACATAAATAGCGTTAATAAAATAAACTGCCTCGACGTCATATTTCTTTAAAAGAACATAAGTAAACTCATGTCAAATAGTAGTCTAAACTTATAAATAGATCTATGAATACAGTAGCTTTTAAAACTAGTAGTTGTGTAGTGGCATCACTTCATACAATTTTGGTTTCAAACTGGTCAGAAACTTTTGGTGTCCACTGTAGGTACTTAAGTGTTCAAATGATTAATAAATAAATAAATAAATATTCTAGGACAATCTACACAACGCCACCTAGACCCATGGTAAGCATAGCTTAACTAGCTTGTGTTACGGGTTCTAGAATGCGGATAAACATACTTAAATACATTTTTTTTTGTAAATACATACATATTATACATAGACACACCCAGACCAATGCAGATTCATATTTTATGCACACAAATATTTGCACTGAGCGGGAATCGAACCCGCGCCCCCTGCGTAGCAGTCGCGTTCACTGCCACTACGCCACGGAGGTCGTCATATCGAATACATATAGACTGGGTTTAGAAATGTTATAGCAGCTCACCGGTACGTTCTAGCTATTGATTTTACAATCAAGACGCCAGACACACCCTCTGGACGTCGTCGATGGGCTGATTCCAAAAATATTGTATATATCTTTCCTATTTATATGCAGAAACATGGTCATCGAAATACGCTAAAATTTTGATGACCATAATTACGTTTTTACCCTCGAGATTTTTTAACATCAATCCAAAGTACATATTCAGAGACAATATGAATTTTCTCAAAATTACGGAATGATGCATATTATTACGGTATAACAATTTCATGAATACACGGTAAAGATTATAGTCCATAAAAAATTCTTTCATAATTTGTGTGTGTGGATGTCACTGAACTTTTCCTGAACGACTTAAATTAATAATAATTCATTTATTTCAGAACAGATATTAAAATAGATACTGTAATGCATACATTAACATATTTCAACATTCATTAACTGTTTAATTGTTGAGATTATTAAAAAAATCAAACTTCAAAAACCGCTACCGCTAGAAATAATATGGATACCTCGACCGGACTTGACCACAAACTTGAATTGTGAAGGTTAAGGGAATTACCTGCCTAATATGTTTTTTTTTTATTTATGGCACGTCAATTTGACTTCACTGTTAAGTTATGTGTTCTGTTCTATGTTAAGCTGAAGGCGTCATGAAAGAGGGTCACCATTGCAAACACGTTCAGTGCTACAATGGTGGCGCTCAGTTGACGGCCTCATCATATCTACTCTTTTTGCATTTCTACACCATAACTAATCTCGATTGAAATAAACATTAACTGAACTAAAATTATATTAGGTATGAAGTGAAATCTTACCCATAAAAGCAGAAGGTATGACGCTAAGAAATAATTTTTGACTTTTTACTGGTACACCTGTTTCTGGATCTTGCATTTCCCTAATCAAACTTTCCATCTGTAAAACAAAAAAAAACATTATTTTAACGGCTTTTAACATACAGAGTATCAGGTATTGGTATATGAACAAGAAGCAAGAGGGAATAGTCAATCCGTTATGGGTCGATCTAACTTTTGAATGAGATCGAGGACGTTTTAAGTAAATGGCAAAGAAAGTATCCACGCGCGGAGGCTACTTGGGCATCGGTGGTGACCTAATGACCTCCATCTTCCATGAGCGCAAGACTGCCTGGGGGTAACAGGAGTATCCGTCTGTCAGATTAGCGGCAGTAGGCCGCGGGCTGGCGGCGCTATTTTGGTCGGTTCGAGTTCGACATAAACACGCTGTTTCGGGGGAGAGCTTATAAGTGGTCATATCCGCAATTAAATAAAAATCAATACTGGCTGGTTAGAATGCCCAACCAGCCAGCATTGACTTTGAACTACCTACCCAACTGCAAGTGCCAATTTCCATAGCGCATTTTAAAAACTAGAGCTACATTCTTCAAAAACGATAAAATTAATTTAATGGCACTCTAAGTATTGCAAGTGATGCCGCCATATTTACTTTAAAAAATGTTCAATATTATTTTCAAATATCGAATCATGTAAGAGTTCAACTTGAATCCATGTAAACCTGAATGATGATTATTCTGTTCATTAGGTGTCACACAAGTAATGTCTAGAGGGACTAGTAAAATGTTCTCTTGACCAATTTTCTGAAACATGTGTGGACTAACAAATTACACTACTCATACACTTTTTCATTTTTAGATATCATCTAAACAACAACCCTGGACTCAGAGGCGAAAGCTTTAAATGCCACCGAGATAGTTCCCGGTGGCATCTAAAGCTTTCGCCTCTGAATGCTTCCTCTTTTTCCACATAATACTTTTTCATCCAAAACAACAACTGCTAAACTTATATGTATAATGTAATAAACGTCTAACTATTGGTATGTCAACTATTTTGTTAAAACAAATGCTTCTTCTGTACCTCCTATATTTCGTATTTTAATTTTGAACTGAAACGGATATCGGTCTTAAACGTCTATTTAAAAAAATATGCATTAGGTACTTATAAATTTCAAATACAATTATTGAGACGACATAAGATCTAAATGTTTCTTTTCTTGAGATAACCCACTATATTCATTTTGTTTTTAAATAAAATAACGAGACTGCGATATTTTCCAAGCCAAAATATGTCTGTGGAAAAAGTAGGCTAAATCTGTTTGAAGAGGTTTTAAAGATTGGTCGTAGATGACGTCATTTGCGTCCTTGTAGGTCAACTTGCACTCAAGTCGATCTCTAGAGGTGTGGAGGGCTGTCCACAGACGCAAGTGGCTGACCCTGCTCTGAAAGCCAGCCGAGAGGTTCTCCACTCTATCGAGGGTTCGCCTCCCCCCTTTATAAAGCCGATGCACCGCGCTTAACTCGATTTAATATGGTCGAGAGCGCTCGTTTCTCATCGAGATTGATTTTATATATTTAAATAGAATTTGCCGATGCAAGCGATGGAAAACTGAGCGATGAAAACAAATTACTCAAGCCCTCGCATGTGTGTGTGTAATAGAGCTACGCCTCCTTCCTCCGTACCGACTGTTATTCGTGAATTTCGTGACTTGACAATTTCCATGATTCAAAACAGCCGTGAGTTTAAAATTGACACATTCACGGATATTTGGTTGAATGCGTAAAATTTTGACTGACTCATCGATGAAATAAAGCTATTTTAATAGACTCTATAGCATTCATTATTTCATTATTCATTCTGTTCCTGATGTTCTAGTTGCTTTTAGACTACCATAGTTTTTTTTTATAGAGCGGTTTCGCATAAACTTTTAGCAATATCATGATTCATGTCATGGGTACTATACAAGATTTTTGTTTGTCGATCTCAATAAAGTAATCAGTTAGTAAAATATTTGTTATGAGGATTTGTTACATGGATTTGTCCTGAAAGATTGGAACTGGCTGAAGTAGTGACGTCACGGGCACGATCGATCCGTCGGCGTTTCAGTGGTGCGGGGCGAGGGGTCCTTCATATCTCACTATCCCGAGGCCCCAAGCTGCCGTCTTCGCCGTAACCTCGGCTAACTTCGCCTAGACCCATTCTACGTACGATTACACATACAGATTGTTTATGACCCATGTTTCGCTTACTTGGATTTCGAGTCGCTTTATTTAACCTTTGATATAAAATTGTCTTTATTGCAGTGGCATTAACCTATTATATTACGTTTCTCTTCTAACTACCTTGATGATAGAAGTAAGTTGAACGTCGTCAGTAGCTAAGAGGTGACTCTTCGATCGAGAGATGCCTCGAAGATGGTTCGAATTCTGATCGTTATGCTACGTGAACCCACTTCTAACACGAGCAAATGTAGCTTAACTGTATGGGTAATGGGAAAAATGAATAATTGTGGATAATAAAAAGTGAGAATCCTATCCGGTCCTTGGTTTAATCCGTACTATCTAGGTGTTTATTAAGTGTATATCAAGTTTATTGAACTCCTATACCATTATTTATGTACACCAAACTGACCTCAATCTTTTCTACTATATTTTTTTCCATCCCATGGTTGACTGTAAGAGATTGCCTCATGTGCGATAAGGCTGCCAATTGGATACGAGTATACGACATTAAATTGTACTGTTGATTTATTATTATACTTGTCCTAGGACTCCTAAGGTGTGCAAAAAGAGATTTATTATTATTATATATCTAGTCCGTAACTCTCGGTCCTCTATAGGCCCGTCGTTGGCTCCATCGTTGACTCCATAGTCCCGAGTCTTTGGAGGGCGTGTGTCGGGCCGAAGCCAAGACGTAGAAGCCCTTTTCAGAGAATTTAATATGCTAGAGATACACACATGGCGGATACCATCTCTGGACGCATAAATATGTTACACCCGGAGTTGGTCTTCGCACAATTGCAGAGACAATTGCTGTGCAGTGCTGCGACAGCGGTGGAAACGAGGTCATGGACTATGGGATTGAATATTGAATGGACTGGTAAATGGGCTATGGGAGGTGACTAACAAAATTTGTTTAAAAGGCTGACGGTGATTCGCCAACTCATTGCATGGACTCCATTAAAATAGCCATGAAAATGGCCATGGAGCAACATCGCTTATGAGCGGCTAAGGTTTTCGAGAGGATTACGGTATGCCGGTCAGCATGCCCCCGGCGTTATGACATTTTACACTTCCAACCTGGAGCATAGGTTCCGCTCTTGCAACTCTACTCATGAACGGCCAATTAAGGTAAGCACATGAGGTGAACCGTGAGGTAGAATAACTCCGAGCCCTCGAGAGAATCTGTCCGTGGTGTCGCCACTCTTCATTAGCTCTCTCCACAAACTGCCCCTGCGGGGTTATTATTATTATTTTTAATTCCTAGAGCAAGCTGTAATTGGGTCTCCTTTTTTTTGTTATTTTATCTTTAAAAGTGGTTTTATAAACGTTTGGAAATATACTTATCGATAGTGACGTCATAGTTGCCCATATTGTTCTTCGTTAAAATAGATTTGACTTAACAGTCATGAACTCAATTTTGGTTCAATACTAGAAATAGCTTCAGATTCATTACGTGTCAGCAATACAGAGATTTGTTAGATAGTCTGGAACGGCATCCACATTATCTTGGATATACTTATACATACAGATATACACATACACTTATACACAGTGAGCAATTTTACGTTAAGAAATGAAGTGGAGGCACAGAAACTTCGAGAATTTATGATTATTTCCGTTCTTTCTCCTAAACTCGGCTGCGTTGTTATCTCGTACGTGTGAATTACATTATGAAAGTGAAAAGTAAGCGTAAAATTAAAGTGAATTCCAAATGTTCGTTGTTAATGCGTTAGGTTGAAACGTTGGAGGGAGCTGAGTGGGCGGACCCCGAGCCCTTTCCGAATTTTCGCTGAGTCATGTTCAATTAATAAAATATTTATACTGCACGGTGAAATAAAGTTCAGAATTTGAAACGCCAGGGAAAATGTTTCTTTAATGTGTTTTTCTGAAATATGTTGGTAACAGGAATTATTTCGAAAGAAAACATTTGTCTACATACAGACATATATTTACGCCTATTTCCCTCTGAAGTAGCAGAGGTGAATTAACACCTACATTTCACCAACCACAGTATTCGGTCCCATGTAATAGGAGGTGAGCCTATAGCCGTATTCCATGCACTATTGTTGACTCGAGCCATGCATCTGAGACTAAATCTGGGTTGTATATATCTGTCTGATGTTAAACAGTCTTAGGAGCCTTAGCCGCCTTATGCGACACCGCATGAGAGGAGTCGAGAGGACTCTACCGGGAATATCGGGCGGTTATCTCTCAGGAACCACTACCGGCTATTTTTATCCGAGCGGTTCCTGAAACTGGTCATAAAATAATCATTGATAATATCTTTCCTCGAAAGCCTTATTAAAAAACGTTGTCTAGTCAACTCGCAACGGATATAAATAGGGGTTGCGGGCTGCGGTGAACGATAGGTAAATAAAGTACATAGTTAATGAGTTTCTTGTCATGTATTAAATAGTATCAATGACCTGGCGGTTAAAGGCGGTTCACCACACATAGTTCTCTTTAAAAACATCAGAAAAATATTATTAAACTGTCAAAAAGTAACTGTAGTTTCGTCTCATTCACATTTTCTATACGTATAGGTATGTATTACAAAACAATTATTTAAGAATATACCGCGGTAGCCTAGTGGTATATGTAATGGACTGCTGAGAGGAGCTCGATCCCAGGTTTTACCATGGCACATACCAATGACTTTTTGATGCTTTTTGAAGTTATGTGTCCATTTATCGCAGGTTTATAAGTGCCCGGTTAACGGCAATAGGCTCGCCACCTATTACATTGGGACCTAAAAATAAACTGGCGAAATGTGGGTGCTAGCACCTCTGCCTACCCCTTCGGTTATATAAGCCTGAGTTTATGTATGTATGTAAGTTATTCAAAAATTCATACGAAGCCTTCACGAGTATATAACGAGGTTCTTGGAATCAAATGTCGGTACATGTGTATTATTCAACCCTGTATTGTTAAGGCCCGGCGGCGGCGGCAGCATGACAAATGCTAATAGGACGTATGGGACTCATTACAATAGCAATAATAACAGTGCTACCTTGTAAATCAAAGTTGAGTCGACTAATTTCTATTGTCGTGTTATTGAATGTACCTAGCAGTGGCGGGAATAGTTAGTTTTTCTTGGAGGGAAACTGAAGGCTGTGAAGGTTCAATCGCCTGTTTATTTGCCATTCTGCTTTTGTATTGTAACAATATGTATAGGGAAACCTCTCATTGGGAAACTTACTTTAGCCAAAATTTCTATAATAAATAACAACAAATGTGACATTTAAGCAATGTTCTTTGTTGTTATTATTATAATCAATATTTAAATTATCTACTCAATGAGATTCTTGGCGTTATGCAGTGCGGTTAAGAGAAGTTTATAATGGTAGGCTTTTATCAAAGGTTTTGTATTTAACTATGCACTAAATGACTAAGTTGGCCGACTGCTGCTATCTAGAGCATTTTCTTTAATGCATAGCACATGTCCATAGTTTCAAATTGGTTTAAAAATTGTTAAACCCGAAGTTGTAGTATTAATTAAAAACACAAACGGTTTTAACTACTTCATAAAGGTACCTATAAAATTGTAGGTCTGTCATGCAAAAGAGAGAGCGTTGAGTTGAAGTAATTTGATCTAGGCTATAGTCATACTCTTCTTTCCGAACTAGCCCAAATAATAAGACCCGGTTTTATTTGTGTGTCTATCATTTTTACAGTGTGTGAAAGGCGAATGCGCGAGACGGAGGATCGATTAAGTAGAACTAGAGTTATGATTAGTAATATAGAATTTAAGTTGCACAGATGGCGCTTAGGTCGCGGGCATAGGCTAGTAGTATAATAATATGTCAATACCAAAGTTTCAGTGCCCAAGTGTTATATATAGAACGTTTCAGTTAGATTTTCAGTAATGCCTCTATGTATTCTGAAATATGTTCGGACATAAACCGATCATCCGCCTATATTGCCTAAAGTACTTAAGCAGTGTTTGTAAATACTGTGCTAACATACTTTGATGCTGGTGCTTCCGCCACTGACCTCATTGTATTTTTAGTTGTAATGTACTAACGCGGGCTTTTTAAACAAATAGTTATCAACAACTTTCCATTTTTCTCTTGTAATTTCTTATTGGCAAAACATCGTAGGGAGATTTGCCACTGACCTGGCGGTGAATATCCTATATGGCGGTGAATATATGTGAATAACCTACAGTGGGGACAAGAAAAGAAAAAGAGGCGCCGGACCCAATAAGAATTACCGTTCAGTGCAAATATTTATATACATTAATATGGGCATTGATCTGGTCGTGCGTCGACGATTACGTTTAGTCGTCAGTCCCAGTTGTCATACGAATATACGGGCAGTCGTTAGGGGTGGATTCATGTCCTAAAAAGTTGAACAATTGGTCTATTGCAGTTCTACTCTAACCCCTACACCTCTAGATTTTGGTGGCCAGATGGCAGTAACTTCACGGAAAATATCGAAGTTTCCGCACGATGCAATTAGACTAAATTACATTATATGCTCGGGCCCTCTCCATGAGTAGCGGCGCTGCCGAGAAACAAATTACTACACAACGATGGCAACTTCAAAATGCCATCGATTTGATAGAAGAAGAATTACAGTAATAAATAGATCTATTATCCAGTAGTTTCTAGGACTAGAAGTTGTGTAGTTACATAATTTCAAACAATTTTAGTTTCAAATCGTCCAGGAACTTATTTTTTTTTTATTTATGGCACCTCAATTTGACTTCACCTCGCCTGATATTAAGTTCAAGGCAAAGTCTCAAAAAAGAGGGTCACCATTGCAAACACGTACAGTGCTACAAAGGTGGCGATCAGCTTGACGGCCTCATAAGATGCTATTCACGCCCCGCTTAAAGGACCCGGGACTGTAGGAAGAAGGAAACACTTTTGGACATACTGTACATCTTTGACGCCCCTTAGAAGTGAACCAGATTATTCACAACTCGTCGTCAATTCTGCATCAGTCTTCTTATATACATTTTATACCACTTAGGTGGCAGGCAAGTACACGGCCCACCTGATGAGAAGCGGACACCGTGGCCTATGGACGTTTAACACCAGAGGCGTCACACACGTGCTGCCTACCCTTTGTCTTTTATTTCACCTTTATCACACCGTATTCATAAATTATTCTGTCATCGATGTTGATGATTCACATTTGCCCGACATCCCGTGACGGCCAACTTTTTTATTTATAACTGATGTCAATATATTGATATCAAGTCATATATCGACTGCCACAACAAACACTAACCGAAACTGCAAAATCTAATAATATTGTAACGCATTTCGTCACGTTTTAGCAATAAAGTTAAACACTAGAGAAATATGAGAATTGATTTTACTCGGTCTTCTCCAATTACAATCTGTCACTTGCAAGTGGCACTTTGCCATTATCATATTGTAATGAATTTACGGACCGTCTGATACTCCCCAAGACGTTAATTGGTAGTACTTGTGCGGCTAAATATTGTAATTAATTTGAGATTGACATGGTCATTTACATATTCACTGTTAAATTTATCGGGATATTTACCATGTTTGTTTATTTCGTTGAGTAACCAATATTTAGGCGCTGTTGCAAGCGCCATGATCACTACTAATTTCCTTGAGATTTAGGTACTCCGCATAGCAAGGAAACGGGTGTGTTTTTTTCTAAATTTAATTAGCTGCTACATTTTCGGTTCGGAATTTTATTTTCGGCTTACCTATTTTTTTTCTCAAAGTGCCCGATTGGTGACAACAGGCTCGCCCCCTATTACGTGGGACCGAAAATCATAGTTGGCGAAATGTGGGTACACGTCTGCCTACCCCTCCGGTGATTACAGGCGTGAGCATGTGTGTTATGTTTACGCACCGTAATTACTAAAAAAATAGGTAATTGAACTTTATAAACAGTACTAAAATTAATAAATATAAAAATGTTGGAAAATTATAGACCGCAACGCGTATACATACTGCGTTCTGCCACAGATACCATAATGGTTTTATCAAGATTTGAATTTGAGGTAATGAATCATTATACCTATGTATCTTATTTCTGTACATGAGTGTATCTGTGGCCATCATGATCAACATGGCTTACAACATTACCGACATAGCTAGTAGAATAAAATCTGAAGTGGCAGAGGGCTGGAACAGACTGGGAGCGGAGGATCGGGAACAATGGCGACCATTGGGAGAGGCCTAAGTCTAGCAGTGGATTACAATAGGGATTGATTGATTGATACCTACTTATCATAACATCATTCTTTTTAATTTTTACAACTTTCATCTTACAATACTTTAGATTTCAACTATAGTGAATTATGGTTCACAAGCGTTAATTTAAATATTTACGGTATCAGATGATACCGTTATTGTATTTTTTACCGAGAACTTTCGTTAATAAAAAGTAGCACTATTCGAATTTCAAAACTGATATCGATCATCTAATGATATTATTACCAAGGGTGGGACCCGGCGCTGCTTGATTTCTTCGATCACATAATCAACTGATTTACTCACACAAAGTCGATCAAATATTTTATGATTTCTTTAAGGTACTTACAGTTTGGCGGTCAGACAACTGTTATTTGACCGCAGCACCTTTAGACAGGAATTCGTCATCAATAAGAATTGCTATTAAGCCGATGAAGATAAAACTGCGTTACAACTTTATACTGAATTAATTGTATAGAACGATACTCAAAAACTCAGCTTAGTCTAGCGGGTTTTCTTTAGAAACATCTATCCTTGATAATAATTGGTACAGGAGAATTATCAAAAAATATTTTTATGTCTAAAAAAATATAGTGTTGATCTGACCTTATCGAAGGCGAGGGGTCGGTATCGAGGCACGTCAGCGAGTTCCATGGCTTCGGTGGAGCGGGGCGTTGGGAGCGGGCGCGGGGGCTGCGCGCGCGCCGCTAGCCGACCTCCATGGGCGTCTGCCGTCGGGGCCGCATGCCGCTCGCGCCCGCGCTGCGCCCCCGACACCTGTGGACCAAGCACATAGCACAACACTACAGATTAGCAAAATTATGCAAGATTTAAAAAAAAAAATAATCTACTTGTACTAGTCTCGTATCAGAAATAAACATTCTTGCTAACGTATAGCTCTATAAAAGGCAAATATTGTCACGTGAAACTAGCTTTCTCTGTGCCGATGTTAATCAGGAATGTTCCGATCAAGTATACGAATGAAGACAGGGTGTACATTATTTATTACATTATCATAGCGGGCAACACGGATTAGCTTATTCGTCATTTATTTACAATATCATGTACCTACCATTAATGTTCCTTGGATAACCCGTCTACTCCCACAACCACAACGGCATTTCCGTCAACCATTAATAAGTATCTACTGGAAATTTTCAAAAGCAATATACGGATGTTGAAATCAAATTTAGATCGGAAATTCGCCAGACGTGGTTTCCTGGCTTAGCAGTCAGAGAGTTCCCCCTGTAAGCGAAAGATCAAGGGTTCGAATTCTGTCGAAGCAATTACTCTTTCCGAACTAAATTTGACGTTAATAAGTATCTGAAATAAAGGAGGTATTTATATAAATATTATATTATGATATAGATTTGAAAAAGTTCGCAATATGCAAACTTTGCAGTTTACAAAATGCCATAAAAATTAATTACATTAATTCAAAATCATATTTACTACCTACATATATTATGTGCCTACGTACTACGGTTCTAGAATGCGAATAAACCTGTACAGGTATATATATATATGTAAACACATACAACATGTCATAAATTAGAGCCACCCAGTGAATAGAACTGCATAATTATTAGCGCTGAGAACAAATGCACCTGTGAACTATGACATAGAAATCGAACCGTTCATCGTCGCGCCATACCTAGAGGTAGAGATATATCACATGCATTTATTTAGCAACCTACGTCTACATACATTTACTAGCCGTAGCGACTGCCATTGCTGTTCATATATTAGTCGGTACCGACGACGACGGCTGAACGAGCTCTCCTAGGCACGACCACACCAATGCAATTAGGCATGCATGCATAGAAATATTTGCATTACTGTGTAGCGATCGCGTTCACAATCGCCACGCTTCAGAGGCTGTCGTGTTACATTATGAGCATGTTACTGGAATTTCATCAATTCAAAATACATTGAACATTACCTATATACGTCATTGGGTACACTGATGCCAAAATGACTAAACTAAGTAGCGGTATTAGAAGAAGAAAAACTCTCTAAAATAAACCGAAACAAATTTGACAGAAGGCGAACTACATTATCTTTTTTTTTCTTTTATAATAGGCCGATACGTATCAAAAAGTATTTAATGTTATTTAGAAAAAGGCACATTGCATTTAATATTACCGGTCGTTTAGCTATATTTAAAATATTACCAAAATATAAAAACTGACACTAGCACCGTTGTCATTTATTTTAATTAACGTGGCAAACCAAAAAAAAAACAATTCCTTACTTTTTTCGGCCAACAAAATAGGAAAATACTGTCAGACTTCATCTGCCGCACCACTTAAAGCAAACTAATTTATTATAGCTCCAATAAACAATATATTTATTGAATCTTTCCTGAACACATTGTTCTAAAGATGATGTCATTTTATGGGGAACTTCTATTTTAATTGGCCTAATATTTCTTCGGTTATGCGTTACTCATACTATAAGAGCAGGTATGATTGAAATTAATTGACAGTCTCAGACGTGCGTAAATATGTAGTTCATTTTTAAGTAGTGCGCGTACAGTTTTGAAATAATTTAGGTTACGCTCAATGTGCAGTAGGAATATTTCTTTGTAGGTGTAAACTATTCAAGAAACTTACAAAATTTTCCTTGAATATAATTGATTGTTATTCATACCTTTCAGTTAAGTGCCTAATTATTGATAAATAATCCTAGTTTCCCTGTATTAACTAGTTAACGAACATTGAACGATATATATAAGCGTTTCGTGTTCCGGTAGAGAAAGAGAAATGGAGCTATGTAGGGTGTAGCTATGTCCCTCTTTCTCGCCCAGAATATGAATGCTTTACATGGTAAGCCTTCAGAAGGGTAAAGTATAGTTCATGAAAAATTTACGACTATAGTTAGAGTTAAGCATGTAGCAAATATAGCTTATATCTTTTCTAATTCCCTCAGTGTTTTAATTTCTAGTACTCACTTGGTTCCTTGATAACGAGATTTACCGTGCGGTTTTAGTCGGTTTGAGCCCTATATACCATATCGTTCACTCACTAAAGTTTGACGGGGTTACCGCCGCATAAAAAGATAAATATCACGCTCTATATCTCTCTAAAAAGGTTACCTAGAAAAGTTAGTTGTATATTTATAGGTATTTAAATGTCGTCTTAATTAGAGCACGGTCAAAGTGATTACTTATTCATAATAACGGGGAAAGTTTTCCAAAGTGTTTTATGGAAAAACGTACTTTTATAATTTATTTCATTTATTTCATCCGATCTTCATGAAGGATATGGATAAGAAGAGTATGAGTCACTTCAAAAAACTCGCCAAATGAAGCATGAGACTCCTCAATCTCGTCATAGACGTGATACCATGATACTGCAGACTAACTGTAGCACTAGCATGAATTCCTATCGAATTCGTAATGTACAGGTTTCGCGAGAACGGAACATTGTGATTGTGACTGCCTCTTGTGGACCTGTGTGCGTGTGTAGCCCGCCAATCGCAATGCTCCGTTCTGTCGATACCTTTACATTACGAATTCGTGTTTCGTGCTAAGGCTACTGATGCTGGGCCTGGTGCCTGGCAGTAGTCGGGGCAGGGGAATCAAAATATACTCAAAATGAGCTCTTTACGCGCAGTACGGTTTTTGGGCTGTCTTCTAAGGATAGCACGGGATAATACAACGGTGGTGAACAAGTTCAAATTCATCCATCATAGATATCATAACGATCCGCGCGCATCAGAGCCTCTTTCTCTCGCATCAGGTCCAAGATCTTAGGTGCCGATAGGTAAACCCGGAATGCGTGGACAGCGTAGTAACCAGTTTCTAGAAGTATTTTAGTAAGTCGCGTTTTAATGTTTTGTCACATAAAAATAAATTGCAATATACCAAAACCAACACGTTGCTTGTAGATTGAAAAATAATGTCTGGATCAAAAGAATTTTAACATTTGGTTGATTGACTAAATAATAATAAAATTGATTGTATTTAGATAATAGGTGATTTTATTAGCTATCTATTACACTTCTACCTGCTCCACATACACGCTCAATGCCCATGTTAAGTACGTACGAGTACATGTTTGATGAGAAGGTGAGGTGATCTATTTCCGCTAATAGCTTTAAGAGTAGAGGTCGGCCTAAGAAAAGATAAATGGATTGCCGAAAGAAGATATGGCAAAGAAGGGGGTTACTGACGAAATAAGATCTGACAGGAATATGTGGAGGATAATGACATGTGTCGAACCCAATTAATTTGGGTAAGTGCAGGTAGTGATGATGATAATGAACATTGTTGAAGAACAATCGACAGTTCTACGACTAAACAAGGTTTTAGAAAATTTATTTTGTAAGTAGGTACTTACTGGTTGTACAAATTATCTGTGCGATGACAAATTTGTCTGATGTTGCGGAAAAACCATTCGCACCCCTTTTTACAAAATGGCAGCTATGGTGCCCACAAACTAGGATTTAACTTTGCGTTAACTCTTTTCATCCGAAAAATTCGATTAGGTTCTTTAACTGCATGTTAAACCTAAATATTCCCCGTAGTCTCACCAAAACACCCAAAAATTTAACATTCAATGGACTGGTAAATGTTAGTATAAAATACTTATACCTACCTAGTTACAATGCTGCATATTTGGTTGTGTGTTTGTTTACTCGAATTATTTATTTTCTTATCAAACATTTCGTATATAAACTGTTTGTTATTCATAAATTTCTCAGAAATTTATGGCAGTATAAAAAATTACTGGTATCGTGATGGTGAATAGAATAATCATGTTGTACCTTGGTAAGCCATGTCGGTGAATTCACGAACTCGTCTATTGATGTCATTTGTAACTGATTGCTTCTCTGTAAACGATCAAATTGTTTGTAATAGTTTTTGTTAGTAGTCAGATGAGACGTACGTATACTACGTATAATTAGTTTGATAAAGTTAGTGTATATTCAAAGCAAATTAATTTTATCGTAAAGCCAATTAGTGCGAGTAAAAATTATCACAATCGGTACACTATGAATCTCTACGCTACTTTGCAGGTGTACACCAACGGCTTCTATAGGTATAACTAAAGACTATGGAACCAAAATTTGGTAGCACGAAAAACTACTTCGTGACCATCAAAATGCACAAGTTAATAATCTGTCATGAACTTTATTAAATGTTTTTTTAAAAGACGATTTTGTTCCAAATTTCAAATTTCAAAGTTAATTCCCGACCTCACCCTGGTGATACAATTTTGCATTTAAACAGTTTAATCTATATAACATAACAATTGAATTCATTATGAACATCAATGTATGCAGGAAACTAAATAATTATACATTTTCCATTTGCATTAAATCTTTATCTTTTCTTCAGCAATTTTAATTGTAAGTTAAAAATAATGGAAGAGGTCTACCTGATATTAAGACGTTTATTATCTGTGCGTATAAAACTTGTAACACCACAACTACCTATCGCCGCGCCGCTCTGGCGCGTTACTGATTCTTTACCGTTCCGCAACGAAATCCGATAGATCATCACAGAAGGAACACAACACTATGCAAACAATACCTCATCGTAAATTACAGTAGATATTATATAGTTGTGTATAATTTTTAGTGAATAAATGTTACTCCCAATAATACACCTACTTTCTAAGTCTATCTTTGCACCCACTTTTGGTTGACTGATAGAAAATGCTCTGTCATTATATTCGCCAATATACCACCAATGTGTGAATTTGTACGTAAATGTTAATGAAAAAATATAAAAAAAACACTAACCACATCCAGGAATTAAGGTCATAAACATGTGGAATCGTAAATTAACATTATAGTGCTCATTGATCGAATATCACACTCATGGCCACGGCTCGTCCAGCGTGACCCCGCTCCAGGCATGTGTACTCAATGTTTATACGAACAGTTCCACGTTAAAAATTTTGACACAAATTTAGTTCTGAATGCTACTACTTTCAACAAATCTATTGTTTAAACGTCGACAGACGACCGACTCACAGTATCATCTGATAAAACAGATAACAGCGCGTCCATTAAATCTCCTCAAGTCGTAAATTTGTAGTCATGGGGGAATTTCAGAGGCTTAAACACCTTAAGATAAGTGAGATAAATAGTCGATGCTGAGAGGCACCCCGCACGTATATCGTCTACCTAGTTTCACATGTTTGTTCACCTACATTTGAGTTAAAACTGTTTACTATTTTGAAACCATGACCTTGTTTGTTTTACTATTTATTTCTTCACACTTATTTATTGCTGTATCAGAATTGACTCACGCTGTATATGTTTTATTTGAACTATTAGCTGAGTACGCTTCATACAGTCATACTGAAGTTATTACAAAACGGTATAGGCAACTAATGCTATTTTTAAAGTAGCTGGTCTATTTTCCGGAATGTTTATTTTGAATGAACTAAATATTGTTTTATTATGCATAACTATGAGGTCGGTGTCAGACATCATGCAGTTTATAATACTTGTCAATTATTCGCGTTCTGCTAGCATCCTCACTAACATTAACAACATACTTATTGTGAGTTTGTTTGTTACATTTTTATGCTTTAACAACCGATCATCGTGAAATTTTGCAAGCTCGTTGTCAGGAGTATCTTGAATGTTTTGCCCTCCTTCTATGATTAATTTTAGTATAATTATGTGTCTACCTCAACAAGTTTTTATAGCTGAAATTTGAACCTAGGCTCTAAATTCTTGATCTCTTCTGAAACATTATTATTGGTATGTTTTCTTGCATTTCGGATGAATTCGATTTCTGGTTTCATTTTACTACAATGTGGTAAGAGTATATGCTGAAATATTTCTATCCTAGTATACAAAAAGAATGTTATGTTGATGAAGCAAGTGAGTCCTCACGAAACATGCACTAAAAGTGAATCTAGATTGGCAATTAACCGATGTTACTAAGAAGCGAGACTGCGCTACAGTCTAGCTTCTTAGTAAAATCATCTGAGCGTGAAATCTGATTAACTACTATCGATCATAAATGTCATAAGTCGTTAACGTAATTTTAATAACTCACCCTAAGTGATAAACTATAACACAGACTTTATCATATTAAAATAAAAGTATACCACCGCCAGTACACTAGGACTCCTTCAGAAAGTCCTCATCAAGATGCTCAGGGCCAAGAATTCTCACCAGCACACCTTTAAACCTGCTGATTAACGCACGAGGCTCTGGTATACAAATTTTGTGATCCTCGTAATATTCACAATTACCCTGACGATGCAAATATTCTTAATTCGGTTTCTATACCTAGTTACTTTGGGCGTTCACCACAAGTGAATGACTCATCAATAGGTTAAACTAACCATTTTTATAACATTGCTATAGGAGATATCGGTACCATCACATGGTACAAGAGGGATTTGAAACCCATTTATTTTAACTATCATTCTCAAGCAACCGATGAATACAATTTTGGTTTGGCCAAGGCAAATTCGTAAGACGTCTGCCTCTTGCCTTTTCTGTGTAACCTACGCCTTAGGCCTTGGAACTGTATTCCATTCGTGTGATTGATTGAGCCTTGATGGCTTTCTACCGCGACCAAATTGCTAATATCAAATTTCACGAGTAAGAAGCAGCGTGTCCCTACTTAGGTACAGCTATAGCTAAGTAGAATAAAATTCCAATACTGATTATAATCCATCAAATGGCGATTAGTAGACTTGATGAAATAATTTTACCTGTAATACCTATAGTTATAATATAAATTGGAGTAGTGTTTATATCTTCATAAGAAGTTTATTTTCGTCCCTTTTACAGTTTATAGATATATGTAGGTATCTATGTATATTTGCATATTGCTCTTAGAGACGCTAGCCAAATACGTTAATGTTTCCGAGTTGAAGCAATCGAGGAATAGAGAAATTTATATCTACTACATACAATATTCATTACTTTATATACAATTGCGTACTTATTACAAACATGGTGTGGAAGCAATTGCAGTGATCATTAATAAAAGACCGATGGGTACTTAACTAGTACTGCTGACAATTACTCCTTAGGAGCTGTTGCGTCAATCACAACATTCACATTTAAGGATCGATGTCTATTGCTCATATAATATAACGATATGATTGACAGTAGATGGTGCATGGTATGCCTTTTATGATAGATTGATATATCACCGTTAGTCCAGAATACAAACGTGCTAATGGTCTACAGAATGTCATGGTAATTTTTAGGAAAGTTTTTTGTACAATTCCTAATTTTCAGCTTCATTTAACTACTTTATATGCTGTTCTCGGACACACACGTATCGGGATCCTTGGTGTCGATATTTTTATCAACGTCCACTACCGTAGACATTTAGAAGAAAAGGTCAAGTTGACATCAAAAAAACTAGGAGTGCTCCAAAAGGTAAAGCACTTCACTGCGGGCAAAACCTCCCATGGCCGGTATGGCGGTCTCTCAACCGTCTTCGCACACTGGTCGGTCGGTCGAAGAAAATCTATGTAGGTGGGGAATGCGAGACCTGGACCTAGCCGCATGTGATTGCGGTGCCCCCATGTTTTCCATGACGCACTTAGTTTCGTGCCTCTTATGCCCTGCCTCCTGCACCAAAGACGATCTGAATGAGGCCACTGACGGTGCAGTCCACATGACAAAGTTGTATTCTAGAGTGGTCTAAACATTGCATTGGTGGACACGATAGAAGAAGACTGCGGGGTTCTTCTTCTATCGAATCGACGGCATTTTCTAGTTGCCATCGTGGTGTAGTAATTTGTTTCACGACGGCAGCGCTACTCACGAAGAGGGCTCGAGCATAGGTTTCGCTCTTCGGGAAGGCTTACTACGTCCCCTCCACTGCGGGGTAAAGACTCTTTCTTTACAAGGCACCGGTCACACACAATCCCTACGGCTTGTTTCTATCACCGCACCGCTCGCCATATGCAAGGAAGTCATCCTCACACCACGCGACCGGAAACAGTAACCATTATGCTGTATGAACGGAACTTTATCGCACTTACGCTCATGCTGTGCAATGAGTTCCCTACTGTGATTTTCCTAAGCGCTTACAATATGGGGTTCTTTAAGAAGGACATTAAAAGGCAAGTGTCGTCACACTTATCCACACCTGTTATCAGTGTGCCTACGTGGTATAAAAAATTAACGCTATAATCCCAAAGCCAACCCAGTTGTGTGAACTCATAATTTGTCAAATATATTTTTTGATTTCATATAACTGGGTGAAACTTTGCCGTCTGCTGAACACTCTTTGGTGAGGTGTATGTTTACTATCGGAAGTAAAGCCGCCCCATCCATTAGTCGCTTTATACGATCCCTATGACAAGAGATGGGGTAGCCCTTGTGTTGACATATTTAATGTTATGATAACTAATGAGCCTGACGTATTGAGTTACAACGGTGATGAGTTTTGTAGTTTTAACTCCGTGTTTCAAAATTAGTGAGGTTGTACCTAATGCCATCATCACCAATTAGCCTAACGCAAACCACAGCTGTACACCGGCTACTCCCGATTTTGGGAGGTTTTAAAATATTGTTTCTTAGCCAGACAGGTTGATTTAGTACAAGATTTTATTTCCGTTATAGTCTGCATATTTTCCGTTTATCGCTTCTTATGACACCTTGGAGCATCATTGTTGCTTGTCTATAAACTCTAAGCTAAGGTAGCATAGGTGCCATAAGAAGTGTTTCATAATAGTCTAATTCCATAGTCTATCAAAGATAGTGGAGTATCTAACCGTTGAATCACGCAGTGCAAATTTAACAGGGCGTTTTAGACAACAAGAACCAGTGTGATCTCCACATTTAAGACGGGGATATATATCTATGTATATATATAATGTTCTTTTATGCAAATAAGCCGTCGCGGACTGGTGCACGAACTAGTCACGCGCAATGTTACAAGTGTGGTAACTAAATATGTTGTTGCTCTCACTTAGTGTTTTGCTCGATTGCTTTCCGTGTAGAGTAAACGCAATGGAGAAATCCAAGTCCGTAAGTAGTATAGCTGTTCTGGCATACACTTTCATCTTCAATATTTGCTTAGCTCCAATGAAGTGGTACCAGGATATTATGTCTTACTGTAGACGACCTCTGTAGCGTGACGGTAGTGACGCAGGAGTATTTTTTTATACTACATAGGTGGCAGACAAGTACGCGGCCCACCTGATGAAAAGTGGTCACCGTGGCTTATGGACGTTTGCAACACCACCATATAGAGAGGGCGGGAAGGGGAAGAGGGAAGGGAGAAGGTTAAGAAAGTATTTGTGCTGTCAGTGCAGAAGAAAAAGAAAGGTTTCTTGGTTTTCCCACTGACAATACAAACCCTCTCCAGTGAGCTGAGGTATGCATGAATATGAATATTTACAATGAGCTGGGTGTTTCTGTATGTATGTATATGTATGTTTTTACAAAAAAGTTGTAAGTATCTTTATCCGCTTATAGATTACCCGTAACACTAACTAGTTAAGCTATTGTTTTCATGGGTCTAGATAGCATTGTGGAGATTGTCCTACAATTATTTATTTATTTAAGAAGTTAAGCTAAATCCGCAGTTAGAATTTATAAGGGGACCCCCGACTCCGTGGTAAAAGCACTGGAATCAAGAAGATCTTATTTTGTCTGTAATCGAGAGCCAATGTATCTATTCTTGAGTAATATACTCTATTGTCATTAGACCCTGGAACGGGTAGCCTTTAGCCTTTTGATCAGTAATAAGAAATATGAAAAAATATCATGGCACAATAAAGAAAAAAAATAGGTAACTACAGAAAAAAAACATGACACCATTAACATTAGGAGTCAAGCGACAAGTAATGCTCTTACTGACATTTCATCTCTACACCAGAATGTGCAATCTTCTTATTTAGAAGATTTTGATACTGTGTCTTCTAAATCTGGCGATTTTACACCCCTTGTCTAGATTGAATTTCAGTATTTCATTACGTTGATTGCTACAATCTATTGTTATTTTACTACAAATACTGAGTTGCTTTAGTTCGACTCACTGCGTTCAATCGATATATCGACACTAGGCTCCATCGCCTGGTGAAGGGTTGAAGCGAGGCTAAGGGAGGGGTTGGTGTGGTAACATAATGTTAAACACTCGCCCCTAATAATATAACAGCCTATGTACGTATAGCTCATGTGTTCACTACTTTAGTGGGCTTTTATAAGAAAAAAATTGACAAATCGGGCTTGCTACCTGTGTAATTTGATTAGTTATTCTTCAAAAGATTATTACTACATAGTATAAAACAAAGTCGCGTTTTCTGTCCCTATGTCCCTTTGTATGCTTAAATCTTTAAAACTACGCAACGAATTTTGATGCGGTTTTTTTTAATCGATAGAATGGTTAAAGAGGAAAGTTTATATGTATATAACATCATGCTACAAATAACAGGTGCGGAGCAGGAATGAAAAATGTAGCGAAAACGGGGTGACGCAGACGAAGTTGCGCGGGTCGCCTAAACTAGATAATAGAATCGAACACAGTATCTATCGTGAAAAAAATATCAAAGTTTTTTTTTAATTAAAAAATACATGCATAGAAGCTATGCTCTATTCCACGGACTGGTACCAGATCCTCTAGGTACGTATGTTATCATACATAGATTTTGATGTAAGAATAGGAGATAAAGGATCATTCCACAGTATCTTATCTTCACTTCATTCATATACTGTAAAACGTGTTTTTGATGTGCAGAAGTAATTGGTAAAATAGTGTTGTACTATTTTACCAATTACTTCTACCAATTTTTATTTATTTATTCATATATTGCAAATGTAGGTAGACAAGAGTAAAAAACTGTTCATTATAAAGTAAGTATCACTACAGTTTGCCTTGCGGCATGCAATTTGTAGGTAATTTAATTTGTTCGAGTACTACTGACATGTCTTACGATAGAAGTCCTATGAATAAATAAAGAAAAAAAAACTTATAACTGAGGTTTTCAAATTCAAGCCCAGGCGACATTTGCAGAAGGAACTACAGTCATTAAAATTTGTTACTAAGTATACCTAACCACTTTTGCGGCGTACAAGTTGTAAAAGTATTTTTACAGTGAATATCTTAATGTCACACCAGTTTAACACAATTTATCACAAAGTGATGTTTTACGGGCTGTCAGTAAACAATATGATTAGCAAATAGATATTTTATCGCTAAGTGCCGAGATAGACGTCAAGACAGATTTGCATATCTTACGATTTTGATTAGTAATATTTTAGTACTAATTTCAACCCTCGTGAATACGAAAACAGGGGATGACTTATACTGACAAGTTTAATAAAATTGGGCTACTTTTTTTATTGCAATACTTTTCTTTGGTAGGGTACGTTATTTTGAAAGCTATTAAATAATATTATCGCGTGAATTACTATTTACGTGAATTTAGGGTTAAATAAACATGGTACCTACCTAAAAAAAAATATTGCGGTCGAAAAAAAGAGCTCAATTTTTTACATGGTCTGTAGCATACCCTGTTTTTGTTCCCTGGAGCCTTAACACTCCAGTCTTTGCTAATTCGGTTATTTTTTACCTCCTGAGAGCGAATGTAATTCCTTATCCGATAATTAGCAGATGAACCGATGGTAAATAAGGTTGGCTTGATCCGCAAAGATCTTGGTGGAGATCTACGGATATTTCAATAGAGAAGATGATTGGAGCGTACTACCAGCGTAGAGCTGGAATGTACTTATTTTTGACGACCTCTGTAGCGTTGTCCGCGGGGCGGTAGTGACCGCGACTGCTGCGCACGAGGCACGGGTGTGATCCCCTTTCAGTGCATGAGCATGAATTCTCGTATGCATTCTCGGTATTCATGTATTCTATTTTATGTATAATTCAACTTAATAAAAAGCAAAATACAGCAAGTCTTAACGACACAGTTAGCTTATTCAGCGTGAATAGTAACAACATGAATTCACCATAATTCGAGTACTTTGACATTTACACTTAGGTACACACAACCATCCTTAGGTATCCCGCGCCTATAGCTGCTGTAAAGGTAATCGAAACGTCGGACTAAAAGAGAAAATTTAAATAATACCAAATATATCGCAATAGAATTCATAAAAAGTGGTTTCATTTGTGTGACCTTTCCGTAAACTTAAGCAAGTATCATGAGTTAAAAATATATTGAAACAGTTAACAAATAATTAATTACGTTTAAAGTTCGAACGTATACAAATTGACCCATCTGTACACACTCACAGCTGACGAACAAAATTGAATTATGTAATAACAACAGACATGTGTCATTCTTTTGGTACACGTTAATCTTCAAAACCGTTCAATCAATTTCAATGACTTTCTGTAAATTTGTATGTTAGTTTCATACTTTTTTACAGAAGGTGTTGCCGCAGCCTGAAAATTTATGGGTAGAGGGGATCAAAAGAATAATTTAGAAGAATAGAATGATCTCTTATGTCTGGTCATAGATTAGGTATATGACCTCAGTGTCTGGTCATGTCCCCTGTAGCACTCCTTCTGAATATGCCTGCGTGTGAGTACCCACGGGTACCACATCAACGGGGCTAACATTGAGCGGGTTATATCAGAATCGGACTAACTAAAACCACATGTTTTGGTTATGGGAGTCTAGTGCTTGGGACCCCGGTTATATCAACCTGGGAAAAGTAATTCGCGGGAATATCTTGATTCCGGTCACATGTTTTGATATTGGTACATATGATATGGTATGGTAAGTTCAACGATTTAAATAAATGCTGTAGGTATGTAGCCGGACAACGTACATATAACATATTCTGCTGGTAGTGGCATACTTATAGGTACCTAATATATTTTATTTGAAAGAACACCAAAGAAACTAATGTATTACGGTCTGTTTTAGAGTGCCCATTATGTCACTTTATTGGACCATCTACATGTTCAAATACGTTTGAAATTCATCAGTAGGTACAGTAAAATCTCTCTCTCTCTCTCTCTCTCTCTCGCTCTCTCTCTCTGTTTCAATAAAACATTCATTCATTCAGTACGTACCGCCATGCTGTTTCTACGTAATACACTATGGTATAAATATTATATTGTATAATTACAGGAATTAATCTTAGCTTTAACTTATTATTTTATGACTTTAATTCATTTATAAAACAAGTTATTAGAGTGTGTAATTGTAATTAAAAATCTTAAATGAAGTTTCTCTAATTGCGGGCCACAATATTATTTATAACACTAAAAAATCTTATAAAACCGTATGCCGTGAAGTAAAACTGTTTTTGCTGATCACCGGAGATCTCGAGAGATAGTCGTAAAAGTGTATAGCATTAACCAGATAATAAAATGTTTAGGTACGTGCACAACATCACATTAGTTAGTGATCGTAATGGTTGAGATTCAAGTTGTTTATCCGCCAATATTTACGTCTGGGTAAGTCAGGCGTGTAACTCGGGCAACCGTAAATATTCCTAATAAACACTTTCTCTCCGCTATAGAATTGAAGTGTTTGATATCAAACAAAATATAATCTGGATATGTGAAGGTTATACCTACCTACTGAACACCGGTGCTAAGTTGAATACGTTCTGAATTTTATTAATCCTACACACATAAATTTTCTAGAAATTCTAGAAAAAGATTTCAAGAGATTAGAAAATGTGCATGTGCGAAATTACTCACAATTTAGTGGTTTAATTAATTTTATGTATTTTGTAGAGCATAATAAATTATTTTTTTCTAAATGAACTTGTTCTATTTCAGAATATTGTTATCAAGCTGCTTTTTCATTCCCATCGATAGCGTGAACTAGGTAGATACCTACCTTCGAAATGCTAATTGCAGGCTTATTAGCGTCGCATGAAAGCACAACAAAATAACACACAAAAGAGTTTCGATGTCGCTATGAAAGCATCCTCAGTTGTTACTTTATAGAAATACTTATTAAGACGACGTACTCGTAGTGATTATTTACGTGAAGTCAGAAGGTTAAATATCTACATTGAGAACATCGAGTGATCGACTGTAATATTGTCAATCTGAAGGTATAGTTGTTTACCATTGAAGCAGATAAGTGTACATTAATGACTGCTACAGAGGAGACAGAAACATTTACACACAGAAGTGGTAGTAAAAAGTGAAGTAATACCTCGCATCTGGGAGCGGTTCCTCCGATCCCGCACAGCGACACGCGCCTGACGAGGGGGACGTCTCTTCCCATGGACACTTTCGCACATCTCTACACCCGGCCCGGTGGACTCGTTACGAGTCAATTAACACTGATTACCGCTAACTCGACCTCTGTTTGTTTCCATTGTGTGCATCTCTTCGACAGCCTTTGGGAATAATAAGCAGCTGTACACTATCTCTCAAATCTTAACAGTACCTACTTATCTTATAAATCGATATCTCATCCAGGTATCTAGTTCATTTACATATTTGCCGCTATATGTAGAGACCTATAAGACTGCACAGAAAAGCTAGTTTCAATTATGTTGTTGACTTCGTATCATATGAGAAAGTTGTATCAATTAACTAGGTAGGTTATTAATTAGAATATAAAGTGGTGGCAAATCAGCATTCCGTAACAGTTCCTTGCGCCGTAACGTGCTTGTAAGTGGCTGGGCGCCGAGCGCTCGCTCCACGAGATCGACCGATATTTCATTATGTAACGCCCATCTAAGGACCGCTACTTAAGCACTAACTTAAATATCCAACTACCAGCTAGTAAGGCAATCTATCCGCAATATTTCTGTGATAAAAGCGCTAGAGCTCTACGGAAAAATAATAAATATAACTTTTAAAAACTAACCGATAGAGCATCGGAGCAGTCGGATGCGCAACACACGACCGTCGGTTACGGGTACACACTGGGGCTTAAATACAGATACAGTCCAGATAGTCGAAGGGATCGTGACGTAGTAAGATATTCCCCGGTAGGATTATAACAACTGTTTTCGTATTCGATAACGTTACCTACGTATCGTCATGAACGGAGGGCGGGCGGAAAGCGCGGGGCGCGGATGAGAGCGCGACACCAAACCCGGCGGCGACTCCGCAGAACAAAGCGCGGCCCAGCACTGGGACGAGAGGCGCCCGTCGTCAGCGAGATAGAACGGCCGCGGGACCGCCGCGGCGCCCGATACTTCACCTAACAGCGGCGGAGCGAGATGTGCGCCGCGGCCGTGAGCAAGGTGCGCGGAGAGTCGGGCGCGGTCGTTCGCTGCGGTCAGCGGTCGCGGCGCGGCGCGGCCATGGCGGCGGCGGCGACGCAGCTTCAGCGACGACTCGCACACTGCCGCCGCGGGGCCGCGCCCGCTCCGCCAGAGCCCGGGCCCGCGCACGCGCCCTCGCCATCACCCGCCCCCGCCTTCCCGCCAAATTGATCAGCCGGATCCTCGATTGCAATGAAATTTATGACAGGTCGTGGATCTATTATCGACATGATACCGTCTAAGCCACGAATAATAATTAAAACAAGCCCGATAAACGCGCAGATTTTGTGATCAAAAGTGGATTATATTCGACTCCGTAAATTGATTATAATTGAATCTGACATGACTGAGGAAATCTGAATATTGTTAAGCCGTTCAACGTTGTTTTTCAGTTTTTTGATCTACATAGGTACATACTTACCTATCTACCTAATTTAAAAGGTAAAAAAATCCATCGCTAATTTAATATAGGTATGTTATCGTCTAATATCTGAAATAGGGATTTTGCCCTAAATGTGTTTTTGATTTGATATAAAAATGTAGTGGCATAAGATATCACCTTGCCGCTTGTTGTCTATGTATAGGTACGGGTTACGAGTCGAACTGTCCAAGGCTTGCTTATGGATATGATAGATATACTATTGTATTTGCAATTTTAGTAGATCGTAACTAATATCAAGGATGATAATAAAATACAGGATACGGCTACGCTAAACATTCAATACAAAACCAAGCGCGTTCTTACATTTTACAGTTCTACATTACGTACGTAAGAATTGCAAAACAGCTCTACAGAAATAAGTCTAATTAACGATCTAGAGGGATTACAAATAAGTGGCTAAAATAGCATGCACCTACTACCAATAGAATTTCCTATTTACGTTTCATGAATCCGTACTTTTGTTTTTAACTCTTAATACAAGAATCAGCTTTTGATAGAACTTTGATGTTCTGTCTAAATACTAAGCTTTATCATTCTAGCAGGCTGTTGATAATTTCTATAAAATAAATTATAAATTTCTCTCTAAATAGCCGAAGCAGTTTTTACCATTACTACAGCTTAGCTTAAACATATTTGTGTCGATCTGATTCAGGCGAAGGAACTTATAAAAATTCTGCTTCAGGTCTTTCTGTTCTTAGTTTTAATTTTCATAAATCTATGCAGACTTCTTTCTCTCGTATCTTGGTGCCCGCTCTAAACCTGTACCATATTTGCAGACAATTACACTCCGCGTGGCTGATCATTCCAAGATACTTCAATATTTCGTAAATTTTTCTGCGGGTTCCATAGAGACAAACCTCTCTGTTTCATGTATGTATTGATAATTGAATCGTGTGCACCTAAAGTACTTTTTGGATCGTATTTAATTAAAAAGATATATCGACGATGGAAAAATATAGTGTAAACATCTTTGTGAATCTGCATCTCTATGAAATAAAATTTAGAATATATTTAACCAGTAACCTCTACTGAAATAATCTCAGCGAAAAGCCTGTGCTGCTACGGCAACTACTTTTTTTATTTATGGCACGTCAATTTGACTTTAACGAAAGAGGGTCACATTGCAAACACGTTCAGTGCTACAATTGTGGCGCTCAGCTTGACGGCTTCATCAGATGCTTTTTCACGCTCAGCTTAAAGGACCCGGAAACACGCGGGGAAATGACTCACCGAACCGCTTGGTTCTCGATGGAATATTCTGCACCGTATGCGGGTGACATCTAAGTCCTGCACGTGTTGTCCTGTGTCTTGTCGTTATACTTTGTAAAATGTAGCTTGGGTCCTATGACAGCTGTCAGTGAAATCCCGCACATGAAGTCTTGAATTTTCTATTATTGAATGTTGTACCTGTCAATGTCATACTTTATGGGCATACCGAGCTAATTAGTGATGGGCGATGAATCACCGTGACCACATACTATGAACTATCCATATTTTGAATAAAGCTTAATTTAAAATTGAAATTAATATAAGAAAAAAATAATTAGAATTTAATCCTATTGCTTAGGTATTTTAATATCATAATAATGTTTATATTTCAATATACTTGATCCTAAATAATATTGAGTAAAATAAAATCCTACATTCAATCCATCAACGCCCTGAACCTGTTTTTGGATTTTGTAAGAAGACACGCCGCGTTTGGCTCTTGTGCCATGATATAGGCATAAGATACACGCGCCAACATCTTGTTTGTAATGAACTTCCACTGATCCACTCCACTCATTCTCATCAGTACGAGTGCCAACGCCTTGTATGCTACGTATATTCCGTTCTCATTACAATTAAATACACACATACAATTAAATTAAACCTAATTATATGTAACATGCATCAATAATAGCTGGTAGTATCGATATTTTCATCGAATTTCGGACATCCCTATGAACCAAATTTTGACATGTGTCATAGGACCCAAGCTATATTTTACAAAGTATAGTCCATGTAGGTAATATAAGACTAGGAACGGAGGATAACAAACTACCAATGTAATTCATTAAATACTAAAACGTAGTGCAGATAGTTTCACTGTTTTCCTTACCTAAATAGGTATCGGTTGCCAAATAAAAATCTATCTACTGTCGCACTCATGTACGCTGAAAGCATATTGAAATCATCAGACTACATTTGGTATGTATCCACTGGTACTTATAAATACTCGTGTTAGGCACTAATTATGGAATGAACGATGACCGCCGAGGCTCGGCCGTTGGAAGGCATCACGCGATTTAGTAGTTTCGCCATAGACCTATATTTGGTCGATACGGTCATCCATTTTGGCGTGCTAACAACTTGCCGCGATTTATATCTGAGCGTTTATCATTGAAATAGTAGCAACACGCGAATTAACGTTCCGGCAAACTATTATTATTATCTATACATAATTATAATTACATATTATTAAATTTAATAGATAAACTTCTCGGTAGGGTGTTGTGCTCCACAGCAGAACCACTTTGACTACATTATGTACAAATTACAGGATAAAATGTATATACTATCTATATTTTTGTAGCTAATTATCAAAATTTGTATATTGTTAGTTTCTTGGCAAATATCAATTCAAAGTGGTCATGCTACAGAGTATACTCTCCAGCAGGACCACTTTAAAATAACAGTTATTTCACGTTGTTCATGCACAGGTAATAATATAAACAATTGTATATTTATTGTATATCAAGATAACATCTACAATTTTAGATAAATACTTACTGATTTTAAGTAATAGGTATGTAAATATTTTATCGGAAAGCGCCTGCTATAAATTTCTTAGCAAATAACAAGATTAATATACTATCTTTACAATAATTATATAAACTAATAAACTAATTGTATATCATTTGTTCATCATCAGCTATAAAAATAAGTAAAAATAGAAGTCAAAGTCAAATATCATTTATTCTATACATATATACCATAAAAACGGCACTTAAAAATGTCACTATATACTATATACTAAATTTTGAAATATTTTTCCTAACATACTAAATATAATAAACTACACATAGAATCTCGAAAATGTATTGTGACATAGGTACGGTTAAATTTTTCGTGGAGAGAGCACAGCTCGCTTTTGTAACAAATATTGTGTTTTAATCTGCCGAATTACCCCAAAGGAGAATGCCATAGTTATTTGCTAAGAAATTTATAGTAGGCGCTTTCCGATAAAATATTTACATATTACTTAAAATCAGTAAGTATTTATCTAAAATTGTAGATGTTATCTTGATATACAATAAATATACAATTGTTTATATTATTACCTGTGCATGAACAACGTGAAATAACTGTTATTTTAAAGTGGTCCTGCTGGAGAGTATACTCTGTAGCATGACCACTTTGAATTGATATTTGCCAAGAAACTAACAATATACAAATTTTGATAATTAGCTACAAAAATATAGATATTATATACATTTTATCCTGTAATTTGTACATAATGTAGTCAAAGTGGTTCTGCTGTGGAGCACAACACTCGGTAGGTATCTATTAGGCACACATATTCCCGTATATACCTACCTAAAGGTATGATTTCGTAGTCGACGACATACGACAGAAGACAATAATGTGTCGATACGACGCAACGATGGATCATCTGATGTATGCGTCTACACACGGAATATTTTTCTATGCCTCTGCACTTGTCGTATGTTGTCGTGTGTGTCGATACGGCGCATCGACACATCGTCTGCTGTCGTATGTCGTCGGCTACTGAATCATATCTTTATAGGTAATAGGAACCTACAGAGAATACCTATACACGCTAATTGGTATAGGTAGGTAATGTAACTTGCTTAAATGATCACACGTCAATATATGACTAAAAAGTATTAGGCGTAGGTTCCTGTACTTACTTACTACTTAAATGAACTCTTGCAGCCTACTAGGTAACAATAAGATAATTTTCAAGTGCAGCATGTATGTTCAAACTAAGTTCCACATTTCTTTATGTAGGACTCGAACCAACTAAAACCGCACACCGTCTTGTATCTTCAGGTGGCTCCACCTGTCAGTCCGAAGACTACGCTTATCGAGGATTGAGTTCGTTGAGCGACGTACGAGCAGCCTCAAAGGCACTGACTACATACTTTATATGAAAACATAATTCAAATCTTTCATAGTGCCAGTATATGGGATCCTAGTATAACCTTCGGGGTTACGAGCATATTCCTTGCAAACATATTGATTGTCCGTCAATTGGCTTTTCTCTCCACTTCCTCCCCTAAAAGCCTAATCTAAGGTTGCCTGGAAGATCAAGTTGGCAATGAACAGTATAAATAATCATTTGAAAGAGATCGTTTCCAGATGAGGCCGCCCATTGTACCATGCAATTATTCACGTATATATTGAGGTAGGTATGTTTTCTCTTTACTGTATTATTACATTTTCTGATGTACAAAAAAGAGTTACACATATATCTATCTATAAGTCAAAAGTTGAACTCCCTGCCGTGGTTTTCCCATGCGACTGTAATATGGGGTTCTTCAAGAAGGGCATTAGAAGGTTTCTACAGGGTAGGCAGCACGTGTGTGACGCCCCTGGTGTTGCAAACGTCCATAGGCCACGATGACCGCTTCCCATCAGGTGGTCCGTGTGCTTGTCTGCCACTTAAGTGGTAATAAAAAAATAATTAAGGATATGTGATATCCAGTGTCCAGGGTGATCGGAAACAATGCTGGGATGATGACGACGTGTTTTAACGACTCATGTATGTAGTTCGTCATATTCCCAAAATATAGTGTATAGTGAATAATGAAAACACTTCTGCCTAATTATATATTATTGTATTCAATTAAATTATTTACATTTGAGCAACAATGGCCAATAAACATACATAATAAGATACATATTTAAGCCATCATGGTCACTCATATATTACTATTAGATCTTGATCATGCAGCTTGCGACAGCGCCAAAATATAGAAAATTACTCTTAAAATATAATTTATTAACAATTTATAATAAAATAAGGACCATATTAAACTGAAAGCCAGCGAATCTAGCGCGTATAGTACATTAGGCTGCAAAAGTGCATGGACATTACAAAAACTAAATAGTTTGTATTCAACGTCATCTGTGGAAAAAAAAATTAAATGGTTCACAAATATTTCACTAGATGGCGCCGCGCTACTTTTCAATTGTAAGAAAAACTATCAAAGTAGTTTATTATATCAGAAACATCATTTTCACTTCTTTTTGTACATTATTTATACAAACACAAATTAATCATGCGTTGAAATAGAATATTACTAGATTTTTTTAGTTTAACTTAATGTTTTAATCTTAGAGGATGAACTTAATTTATAATTAAATGAACTACGTGGGTAGTTAAATTTATTTATTAGCTGCTTAAACTCAGTGACTTGCTAGTTTGTTCGTTCGCTATCATCATTCCTATTCCTATTGTCCTTGAGCTGAGTTAACCAAATATTTTTTGCTACTACTTATTACAAATACGCTTATAGCTAGTAGAACCACTAGCGCCATCTAGTTTATTTTTTATAAACTGGGGTTTGAAAGTTCATAGGATTATCGATCTTAAAATATTCATGCACTTTTGCAGCTTACCGTACCTACCTTCCGGCACATAACGTTGAACTCTCATAATGTTGAATTCTTAAGTACTTGCGGTATAGATTTCACGATATTTCGAATTTAATAAGTGAATAGTGGTCAACGAACCAACTGATAGTTCCAAGCAATTCAATAAGTACAGAAAATGAAGAACTGGGGCCCTAACACCACCTTTCAAAAGTAATAATGATTTCAATTCTACTTTACTTCAATACTGACAATCGGACCGTCATCGTCAGTCAGGATACACAAGATACTAGTGTTATATGAATAAAATGAGTTAACCAGTATATATAGCGACTGCTACGTAGGAGGGGTGGGTTCGATTCCCGCTCAGTGCAAATATTTGTGTGCATGAATATGAATATTTGCATTGGTCTGGGTGTTTCTATGTATAATATGTATGTATTTACAAAAGAAAAAATATCTAAGTACGTTTATCCGCATTCTAAAACCCATAACACAAGGTAGTTAAACTATGCTTACCATGGGTCTAAGTAGCGTTGTGTAGATTGTCTTAAAATATTTATTTATATATGTTACTATAGTGGATAAGTTTTGTTTAATATGTAAGAAGTTACACTTGTCTTAGAATAACTTACTAGATACAGTATACAAATATTGATAAACGACAATAGCCCGAGTCCGAATCACACTATGAAAGTAAATTAAGAATGAAATAGTATTACTTTTAAGAAGTAGTGGAAAGGTATTTGGATCGGAATAGTATTTTCATTTTAACTGTACTAATTGCCTATTTCTAGGGGCCGATTTATAATAAACACTCTCGCTTCGTTCACTCTAATTTAAATAAATTTTAATGTACAAATTGCAAGCTGAATATAATGTAAACCAAATACTAATATTTACCATATTTTCAAAATAGGAATGATAAAACTAGTTAAGAATTATACACTTATATCACAATCCAATTGTCTATTGTCATATTAATAGTCACTGGATATTGAGCTTTAACACAAAGCGATAAAGATTAAAATTTAACGAACACATAACATAATATAAGATGTTAAGTTTATATTCTCAACAAGAGACATAAAATATGACAAAACTTGTATATATTTGCATAGATAGTGTAACGTAATAAAATTATAACATTGTGAGTAATACTAAACGCGAAACGTGCTTTAACGTTATTACAGACTAATATTAATATCAGTACCCTTGCCCATTGCTTACATTGTATTAATACTAGAATTTAAAATGTCTGAGCTGTATTTTGTATTCGAATAAGCTTCTGCCTCCTAATCGGTAACAACCCGAAAGTACAATTATGTTTTTGTTAATATTGTTATTATTAAGGTCAGTACAGACGACTCGACGAATAGCAGCAGCAAATTATTACTTACATACGTCACATACGTGCGCAAATGTTTTATTTCTCAGTCCTTTGATACTTTTAACTTGAGTTGGACGACAGACGTAATATATTCGAAAAGAAACAGGGTGTGAGTTGTAAAGAGTGGTACCCGTCGTAAAAACTTACAAGAGTGATGTAGAATCGATTATTTCGATGTAGTACAGCAGGTTTTCACTAGATGGTGCTGAAATTTAGTGGTGATGATAATCACATTGCAATAATTTGTCAGTATAATTATAAACATTTGTACTTTTTAATTTTATTTACACTCACACTGAAATGACCAAATTAAAATGTTAAAACCAAAAATGACAGTCTTCACGCACAAGCTATCAAAATAATTATATTTCAATTGTTTTATAATGTATCCCTTTTCCTTTAAAATGCAACTTCAGTTGGTCCAAGTTTCAATGCAGTTTTTCTACATAATTTGATGACGCGGCGCAAACACGCATGCGCAAAATTAATTTAATTATAATTAACATATTTTATTATTCAAATTTAATTCAATAACGCTCAGCGTGTATAACAACATATCAGTGTAGTTGATCTCGAGTTAGAAATGTATGATATGTCTGCTTTTATTACGTGAATACCGAATAAGAACATACAACTTATTGCACCGCGCGGTTTACAGCCTGTCGTGTGAAACGGCTTAACATTTAAACTTTTACTCTAGACTTGTCCGACTTAATGAATTTGTCGAGATCAGCATCACTGGCAGGGTCAACTTGAGATAACTGACGGAAACTCTCATCATCGACGAAGCAAATCTCGTGGCCGTCAGGATCAGCTAGAATGATGACTCGCACTGTAGCCTTGCCTGGAGTATCCAGAGAGATAAGTGGAGTCAAAATAGTGCCTTTTGCTTCTTGAATTTTCTTATCAATGATCGGTTGCTCTTCGAACGGACAAGCAAATGCGATGCGACCGTATGCCTTTGCTCTGTTAACTGGCTCGCCTGAAAAATATAGTAAGAATTACATATACTTTATTATGTTAATAGGACTTATTATTGCTTTCATAACTGCTCTGTTGCGACGCTTAGACATAAATATTATCCTTTAATAGAACCGTACGGTCGTGTATCATCAAAAAAAGATACAGACGATTTGAGAACCTACTTTATTTGATGTAGGGTAAAAATATTGTCAAGTAGGTATACTTGTGTTGTACGAAATGTCACCTTTTACGATATTGTTACTTATTTGAGATAGTCGTTTAAATTTACAGTAGCGTGCAGCTATCTGTATTTGTAAACACATGAAGTCATACATACTTATGTATTCTGTTATCAATGCACACGTTGCAATGGTTTTTAAGTGCAATTCAACTAAAGGTTTTTTGCCATAATCGCAAATTTTCACTTCACAATGATAGTATTCAGAGACATTTTTATCATGCGCCAAATCTCCACGGATACTACCGCCGCCGCCAAAGTCGGTGTAGGTGGTTATGTCGGACTCAAAGCGAATAAAACGCACGCCACCTTTGAGGCGTTGATAGCCGGAGTATACACGACATACCTCTCGCAAACCGGCAGACCCAGGGCCTTGTCTTTCGAAATTACCTCCTTCCCCTGATGTGGGAACCATGGTGTCCCCATCTAGGTACCGCGTGTGAGAAGGCGCTTCTGCTAGGGTGACAAGAGGCTCCACCCATCACAACCAGGCACGCGCTCATGGAGGATGAGGTCATTCTGCGATAGAAGGTGGCGGCCGTACAAGGACCACATAATTCACTTACCAATCTCAACTAGTTCCAGTTTAGCCTGGTTCTCGTCGAAGCCGAGGAGTACCGACTTGGATGATTTCTCAAAGATCTTTAGTGTGAGTAGACCGTTCCAATATGCAATGGACTTTTCCAAATTTGAACTTGCTAGGGACACTTTGACTACTGGGTCTGTGAATAATAAAAAACATCCAATTCAGAATAACTTATTAAATAATTAATAAAAAATATGATGCGAAAAGATCGAAGCAGGCTTTATAACAGGTAGGTATCCATTATTAGGCTTTATGATTCGATCTGAGTTTTAAGTCTTTATTGTCCGATAAACCAGTTGTGTCTAGCCTGCCGCTAAAGATGATCACTCTGCCAATAGTGCGACGTTCGATGACGAAAAGTAGTATAAGCATCTTTTAATCTCAAAAAACAGAACACACAAGGAATTCTAATCTGTCTGAAAGCTAAGGATTTCATTGATTATCCTCAGAGCTCATATTTATGACTATACTCTATTTGTTTAGGTACTTAAAAATAGGTAAACAATCTTGTGGCACGTTTTTATAAAAACATATAAGAATTAAACAAATAAACTAGACTAACTAAATGACTAACTCGTGGTTCGCCACAGGTTTTTAGTCTTCAAAATACGTTACTAAACAGAAAAGTATTTTTATACTGAGTTTTTAAACAAAACATATTAATAAGACATGCTAAAATGTTTATATTTTTTAAGTACCTAACCAAATGGACTAGGTATACCTAGTCAAATTTGATAAGAGTGCATGTATAGCTAAAACGTAAAACATAATTAATGTGTAGGTACCTATTTGTCTGTGTACTTTAAGTAGATAACTTTAAGTTAAACATATAATACGTACTACTAAGTTGACTGATTTAAGCTTCTGTAAACCATTCTCTAGTGTAATTGTTTAAGATTTGAATTATCTAGACCGTGAACTATAAGTAAACGTAATAGGTACTTATTTTATCCTTGTTCTGTAAAAACGCGTACTTAGCCATTTAACAAATAGGTAGGTACGGTTTGGTGTATATTTTGTATATGAAAAATTACATGCGTATCATATAGTATTTAATTTGAAAAATCCAGACTTGAAAAATTGGTAGGTACAGGCATCCAACTATGTTGACTATATTGACTAACCAACATTGTGTGATCATATTTTTTTATACTACTTAGTCGGCAGACAGCCTGATGGAAAGTGGTTACCGGACGTTTGCAACACCAGGGGCGTCACATTCGACGACCATATAGAGAAGAGGTGGGAATTGGTACGGTGCGGGGGAAGGGGAAGAAGGGAGAGGAGAAGGGACTGCTCAATTATGGTAATAAGTATGGTCGGGAGATACCGTCATGGCCTACCTACCTCCTTCACATAGAGTCTAGACAGCGATATACAGCGTAATATCGATCGCAAGGAGGTAAACATTCTAAGGAAATATTATTACGCGAAAATCTAGCAATGAAGTGGCAGAATGACTCGTTACTAAGCACAGAATTAATGATACAAGACGTAGCTAATTGATTTAATTGACACCTGAATCTGAACTAGTCGTGAATTCGAGAAATGTTCCGAGAATTCCACTTTACTTTGGTAGATGACGCCGGTTAGTCCGGTTTCATGATTAACTTCTTTTTTTTCAGGTTTTCAGGCGTGACGTGACTTCAGGAGTTCCATTTTCAAACTAAGCATAGCTCGTGGGTTCCGAATGCGGACAAACATACTTAGATAAAATATGATCCTTAGATTAATACCTACGTGAAGGGAAAATTATGGATCACTTTTTACAAAAATTGCGAGCACGTCGTTGCGCGTCGGTAGATAGTTTATACGGAAGACAAATGCATATACCTATTTTTTTTTATAAATCATTCAACAAAATACATTTTTTTTACCCGACTACGGCAAAACCTAAGGAGAATAAACGTTACGCATACTAAAATCATTTTTACATATGCGAACACACACACACACGCACGCACGCACGCAGGCACACACGCACGCACGCACACACGCACGCATGCACATAAACACACACATTAGGTACATACATAGCTATTTCATTAGGTTATAGTTGACCTCTTTTTACGAAAATTGAGCAGACGGAGAAGTATATGAAAAATGTATGACAATATTAGCCTTCGATAATGTTAAAACTTATATTTATTCACTTAATTATGGTCGAATTACGACCACTGGGCGACCACAGACCACTAGTAAAATTTAGATACATACATTACTTTCTGTAAATATTATATTATACTTACATTCACACATAACATAGGAACACTCAGACCAATGCATAATGAGTGAAATTCCGCGACCTCTGACTTAATAGTTGAACGCTCTTCCATCTCGCCCACAGAAAAATTACGTACATTTTATTCCGTGGTCTCGCCAGTAAGAATACATACTTATAAATCTAGGTCAATATAAATGACATGCGCTTATGTTCGTGAGCAAAATATCATCTAGTGTTCACATGTTACACATACAAGTACCATGGCAGTGACGTCAAATAAGTATAATAAACTAAGTTCTATCACGTCGGAGAATGATAATATCTCATTCAGATACTGTCTAAAAGTGCCTTATCATTTTCCATATTAAGTGATTGTTATCAATGTCACGGAAATATATGAAGTGGGCTTTATTTGATTCTATTCATTAGTTTCTATAAAGCATTGTTTGAGTCGTCTCAGTTTCACACGGGAAATCCTATAGCCTGATTGCAACAGTTCATCAGAAAAAAAGCAACTGAGATGCATAGAGCACGATTTTTATATGTATTTAGTCCATACACAGTGAATTTATGGCTCATACATACTCATGTAGACGTGTAACCCTGATTGCATTCGAGGTCACGGTGTACTTGGAGCTAAGAGCCTGCCTTCCTGATTTTCCTTCTACACTTCGCACGATCTTAGGCGTTCAGGGTAGTGAGATCACGACGATCAGCACGCAAATCACCCCCCAGGACATCAAGTCAGGGCCTCGATTATACTAATTTTTAACCAATTTCAAGAAACTGAGTTTACAAAAACTACCATATAATCTTGAACTCTACTGATACACCGTTAAAGTTCAAAAATGGCATTATGTAGAGTGAATGAAATGATGTAATAAACTCTTTTCTGATCTCAGTCGTGTGACTATGGTTAAGAATTAGTAGACTCGAGGTCCTGATTGATAGAAACAAACGGTACCAAACATATTAGATGATAAACAGATGAGGTGCAGTTTAGAAGATACGGTCTCAATGGATGCCTACCGTTTATGTTCGTTCCCTAGCAGAAGCAGGCCACGGCGATGGCGCAAAATGCCACCCCATACCCAGGGGCTAGATGGGGACACCATGGTCCATCACATCACATTGGAGGAAGAGGGTCATCTCAACAGAGATGTCCCCGGGTCTGCCGGGGTGCGAGAGATATGTCTTGTATAATCTCACCTCCGGCAATCAAGGACCCATGGGCGGCGTGCGTTTTGGTCGGTTCGAGTCCAACATAATCACCTCCATAGGTTTTGGTGGAGGTGGTATTGGTGGGGATTTTGCGCAAGGCTAAGCTCGCGTTTGATCTCTATCTCAAGTGTTGGTTAGTGATGATGTGATGGTGGCGGCTTGCCTAGATGTAACCTATTCACTGTAGTCTTGAAGACTGCCAAGTTTTAGTTATAGCAGGGCGTGCCACTCTTGGGCTGTATGCGTAATGATAGTATCAAGAAGCGCTTTGTGGAATGTCCATCATTTAGAATTTATGGTAATTTTGCTGTTAAGGGGGTAAAATAAGAGGTTAACGAATAATGGATGCACCATACACTTACGTCTTTTTAGAAATGAATAAATACGTTCTAAAATTTCACGATCCCCCATTTTCTGAGGTTTTTCCCTGCCAATGGGCTAACTATCATGGATGCGCAAGACCGTATGAAGTGGATGCGAGAAAGTCGGAAAGCGGACCCTAGAGGTGAAAGCTTCGGATGCAACCGGGACTAACGCAAGGTTGATGATGATGATTATTTTGAACAATTCGATAAACAGTTTAAATTTTCCTTTCAACCATTAACTACATGAACTAGACATGGTTTGATAAGTGTAGTGTGGCTGGGATAGACGAGGTGTAGAAAGCGCGTCATTGTACCCCATTCCTGGCGGCGTACAATGCCGGCGTGTGTGGGCACAACTTAATACAACACAGAACCTTAATACTGCCGTCGTAATTAGAAAGGGCACAACTAACATTTTGTATATTTGAGAAAATCGAGATTGAAATATTTTTTGTTTTTGTTGAAAAAAACCGTACTAAACTAAGTTCTCAATAATTCTGTGAATGGTAATACTTGCATTTGTATAGTACGTATAAGACCATAGCAATTTTTTGATTTAATTTTAATGCATATAATTAATAATTAGCATAATTTGTTTCATCTTAACATAAAAAATAAGATAAAATCAATCATGTTACGTTTAAAAGGCATATACTACCAAATATGCCTTTTCAATGTAAAATTTTGAGTACCATTTTTTTATTTTACAATGAAAAGGCACTTTTATGCAATTGTGTAAGGTGTGGGTTAAATAGTGAAGGCATAACTGCCAATGTGTATATTTTCATATGAAATTTTAAGGTGTGGGTTAAAGAGTAAAAGCATAACTGCCAGTGTGTATATTTTCATAATTAAATTTTAAGGTGTGGGTTAAATAGTAAAGGCATAACAGCTGCCAGTTGTGCCTTTTCTTGCTACGGTGTTGGTAAAAAAAATTAGCACAATTGCCACATAAGCTCTTTCTATTTGAAATGCGCCGATTATGCCTTTTCAATTAGAAATGTTGAAACCATAAATGTGAAATGGAAAACATATGTCACAATGTGCCCTTTTCTTTACAAAAACTTAAAAAATGGTGCATTTGTGCCATGCTATCTCTGTTTATTTTGTTGCTAAAAATACACAAAAAATTAGGCAGATAGGCTTTTTTTTCCTGATTCCGAATATGTGTATAACTCAATTTGGCAAAAAATGTTAGTTGTGCCCTTTTTTCTTACGACGGCAGAATAGACCTGTGACGACACTTTTTCATAAATTTCATAGATTTTTAGAAAGAATAGAATTGAAAAAATTTTACGTTAAAATATGAACTCTATGTTGTGGAGCAGAAGACTAATAATAGGCTGGTTCAGCCAACGCTGGCAATTCTGCGGCCGTCGATTCGGGTCTGACGCCGCTTTTAGCATGTTTAACATAAGCGAGTTCGTACTACGACACGCACTTAGCCGATTTATGGGTACCTGTGCCCACAACTTAGTTCCACGCCTGGTACAATGGCGCACATTGAAGGTGGTCTAATACTTAGTCATATTTATCAACTTGAAAGTGCAGTATTTATTCTGTTATAAGTATTATATAAAGCCTTACCTTTATCAACAGGTTGTGGTTTATCAACAATATAAAATTTGTAACCGCCAGGTGCTTCAAGGTACTTCAGACCATTTTGTTCCTTAATTGGCCAACTATTAGCAGCGGCTCTTTTAAGACTCTCACTGGACTGAACTGTTAGGCCAAGGAAGTCATTCCCTTGTTCATAACTTTGGATACCATAGTTATATGTGAGTTCTACAACAAAATGAGTATCTTCTGGTCCATACCCAATCATAGTTTTACTCCATCTGTTTGCATAGGGCCTGTAATAAAAAATATGATTTAAGGTATGATTCTGTAGTCAATGATAGAGCAACTGCAGACACATGCAGCAGATATTGTGTTTAGTGTCATAACGACAAATTGCTCACTGCATGCATCTGCCTTTGTCATATTTCGCATAATGAATCATACCATAAAGATTAGTAAATCATTAACATTAGCATACTGTGTGATATAAATAACAGAATCCATACCATTTGCCTTGACCAATTAGTGAAAGTCTTGTTGATTGTTGAGGTGATTGCATTGACTGAAGCCAATTAGCCTCATTTGAGATCATTAATGTCCTTGAGCTATATTGTCTATATAATATTGTAAACAGACTTGAATAATACAACATTCAGAACAGTGTACAACTCACCCATTGCATGCAGCTTCACAACCTTCGCTGAACTCCTCATGACGAAGAACCTGTATACATAAATATTACCATTTTCAAAGGTAATGTTAGCCCTATCTGACTGCATTGGCTGGCTACATTTTGAAAAACCAAGACTGCAAATGGATTTAATAATAAATAGTCCTGGTAGTCAATCAAACCCTTTTAAGAAACACACTATATTATTACATCGCGTAATTAATAGTTTAACTAACAAGGAAAGTGTCGGAAAAGTAATAATATGCGGCAAACTTATGGCAAAAATTAATTCTTAACTTAATAAATTACTTTTTTATTCAAAGATTGATCAAATAAGGGCAGGACACACTATGAATGGTAATTAAAAAAAAATGAGACCCAGAAACAAATCTAGTTCATCTCAATGACACACCTTACTTAAAATGCAGAACCGGCTGACATAAAGTATGACCTTGATCTTGATTGCCGAAACAGAATTTACAACCTAACTGTTACAAAATATTCTAGAAATTACTGAAACCGTAAAGAAGAATTTTACCTTCATTCCAAGAATCTCCCTGTAGAACTTTGCCGTAAGGGTCCTATCGGCTACTTTGAATACGAAATGTAAAGCACGCCCGCTAACCATTTTGATTAAGTTTCAATACAAAAAAATTGCTGAGATTACTGGCGAATCGCTATAAATATTTAGCTCTGCCCATAGATTAATATATATAGTAGAGAGTGGCTCTGCCTATATCAGCAGAACTATTTTATAAATATATTTTCAATCAGCAAGAGCACGATTGAAGCTACACTCTTCTGAAACCGTGAAACGTCAACTACGTCAAAGTGACATGAGATTTATAAGCAGGATAAAGATTGTTTAAAAAGTATCGATATATCGATATTAAAAACGATTCTTTAACTAAGTAAACTAAAGTCTATCAGTCCATTAAAAATCATACAGGATAGGAAAGTTCAGAAAAGGTTTAAAATTTTAACTATCAAACTATTTATTCCATGACTGTTTATTGATTTTACCCTGAAGTGTTGTAGGTAGACACATGGCTTCCTCTGTATCATCAGAGCTTCTGCGGTCTGCCGTTAATTTGACGATTCCTTACAATGAAAGCTCATTGACAGCAGAGCATTATACTTTGTAAAATGTAGCTTGGGTCCTATGACAGCCGTCAGTTAAAGCCCGCACATGAAGTCTTGAATTTTCTATTATTGAATGTAGTAGCTGTCAATGTCATACTTTATGGGCATACCGAGCTAATTAGTGATGGGCGATGACTCATCGTGACCACATACTAAGAACTATCGATATTTTGAATAAAACTTAATTCGAAAATGAAATTAATACAAGAAAAAAATAATTTAGAATTTAATCTTATTGCTTAGGTATTTTAATATCATAATAATATATAATATATTTCAATATACTTGATCCTGAATAATATTGAGTAAATAAAATCCTACATTTAAACCATCAACGCCCTGAACCTGTTTTTGGGTTTTGTAAGAAGACACGCCGCGTTTGGCTCTTGGGCCATGATATAGGCATAAGATACACGCGCCAACATCTTGTTTGATATGAACTTCCACTGATCCACTCCACTCATTCTCATCAGTACGAGTGCCGACGCCTTGTATGCTACGTATATTCCGTTCTCATTACAATTAAATACATACATACAATTAAATTAAACCTAATTATATGTAACATACATCAATAATAGCTGGTAGTATCGACATTTTCATCGAATTTCGGACATCCCTATGAACCTCATTTTGACATCTGTCATAGGACCCAAGCTATATTTTACAAAGTATAGTAACGCAATTTCTACTCATATTGTCAGTTCCACTCCACTGTACTGATTGAGATCAAATAAACGTAAGATTTTGAGTCTGACCAAGTCCTTTCAAAGTAAACTATATCCGATCAGAAGTTTTTGCGTCAATTACGGGGCAAATTAGTAAGAATTAAATAAATGTGTTCAGCATCGTTAACGTTTTCATTGAAACTTTTCTCAAATATCTGAAATTACATAATAGTATATTATGAGATTTTTGTACTTATATTAAAAAAACACAAATCCTTTATAAACGATAAATAAACGATATCGAAATCGGTATTGATATTTTCGTATTATGATGTATATATAGGTACTTTTTTAACTTTCAACATCCCTAATTTTTATACCAGCCATTCATTTATTATATTTTGACCTAAAGGTCCTAGATACCAGGTCATAAAATCCCATTCGGGCCTTCCTTCACTAGGTACTATCCTTCATGAGGAGTTTTGGCGGGAACGCGAAAAGTGTCACAGCGCTGCAGTGTTTTATTTTCTTAAGGCCAAGTGCTTATACACGTTGGACAATGTCCTTTGGTGTGCATTCGAGTTTTTATTTGTAATAATGGTGGAGTTTTAGTGCATAACGGCTTGGAAAAAGCCATAGATTAATATTATATAGTAGAGAGACAAAGCACACAAGTGTAGGAGAGTGAAATATTGTAGTGAATTGTGAATTTTCGTGTTGGTGTCAAAATCTCTCTAAGAAAAGCTTCTAGTAAAGTCTCCACTACTTTACTAGGGCAAATATCATCCGTCATCTCGTCATCATCATCATTATCATTATCATCATCATCATCAACAATCATTCCAACTATACTTATCACAAAATAAAAGGAAATTCCCAACTCGACACTGGCAAGATTGTCCCCTAAATTGGGTTGATATGTTGCCATCTAAGAAAAAAAGAAGAAGAAGGATATTATCCTTCATGAGTGTTTTGGCGAGAACGCGAAAAGTGTCATAGCGCTGCAATGTTTCATTTTCTAAATTTAGTGTGCGTGCATTCGAGTTTTTATGTGTAAAAATGGTGGAGCTTTAGACGTAACGGCTTGGACAAAGCACACAAGTGTAGGAGAGTGGAATATTGTAGTGGATTGTGATTTTTCGTGTGGGTGTCAAAATCTCCATAAGAAAAGCTTCTAGTAAAGTCTCCACTACTTTACTAGGGCAACTATCATCCGTCATCGTCATCATCATCACAATCACCATATCATCATCATCATCATCATCATCATCATCATCATCATCATCATCATCATCATCATCATCATCATCATCATCATCATCATCATCATCATCATCATCATCATCATCATCATCATCATCATCATCATCATCATCATCATCATCATCATCATCATCATCATCATCATCATCATCATCATCATCATCATCATCATCATCATCATCATCATCATCATCATCATCATCATCATCATCATCATCATCATCATCATCATCATCATCATCATCATCATCATCATCATCATCATCATCATCATCATCATCATCATCATCATCATCATCATCATCATCATCATCATCATCATCATCATCATCATCATCATCATCATCATCATCATCATCATCATCATCATCATCATCATCATCATCATCATCATCATCATCATCATCATCATCATCATCATCATCATCATCATCATCATCATCATCATCATCATCATCATCATCATCATCATCATCATCATCATCATCATCATCATCATCATCATCATCATCATCATCATCATCATCATCATCATCATCATCATCATCATCATCATCATCATCATCATCATCATCATCATCATCATCATCATCATCATCATCATCATCATCATCATCATCATCATCATCATCATCATCATCATCATCATCATCATCATCATCATCATCATCATCATCATCATCATCATCATCATCATCATCATCATCATCATCATCATCATCATCATCATCATCATCATCATCATCATCATCATCATCATCATCATCATCATCATCATCATCATCATCATCATCATCATCATCATCATCATCATCATCAACAACAATCATTACAACTATACTTATTATAAAATAAAAGGAAATTCCCAACTCGACACTGGCAAGATTGTCCCCTAAATTGTGTTGATATATCTAAGAAAAAAAGAAGAAGAAGATCCTGCATGATTGTCCATGATTCCTCATGACAATCTATGCCCATGATGATACCACCGAGGCACCGTTCGCCGTCTGCAAGGTCAGTGTTGCCATACCTGTTGTTCTCATGAACTTATAAAGTATTTTACGTTGACTAGACTAAACGATGTTGCTTAGGACTTTTGGCGGGAACGCGAAAAGTGTCATAGCGCTGCAGTGTTTAATTTTCTAAATTTGGTGTGCATTTGAGTTTTTATGTGTAAAAATGGTGGAGTTGGCTTGGACAAAGCACACAAGTGTAGGAGAGTGGAATATTGTAGTGAATTGTGATTTTTCGTGTTGGTGTCAAAATCTCCTTAAGAAAAGCTTCTAGTAAAGCCACTACTTTACTAGGGCAACTATCATCCGTCATCGTAGTCATCATCATCATCAACAATCATTCCAACTATACTTATTACAAAATAAAAGGAAATTCCCAACTCGACACTGGCAAAATTGTCCCCTAAATAGGGTTGATATGTTGCCATCTAAGAAAAAAAGAAGAAGATGTTGCTTAACCAAATTGGTCACTATTTTAATTTTGTAACCTTTTCTTTCCAGAATGACCTCCGTCGTCCATGATCGCAGGCCTGCGGGGAACAGGTATAACAGACTTTCACCCTATTAGGAGCAGGCCGCGGCGGCAGCGTGATGCGCGCTCTTTTTCTCCAGGAGAAGATGTGGATACCGTAATAGACCCAGGGCCAGACAGGGCGTGAGGGATATGTTAGAGGCTACCTCACCCTCGGTTTATTATAGAGTTTAGAGTGCATGAAACGATGCACTCTACACAAAATCATTTAATTTTGAACTTTAAGCATCTGTTAGTACAGTCCAAAATTAAATGGTATTTTTGGTAATCTCAGTGCCTTGGCTAATAGTTGACAATTAGCAGAATCGAGGTCCAGATGCAGACGCTTCACGGAAAATATCGAAGTTCAGCCGCGACGCAGTTAAACTGGAAAAAGCGGACCCCGGACTCCGAGGTAAGAGCTTCGCCTTCGGATACGAACGGGATTAACGCAAGGATGATGACGACGATAAGTGTGTGGAAAATTACAAGTGGTAATAGGTAGGTAAAATGTACATCGATGATCGATCACCATCTATTATTTAAGAGAAATTAGGATAAGTAGTTTATTCTGACATGACTATAGATAGCGCACATGACCGCCGAAGCACGTAGCTATGAGTTCAGGAATTTTCGCGTGTAACTGAATATAGATATTTTCCCACAGTCTATCATCGCACTGTTCGCTACAGTTCAATCACATGTGTCCGCAAAAAGGTTTGAAAGGAACTTTATCCCACATACGATTAAGCTGTGGAATGAAGTCCCTGCTTGGGTTTTCCCAAGCGACTATAATATGATGTTCTCCAAGAAGGGTATCTGTAGGTTTTTAAAAGGTTGACAGTGTGTCGTCTCTAGCGTTGTACGCGTCCATAGGCTACGGTAACCACTTTCTATCAGGTGACCCATGAATATGTCTGTCACCTAGATGGTATAAAAAATAATTCAATCTTATCTTAAAGGCACTATCACTGGTTGTATAGAGGTCAGGATTGTGTTTGGGTAATTAGGATACATCTATCTTATTCCCTAAAACATTTTAATCAAAATCCATTATTCAATCATTCACATATAAACTACATATAATTTCATACAGAAATACGGTTAAATATATTTTTTCTTAAATCTAACACTACATCCTTTTGGTGGGTAGGTATTTTTTTTACATTTTCCACAATATGCAATAAATATATCTTAAGTATATAAATCTCGTACATAATACGTATTAGTATGTATCTATTGTTTCTGCTACACTGTAAATATTCTATTTGTTTTGTTTGATTATATTTATCAGGTATTCCGTTCTTGTAGGATATGGTTCGGCAAAAGATATCATTTTCTTTTTTTCGTAATATAATTAGGTACCTCTAGGTATATAAGTTGCAAAATGTAGATTTAACAATGTCCTTATATTAGTACTTATAGATTTTAGACACAATAATATAACATAAGCAATAAAATTACATTACCGATTATTTTAGCTATAGCCATCAATTCTTTAATATTTGGATTGTTTTTCAAAACTTCTACTCTAACAAAATATTTTAAACTAACGCTACATATTTAAATAACAGTAGAACAGTGGCCATAGTTAAATGACATAACATCAAGATTAAATAAACATTTCACTGACTAGATCATTTCACAGAAAATGCATTTAATGCTAGATTGAAATGAATAATTTAGTACCTCCAAGATATTGTTTTGCATGAAATAAAACAATGACAAGAATCTGCACTTGGTACTAATTCAACAATATGATTTGTAGATTGCAATAAGTACAATTTTTAAGCAATTATCAATTATCTTCATAAAAATTTCTAACAATTTATAACAATTAGGTTGACTAGCAAAATAAAATATGCAAACGCAACTAATTCCAAACCTTTTAGATAGTCTAATTCTCTAACAATTGACCATGTCTCCAACACTCCAGTGAATAAGCTAAATAAATGTCTTAACAAAATACTCCATACTTTGTGTCTATTACGTTCTAAATACAATAAATAGGCTCATTATGAAGTTTCTTCATGAAAATATGAAAAGCTTTTTAAAAAAATAAATGCCATAATTACGGCACCCCTAAATGTTGACATTGAAATATTTGTTTGCAACTTCTATGCTATTTTTTAACTGCAACAAACAAATACTTTAAATAAATGCGTCAAGCTAATAAATAAAATATATTGATCCAAGACGAGAATTTCCCGTTTAAAAATTAATGTGTATTATTAAAATATGCAGCAAATGTTATTTGCGGGGTTTTTATCAAAGTCAGAAGTCTCTGAAATAAGATTTTTCGGTAACCAAATGTAACGTGTTTCTGAAGTTTTGTTGCAAGGCGAAATTCTCAATTTGGAGCTTAACAACATTAATTTCACATTAAGTGAATACAATAATAATATACTCGTATTAGTGTAACATAAACTTATGATTTTCTATCAGCGCGGTGCGTTCAATTAGCCTTATCCTTGTTTTCAGTGTTGCCATCTTTGTCTTTGTCTTTATCCTTTTCCTTCTCTTTCTCTTTGTCTTTTTTCTCTTGCAGTTGTTGCAGGTGGGCCGGTAAAGCTTTCAGAATGGCATGGACCTGTAAATATATCAATATTAATACTTACGTTATAAAAATCAACGGGCTGCCTCTTATAAAGGGTGTGTAAAATTACCATGTCAATCTAAAATCATACTAGGTTAATACTTATTGTTCAAGGTGTCTCACAACTTACCTAGGTACCTATAGTTGTGAGATTTATTTAGTCGGTACCTATTCATAAAAATAACAAAAAGTAAATTTCCTGTAAAGAGAAAGTACAAAACTTTTTTTTTTCTCTTTCCATGAAATTTATTTACCTCTTCAGCGACAGCCATCAGTACAAATTCGAACTGTTGCTTGGTGGCTACGGTACGCGGACGCTGATCGCGGATGTGTTCAAGGGTTGCCGCGATATCAATCTCCTTAGCGCCTTTGGCCATTCGATTTAGAACCATGTCAATTAGGCAATACGTGCCGGTACGGCCGGCTCCATCACTGTAAACATAGAATTTGTATTTTTACGATACGAGCTACTTGCGACTTGTGCCTTCATATTACGGGAATACTTTTTAGGCAAATCTTATTTTTAGGCAAAACACCTTCATTGGCATCTCGCGTTTTAAGGTAACTCGATCAAAAGGGAAATAATCACTTACCATTAAAATTTATATTATGAATTCTCTATCATGTTACCTATAGGTCATGCGTGTTATTCGTTTGTAGTTTGTATCGTTACATACGCAAATGAATCGAGTAGTTACCTACCTATTTAGTTGTGAAAACTTAGTTTTACAGTCCATCGAAAAGACATTTCTTCTATTTTATGCGCTCCAATTGCATTTGTATCGATACAAATGTTTATAGGTTGCGCTTTTGTATCGATATATTTAATGCGCGTCGTTCGTCGTACCTATGTTATGTACAATTAATAGCTCTTATTGGTAATATTATTACCTGCAATGGACGACGATCGGGCAAGATCTTCCTCGATAGGACTTGTTCACTTTCCTGAAAAAAGAAATTTATTTAGGCTGTTAGGCATGAGCTAAAGTTTAAATTACTATCGATTGTCTCCTCGATCTTAAAGTAACTGCCGTTCTAGAGACGTCGAAGATCGGTCGAAGTGGCGAATCTAAGTATAAAAGAGTTCCTCCTAAGTCTTGTCTCCAAAGTAAATAAAATAGAAAGTCCTACTAAAAAAAAGGAAGAAAACGAACCCCATTACCGAAGTATGTACGTTAATAGTACAGTAAGATATTCTGTGGTAGAAGCTTCGGTTGCCAGAGCCGTCTTTACATATGGCACAAGCTACATGGGGCCTCGGCGACTTTAGAGGCGCTTTTCGAAAGTTTAAGCTTTCATATTATTTGTTTTCATAAGTTGATTTGCGAGTAATTGTCTCTTTCGGGAGCTCTGAAGGCGGTGGGCCCTAGACACGTGCCCCGAGTGCCCCATGGTAAAGACGGCTTTGCCGGTTGTTATATACTGGCATCTTTAGGTACTTAATTAATCATTTTAATACTTTAACTTTAACTCTCGAGTGTACCATTTAGTTAAGGTACATACTTGGTAAATATACCTAGGTATATTTTTTCCTAATACTGGAAAAAATAAAGTATCTTTTCAGTAATGTTCTTTTATCATCTTAGCGTATCTATTCCTGGGTTGCACCTGCGGCTTTCACTTAGGAACTTAACAACATTAATTCCTCATTATTAAACGAGGTCCGCTTATTCCACTAAGTAAGAGGGCTACTGACACCGTGGTTTATTTCATCTCCTCATGTTGACTACGACAGCTTATATACCTAGTTATAGTCACGAATTTGGAACCCAAAATGTATTCAAGATGCGCTCTGTACGCGCCGCCATACACACATTAATAATTATACTCATATCTTCATTTTCTTATCTAGTCACTTATGCCTCGAATAGAAAACGTTGGTATGTTTTCACTAGGTACCAACCTCCTGAACTCGAGAAGCGCCTTAGTTGATGACGGCACACCATTTTCAGGCCAAGAGAGGAAGTGGAATTGTGTCACGGTACGGGTCTCGCCTGTGCGCTGGTTCTTCAGGTAGAAACTGCGGACCAGGTAATCATCACACCATATGTGCTCGCTGACAAGGTGCACCTGGAAAATTGCATTTAATAACTAGCTGATCATTGATCATATCTTCTTAGTCGTTTCGCGCTTGACAGACCGGTTGTGGTCACGTTGAGGCGTCCGCGTCAGGTTTTCTGACGATCTCCCGCTATCTCTCTCTGTTAGCAGACTGTCTGGTGCAGTCTGATACACCACTTCCCAATGAGGATTCAACCTTCAACGGAGGTAGGACACGACGGTATCTCCCGTCCGAAATGAGCTGTCCAACTGGGGAAGTACCTCCGCCCTACAGAAGACCGCGGTCATAATAACCATCGTGTTGTGTTCCCGCCGGTAAGTAGGGTAGCCAGAGCTCACTATATCCCTCCTTCACCTCCCCACCCCTTCCCAGCTCTCCCCCTTTCCCTTCAAGGGGGGCAGCGCGTGTGTGACACCCTTAGTGTCACACGTTCATAGGCCACGGTGGCCGCTTTCCATCAGGTGGACCGTGTGCTTGTCTGCCACCTACGTAGTATAAAAAAAAAATAAAAAAAAACCTGATCAATCCAGCACCTAGGTGAACTGCCGCGAGATCTGACTTTACGATTGATAATATAATTGTTACGACATCGGTATCATGGGTCTGATTCAAAACCTGGTAAGTCTTATTAATTAGTAGTAAAGATCGAAACCAGGTGAAGGCATATTAATTAGCGAATTTCAACTTAAAAATTTATCACCCTGTAAAATATATCCACTGTAAATTGCGTAATGGTTGCTACTTAACTTTACATTCTGAAATAACTTTCAGGCAGGCATTGGGAATATTATGAGTGCTTTAAACAGGTTGCAGGCACCGCGTTCTATTTTTGCCCGCGCAGAAATTCCCTCGGATAATCCCCCCCCACCTCCGTGCGAGGGTGGTTATCTCGGATATCCCTTACATCCAAGCTCGCTCACCGCAACATCAAAAATATAAACGGCGGCTTTCTAGCGATGATACCTTACCTCATAGATATGGTAAAGCTCAGATCCTTCTTCAGGCCAATATCGGTGGCAGAGTTGTTGCCCGTTCTCAGTCAGACGTGTCAACATCACCATGACGACGCTGCCTTGTTCCCACACCATTTGCCAAAAGTCTGGGGCGGTATGTGCCATCGGGCCACAGGCTGCAATGTAAGCTGGATTACGTGGGTCATGGTCCGTCTGGAAAAAGAATACAGGCGAATATAACTATAGGTATATGCATATTTAGGTAAGTACACATAGATTAAATCATACTAATTACATTATTTTAGTCATAGACAACAAATACTTTTTTATTCGATGTCGAGGAATTTCCTAAGAAAAACTCCTATTTTATATCTAAGTATTTTGGACATTATTCGTGTAGCCAGGAAATACTAATGTTTGTTAACATCACAAAATATCATATGCTCACGCGTATTTCCCTTCGAATTAGGCAGAGGTGTATTAACACCCACATTTCACCAATCACTGTATTCGGTTCCACATAATAGTATGAGAGTCTATTGCCGTATTCCGGGCACTATTGTTGACTCGAGCCATACATCTGAAGCTGAGTCTGGGCAGTATAAATCAGTCTACAGTTAATTTACCCTCCTTAGATGCCTTATACGACACTGCCACAATTCTAGCCTGCCGAAAACCACGCGGCACTAATGTTTGATATTTTAATATGGATTTGAGAGGATGCTTAATATTGTCTATTAAAGTGACGTATTTGCAAAGTACCAAATTAAAACTGATCTTGCAATTAAACTGAGTAAAACGTGACCCATCAACTTACAATAGTAGAAGCGTTGATAAAATCTGAACCGAGATGATTTGAAAGCGTATTGAGAGTCACTCTTGAATGGTCATAGGGCAAAACTTCAGAGTATCGGTTCTTGCCAGTGTTGTCTGCTTTGGTAGCGGCCATAGCGGCGCATGGTTCGGCTTCGTAGGCGCACAGAGCCCTCCATTCTTGTTCCAAACGGTCTTTGTTACGTAAGTGATCTTCCATGTAAGCCTGCAGAGAAATTGAATGATGAGCTGCTGCAAAAATTAGTAACTATTTCAATCCTTACATGAGACAAACAAAATAGAAAATAAATTAATAGTTTCCGGCTCAGTAGAATATCCTATCCTAATAACTCTTTGGTCAGGCTAGGATCTGAATCCGGGACCTTCAAAGATACCTAGATAAATCTTTATTGTAGACTAACATCAGTTTCAAAATATATAGTTATTGCACAATAAGCGGCCTTTTCGCTAAATGTGTTCAGAAAAAAGTTAGGATGGTGATGTAGCTGTTACAATTTAATAATTCCGTTCAAATAACCTGAATTAAGTCTTTAATACAAAAGCAAAAATCTCATCTTACCAAAACAATGTGTCCCGTAGATATATCCATATTAGTTAGAGCTGGTTCCTCGCTCCTGTACAAAGATAAAAATATTTTTATAGTAGTAGATAATACTTCAACACCAATGAATGATGAAGGTAATCGTATCTATCCACTCGCAAAACTAAACAAAACTAAAATGTCTCAATAAATGTTATTTGAATTCTGAAAACAGTTTCTGCTATTTGAAATTCAACCTCCCCAACCGGCTCCGACTGGCTCCCGGGCGAGAGGTATCCGTAAGGATTTGTCATTCCTAAAAAATGCTAAAATGTTAGTACTGAAAATTGCGTTTCCTCCAATTTCTTCCAACAAAATTTCATATGTAACCACCTAATATAAGTCAAAGTCATAACATAAATTATACTATAACAAACATATTAACCGTAAAACATCTGAATTTTGGAATGATTTCATAGAGCCAAACAGTAGCTAAGTACCTACCAAAATATACCTTCAAGAAAATTTTTATTCGAAAATAAATAATGATTTTGGAGGGTACTTTGCCCGCAACTCTGATCATCACTGATTAAAGGATTAAATACCATGAAGAAGTGCTGGATCTAGTGGAAGGTGAATTGCCCTCAGGTTCTCGTGAAAGGGACGTGATGCGCTGTGGTTGTTCGGTAGGGTGCGGTGATGCAGCGGCTGTCGTCTGCTGTCCTGTCCATTTACCTGACATTCGTGCCCGACACAGTTCCTGAGAACATAGCAGTAGAGTTAGGTAATTATACAGTGAATATTAGAAGAATGAGTCTCTAGCCACAGTAACTATAGATAGTATTACCGTGCTCTAGCATAGGCATTTGATTCCCAGGATTGAGAGTTACTTCGCTGCCACATAATGTAAGTGAACTAAATTATTCAGGGTTAGCAGAGTGGAAGCCCGGGCTTAATGCAAAATCTTGTGATAATATTTGATTTGGTAGTTTTTTGGTAGTTTTTTTTAATTATTTTTCGAATAGTAATAATGTTCTTTTCTTTCTACTTAGGTATAGGTAGGTGATAAATTTTTGCAGTTTCATCTATATTCAGCAATTACTCAATTAAACAACGTATTGACCTCTACTTAATGGTAAAGATAAAGAAAAGCTTATGTACCTGATAGTCAAGCCTTGCTTCAGCATCTATTTCAGCAGCAGATGATAGGCCCTGCATCTTCCTTTTGGCACTCATATCTCGTTTTAACAGTACGGCGAACACTGTAGCTCCTATTATCAAGACTGATAAACTTCCAACCAGGGCCAGGATGACTGGCAGATCGAGGCCGAAATAGGTCAAATCTGGATTGTCTACGCGTTTACTTATTGGCTCACTTTTAATCTGTGAAAATATAACAATTTATTAGTATAGACGTTTCGGAGAAATATGATCAAATGCTACAAATATTGTACGTTTGAATTTGTAAACTAATTTTCACATTTTAGACTCTTAATATCAAATTAAATCGATGCTTTTATGTATTCTCAAATATTGTCATATTGTTATGGCCCATATGGCTTACCAAACCGCCGACGCCAGTGGCTAATATTTGTGCTCCAGTTTGACGGAATACATCATCCTTGATGGCATCTGAAAACGAATAGTTTTGTATGTATAAAGCCCTGTTTATCATCTTTTAGCCACTGAGCTTTTCAATAATATAATAATAAAATTCTCTGTATTTTTTATACATTGGTCCGTCGTCTCTACATACTTTTTAATAGTTTAGGTGCTACTTTTCACTCTCTCGTCGGCGCATCATTTTCTCTCTCCATACATTCCTGTCAGATGTCATTTCCTCAGACACTCTGCTCCTAAAGCCCTCTACGTACATAATCTGGGTATTCTTTATTCAATGAATACTGATACTGTATTGTGTGATACGTGGTTGTAAGGGTTATGTTAAAGTGGTTATGTTACTTATGGCTCACTAGCGTAGACTACATTATAATAGACTAATTAATTTGATAATACTTACCAACACGCTTTGCTACTTCCGCTGCAGTATAGCCTTTACTGTTGTTTTCAACTTTAAATGTCACTTCAGTTAAATTCACGCTAAAATAAATATCAAAATTATTATTATATTTCACTTGTAAAAGTATATAATCTATAAAAAGAAATGTAATTTGTAATTTAGATATATGTAATTTAAATAGGATAAAATCTAAGTAATATTTAATAGTATTGAATAAAAATTACCGAGGGTGTGTAAAAGTGTTCTTCTCTAAACCGAGCATTTCTTCTAGTGATGAAATGAATGAGGTACCTTTCACCCAGTTATTTAAGTACCTGAGGCAAACCAATAATAAAATGAGTTGTGTGTAAGAGTAGACAAAGTATTTTTTTCTTTTATTTAATTATAGAAGATTCAAAATACGTTTATATTCACATAAAAATGCCACATAAACTCATTAGAAGCTGATATAATGACCGAACCAAAAAGCCAGTAGTTTGTGTTACATTTTTATGTGTTTTCTGACCTAATGTCATGCATAGATAAGTACTTTTATTAGCCACTAATACATATTGTTGATGTGAAAAAATAACTTTAGTAACTATTTGGAGTCCCCTACTCAGCTCACATGGGCGAGTTTAGTTGAACTTTTCCTTGCTTATTTTCTTTCTAAAGTATCTATAACTTCGACATGAATTTATTTTTAAAGTTTTAACTGTATACTGAAATTTTAAGGCCATTAATATGGCCACTTTCTCAAATAGATTTAAAATTGGAAAAAGTTAATGTATAGACGAGACTTAAAATTTCAGTAAATCAATTGGACGGAATAATTAAAGCAACAATCAATCAATCAGCCTATCGCAGTCCACTGATGGACATAGGCCTGGTTTGAGAGTTAGTCCGTCGACTTACTCTTTTTCTAATTTAACTCGATTTATTTAGGTTCTTATTAACTTACTGACAATGTTAAATATGAAATTTATATGAAGGAGAATATGTGTAGGTAAGTCAAACACAAATTTCTAATAAATAATTTTTATGAAATGAAGTAGCCTCACCCGTTATTAATAGTCACGTACGCAAATGAAGGGTCAACGTTACGACTATAATCAGATGATATTTCTTTGTGTGTCGCAGAAGCTCCATGCACTGAAATACAAAATCACATAAATTTTGTCAATCTCCAATAAATTGAACTTTTCTAGCACAACACCCATAAAACTCGAAACATGCAAAGTCATTAATTTAATGAACAGATAAATTTGGGCCAATAATACATATTGCAAAGAGGACGGGTGGCAAAGTAAAAAATAAAACAGTCGTTTAAAATCTACTTTCCTTATTATCATAAGCACAATACTAATTACTTCGAGTATCGAAGAGAAGCGCAGAAAATGAAATATGTCAGTAACTAATGAAAATACATGGAGAGGTATTTAATACAGTTAAACGTTTATCACACTGAACCCCACAGAACGAATGGCTAATGAGAATAATTAAAAACGTAAACACATACATACAAATTAAACAAAACATTTAGACATTATCACACATAGGCAACACGTTGTATACAGAGGACTATTACAGCCCATGCTGTTTCACAAAAAATTAAAATGTGCTGAGTTGGAAAACACATAGTGCAGTGTTCTATACAAGACGTGGAAGTGCGATTAGAAAAAATATACTTTAATTTTAAATGCAGCATTAGCCTCTTGCCTGATATTGTTTGAGGAAACATCAATGATCTAAAACAGTTATTCAGGCCGTGACACTAACCTGTCACTGATTTATTGTTGTATAAATTCTTTAACAGTGCTATGTCTGGGCGTGGCCCAGGCTTTTTAACATCGTCTCTTTCCCTACGTTTAAAGCCCCATTCGCTATTAAGTAAATCTTGAATATCTTCGGGATAAAATTTGGAATTTTCACCTGAAACATTGTTGGTATTTGTAACACCGTCATAATGGTGTTCATTTCTAATGTGGGTTGAAGTTTTTGATAGTTTGAGGCCTATATAAAATGAAATGGGCCAAAAATAATATAACAACTAAACTGAGAGAAACAATCATAATGTTATTAGGTATATTAACACTTCAACAGAATGAGTGAAAAAACCTTGCTTTTGTACCTACAATGCAAACGAAGCGAGAAGCAACATAAATTGCCTTCTTTACATGGATATTTATGCTATATCAACAAACTGGAATCCTCGCAATGAACTCACCAAGCAAATCTTCTGGTCTGAGAGGACCTCCTTCAGCGTAGAACGCGTCTTGCGGTTTTGTTTTAGAATCAATCCTATCACGCCAATAGTTCATATAATATGCCATTTGTTGTTTTGACTTAGGATCTAATGCGGCAGGATTGTCTGCAACATGAAATGGATAGATGATCCTCAAATATGTAACCAACATATCTATATAATTTGTGTCGTGTATTCACAACTTAATTATTTATATTATCCGCATTAATATTCCAAGTTTATTTGCATTTGATTATCATTCACAAAACATACCTTTCAGATGGTAAGGATCAAGTTCACCGCTGCCATCATCAATGCCGCTTTCTTCAAGGCCATCTTCATCCATGTACACTCTTGGTTCAGTTATTTCACTAGGGTTTTCATATTCAAAAGGAAATTGCTTCTCTGCAAAACTTTGAATATAATTCTTATACGCGTTGGAACGTATTTCTTCATCCAAGGGAGATAATCTATTACTCGTTATGTATTCGGCTGTAAACGGTGGAGTTTTAACTTTGAATTTTCGTAAATGTGCTCCTGCTCGCTCTTCATCAGTGAGAGGCATATTAGGTTCATTCTCTCCAGATACCAAAGACTTTTTCTCTTTCTCGATGATTACATTAGGTACTGGTTCATTGTTCTCCATTTTTGCAGTTTGTTCAGCTTGGATTCTCTCTCTAAATCCAGAAAAAGGCATAATAACCGGGGATTCTTCATTCTCACCTAATAGTATAAGATCGCGTAATTTGTCGCTCGGGGTTTCTTCATTTTTGGGTAACTCGTCGTCTATAATAATAGGTGAATGTAAATAAAACATATTATACTTAGTATAAGTAATAAACACGTCCTTTGTGTACCTACCTTTGGGCAAAAATGGGGTCGGGTCATCGTCTGGTGTTAACGGTGGATTATAAACTTCATTTGCAAAGTCTGAGAGAGGTGAGTTTGGTGTAAATCGAACATAAGCCTGTTCAGCGGGCTCAGTCTAAAACATTTTATTATTAGTTACAAATGGATTTTATTAAATCAGTATTAATTTTGATAAATCAACTTACTTCTGGATTTCCTTCACCATCTTCCACAGACTCAGCTTCCAATTTAGGATCGGCGAAATGCTCGCAGATTTTGGTATTAACAGTGGCTGGATCGCTAGAACGGCAAAACAAATATAACGTGCACTAGTGATTTAAATTGATCAACTTGGTACTAGACGGTCTTGTGATTTACAAAGCTACTTCACTGTCACTATTATACTCGTATTTCAATTATTAAGAGATATCGTGTTGTTTATATCATATGGTATCATTTAATATAATATCGTGGGTATATCATGTGGTAGTGAAAGAATATCACCACCCCATCTCATCCGAAGAGTGTCGTAAGAGGCAACAAACGACAAAACACACAGACAATATAATTGCGTGAGGAAACCTCGAAATAAAACCTTTTATCAAGCCTTTCAACATTGGGAGAGCAGTGGACCGCGACAAGCCAATTATTTGATTGACGTAAAGAATCACTTACAGATTTTGTCGTAGCGTGTACAACATCGCTTGAAGAACACACTGGGTGTACGCATGTTCCCAGCGGTAACCGTGGGATGCCAGCCTCTGTAGTTCCCCTTCGAACCATTGGAGCTGTTCCGAGTTCATGTCATATCTAAATGGACATAAAATATCTCAGTGTAATATTAAATAAATACCTGCTACTAAAATAACTCAATTAAAATATTTGTAACGCCTGCTTTCACTACAGTGAAATTGAGAAGGGCCAATGTCAGTCTAATATCTGGAATATACCTAATCATTATTTTCTGTCGGATAATTGTCAATCTCGTGAAAAATTACAAGCAGTGCTCTCTGCTCAAAGAACATAGATTATCCTTTTAAAATTACAGCACGTCCTTCAGGATAAATTGTCGTAAGTTGTAGGGATTTACGACACCGTAACACCAAAAATACGGTCATTTGCCATAATTGAGTGGCTCCAATTCTCCCAGCATTTTTCATGCATAATATAAATTGTTATGTGGAAGATACTGAAAGACTTACTGATGAAGTGCACCCTCCTCTGTTTCTCCTTCAAATATCGGTATACATCTACCGAACGCGAAATCTGAAAATATATGACAAATTCAAGAGTTTCATTAATATACATACGTGTACATAAAAAAAATATATAAATATGAGGTTACAAATCTGAAATTTCAATATATTTTTGTTATAGGTAAAATTTGTTCAACAAATGGATACTCCGCTAGCAAGTGTGAAAATAAATCTAAGTTTGTTTTGTAAAGTTTTCTCATTATAAGTTACGAACTTATTGAACTTACCATCATAACACCACTCGATCCCCTCCACGCATAATGATGCGCTGAATAAGCAACCTAGGAAACAAACAGTTTTATCAAATATCACTATCACTACATAGTATAAAATAAAGTCGCGTTCTCTGTCCCTATTTTTCTTGTCCCTTTGTATGCTTAAATCTTCAAAACTATGCAATGTATTTTGATGCGGTTTGTTTTAATAGATAGAATAGTTAAAGAGGAAGGTTTATATGTATATAACATCATGCTGCGACCAACAGGTGCGGAGCAGGAATGAAAAATGTTGCAAAAACGGGGTGACGCAGACGAAGTTGCGCGGGTCAGCTAGTAGATATATAAATCGTTACACCACCAAGAAATACCGGGGTGGCACCTTTTTCCTGTGGGATATTTTCCCCGATAGTCTGGTGTAGGAGAAGTGTTTTGCCTTAAGATATCCAGATGTAGAATTGCCTAAGACGTATCCCTTGCACCCCGGTTGATTCAAAGACATCTTCGTTTTCTAGTTACCGCCTCGAGGGTACTGTTCAAAACTTTCACTTAGATTTATAATTCGGGCGTGGCTTAACCACGTAAACTAATGCTTATTTTGTCGACCCATTAAAGGGTGTGCTAGTAATTAGTACTCGCTTAATGTTTAGTTTTGAGATTCATTAGGGATTACATGGTCGGATGTATTGTTGGACTTAGAAAGAGCTTTTTCATGTTACCCATCTATTTAAATAAAAACTTCTATGTAGGTTATTGTTAATTGTACGCAGCTTTTAGAGGATATAATAGATTATTGGTTTATTTTTAGGATAAATGACTTTTCGATGCATTTCGAAGTTATGTGTGTAGTTACTGTAGGTACCTACTAACAAATTCTATGGACCCGTTCCGAAATAAATATTATTATTATTATTATCGCAGGTTTATAAGTTCCCGGTCAATGGCCATAGGCTCGCCACCTATTACATTGGGACCTAAACATAAACTGGCGAAATGTGGGTGCTAGCACCTCTGCCTACCCCTTCGGGGATAAAGGCGTGAGTTTATATTATGTTATTTTTAGGTTTCTTGAATCGATTAACTTTGTTGAATTATAATTGTCTAATGAAAACATAACCAAGAGTATGGGCTTAGTAGAATTAGTGGAGAAAGAAGACGCTGTTGAGCTAGTCTCTAGTTTGGCATTGTGAAGAGACAAGAGGCATTCCAATGCTCTTGATGACATAACATAAGTTATACTTACCTATGTTTCCATCGGCATGCGAGGGCGCCAGCGTGCAGAACAGCGCCAGCGCCCACAAAGCCTGTCGCACTAACAGGTGAAACATCACATCTGGAACAAAAGAGAAATACCAGTTAGCTGTTTGTTTGTTTGTTTGTTTGGGCCACAAAAGTTCCTGGTCCATTTGGAACTATAATTTGGGATGTGATACCATTAGGTACACAACTACTAGCCTTAAAAACTACTGGATAATAGATCTACTTATTAATATGATTAGGATAATACACTACTTTGGCATGAAGTTACTTTTTCTTATATATCTAATAAGTTTATTTTTTACCGCTATCTTTAGTTATGAATGTTCTTCTTCTTCTTCCTAAAATGGCTTCTTCTGCAAGCGACTTCGCCGCAATTTCGCCAATGTCAAGGTAAATGTAATACAAAATTATTAATGGCGAGTACGAAATATGAATATCTGCATTGGTCTGGATGTTTCTATGTATAATATGTATGTATTTACAAAAGAAAAATGTATTTAAATATGTTTATCCGCATTCTAGAACCCGTAACACAAGCTAGTTAAGCTATGCTTACCATGGGTCTAGGTGGCGTTGTGTAGATGGTCCTAGAATATTTATTATTATTTATAATTATTTATAATATTTGCACTGAGTGGGAAACCAACCCACGCCTCCTACGTAGCAGTCGCGTTCAATACCGCCACGCCACGGAGGTTGTCAAAATGTATGAAATGTAATGTATGAAAATAAAATGTGTATAGACAAATGGGTGGCTTGCGGGACTGATACTCGCAGGCAATATTTTTCAGTAGGTAGCAGGTAGGTAACTATAATAATTTGAAGTCCTATGAAAATATATTTATTTCATGTCATCTATATTTCAACATCATATCATAAAAGAAAATAAATTACGTGACTCACGTTACGTGTGGGCGGACAAATCCTCGAATAGAAAACCTTTATAAAATAAGACAGAATAACAAAATGATAATACCTACCGTTCGCATTATTTCAGACTGAGTAAGTTGTCGTCATAACCCTACACGTTGGCATATTGTTACACGAAAATACTTAGTATAATAATTAAATACTCGGTGTATTATACAAAAGAAAAGTCTTTTAGTTAGTGTAGGTATTGTCCTGTTTTCATTGTTCACGTGTCGGTTGAGCTTCACCTATTATAATATAATCCTAACAAAAGAAACATCTAGCTATAAATAATGTTTCTTAGTTCTAGTCTCAACAACGTATGCTCACCCTTATTTTTCTTTTGGGATAGGCAGAGGTGAATTTACATATAGTCCAATGATAATTTATTTAGTAAGTACCTACTGTGTAACTAATAGTACTTAACCACCCTATGTTGGAAAGCAGTGTTCTGTGTTTTGAGACCCATTAATTGAAAAAGTTTTCCTCTTTTCCCCTTTGAAATAATTAAACACTCATATTTCAACCATAAAAACCTCAAAGAACGACCACGTAACCCAGAGAACCTACCTATGTTACTTCAAAAGATGTTTACAATAAGTAAACCTTATGATAGAAGTGTTTTAAAGTAGCCTTGAGGTAATGAATATAATAATGCTTTATCTTACCTATACAATATAATGAAACCCTCATAACGGTTCACCACTAACAAGGGTATCGTCACATAATTATACTCGTATGTAGGTAATTTCTGAAAATTTGCGGTCGTCAGAGACTCGTCACGTCATCTGTTGTCTCCAGAATAAGTTTATTTTGTGAATAAAGTTTCTGCTCCGTGCAAATATTTGTACTTACATTGACCTGGTCTTGCTTTGAAGAACACGTAAAGCCCGGTTGTCATACGAACATCTATGGCAGTCGTTACGAATAGTTAGTTGGAGCCCTAAAAAGTCCAACAACTGCGGTTTTGTGAAGGTAAGATGGCATTTGCTTCACGGAAAGCATCGAAGTTCAGCTAAAAACGAAGTTAGACTGGAATAAGCAGACCTCAGACTATGAGGTGAAAGCTTCGGAAGCGAAGGAACGGTAGGATTAAGTATATAAATAACGACATAATTTAGAAGCAATTCTAATTCCTATTGCAATAGTGCATAACTGAGAACTATCGTCTCGCAAAACCTTAACACATTGCAGATACATAATGTAATCAGTAAGATGACCTTAACGAACACAAGAAAGCGTTAGGAATTCAGTTAGGTACTACTACAAATATTTTCATATAACGATTTTAGTCACATAATGCGAAACCTGAACAGATGTGGGTGACCTAGATAGAACAGACCGTCACGTATTCTCCCTGTTACACAGAAGTTTCGACTACAACTTAATTTAGGTACATGCCACTAACAAAGAGTCACGAGGGTATTGTAATTGCTCAAGATATTGTAGATATTTGGTAATAATTAGCAGTATATTTATTATGATCGTAGGTAACTCTCAAACTCATCTACAATTTCATATTTGGGAAACACACCACCCACACCTAATGATTGACATGTCTGAGACGGCTAGATAGGAGTCCTTTGCATAAAAGCTGAACTGAACCGGAACGGGAACATAGAAGCTGAACCTTGCGTTTTCCTGCCTCTCCTAGACACATGGTAATAAAGTGCAAGAGGTTGCATCCGATGCAATCGGGCTTTCCACTCGGATGAAGACAAAGAGAAATAACTTGTATTATTTATTGTAAGTAGTTTGTGAGTAAAGTATGCGTTTTCAGAGCCCTGATTCTGCTAATTCATAACTAGTTTTGCCAATGCATTTTTAACCGAATCCCAAAAGGAGGAGGTTCTCAATTCGATTGTTATTTTATACTTTACTGTTCTGTTGTTAAATAGTGTAGAGTGTATGAAATTCTGTAATAAACTCGTTTCATTTCATTTTAAACTTTAATTGTATGACGATCAAGCCGAAAATTCAATGGCAGTTTTTGTTATCTCAGTGGCTCTATAATATTTAACAATTAGTAGAATTGGGCCCCTGGTAGGTAATAAATTTCTTACGTTAATTTTAATATATATATAATTGTACCTATACAACAGAAGTAAATCCTTTCTTCTTCCTTAAGTATTTAGAATGATGGAAAATGCTATACAGCTTGAAACTCTCGGTAGAATAGTGCCTACTTATCCGCAGGGTATACAGACGAAAAATAAAAATTAGTTATTGTGATTCCATTTCCAATTACTTTCCAACTCTCACTACAATCACGCTAATAGTTGTATGTATGAAAGATTCATTGTTGTTTCGTGTCTATTGTACTAACACGACCTCGTTCATTATAAATACAATCTCAATAGAAGATATCTTCATTTATAATATAACAGATGTTTTATGAAATTATCGAAATTTTCTTACAGATTCATGACTTCGTTATTACTGTAAATATAATAGCTATTTCCATTATTTATATTTCGTTTGAGAGTTGATTTCAAGATTTTACTACTCTGTATAATTTTGTTTTTATTGGCCGCTTGATAAATCAAATTTGATCTTCAAAAACAGTATGTACCTACTTCGTAAATGCTATCCATTTTGATGATTAATTTTCGTATTACTTTTTAGCTTTTCAAAAATGCTGTAAAAGTTACTGTTTGCTTAATGTTATCTCGTTGATACACAAAAAACATAACATTTGGATTTGTCATTCCTAAAAAAATGCAAAAATGTTAGTACTCAAAATTGGATTTCCTCTAATTTCAAGACGGCAATTTCATATGTAACGACCTGATATTACAATCTAAGTATTTTGAGAGCTATTTTTTTTACTTTTCTATTTTGAGGGAAACAGCATCTGTATTTAATCCCTAACTTCTTTGATATTCGAGTCGGTTGTAACTAGTTTTATAATTTAACAGCGCAAATTCTGGGATTATTCCAATTAAGCAGATCCACTAGGGAAATCACTTATTTTATTACAGTTAGAAACTGTTTCAATGGTCAGTGGTGTGTGTTGGTTTTCATTTGATATATTAATGTTCCACTCCTAATGTTCTCTCTCACACACATCTCACCCTCATTCCACTAATGTTCACTATTCCATTCCAACAGTTATGATGGGGTTCCACAGATTGTTTTTATTGACGCTGACAACCTGTGTTTAAATCTGATTTCATTGTTTAGTTCTAGTAAATATTTCTTATTTTCCCTTGTACCGTGTTTTCAACATTTTGTTAATTTGTTATCATCTATTCCTATGTACTCGTATGTTCAAAGACAGTGTGAAAATATTTAATTAATGAATACTGATACTCCTTTTTTTATCGTGCGAAACATCCCCATGTATACCCCCTCGCCGGAGCCGGTCGGTGAGTTTATGTCGGAATCGAACCGAAAAAAACGCACGCCGTCTTTAGGTCTTTAGTTGCCGGAGGGGAGATAGTTGTCAACATATCCCTTGCACCCCGTCAGACCCGAGGCCCCCTCCTTCGAGATGACCACAATCGAGGCTAATACTGATGTACCTACATGAAATATTAATACCTACTTTTAATAGGTAGAGAGGGAGAAGGTAGGGCCCCTGTTCCTATAACATCCTTAGTTTTCTAAGATAACAATCTTTACTCAAGTACATTGATCCAATTACTACATGTCGCGTGTTTTACCACATCGTTACCCGTAACACAACACATCGCTGTTCCCTTTATGGCACACAGGTGTTATTGGAAACTGCCTTTGGCCTTAATAACGTAGAAGTAGCACTTGCATCTTACACGGTAACGCAGCTAGACTCGATGTATTATGCAACGGATAATTGTAGTTACAACATGATGGTGGCGTATCTCCTATTTAAAAATGTAGAACCGTAGAAGGTAAAACTAAGATGGTGATAGTTTAATACTATTAATTTAATATTCGTGGCTAAACAGAGATATTTTCCGTAAAGCAACTGCCATCTGACCTCCACAACCTATCAAGGCAGTACGTAGCAGTCGCGTTCCTACCGCCATGCCACAGACACTCTACATACCATATCTACATTAGTAGGAAGTAGATAAGTAGATAAATAAATTAGTACGTAAGTCGAAGCGAGTCCGGTACCGACTCGGGCATACAATTTTATAGCTTTACAAATTAGGAAACTATGATCAAAAAGTGGAGGCTACCTATATGCTCAAAAATATGAAATTTGACGGGGAACCCTTTTTTTTGTTTTTACATCTATACCTACCTACTAGCTACTTGGGCGTTCTTTATCGTCATACAAGATGATCTGAAAAATGTTAGAACCCCTGAGGTTTCCTTTTCATCATAGTTGTAAATATATTTTTTATAAAAGGCCCCATGTATATATGAAAATTATTAATTTGTAAATGTAGATAGTCATCATTAGCCTTCAGGCCTTTGTCCATTTACTCTAAGTAGATTAAATCTGGGCCTTCAGCAAAAGATTTGATTTTGATACAGCCTCTTCACCGTAAGGTAAGCTCTTTGAAGAGGCTGTATCAGAATCAAATCTTTGCGGTAGGTACTGGAGGAATTTTACGCTTGAAGAATACAATGGACAGGAAAAGAAAGCAAAGTAAAATCATAACGCTTATATCCTCATTTTGACATCCATGAAGTATATACATAATTGTTTGTAAGTTAATTACATTGTTTGCATAAAATAAGGGCTGTTAGCTATTGCACAATGAAATATAACTTCGTTCTCATTCTCTGAGACTATTTCCAACTTAGTTGGGGTCGGCTTTCTAGTCTAACTAAGATTCGGCTGAACTTCGATATTTTCCGGGAAGCGACTGCCATTGGACCTCCACAACCAAATTGGCGATATTGAAGTTCTGTAGTTAGGCTAGTCAGACTTTTGAGGGCTCCAACTACCAAATATACTACACTGAAATATACCTTATCAATTGAAAAGTTACAGTGGGTTGCATAAGTCAAAGAATAGAATTTAATTTTTAGGAGGTCAAGAGGCGCTTAGTGTAATGTTAAATACAAATTTATAAGGGCGCAAGTCACAACCCTTGTCCCTGATGTAAATTGGGAAAAAAAACAACGTATTGTTTCAAATTAAATTCTTTACAAATTTATTTTGGAAAAAAGGTTCCAGAAGGTCGTAGTGCCAAAAACAGCAAAGTTAGTAACAGAAAAAGATAAGAGGAACAAATTTTCTTTAACAAATCATCAGAAGTATATTCGAGCACTTTACAAGTTAGCAAAGTTCTTGATTTAGAAGCGTTATTTGGAAGACATGAGCGAAAATAGACTTTTATAATTAGACAGTTTACAGACAGGCGCTACTTTGTTCCCTTCAAAGTGAAGTTGAGTCAAAAATAGCACACCTTGTACCTTTAAGAACAAAGCAAGCGTAATTTCAAATAATAATATTTGAAGTACTTATACGTATTTGGATTACAAGTATTAATTACATTTTGAATGAAATTTTCGGGTGACACTCTTTGTGAGGAGGCTACTTTGTTTTTTAGGAACAATGTCGTGGTGTAGGTATTTGATTCATCTCCGACAGCTACATCGCAGAACAAATTGTATCTCAGTACATAATATATTTTTAAATTAGAATATATGCAAACCGAAATTACTAATATTCCCTCTAACAGCTAAAAGGGATGTGGCGAAGTACTTAGAAGATGGCCTGCGTACCTATGTATCGTCTCACTATCAGGCATACCCAATACCGTAGGAAATGGAGGAGATTAAACCGGAAAGCGTTACCCTAGTAACCCCCACTAAGGGTATGCATCTGTTTGTTTCATTGGAATACACGCCACTGATATATATTTTTTATATTTTTTGTATTTATTTATTTATTTTCCTTAACTACTCGTAACTACCATAACAGGTTGCCCCAATGCGGCAGCTAGTAGCTTGTTAATACACAAAATACTAGGTAGATATAACTTAGGTACTACTATAACTTATAACTAATAATACATATATAATGATGCCCTTGTGAACTCACTCGGAGAACCCGTAAACACATCTACTATTTCGGCTGTCTAATTATATCATATCATATAATAAAAAACTGCCTACAATTTTACGAAAATATTTATAAAATCTTGCTGTACTGGCAATAACCGTTGTGGTTTTCATTTGTTACCTACATTTTATATATATAACGAAAAAGTATGTTTCCAATATAAAATATAATTATATTTTTCTTATAATACACCTACTCATTCCTCGTCTACGAAACCCGACTTCTATAATAACAGCGAAATGTGTAGAGTGAAAGTGCTACGAGTTGTAGCACTCGTAGAAATACATTCGTTACCGGGGAAAGTGACGTAATTATGAGCGTTATAGCTTCAGGGACTGCAGTCATTTTGGCAAAGTAAGATCACATGCCGTCGTTCAATACTATGTCCACTATTTAACCAACTTCAAAAAAGAAGGAAACCTAGTTCGTGACGTTATTCAAGAACATGTATTACATAAAGGAATTATATAACTGTAACAGTCCACTTTTGACTTATTACTATTTGATGCCTATTTACTTAGTTTGAAATGAAATTCAAGCTCTCGTAATTTAATTTGTAATTTTGTTACAGTGGCTTCGAGAAGGAGTTCAAGAAGTTATAGCAAATCTAAAACTTAGTTATTTTAAGGTATAAGATAGGCTTAACCCAAACCTTTTAAGTCAAAACGATTTAATTGATAACTTATTTTACAGGGAAAATATCCGAAACCTATATAAAGAAATTTAGGAATGATGGCTGCATGGCATCAGTGTTGAGGGTCCCTATAACACGATTCCCGTCAGCATACCAGTTGGGTGTATGGTGCATTCGAATCTAGATCGAGGTTAGTGTTCTTTTTCGACCGGCCTCCCTTTAGAAAATGTTCACCTTATGCTACTGATAGATATACTTAGACACTGTATTGCTAGTAAGCAGCATTGCAAAAAACAGCCAGAAATACGCCTTATGTGTAAGTAAGCTAATGTCAATTGTGGAAGTATCTTAAATGTCAACTTAAACGAAAGTTGTAACTATTTTTACGCAGTGGTGTAGTACCCATCCCTACGCCTACTGAGTTTGTTGTAAGCACGTAGCATATTAAAAATGGCGCATAGTACTTATCAATCATACCAGTCACTCGTTTAATTTCTTTTAAAAATGTATATTTCATGTATTATGTATATATATGACATGAATAGGTATATTTCAGCCTCCGTGGCGTGGCGATAGTGCACGCGACTGCTACGCACGGGGCGCGGGTTCGATCCCCGCTCAGAGCAAAAAGTTGTATGCATGAATATGGCTGTTTGCACTAGTCTGGTCGTGCTTCGGAGAGCACATTAAGCCGTCGGTCCCAGTTGCCATACAAACATCTATGGCAGTCGTTACGGGTAGTTGAAGCCCTCAAAAGTCCAACCAGTCTAACTTGGAACTTCGATATCGCCATTGCCCATTGGACCATTGGTTATGGAGGTCAGATGGCAGTCGCTTCACGGAAAATATCGAAGTTCAGCCGCATCACAGTTAGACTGGAAAGCCGACCCCAACTGAGTTGGTAAAAGGTTCAGAGAATGATTTCATGTAATAATTGTTGTGTACCAAATTAATATCAAACTACGAAAACCTAGAATTAAAAAGTAAAAATAATTGGTTTTTATTAATATATACAGGTCAACGTCCCAAGTAAATGGAACAAAGAGTTAAATTAAATTCAGAGAATAAAGGTCATGCGTAGGCGAACCGACGCGTTTACTGGGAGAAATAATTTTCTGTACAACATAACGAGAATGGTGTATTCCTGAAAATATTCCTTAAACAAATTGTAACCGTTTTACTATGATTAAAAAGTAAAACTTTATCAAATTAGATGAATACTAAGTATTTTAGAGGCATGCTTTATGTTACGTCAAAAGTAGTGTCGAGATTAAAGTGACATTAGGTAATCGCTATAACACTATCTCTATGACCATATATTGTAAAGATCGGTATATGTATCGTATATTTGATCGGTGCAAGCAGCTATGATGACTTGATATTAATATATGTTCTTATTTATACTTCTAGAAGGCAATAATTCATTGAATTTAGTACATTATTGATCACACACTTGTACTTCTCCACAATATTAGTTATCAGATAACTGTCAATGTAAACCTTTGAGTATGCCGCAAGTTGAAACCGGTCAGTTACAATAATAAATTTAGTGGAGAATCACAAGTGTGTTATCGATAATGTATAACAATAAGTTCCACGAAGTGCCTTCAACAATATGAATAATCATTGAATTTAGGTAACATTTCATACTAAGTAGATAGCAAATATTTATTTTAAATCAGTCAGGATGGAACGAGGTTGGTGTTATGTTTTCATTACCTCAGGAATAGGAACGCTGGAATGTTGTAGGTAGTCATTTAATTGAAACGTTGGCGGAACAGTAATTATTATACAAACGTTTGTTTTACATAGGTAGGTACTTGGGTATCTACTCGTATATAAAGTGGTTTTTGAGAGACATGTGGTAGACCTTATTAATTTTCAACGTAAAATATAAGTAGGTATGTACAAGTAAGTACTTACCTCTGTCTGTTTTCTCTGAAATTTAATTAGTATTGAGTTATTATTTTAGAGCTCGAAATGTAAATTTTGCATGTTTCAATTATTATTTCAATTTAAGTCACTTGAAAAAGTTAGACAATAAAAGCTCTAACCTTTTTTTTAATATCGCGTAATTGAATTAAGTACAATACTTTTGCATGTATAATAAATCATCATCAATACTAAGTAGTCCCTACACTACGATGTCTTCCGACAAAGAACCAAAGTAACCGATATAGCTCGCTGAATAAGTCCAGCAGTGAAATACGACAGGCTAATAGATTGATTAAAACCAAATAATATCATTTGGTAAGTACTCAACTCGGTTAAAGTAAGTACTTTTGTATATCTACATCATTAATCATGTTTAATGTTATGAACGCTTTTATATAGTTAGATATTGAATTGAAAAAACCTACACCGGGCCTAAATAAACATCGGCAGCTTTTCATCGACGTTATACCATTTTCATTTCGCATACAGATATTACCTAAAGTTCGTTGAATATCGTCAATACTCGGTCGATAGCTATAAATAGCGCGTCTCATTTGATCGAAGCTAACCGGGAGAGAAGCCGTATAAATTAAAAGCATCGTTTCTTGATGAAATTTCAAATAAACACGATTTGTGGGCTGTATTAAATACTCGTTTAATAAAGAAAAAGTGACGAGTACATAGTTTGCCGTAGGCGGTAGCCTAGTGGTATGGGTAATGGACTGCTGAGACGAGGTCTCGGGTTCGATCCCAGGTTTACCATGGCACACAACAATGACTGCGATGCTGCGATAAGGTTTATAAGTGCCCGGTTGGCAATAGGCTCGCCACCTATTACATTGGGACCTAAATATAAAGTGGCGAAATGTGGGTGCTAGCACCTCTGCCTACCCCTTCGGGGATATAGGCGTGATATTATAAAAAAATACATAGTTTGTATAGTTCCGAAAAATGGCGAATGAATATATAAAAAGTAAATACGGCGCGGGCGCGGTTCGGTTCCGTAGATAGGTAGTGGTAGGTACCTATATCATATACTTGTGAATTAATGACAAAAATCAATTTTATACCACTTAGGTGGCAGACAAGCACGCGGACCACCTGATGGAAAGTGGTTGCCGTGTCTTATAGACGTTTGCAACACCAGTGGTGTTACATTCGTGCTGCTGACAATATTAGGGGAAAGGATTCTGTAGGGCGGAGGTACTTCCCCAGTCAGACTGATCAATTAGGACAGGAGATACCGTCAAGTCCTACCTCCGTAATACATAAAACCTGTCTTCAACATCTGGAAAGGTATACTTAGATATTCTAATAACGCCATGGTTATTTTTTCAAATATATTATGTTTCAGTGGATAATTATAGAGTATCTAAATCAAACAATAGGCCTTTTGTTTATAGCACTTGAAGTCTGTTCTGGTGTAAGAGTCCATTAAACAACAATTTACTTAATTAAACAGATAAAAAGATTTTATTCTTCCCACTCTCTGTAATGAGGTTGCGTTGAATCGCTTTTCCTATAAGAAAATAAACATTTCGTTGAAAAAACATAAAGATTTGTATTTATTAATGTTGTGCCTTTACATATGGTAAATACCTATAACGTCGAAATTCGTCGTACACGGTAGGTACTAAGTATACACCCTATACAAAATGGGTACTTTCGTGTGAGTACCTGCTTACATAGTTACTTACTTACTTAATGATTACATTTACGGTTCACGATACAATAATGTCGATAGCCAACATAAATAAATTCAATACGTACCTACCTATCAAACCTCAAGTCGATTTTGGTTCCTAGATTACGATTCAGAAATTAGCAATTTGTTTTGGACTCCTAACACGTTGTAATAGAGGCGAAAATTGATTAAATTCTATAGGTACGCTCTATAGTTCGTTATGTCGAATTCAGTGACGTAGACACTCATGCCCTTTACCACCCACGCTAACTGTATCTTGATGCCATTTTTATACCGTGGGCTCGAAATTTATTGAACATAAAATTACTTTCAGTATTCTTGGACACAATTTGTGATGATCCTATGTAAATATGTCACGTGCCTCAACAATATCATATACACGGGAAAATGCCCTTGCGCCCACGGACTACTTTTTCAGCCAAAGTAACACTTTATCGATTACTGACGCCAACAAAAATAAAACGTTCGATGAAGTCACATTAATAACACACTTTAGGGCTTACATTATATAATTTAGTTGATAAACAAACATTAACAGTTTAATGAATTGTTATGAGGTATAGTGTAACAGGTTTCCCGTTTAATGTTCAGTTATGGCGACGGAAATTAAAAGATAACATTTAACAATATCTGCGTGCTACGATCTAGAATAAATGATTGTTCTACGCACCGTTTAGAGCCGCTAATTACACTGGAACATGTCCGAGATACAGCTGATACACTTAGCTTCTTCACTGTGGACACTAAGACACAGGTTGATCGAGTCGGTGCGATGCCGCCAGCTGTGTACCGGCGGAGCGGACCTGCGCACTCAGCTCTATCGATCCTGCGCCCGTCCATTCACATGCTGCCACTTCGCCGCCTACATAACGGCGCACCAACGATGTTAGACACCAATCATCATTAGATAACAGGATATTAGTACTGGACGCTAGGAGATTCAACACTTGAACCACTTCACTCGCGCCACAATTATGTCGATGCGATAAATGATAAAGCTATCGCGTGGAAGCTCCCCAGTCGCAAATTACTCGATTATTACATAATGATATTGGTTACAGGGAGTTGACGTTAGCTATACTATTATAGGACTAGTAGATATGTATTGAAGTAAACATGAAACAAAGCCGAGTAGAGCTCGCCTACGCTAAGTTATCGCGAGTTCCACCCTGCATGCAAATGACGTTGCTATACGATAGCACGGCATAGAGGTCGGACGATATTGGTTGCTTTTAACAGTTGTTTAGTAATTTACATAATATGTATTTGTCATATTAAATTCTTTGGCTTGAAGTGGAATTTTCATTTCAATTTCTTAGCTCTAAGCAGATTCAATAAAATATTTTTTAAATGAATAGGCAGATACCTAGATAGTCCATTAGGTAACAAAGAATTGTATTAGAGTGTAAGTAAGTACTGTCACAGTCACAGATTGAATAGTTACTACGTAGGTACTGTGCAGTAGCAAGGTAGAGCGTTGGACTGTCGGGTCACAGATCGTGGGTTTGATTCACGTTCATAGCCAAATCAGTGCAAATTTCTGTAGGTACCAATCGGTTTTTTTTTCAGCATTGGTCTACCCTCTTTCTCATTCGTTTACTCCGCGCACTGCCACTACCACTGTCCGCGTTCTCACGCTGTACTCGATCGCCACACACAACACTGACTGTATTGACTCTCACGGTTTTTGGAGATGCCGTTTGTTTGGGTTTTGTGAACTTACGAATCACCGGGTGCCAGACACTCGCCAATTGAAAGTAGCGAGGTTCATATCGCATTGGATGAACAAATTTTTAATATACCGGTACAGAATGATTATTTCAAGCGGACCCGAATGGACATCTTCGAAACTATGAGGAATAGTTAAATACTACGAAAAGTAGGTACTAAAAGGAGTCTCAGGCTCGATTTTAATGAAAACTAAAACTGCATCATTGGATTTTTGATAAATCAATATTGCTAGATAACAATCGAATCCGTTGATTTTGAAAAAAAAGACCACACCTGTAGATATTAGATATCATTCGATAGTGCCGCTAATAAAATAAGGAACGATTTCGAGAAAGTAATGACATAGTACGGCAAACTTACACGACGCATAAACATATTACACAGAATGTGAATATGATAATATTGTTTTAATTCATTGTGGCTTCTCAATAGTGCCGTTTAGCTAACCGTATCACAGTTTAGTAGGTAATGCATGACATATCATTCGAGTCCATCGAAATTAATTAATATCAGTCACGCAATTCGTTCATTTGTCTATACCTATCTAAACATTTTTATTTATTCTCATACTTTGGGTAAACAAACCCATTGAGATGCCCTAAGGAATTTAAACAATAAACATAATATAGTTATATTCAAGCCAATTGGACGGTAAGTTGTATTTGCTGCGTGCATCTGCATTTGTCGTTTGCGGTCGGCCACAGAATTATATCCATGGATAAGTAGATATAAAAATTTACACTATGTAGTAATGCTCGTTTCATAGACATTAGTGTCTATGATACGAGCATAGCATACATTAACCTAGAGAGCGGTAAAAAATTAAATTATTAGAAATAATTCTAAATTTGAAAGCAGTGATAAAAATGGCGCATCATTTTTCGAGCTTTGGATGACCAATGGGCAAGTCGCTAATTAGGTGGGTACTTATAAATACAAAAATAAATAACAACAGTATTAGGATGTCAACATTTTTTATTACATTCACCCTAAGGTGAAGTTTATTTGCATTAGAACTGTACATTTTATACATGTAGGTACATTTATACATGTACTACACTCACGGCTTCTTATTACATAGATTAGACATAATGCTTATATTCACACAGCTAGTAGGATATTTTACATACCGTCTTGAAATGAAGTGACGTCAAAAAATAGCAACCAATAACGCTACTCAATTAAAAAAAACGATTTATTTTTGTGTAAAACAAAAATATAAGTTTGCTTAAAACTTGCCTTATACTTAAATATACAATTTATTTGAAGCCGGGTCTTCATGACTAATGAACTTTAAACTGTTAGTTTTCAACGCGATAAGGAGAAACAGTTAAAGATCTACGTAGATGTCGCTAATATCGAGTTTGCTGTCACTTTGCAGCTGTTGGTCTGTTTTGGTTTGGTTTTGGTTTTACGGATCTATCAAAAAATGGAGAATATTCTGTCTATGGTTTGTGGTTTAATCTCGTGAATTTCGTCTCACGCTGACTGAGATTACTGCAGATCATTTAAATGTTCGATTAAAATTCTTTTTTTTCTCTGAGTTTGTTTATTATTATTTTAAGTTTAATTGATACTGTCTTTATACTCGGGCAATAGTAACAATTTTAACATTAGACAAGTCATAGTCGACTCTACGCCATCTGGTGAGATAAAAAATCAGTTCCTCTCCCCATTCTTTGACTGGTATACATGTAGACAATATTATCATTAGTACTATGACATTAAGTATTTTTTATTAGTTATTGATTTTTATTAGTTAAGTATTTTTATTGGTACTATATCAAGTAGGGTTATGGTTTAAATTGAGACCTTGATGTGCATTATAAACTTACTGGCTGCAAATTGTTTCAGGAATCAATTTTCCCTGTTCACACAGTCGAATTACATTTTTTTTGTTTACATCATACAAACGATGTTGTTCTCTCTTGTTTTTATGAAAGAAAACAGATAACAATTCCTTTATCAAATAATAGCTCAGTGGATATAATAGCACTGAGCTATTAGTTACTATCCTACTGAGATATTAGTTCAAAAAAGACACTGGAAAAGTTTTTTTCGATATTTTGTTCTAATTCCACTGGACTATGAGTGATTTAAACTTAAAAGACGATCCGGCTTCCAGGCAAGCTTATTTACTACAAATATGTAAAATAAATAGCTACAAAAATGACTTAAAACTATTCATTGACGTGTTTGAGTTCTTGTCCGACTACATGATACAATCGAAAGGTTCCCCGAATATCTCTTAGCGACCATGGCCGCTTAAAAGTAGCCGAAACGTCGGGTTAAATGTAAATAATACCAAATTGCGATAGAATTTGCTAAAAAGTGTTTTTTTTTTTAATTCAATCGCGTCCAACTAACTATACTAGCAGGTACTTATTGGTGAGGCACCATGTGATGTTGTCCGATCTTAATCGCTTAACTAAATAAATAGCACAAAACCTTAAATTAATAGCTAAAATAATGAGTAAATTAGTAGTCACGAGTAAAAATGTAAACGGTTCTTAATATTTTTAATATTAGAACTAAATTTAAATCAGCAATATTCGAATGGTCATTTGGCATTTTCCAGTTCCGAATTTAATATAAACTTATCTCTTTACATCTCACAGTCCATAAATATGCAGAAAGTAACCACCCAGTGAGTAAAATGGAACTATGTGGTTCCATTCTGCATAAAGACGGAAAATTTTGACTCACACTTTGATTCTTGCGACTGTCAGCTGCTAATAATATGCCAACAATTTTCATTTGCATACTACCCTACAAGTAATAATAATTGCCCACAGATCACTGTATGTTATTACCTAATTAATATTTTGTACAACGAATGGTGAATATCAAATTGCCTAAAGTTATATTTTGAATGCAGAACCCATTTGACCAGTTGTTAACAAATTTTGTCCTAAATCTGTGTAAAAAAATCCTGAATTGGTCTGCGATTAAACGCATTAACTTGTTACATTGTAGTCACCTGTTAAATATATTTAATTATATAAATACAACATTCCGTAAAAGGTTTTGAGATTATTTTAGAGTTATTACAGTCGTAGCTACAATTAGATAGTTATACGTTTAATTTTAAATCTCCAGGTAAATATTAGTTTTAATAATTATTTTTATATTTATCAATTTTTACTATTAGAAAAGATTTCCGCAAATTGAAATCGCATTAAAATTATTATAATAATAGGCTATTCACAATAATAAGTAGTATACTGTTAGTACATACTTAATGACATTTACAACGGGAGATTTTAAATTAAACTTATCTAAATATGGTCATATTACTATTAATTACAAAAACTCGAGTTACATGCCTTAAACAGAAATAATATTAATGAATAGGTATTACATGCGAGTATGTTACAATATCATAGTTGCCATCTCTATCTAATAATATTAATGTTGTACAAAAACAATGATTTTATAAATCAGAATCATTAAAAAAAACATACTGGGTTAGACATAATCATTAAAAAACACTAGGATATGATGAATATTTACGAACACTACGAAATAAATGACACAGAGAGGAAATTAGAATAAAATATTTTGAGAATTCCTACTAGGGTCGTTTTGAAATGCCGTCAGTCTTTTATTAATTGGTATTTCAGAACACTGGTATTATTTACAACAACATCATCGAATATAACAACATACCAAGCCTATACAACAACACATGGCCAGTATAAAAACATATCTGTTTATAAAAAAATAAATATTACAATTGTTGAAAGTCTCGTCACAGTGTTGTATTCTGAAATATCAACTTGTCAATGAGTCAAATTTCTGTTCTATGAACTAAAAGGCACAAAGACATATTTATCTTGGTAACTTAATAGTATTAGTCTGCCGATTTTAGCTACAATAATAAATCTCAATTGCAGGGAACTAAATTACTTAGGTTTAGGACAGGGCGGCGCGGGGCGATGCGGCCGAGGCACATTCTCTTCAAATACTTCATCATATAAATTTGCATTAGAATACAACGGTTGTGCCGCGTACATGCTCCGCGATGGTTCACCAATTTCACTGTAAAAGTTACTCGCCGTGTCATTGACCTCGTCGTAAACCGCATCACGAGACGTCGAAGCAATATTAGTGCCGTAACTAACTGCGTAATTGGAGTACTGATTGAAATCTACATTTTGATACTTGAACGCTGAATAATTTTTCGAGTTCTCGACGCATTCGCTGAAGTTTCTCAACTTTTCACCCTCCTCTTCGTATTTAGGTGTATAAATATTCTTTTCGTATTCGTTCTCTGTGTTTGTTTTTGTTGGCGTAGACAATTTTGTGTAATAATCTTTTGTTTCTAATATGAATTGTTGATGGGCCGGGTTAATATCAAAGTTTTTGTATAGAGGAATATCGTGGTATTTGATATCTTCGGCGGTATTATTAGCGGTGGATGTCGACGGTGCATTGTATAAAGATTCAGAGTAATTATAATCACTATTGTTACTTTTCGTTCTGAGATTCAACGATTCGGAGATTCTGTCATCTAGTGACATTTGGGTAAGCGATGCTGCAACACTCGGTACAGCATTTCGTTCTAGTGAGAGAGTATTCGTTCTCGTATATTTAGATGTAGGCATTGTTCCGTACGGAGAATTATTTTGATATATATTATTGCTAGTAGATGGCGTATTGTTATATAAATGAGAAGAATCAGCGCTGATGGTAGCTGTGTGATTATTTGAGGCGTACCTGTGAGATTCTTGATATATTGGTTGATTATTAGATTCAGGTGTTAGTTGATAATTTGGTCTAGCTGGTGATTGCTGGTTCGCAAGCCAGTACTGTGACGTATCAAATGGGTCTGGTTGTGCCGTAATTGTTTGTGAGTTACTAAAGTGTGGAGTAGTGGCAAGATTGTCTAATGACTTAGCACCATAAAGACTTGAATGGTTTTGCGTGCTGAAAGAACTTGTGGACAGACCGGGCAAACTTTCAATGCTTTGCTCACCCCAATCGGCATCGAGACCTGAAAATAAACAAATATTGAACGATTATTATCAGTTAATAGTTAGTAAAAAAAAAAACAAAAAGGAAAACCTATTTAAATTCATGCTCCTTTTTATATATACTGTGATCACGGTATTTTTGATAGACAAATACTTGAGGCAAGTTGCGCGCCGCAGTATCCAAAGTCTGTACTTTGGAGCCCACGGTTCGCTTTCCTACTAGTCCTGTACTCAACAATCTGACCCTGTAACTCCGAGTAGAAATCCCTTAACGCAACCGTCACTCAGTAAGTGTAGCGGCTTGCAAGTGAAGTCGAATGGGGGCCGAAGATCTTGATGATCCCATACGCACACTAACAGTTAGTAATTATATTGACAATAAGAGTTATAATAAAATATAGCAAGCGAGATATAAAAGAGATATAGTAATATATACCTAGTTCAGGCACTTCTATGGGTTGGTCAAGTATAGAGATGGCGTTCTGGCTATTTGGCGACGTCTTCTTGCATGGTGTACTGAGTCTCGTCGATGGTGGCAGATCCAGGTCAATTAATATGTCTTCTTTAACTGTAATAAGATTTAATCGGTTTGTTAGTACCATTGAAATAATGAAAAAATTGGCTAAGACGTGCATTCTTTCACAAATTTAATGGTTTTAACCACTCTATAAAGGTCCCAAACTGTCAGTCTCACGTGCAATAGAGAGAATGTTTTACAAATTTGAAGTTAGCTGAACTTAACTAAACTCTATTTCTTGACAGTGTCAGGATAATGTATCTATTTCTAGTTCTATATCAGTATTTATATCCTATTGTGTGATGTATATAATACTGCCAACGAAATATATATCAACCTTGGTTCAAACTCTTCGAATGCGCCTCCCTAGTCCCCCTCGCCACTCTATCCTGGTTCAGGGCAGCCACCCTGTCATTCGTAAGCTTGTTGTAGTTAAAGTGCTTGCTACCAGTATTCCCTCCGCGAGTTGTCGGTGGTTGAGTGGACTCTATCGTGCGTCGCTTGCGCAGGATCACTGCTGAATCATCCGAGGCGCCGTTTGTTGATATCGATGATGATAGGCCTGTAATGAAAAAAAAAATCTACAAAACCAGAAATAAACGTCACAAAATTCCCACGGATACCACCTCCTCCAATACCGGTGGAGGTGATTATGTCGGACTCGAACCGACTAAAACGTACGCCGTCTATGGCCTTGATTGCCGGAGTTGAGATTATACAAGACATATCTCTCGCACCCCGGCAGACAAGGGGACATCTCTTTTGAGATGACCCCCTTCCCCTAATGTGAAAACCATGGTATCCGCATCCAGACACACTTCGTGCTGCCGCCGCGGCCTGCTTCTGTTAGGGTGACAGGCATCCCCACCCGAGAGGTAAAAATCACTGCACAATATGAAGGTGGGGGGGGGGGGGAGGCACACAAAAACCGCATTTACTACGCACAAGTAAATTGCCAAGAACATTACTTCTTGACATTTGAAGAGATATCAAGGAAAATTTGCAGCATAAAATGTAGGTCACCAAAGTAGCACTTTGCTGTTTGCGTAGCAATTGGTTGTTTGGTGTATGCCAGTGTGACACCCACCCACTTCCCTTAGTACCTTTGTCAGTTTTTAGGTTGGTAGGCGCGTTTTATTTATTTATTGGAATAATATGTACATATAACTTCAAACAGTTAGACGTTCACGAAATGCACACTAGCAATCATTTAAGCGAGTGACATCAATAACATTTCTATAATAATACATTAGATATCTGCTACCTAAGGTACACAAAGCAAAAATGATAGCCTAACCATCTAATACAATCTATTTATGATTTGAGTCAAGTGGAAGAAGCACCCGTATGTTTTACATATGTGTGAGAACAGTCAATATCAATAACAATAACTCATTTCTTTGAAGTCACATATGTGTGCGTTTTTGTGTTTATGTGTGCCAGTGAATTGTGAACGATTGAATATGTGTTAGTGAGTGATTTGCCTGCCATCGAATGAGAAGGTAAATTTCACCAATACAGCACAGGCTCACGTAGTTGAGTGGTATTATAGGCGTAATGGCAATGCGAAGGTTGCGAGTTCGAACCTCAGCTATATTGACATAGGCGGTCTGATTAATTAATAGTTTAATTTTAGTTCTTTATTTTGTTTGTGATATTAAAGAACCATACAGTCGACTTTTATACTAAGTGTTCCGTAATCTCAAAAATAATAATAATATGGAAAATAAAACAACATCATTTATTTATTTATTTATTTAGTTATTTATTTATTTAGTAGACCTAAGAATAGTCATATACTATTGTGCGGGATAATTGAAATCCAAGCGGGCGTAGCCGAGTGCAATACGTTTAGGTTTATACATTAAACATTCTTTATATAATGAATAGGTTATTCAATATTATCCTTCTGGATGTTTAAATCAGACAAGTATGGACGCAGGTAAACTAATTAACTTTCAGTAACTAAAGTGTAGTGAATCACCATGTTAACGTTTAGAAATTATACTATATGCAAATATAATAACTTCTCATTTCGTTAACAATAACATCACTCACTTATTTACAGTTCAATTTCTTTATTTGTCAAAATGATGCCACATAATTACCTACATCTTTTAGTTCCTAGGCACTAGTGCGAAGAAATGGCGCAACATATTCCAACTTTTATTATAAATAGTAATAATAGTCATTTATTTGCTTAAATTTGCCTATATATTAGATAGTAAGTATATAGGTATAAGTATATAGTATATAATAGGTATATAGGTATAAGTATATAGTATATAATAGGTATATAGGTATAAGTATATAGGTTTTAATTATTCCAAGTTATCTATACCGGAGTATATATACCTAAGTATAATTGAAACCACTAAAATACAGACTTACAATGTAATTAAACAGAGATAATGATAATAAGAGGACATCCAACTCCAGTACCCTAAAGTAATATGACCACTAGACCTGCACGGTAGAATATTTTTTGGCAATATCGCTCACCTGCTTTTCTCCATAAAATTTTGCGTCTATCCTTGTCTGATTTAAAACATTTTTCGTCACTAAATATTACTATATTGTTGCACCAGTCAAAATTTAAATAGTCCCTGACAAAACTTAACCTACTTCGACGATGAAGATCCGACATCAAAATTTTTCTTGCCGGTCTGCGACATTTGATCCCAGCCGCCCGAAGATGGTTCCTTACGGTTTGCAATGTAACATGGTGTTTGGTGGTCATAACACGGGTGGACATAAAGGGGTTTTCTACCTATATGTTTTTCCACCACCTCTTTATGCAAAGAACACGCATCGGTGTAGGCAAAGGCTTTGGGGCCAGGCTGAAGACGGTCTATGGTGCCTGAATCGCCATATCGGCGCACCCACTGCTGCACAGCTTCCATCTGTAATGAAAATAAAGTAATAAAATTCCTTGTTAAAATTCTGTAAAATTTATCTACTTATATATTTTTGTTCATTATTAATATTGGAAGAAATAATAGATTATCCAGGATTATAAAATCAAATAACTTTCATAATAATAAATTGCAGAAAATACTACTTACCGATATGTTCAATTTTCGAGATATTTCATGTATTGAAATATTTTACTCATGCAAAGTAATAATATGCGCTCTCATAATAGTTGTAAGTTGTTGATTCATTTTTATAAATAAAAAAGTTGTTATTAACCGTGTGGAAAGCACAACGAATCCAATTGTTGACAGATAAAATTAAAATTATCATGTTATTTTAATCATGAGAATGAGGGTAGCATAAATTCCAATACATACGAGAAACATTCATGCAATCATGTGTGTGCAACAATACTCGCTCAGTAATAACAAAAATACTACTGATTTAAGTTGCTATAAAATTATAACTAAAATATCAAGATACTTTTGTGATGTTTACCTAAACATTCCCTTAATAGGTAAATAATTAACATAAAGATATACAAAAACAAATATTAAAAGTTCAAAAAGTAAAATTCGACTGGGAATCGAACTCAAAACCTTACGATGTTTAAACTTTTCAAAAGCGTATCTGTAAACCCCGGGGTCACAAAGGCTTACTAACATGATATCAAAAACCACGTTCATATAGTAGTAATAAGAATTTTATGAGTACTATTATTGAAGAAAATGTAAACTGATGATTGAAGATAAATAAATACGAATGGTTTTGAATCAATTGTAATTTGCAAGTGTGTAGGTGTGTGTGAGTGAGGAAACGAGTTATTGTTACACACACATACATGTCGAACACTGGTGACCTTTTCTGCTTGCCAAAATCAATATAAAGATCTGTATAATACTTATATCACTAGACAGGCTATCGTTGTTGTCTTGTGTACATTATACATGTTTGAAATATTAGTTATCATTATTGTGTAAAGAAATGTAAATTTTTGTGTCAATATATTTTACATTGACGTCAAATATGTTGTCGTCGGATGCAGTTATTGCAGTGAATAAATTTGAATTAATAAACCACATTTATCTTGGGTGGGGGGCGACGTTGTACAGATAACGACAAAAATTACTAACAGCAAAATATCACTTATTAGGTACACACAAGTGTAATTTTGGAGGATCAGTCATTTTGTAGAATGGAATAGAATAGATTGATCAGTGTTAAGATTGACATTCGTTCACGCCTGTCACGAATGTCTTGAACGTCAAAATATGTGTCAATCCCATCATTGAACATAATATTCTTTTCCATTCTATAAAACGACTACCAACGAATTGCCACTGGTCTGGGGGGGAGAGGGGTCAAGGGACTTATTCGTGTATACCTACTCATTACACACATAAACATCGCTAAATAATCTTCCTTGTCAGCAGCTCATAAGTTCAGATAAAATATCCTCATACTTATTTATTGATTGCGACTGTATCCGGTAAATATTATCATTGGCGTGGCCTCATTCCCCTATGTAAAATTTATGAATTATCGACAATTCATGAATACACAACAAAGGTTGGGCGGTTATCTGAAAGTCATGTGTATGACGTCAAGGTAACATACCATTAAAGTGCACCTTATCCTTTAAAGCAAATAGTAAGTAAGGGACACTAACATGTACATCTCGGTAAATCTACTATATAAAAATAAGTCGGGTTTTGCTTCCTGACGCTATAACTCCAGAACGCACGAACCGATTTCCACGGTTTTGCATTCGTTGGAAAGGTCTCGGGCTCCGTGAGGTTTATAGCAAAGAAAATTTAGGAAAAATTTCAACAGAAAAGCGGGTAAATCGTTTTTCACATGGCGAAACGGAGTTCGCCGGGTTTGCTAGTAAATAAATATATTTGTCCGTTAGAAGGGTACCAAACCTACTTTTAATAATAATAGAGAACCACTAATTTTACTGTTGTAATGAAATGCTAATTATTTCAAATCAACTTAGATCGGAAAAAGTAAATACTCCGACGGGAATCAAACCCGCGATCTTTCTCTTAGATGGGGAATGTAAGCGTGGCTTAGCGTTAGAGGATTCCCTCTAGAGGGAAAGATCGTTTCCCATCCCATTGTTTGAATCCCATCAGAGCATACAATTTTTCGGATCAAAATTGAATTTTACTGTTGTTATTTACCTAATTTTAAGGTTTCTATTGTTATATTAACGGTGTTCGTTCGTTGGTTTGTAAAGACGTGTTACACAGAGTGTATTTTTGACACGGCTTAACAATTCGTCAGACAGACTGATAAACATTGTATTCCTGCATAATGTAACAATGTAACGCAAAATTGTTAGTGGCGTTAAAATTTGATTTCGGTAAACAATACGTTGTACCTATGACGACATCTGTAGGGTTTGGGGGGAACTTTTCATCGATCACCAATTCGGTATTGATGAATGGTTTCCCAATCTGACAGCAGATGTCGCTAGTATGTTTACCTATTTCAAATAGAATTATAATATCGTGATAGGTTAAATTGTTTGTGATATTTTATTCAATCATATAGCTTAATGTCTTTAATTTCAAATTGTCATAATCTAAATTCCTAGTTGCCCAAATTAATTAATCACGGCAAGAATGTCGATAGTTTATGCTTGTAGTTCTGTATGATCTGTGGTATATTTTTTTATTTGTTCCGCGATTCGATCAGGTGAACGAATAATTCGTGATATCAGATTAATTTACTAGAATATTCCATGAAAAAGGATATAAATACACCCCTCCCGGTGGATGCGAACACCTCTGATAATTACTCTGAAGATTAAGCACGAAACTCTGTTCGTATTTCATTGATTTTTCTGATAAGTTGGAACTCTGAATTATATGTACCTACCTACATATAAATTAAGTATCTTAGATTCTGTGCATCTTTCCCGGACTTCTCTGGTAAGATATGCTGATTTGTCTTTCTCTGGTAGTGATTTCTTTGTATCTGTGTCGTTCGTTTGCGTCAGTGATATACCTAGGCTTTTTGTATTCTTGATGCAGGGTCCCAAGGTTTAGCGGACAATATTAGTGACCTATCTACATTGTTGTGATTCCGTTGTTGGAGTCCCTGTTCGGAACAGCTGTCCCTTCGTTTGGCTCGCGGCAGTGCGGGCGGTGGCTAGCAGCAGACCTGCCTACGCAAGCCGACAACCGACGCCAGGGGAACCATCCGAAGAGGAGTGCCAAAAGGTCACGTAATCTTAACTTGTACAATAACTGTAACTTCATATACCCGCTACCTTGAGTTGTAATTACGAGATCAGCTGTGTGCTACGAGGGAGGCGCATAAGCATCTTATATTGTATTTACATTTCTATATCTCTGTGCCTGTGATAATTCTACTGTATGTACAACTGTGTACCCTATTGAATATATGCATGTATAAAATCTTAGTGTTGTTTCATTAAGGGTATCTGGAGCACGCACCCACTATCTCCACTCTGAGATAAAAGGCGCCCAAGAGTCTCTTTCGAAAGCTCTTGCCTGGGTTAGCCGGTGGAGTAGCTGGGGAGTTTCCCAGGTTACACAGTGGCGCGGCCAACGTACGGGCAGTTCAAGAATTCCAGTACCCACTGGATTTCTCTTGGTTCTGTGTGTGTGTGTGAAAGACGCCTTTAATGAATTCAAACCTACTATCCGTCTGATACTCTCCAAGACGTTAATTGGTTGTGCTTGTGCGGCTAAGCACGTAATTAATTTCCTTGCAATTTACACCGAATAGCAAGGAAACGGGTCAAAATTTTTTTCTAAATTATAAATAGCTGCTACATTTTCGGTAAAATTCATATTTCGGCATACCTTCGTATTTTTTTCTTTTTTTTCTTTTTTCTTTTTTTACTGGTTGCTGGTTGGGTTGGATATATCATCTCAGTTTGTCCCGAATTTTAAATAAAATTAATATACATGCATATGTTCAACTTTGTGTTTTTTCTGAATTTAACTTTTAATTGTTATCGACATTTTCTATAAGTGCCGATATATGTAACTCTGTGTAAGGTGGTTTCCATTCGGAATTACCATTTTTTTTTCTTTTTAACCTTGGATCAGTATAGTAGCCGGTACTTATACTTGCTACCGTACATTTTGCTCTTAGCCTTTTAACTGTTTTTTAATTTTTTGTAATTTCATTTGTACCTATACGTACGGTACAATTTTTTTTGTGTATATTTTTTCAATATTTTAGTAATTGTCTGCAGGGCGGTACATCTCGGGTACCTACCCGCTATTGGAGAATTATTCTCAATTGGAAATTTTTAAATAATTATATTATTAGGAATTGTCTGCAGGGCGGTACATTTTAGTTACCTACCCGCTAATGAAAATTGTTTTATGCTGAATTTTTTTATACCTATATTATTAACATAGAAGGGTACATTTACATACTGTCCGTTCAATTGAATACCCTCTTGGATTTATATCCATTTAAACTTTCGTTAAATAACGGAATTGTTAGTTAAATTTTATTTTTATATTCTATTCACTTAAAGTTCATTTCTTATAAGATGGCAAAAATGCACCAGTATGTAAACTATTTAAGAAAAGATGAGCTGTCTAATGAGTTGTCTTACATGGGCATTTCAGCGGATCCTGAGGCTACGGTTGTCAGCTTGCGTAACGAATTGAGGACGGCATATCGGCTAGTTCGCCGTGGAAGTCTGAAGCCTAACACCACGAAGTCCACTGATGCTGCAACTGAACGCACTGTCTGCGAGCCAAAAGTGAAGGAACTCGAGGATTTGCTATCGTCAGGTGACTTTGATGCCGATAAAAATAGTCGCACTAGGGCTGCTGTTAGGGCTAATTATCTTTTGACTAGGCTAGCTCGTTGTGGGTTAGATTGTTCTGAACTTGTTAATATTCGTAACAGATTAGTTAAGATTGTGTCAGTAGCTGAGTCGAATAGTGACTCAGAATCTGAGGTGTCAGATAATGATGATCGCGCTTCTCGTGTCCGAGTTGAATATACTTCACCTGCGATGAGAAATGAACGCTCGATGCGGGGTAGCTCGCAAAACATTAACTTAAATAATGATAATTTTATTTATAGGGAACGCCCTATTAATTTGAATAGTTTTAATTTAAAATATGATGGATCTGCTTGTGTGCGTGTCTTCATTGAGAGACTGGAGGAACTCCGGTGTGCTAGGGAAGTCTCCAAATCAAAAGTTCTCCTGGCTTTCTCTGACCTATTGGACGGACCAGCTTTGTCTTGGTTCCGCACCAATAAAGCTAACTTTATGTCTTATGAAGACTTACTAATCGAATTAAGAGACACCTTTGATATTCCCGATTACGATTATCGTTTACGGAATGAGATTAGGCAACGTACCCAAGCCCGTACCGAGTCCTTGGTGAACTACATCTCCACAATGCAGGCCATGTTCTCTAGACTAACTTGTAAAATGCCCAGTGAAGAACAACTGGACATTCTTATGCATAACATTAGACCTGACTACATGAAGGAACTAGCCCTTCATGAAGTCAACACTATTGATGATCTAAGAAGGTTAGGAAAGCGTTTGGAACTTGCGCGTGCTAGGGCTGAGGCGTTCCACGAGCCAGTCTTGGACAAATTTGAGATCTCCTCTGACTTACATTCACAGAAAGCAAAGTGCACACCAAAAGCTACCAAGCAGGTCTCTGCGGTGGACAGCTCGGCAGCCTCGCACGAACGCAAATGCTTTCGTTGCGGCGGCAGCGATCACACTGCTAATAACTGCTCACAATCAAGGGAGTTGGTGTGTTTCCGATGTGGTCTCAAAGGAGTCAAGTCACCCGACTGCCCCAAATGTACGTCGAAGTCAAAAAACGCGTAGGCCAGGGCCTTATTAAGACATTCTCAAGCTCTGTGTCTGAGTCTTCTTCTGATAAGGTCCTGTTTACTAAACGGGATAACGATGTTAGACCGTACTTAGTTGTTAGGGTTTTAAATTTAAATGTTCTTGGTCTTCTTGATTCCGGTGCCTCCTGCTCCGTGCTAGGAAAAGGTGCGCACCGTAGCTTCTTAGATTTAGGGTTTGAACTAGAAAGTGTCAACCCAAATTTTAAAATTACAACTGCAGACAGTTCACATTTGAAATGTCTGGGTTCTATGTCCTTACCCTTAGAATACAACTCTGTTATCAGGGTACTTAAGTTTTATGTTGTACCAGAAATAACTACCTCAATGATATTTGGAGTAGACTTCTGGCAACAATTTCAATTAGGTGATAGATTAATTTCTCAAAAAATTAATATGAATAATTTTAGTGATAGCTGTCCTATTGAATCTTTGTCTCTTCACAGTGGTCTCGAGGATTACAACAACCTGACCGAGGATCAGCGGTGTGTAATGAACGGGATCATTGAAAAATTTGAGTCAATTAATACGGATAAGGTGGGCTTAGGTCGAACTACGCTTGTGCATCATGTCATAGACACGGGTGACAGCAAGCCGATCAAGCAGCGGTATTACCCTCTCTCACCTCTCAAACAGAAGGCTCTGGAGACGGAGTTGGACCGGATGTTGGAGATGGGAGTGGTGTCACCATCACAATCCGCGTGGAACTCACCCGTGGTTATGGTGGAAAAGGCGAACGGTGATCTAAGGCTGTGCTTAGATTCACGTAAGCTTAATGCTGTTTCCAAAAGTGATGCTTATCCCTTACCGTACATCAATCAAATTTTAGACCATCTTAATAATGCTAAATATTTGTCCTCTATTGATTTAAGTGCAGCGTATTGGCAAATCCCGTTCGACTCTGCCCAGTCTGCTGAGAAGACTGCGTTCACGGTGCCGAGGCGGGGTTTGTTCCAGTATAATGTAATGTGTTTTGGTCTTGTCGGAGCTTCAAGTACGATGCAACGACTGATGGACCGCTTATTCGGCCCGGAATTCGACAACAGAGTGTTTTGCTTCCAAGACGACATAATCTGTGTGGCCAACACCTTCGAGGAGCATGTGGATCTCTTAAATAGAATCTATCAGCGACTCAAGGATGCGGGCCTAACGATTAATATGAAGAAATCACACTTTTGTCGAAGTGAATTAAAGTACCTTGGTTACTATGTGGATAGGCATGGACTACGTACTGACCCCGGTAAAGTCGAGGTCATCCTCAACTATCCCACACCTTCTAACTCGAAGGATGTCAAACGTTTCCTAGGTATGGCCGGCTGGTATCGTCGTTTCATTAATAACTTTTCTAAAATTAGTAAACCTCTTTGTAAACTCACCTCTAAAAATGTAAATTTTATTTGGACATCTGAAGCTGAGGAGGCTTTTAACCTTCTCAAGTCAGCTTTGGTCTCTGCTCCTATATTGAAAATGCCTAACTACTCTTTACCGTTCCGTATACTAAGTGACGCGTCAGCTTACTCAGTTGCTGCTGTTCTGACCCAAACACACGATGGTGTGGAACACCCCATCGCCTATTGCAGTCGTTCTCTTAATAAGAACGAGGTGAACTACAGCACAACCGAGCGAGAGCTTCTGGCCGTGATTTTTGCGCTGGAACAGTTCAGACAGTATGTGGAGGGACAGAAGTGCACTGTTGTCACTGATCATGCCTCACTACTGTGGTTTCACAAGCTCAAAAATCCTACAGGTCGTTTAGCACGTTGGAGTATGCGACTCAGTCAGTTTGACTTCGACATAGAGCACCGTAAGGGAAAAGATCATGTAGTACCTGACGCTCTATCTCGCATAAAGATTGACTCCATCGATGCGAGCTCCACCAATGACCCGTGGTATCTTCACACCATGGAGTGCGTGCGTAGGAACCCAAGGCATTACCCTAACTTTAATATTCGTGAAAATTTGTTATATCGATTTTCTAAAAATAAATATTCTTTGACTTCAGATTTTGATTGGAAGTTAGTGGTACCTCAAGAGGACAGGCTAGCACTCCTCACCAAATACCACGATGACACGCTTAGTGCCCATGGTGGTGTTTGGAAAACACATAAGAGGTTGTCTTTGAATTACTACTGGCCAAAGATGTACAATAGTGTCAAAGACTACGTGGGAAATTGTGAGGTTTGTAAGATGTATAAACCCGTAAACACTTCGCGTCCTGGTCTAATGGGAAGTGCGAAGCGTGTATCTAAACCTTTTGAAGCTATTTCGTGTGATTTACTTGGACCTTTTCCAGTGTCAAGCAACAGAAATATTCATCTGATCGTTGTTTCGGACTACTTTAGCAAGTATGTCATGCTGTGTCCTATAAGGATTGCAACAGGCGCTGCAGTAGCGAGATTCATCGAGAAGAAAGTGTTTCTAGTTCATGGAGTTTGCAAGACTATCTATATTGATAACGGTCCTCAGTATGTGAGCAAGCAATTTAAGGATATGTTAGCTAAATATAATGTTCCAAACGTATACTATAGCCCGCGTTACCACGCTCAAACTAATCAAGCTGAACGAGCGATTCGAAATGTTGTTCAAGCCATCTCATGTTATGTGAAGACTCAGCACAAAAAGTGGGATGAACATCTTGTTGAGCTGCAGTGCGCTCTAAACACTGCAGTAAACGAGGCCACTCGATTCTCTCCCTATTTCTTGGTACACGGTAGGGAATTTATAGGTGATGGAGTTCTATATAGACAGTCCGACATAACCTGTCATCCGGACTTAGTCTCCATTGATGAGCCCTCAGCCTTCGGTGCCAAACTGAAAGAAATGCAACACATTTACGATCAGGTGAGGAAACATTTGATTTCGGCTCACCAGCGTAATGAGAAGTATTATAATTTCAGGAAAAGGCATGTCGAGCTGAAAGTTGGTCAAATTGTTTACAAGCGGACTCATTATTTATCTAATAAGGCTAAACATTTTACCTCTAAACTCGCTCCTAAGTTTACTAAGTGTGTAGTGTCTGCTAAACGTTCCTCTTTAGTGTATAGGTTAGCAGATTTGGATGGTAAGGACTTAGGCGAGTATCACATCAAGGACATTTTAAAATACACTGATGAGAATCAATCTGCGGTACCTTCTCTGCCTAGCGTCAGCGCTATTTCAGTTCCGTAGCACTGTCGATTTATACTTACTTTACCGCGACTCGATGAAGTATGACCTTGTTGCTGTAGCTTGGGTGTCCTCGTATGGGACATATTATTTGTTAGGTACACCTCATCGAGTTTTCGTTTCTCATCCTCCTCTTCTCTGTAGTTGTGTTGCATATGCGACCATCTGACTATAGCAGTTAAGGAGAGTTTTCTTTCTAGTGGTTTAGGGCATTTAGACTTAAAGTAAAAGAGTCTGTGTCAATATTTGCCTCTAGTTAGTTCTTAGTAGTTCTGTTTTGTACTTTGATCTGTTTTTTTTTATTCGTTCTATTTTTAACTTGTTAGACTTTTGACTTGTTTTATTCTGTTGTGTATTCCTTGCGTTACTTGTCTGTCCACACAAGTAATACTTTCAAGGGGGGGGATTGTGTAACGCAAAATTGTTAGTGGCGTTAAAATTTGATTTCGGTAAACAATACGTTGTACCTATGACGACATCTGTAGGGTTTGGGGGGAACTTTTCATCGATCACCAATTCGGTATTGATGAATGGTTTCCCAATCTGACAGCAGATGTCGCTAGTATGTTTACCTATTTCAAATAGAATTATAATATCGTGATAGGTTAAATTGTTTGTGATATTTTATTCAATCATATAGCTTAATGTCTTTAATTTCAAATTGTCATAATCTAAATTCCTAGTTGCCCAAATTAATTAATCACGGCAAGAATGTCGATAGTTTATGCTTGTAGTTCTGTATGATCTGTGGTATATTTTTTTATTTGTTCCGCGATTCGATCAGGTGAACGAATAATTCGTGATATCAGATTAATTTACTAGAATATTCCATGAAAAAGGATATAAATACACCCCTCCCGGTGGATGCGAACACCTCTGATAATTACTCTGAAGATTAAGCACGAAACTCTGTTCGTATTTCATTGATTTTTCTGATAAGTTGGAACTCTGAATTATATGTACCTACCTACATATAAATTAAGTATCTTAGATTCTGTGCATCTTTCCCGGACTTCTCTGGTAAGATATGCTGATTTGTCTTTCTCTGGTAGTGATTTCTTTGTATCTGTGTCGTTCGTTTGCGTCAGTGATATACCTAGGCTTTTTGTATTCTTGATGCAGGGTCCCAAGGTTTAGCGGACAATATTAGTGACCTATCTACATTGTTGTGATTCCGTTGTTGGAGTCCCTGTTCGGAACAGCTGTCCCTTCGTTTGGCTCGCGGCAGTGCGGGCGGTGGCTAGCAGCAGACCTGCCTACGCAAGCCGACAACCGACGCCAGGGGAACCATCCGAAGAGGAGTGCCAAAAGGTCACGTAATCTTAACTTGTACAATAACTGTAACTTCATATACCCGCTACCTTGAGTTGTAATTACGAGATCAGCTGTGTGCTACGAGGGAGGCGCATAAGCATCTTATATTGTATTTACATTTCTATATCTCTGTGCCTGTGATAATTCTACTGTATGTACAACTGTGTACCCTATTGAATATATGCATGTATAAAATCTTAGTGTTGTTTCATTAAGGGTATCTGGAGCACGCACCCACTATCTCCACTCTGAGATAAAAGGCGCCCAAGAGTCTCTTTCGAAAGCTCTTGCCTGGGTTAGCCGGTGGAGTAGCTGGGGAGTTTCCCAGGTTACAACAATTAGGGTACAAACCAACTCATGTAGCTTTTCACAAGTGATAACTTTTTTATTAACATTTTAATAACGATCGAGTTGTTTAATAAGAGTTTACTTTATATTTGGTTTAATCTCTAAACGATGTGAATCATACTACCGCCAATTCAATTCAAAGTCAGACATATAAATCCTTATTTAGATTCATGACTTAAGACAATTGAGGTATCAACATCAACGAAGTATCTTTCTGATATTTTTTGACCAACACTGATCTTCCTAAGTCCTAATTCCAGTGGGGCCGTTGACCGGACGGGTGATCAGCCCTTCTGTATGGGACATTTCACCCCTTTACCCCCGTAACGATTGCCATAGACGTTCCTATGACAGCCGGGACTGACGGTTTAACGTGCCCTCCTAGGCACGGCTAGACCAATGCAGATATTCATATTCATGCATACACATATTAGCACTGAGCGAAAATCGAACCCGCAGACACATTGACTACCGCCACGCCACAGAGGCTAAACACTAATCTTACTTACTACATAATGTACGTTTCATAGATTCAGTTTCTGTATGCAGTTTCACCATTCATAACCTCCCCCTATCCAAAGTCGGTTAAAACATCTATAACATTTGTATTAACCGTGATGACGGTAGACAGAGACATACAATGGCAATGGGCAAAGACGCAAACAAAAGATAGTTAGTTATACGATAAGTATCGATTACTATAACGTGTTTGTATGCAATGTTCATATGACTTAAAGATTATAGTATTGAACCAGGTGTGACGCAGTTGTACAGTCTATATATCATACATATTATGCCTATGTAGGTACGTATGTATGTATTAGCCAGTGGTGATAAAATATTCACTTAGTCATAGATTAGCAATTTTCAATGCCAGCACATCTGTGTGACGCTATTATGTCGTTCGCGATACGCTAATGCGCGTGATTGAAAACTTGGATTAGTTACAGTGAGGGTATTGTGTAATCTAGAAAATTATCATCTCTGATCTTAGTAGGAAATAGTAGTTTTTCGAGAACTACGCATGAAACTTACTATAAGAGTCATTCACTTTATTTCTTCTTAGCCTTATTATAGCCTAACTCAAAGGATAAAGTACAACAGAATGTTACGTGCAATTTGAGAGGTCCTATAAGGGGAAGTTTATATTTATTGGGTGGAGGGTCCACCTAATAAAACCTACAGTTAAATAGTACACAGTGATTCTGCGGGCAAATATAATTGCAACTATTGCCTGTTCTTGGGAAAAGTCGAATATACACTAGCGATCGTCGGACCGTATCTATATCAGGGTCAACTTTTCTAGTCTTATCATATTTGACAATGGCATATGGACATCTGTTATCGCCTACAAACAATAGGAATGAAATTATTCAGCGAACTGGCTCCCCATACTGCCTATTAATATTCGTAACCCGGTGGACCAAATTTTGCATATCTGATGTACTATCTCATTAGCATAAATAGGTACAACTCACAGAAATGTTTTTTTTTATAACAAGACAAATAAAATTGTGAGATAACGTTTATCAGAAATTTTGATTGATCAGGTAAATGGAATGTATAGGCTAAATGATTGATTGATTGATTGAAGTATTATTTAAAAAGTAATTTCTTAGTTTTGTGTTTATATCAATTGGTTTAATCAATCGATGTGAAAATATTATAACCCTTGAAATCAGTTAATAATTAATTGTTATTTGGTGACCGTATGTATAATTTGTTTCAGAGACAACATATGGCTTCTCAAACTGTAGAAGATCGCATACTTCACTGTAATCATAGCCGGCTCGTCATAAACTCTAGTGAAATGGTTGACACTAAACAGCGATATAGGAAAAAGTAGCTCATAATTGTCCTCGCTCGCTCACATTGTGAGTGAGTTCTGATATGAATCGCACGTTCTACTACTACACTACGGTACCGCCCACCATTGTCGCTCGATCATGTCCACGGGTAAGTAATTTTTTTTTTTTTTTAAGAATATTAGCAACCGAAGTTACTAATATTCCCTTTAACCCCTCCAGCTAAGCTCAAAGACTTGTGTTAGGAGTGGGTTCACGTCAGTAGTGTAATGGCCAGGATTCGAACCCGGGACCTCTCGATCGTAAGGCCGACTCCTTAACCACTAAGCTACCGCCGCTTATTAATTACAGGGCATCTTGGGACAAAATTATTGTTAGCAACTTTTCTCTAGTGAACATCGAAAACTATATGTCTATCATTTAGAAAGTGATCTTTGGATAGTTCGGACTTCAGGACACGCAGAGTTGCAACCTGAAAATTTTAGAAGCTTCTTGTCACTAAAAGAAATAAGTATAATTTAGAAGAAGAGATATAGGTAATATCTCTCTGAAGCCCGATTCGGGGGCGGGGGCATGACATCCCTGACCCTCCACCCTCACCGCGCCTACAGAAGTGATGGGCGAAACGTGATTGATGAATCGCGGCTGTCTGGGCCGGTAATACGGTAATGGTAAAATGGGAACGGGGATGTTCTAAAAGAGGCTAGGTCAACAGTGAATGTTTAGCATGTATGAAAACAGTTACTGAAGTAAATGAATCTCAAGATAACTTGTGGAAACGTGTGATGTGATCTCTGTTTACTTCAATGAGGAAGAAGCGCTGTAGATGTTGTGCGTCCCACGTAATGAATACAATGACTACTAAATTAAAACGTGTCATGTATTGAATATAATAATAGGTAAATCAGCGATCATATCAACAGAATAAAATAACTGAGTAAATGTATACAATTTGGTTTATCAATGAAACAATAATACATATTGTTTTCTCAGCGAAAGTAAAAGTTGAACGCGGCACCATTCTGCACGCATCGTTTTGTAAAAGTGAACGCGTTTTTACAATTATGGCTAATGAAATTGCTATGTACTGGTAAATTTAATAGTTTATAGCAGTACCTATATATCTGTCATAACCATAAGATTAATACCTTCCCATACATACATAGCGCTAACCAAATTCGATTAAGTGCTGCATATACAGGGTGGAATTTTGTAATGCCACCTGAAGGGGAAGTACTCTTAATACTGTAGATAGAAAATTTTACTCAAAGAAAACATTCCTTTATTTTTGAAAAGAAACAAAACTGCATTCAAAGATTTTGAAAGATTCGAAACCTGGTAATCGAACCGACTACAATCTGTAAAAGTTACACCCTGTACTTTTATTGCGTTGATCGTTAAGGTCAGTTCATTGTTTAAGATTTCATTGTTTTCCTCTTATTTAAATTATGAATGAATCCTTATAATTGACCCATGAAATAAAAGTACAGTGTGCAACTTTTACAGATTTTACTCGGTTCGGTTACCGGGTGCGGCAAGCAAATTTTCAAAAATCATTAAATGCAGTTTGGTTTCTTTTGAAAAATAAAGGAATGTTTTCTTTGAGTAAAATTTTTTATCTACAGTATTAAGACTACTTCCCCTTCAGGTGGCATTACAAAAGTCCACCCTGTATTACAACTAGTACAAACCATGAAACGATAAATAAGGCAGTGTCCCGCCAAACGTACACCACCGGTCTTACAATAAACTCTGAAAAGTTAATAGTATTTCTACACTTGTCTTACAAGATACAGTACTATAATATATATTTTTTTTTTTTTATATACCACTTAGGTGGCAGACAAGCGCACGGCCCACCTGATGGAAAGCGGTCACCGTGGCCTATGGACGTTTGCAACACCAGAGCCGTCACACACGTGCTGCCTACCCTGTAGAAACCTTCTTATGCCCTTCTTGAAGAACCCCATATTGTAGTCGCCTGGGAAAACCACGGCAGGGAGCTCATTCCACAGCTTGAGCGTGCGCGGGATGAAACTCCTTTCATACCGCACAGTGCGCACCGTTTCCGGTCGTAGTGTGTGAGGATGAACTCCCTCTCTATGGCGAGCGGCTAATATATATATTTTAGCTAATATATATTTGTGTACAGTAATACAATACACAAATATTACTTTAAAGAGGTTGTGGTAAGGCTCTTGGTCGGAGGACTCTCCGTTTGTGTCAAGGGAACATCTCACTCCGAGGTATCCTATAACCTATAAACATATTGCATTGATGGCATCGTTATATCGATGGCCGACAACGGGCCGAGTCCGAATCGTAATATAAAAGTAAAGTAAGATTGAAGTACGTAAATTACTTTTAAAAGGTTGTGGTAGGGCTCTTGGCCGGAGGACTCTCCGTTTCGAGGGAACATTCCCTTTTAAAAGTAATTAATTTACGTACTTTCAATCTTACTTTACTTTTGAAGTTAATGATTGTACCTGGCATGCCTTTTAAGTTCTGTCGTTTCTATATTTCCCGGCAATTTCAAATTTGGAACTGTTCTATATTCGAATGTGTATACATTTTGAATCTTAAAACAGTTAAAACTATTAGGATTAATGCTATTGTTTAATCACAACGTCGATTGGAATCTGTCAGGTCACGTACGAAAATGAATCTTTCTAAGGAAAATGTTCTTGCAATAATTTTCAACAATTTTAAAAGAGACCTGACACGGCTTCACTATTATGAAGAGCTCACATCTGTGTTCAGTAATGAAACCCCATGTCTGCGGACTGTCGAACGCTAGTATTTAGAGTTCCAGCGTGGAAATACTAGTGCTAGTGACAAATCTCGTGAAGGACGCCCAAAATCCGCCTTCACTGAAGATAACATCATTGCTGTGAGACAGCTAATTCTCGAAGATCCTCCTGTGACATATCTAGAGATAGAGGCTCTATTAGGCATTTCAGGGACAACCATTCAGAAGATCTTGCATGAAGCACTTGGTGTGAGAAAGCTAGTTTGCCGTTGGATACCGCACCTGCTTTCTGATGATCACAAGGCGGCCCGTGTCACATGGTGTAAAAGAACTCTGCAAAGGTTTAACCGAGGAGAGTCAAACCATGTCTACGACATCATCAGTGGTGACGGATCTTGGATCTATGCCTACGATCCTGACTCCAAACAACAATCTACAATCTGGGTCTTTCAAAACGAACCAAAGCCGACTAAAGTTGTTCGCTCTCAAAGCACTTCAAAGAAAATGGTGGCCACGTTCGTAGGAAAAACCGGTCACATTGCAACTATTGTACTTGAAGATCGTAGAACAGTTAACGCAGAGTGGTATAAAACAGTTTGTTTACCACAAGTCATCGCCGAACTTCGAAAATCGAATTCAAAGCAACGCATCATCCTTCACCACGACAACGCAAGCTCACACAGCACTCGTCAAACGATTGAGTATTTGAAGCAGGAAAAAGTAGAATTACTTGACTATCCTCCATACAGTCCTGACCTAAGGCCTAACGAATTTTTTACGTTTCCTAAAATTAAGAAAATTCTTCGTGGTCAAAGGTTCTAGTCCGGTGAAGAAGCAGTCGACGCTTCAAGCCAGCCATATTGAACAACCCCACTTCAGAGTGGAATAAATGTTATAATAACTGGTTTGAGCGAATGGAAAAGTATATTAAGCTACGTGGTGAATACTTTGAAAAACAATAAATAGTGCTTCGAAGTCCTAGTGGCGTTTTTTTCTTCAAACGACAAAACTTAAAAGGCATCCCTCGTACTTATTGAATAAGTACAATCATTAACTTTCGTTACTGACTGAACCTATTTATAAATTTAAAGTTAAATATGGGTAGGTTATCTATATCAGTCGCGCGTCGTGGTGACAAACATCATAGGGTGCCTTGTTTACCTAAATCGATCAAAAGCCGTGGCTACTATGACCTTGGAAGGATGACCTAGTCACTTTACTGAGAGGGTTGGGCTCCTTGAAATCCATAGAAATAGGTGGTACTTACACGTGTATAGACTTGTTTACATAATTTAAGTTTCATTCGAGCACGTAGCACGGCGTGTCTCGGAATTTAAAATATACGTAGTTGATTCTCATTTTATATACAGATAAAACCACTGTGTATAAAGTGGTACGTATGCATCAATTTTACAATCTGTATCGATTTATTATTATTTGAAATGCGCATATTTATTATGTAATTCAATTTTCAGGGACTTTTAGGAAAAAGAGAACTCTTTTGTTGAGTCGCTTACAATGTGACTATATGACTGGTATGCAACTAATTTAATGAAATATCAAAGAATTTAGTACGCTAACTATTGATTCATTTTATGTAATAATATAGTTCAATTGATCAGAGTAATCCTTTTGTGAGATATTGGTCCTGGTATCAAGTCTGGTCTTGAGCATTAACTTATTCCAATATAAAACGTTTTCCAACTAGTTCATAGAATTTTAACAATAATTAACTAAGTTCCTATTAAAGTTTTCGAACAATTTCAATTAAAATTTCATTAGTTTGACCTAATGATAAAACTTCGATTATCATCAAGTGTCTAACAGGGTTAAGATAGTCTGGGGCAGTAGGTTCACGTTTCGAAGCTCGATCGTTTTATATTTAAATTGTAAACCGACCCCAACTTAGTTGGAGAAAAGGAGAAAGAGAAAACTACTGCTTAGATGAAAACCCGACGAGTATCCGTTGGGTGCAAACCGCAGATTCGAGGTCGATGGGCGAGGCCTATGTTTAGCAGTGGACGTTCTACGACTGAAATCATAGGTAGATGAAAAATTCACTTACCTCTCTGTACCGGCGACAACGTTTGAGACTTCTTAGTTGCCGGAATAACTTTACTTTTCGCAGTCGTGACTAGAGTGCTATAAGAAAAATTTAAATCGTAAATATTTGTATATCATAATAATTTGTAACGATAACGCGAATGTTGGTTGTTGCACACTTAAAATGAATTGCTTTACGAATTTTATTATGATTTTACTGAGGTTAACAAACGGTACAATATTCGAAAATCGATAGAGTTCACTCATAGCATGAAATGCATACATTTTTATACAGTAAATTTATTAAAATCATTCAATAAAACTGGTTACGCGTATGCAAGAATTTTGCTTTTAATTAAAAAGAAAAAACTTGAGAAAACTAGATTCAAGGTCGCTTGTGAAATCGAAACGTCGGCATCAGCACTAATTCATCAGATATTTATTACTTTGGTGAAACTTCAATACATTATACTACTTTTTTATACTACTTAGGTGGCAGACAAGCACGCGGTCTACCTGATGGAAAGTGGTTACCGTGGCCTATCGTTCTTCCTATTGGAAAGAAAGAATCAGTGAGATCTGGCTACTCACCGTCGGAAACAATACAAGGTTAATATTAGCCGCGGTATTCTGTAGGGCGGTCGGCTTCCCCAGTCGGATTGCTCGATTAGGACGGGAGATACCGTCATGTCCTACCTCCGTCTTTTTATTAATATACATAAATAACTATTCAACATGCAAGTGCCACCAAGTGCCATATATCAAAAGTATAAATAGTATTAATAATTTCTCAATATATTTATTACTAGCTGACCCGCGCGACTTCGTCTGCGTCACCCCGTTTTTGCAACATTTTTCATTCCTGCTCCGCACCTGTTAGTCGTAGCATGATGTTATATAAATATAAACCTTCCTCTTTAACCATTCTATCTATTGAAACAACCCCATCAAAATCCGTTGCGTAGTTCTAAAGATTTAAGCATACAAAGGGACAAGAAAAATAGGGACAGAAAACGCGACTTTATTTTATACTATGTAGTGATTTACCTTGGAAAGAGTCCCACTTCTAACGTCCTTTGGTTCTGTCCCTTCCACCAATGCAATTCAGGTCTTCTGTCTATTAAAATTATAGGATCGCCTGCATCTATAGTCATTTTACTCGGCCGCCGGTAACTGTTGGAGAAAGTATTAACAATCATTCTATTTTCCACACAATTAATTAAAGTGAGAACTGAGACAATGATATAGTAGGCTCTTTATTCAGATAATTTTGCTATAAATTTCATAATACATGGCGGTCGAAATGCGGTGCTTAACGTATATGGAATTATCAATTAAAAGAATTATGCGTTTAGAAAATGTGATCATGTTTTCGATAGAAAAATCATATGCGCATGTGCGTATTTATTTTTCCTACGTACCCGCTTCTTTCAAAAAAAAGTTTATTTGTCTGTTTCAACGGTAGCACGAGTGCAATAGGATATATTCCTATAGGCACGTATCTTGGACCTAACTCCTAATAAGTTATGAGACCCTGGCGCGCGCGGATTTGTTATATCTATTGGTAAATTAGAAGATGTCCACCACCGTTGCACCCCATGCTCAAAATGTGCTATAGAGTCATTTTGAGCACATTTTGGGATACAACTCGTGCCTATAAATACACACTAATCAGTTAGGCTCTTTTCACTCCGACCGGCACCAGTTCTATAGAAACATATTTAAATTGATCATTGGAAAAATATTATTCACGTCATGTTTAAAAAATTCGACCTACCTGAGAGCAGCAATCGCAGTTTCAAATTTATTAGTCTCCATATACCGCTGTATGCCCGCGAATGTAGGTCTTTCCTTAGGGTTAAGATCCCAACACTGCATCATCAACATGTACACGTCAGGAGGACACGCGTTCGGTGCCGTGAGCCGTTGACCTTCACGCATAATTAGACGTAGAATCTCTGAACCGTTTAAACCTGAAAGAAGTCATGCAATCGTTATTTAATGTTACATTATTAGAAACTCGTTTCCTTCGGCTACGGAAAATGGTGATCTTATTCCTAATACAGAAAGTAGCGGCGTTGTGAGGTACACGTGAGCAGCCGCCGCCTCTTTTGCTAACAAGTAATGTTCGGAAAGGAAGCGGCGGAGTCTCCACCCCGCACAGCCTGTGATGAGCGGAGGCGACTCGAGCGTCAGATGTCGCAGAATAACCCTCGTCCTCATTTAAGCGCGGGCCTGAGGGTGACAGGTGGACCTGCCTGTCAGCAGGAGCAAGCCGCAGTGGCAGCGTGATGCGCGCTCCTCCCTATTCCGAGACAGCTGATGGACCGAAACGATATTGCGGTAATGGTCCACATTTCGCCAACTATGATTATCGGTCCCACGTAACAGGGAGCGAGCCTATTGCCGGCAATCACGCACCTAAAAAAATGGGTATGCCGAAAATAACTTCCGAACCGAAAAATGTCACAGCTAAATTTTCCAAAAAAAAGTAAATGGCCCGATTCCTTGCTATGCAGTGTAAATCGCAAGGAAATTAATCAGAAATAACTACAAGATAAGTATTATGGTTCATTGTCAACTATTAACAAGGAACGTTACCGATCCAAGGCTCTTCTCCGAAACTGTACATTTCCCACAGAGCAACAGCAAACATCCATACATCAGATGCGTGTGAGAACTGCCGACTTCGTAGAGATTCTGGAGCACACCATGGAAAAGGCACACGGCGACGCTCACTCATCACGTAGCAATCGTCTGCGTCAGGAAGTGCTCTCATCAATCCAAAGTCACCTATTTTGACCTAAAACAAACAATACCTTATACAATGATAAGACAATGACTTGATAAGTGGGTCAAGACAGTCATGGCAAGGTTACACTTGGCTATTTACAGGTGAATTATTGTAAAGGACATCCTTATACATATACTTATAATCCATCATCCATCCAATCATAGTAATTATATCACTGTCAATTTTGACCTAAAGTTGGCTTTTTACACTGTTTTAAGTCACTTAATCCCCGCTCTTTTAATATTCTTTTGACGATTTCTTTTTTTATTCTATTTTTTTTTTTTTTTTTTTTTTTTTTTTTTTTTTTTTTTTTTTTTTTTTTTTTTTTTTTTTTTACACATATTGAGAACTCACTTGTACTTTTCCACAATATTTTTATTTTTATGTTTTAATAGACCTGACCGGTTTCGCCTTACGGCATCCTCAAAGGTTTACGATGACATTTTTTTTTTGATTTACGATTACGATCTTTTTTTATTGAGAGGACTTTACAAATGTACCAAATTAGCTGCAATAAACATTAGCACTGGCTAACAACAATTTATTTGCAATCTCACTAAATAATTGTCCCATTTGATGATGTAGGGATTGTATTCCCAACACTTAATGTTGCAGCAATTAGCTAATTGACCACTTAAACAACACAATCTGTACTTTTTGCTCTATTTATAAATTACAATTCAGTCTTTATACAAACAAAGTGCGTTAACAATAGTATATATTCACAATCAGAGTTTACCTGTCATTTTTATTTAAAACTATTAATAATTTCTTGGAACAAGCTAATGCCCGTGACTCCATCTCTATATTGGAACATAACCCCGGGATGAGTAGCATTTTTAAACAGGGAGACTGTTCGCAGGTTAAGTCCAGTTTAGTTTAGACATTTTTCCAATAGATTGGAAGGGGAAAACTACCCAGATCAACACATCTTGACAACTTTCAATAGTATTTGTAAAAGAGGATAGGATTTGAATCTACATGTAGGTATATTAGGTACACAATCAATGCAATTATGAATGAATACTCAGATAATGGTGTTATGGTAAGACACAGTGACATTTAAATATATTTTGCAAAGTATTAATAATACAAAACAATCACTAGTAAATATCCTGATATTAATAGGCTACTTTTATCCCACTGAGTTGCAGGTATTAAAAGTCTACACATGCAAAACTTCTGGCATCAACTAATAAGAAAATAAAATTAACAATGAAAAACTTACCAAGTCTAAAGTAGATAGTAAGATATTTCTGCAAGCTAAATCTCTGTGCAGGAATCTATTTTTTTCTAGATGTGCCATTCCAGCTGCAACTTGTTCCGACCACTTTGAAATGTAGCCTAAGGACACCTTGCCATTTTGTGCTCTAATATAATCTAATAGCGCACCCATGGTAGCCAATTCACATATCATCATCAAAGGATGGAACACAACACCATGGAGTTTGATTAGGTTGGGATGTTTCAGGCTGTGCATTGCCTCCACTTCTCTTCTAAAATCATCATATATCCCCGGTTGGGAGAATGCATCAGCCTTTAACACTTTAACGGCTACAGGAACAGTTTGGGAGCTTTGGTCTGATACTTTCCACTCCCCTCGTTTAACTACACCAAATGAGCCTGTACCAAGTTCATTGTGTAATCTGCAAATATTATTGTAATATTATATTTAACAGAATTATAAAATTACTCATATATTTATTATAGTAGTACAAGTACAGTTTCATTAATACAGTATGTCTGTAGTTCAGTAAGTCTGATAAATATGTATAATATAATCAAAACAAGACTAAAATTTTAAGGCTGAAGGCATTTTTACCAATTATATGAGTATGTCAATCAGATTCCTCATCATTTTTTCTTTACAAAACATTGTCCTAATATTCCAATAAGCATAAGTATTAAATTAATGAGACTAATGGTTGGCTATAATAATTATCAAATACTCACATTATATCTTTTTCCAATATAATACAAGTGGTTCTTGCGTCTGCTTGTGTTGTTTGTCTCACAGATGAGTCAGTTTTTTCCTTGGAAAGTGAGCTAGATGATGTACCAAATAGTTTGTTCCAAAATTTTCTATTCCATAGCTGCAACTTTTTTTTTCTTACGGCATCAAAAAGTCTTCGGACACCAGGCTTACTGATGCCCAATCTTTCAAGGTCTTCTGCATGCACATAATCAAAATGTGCTAATCTGGTTATCTAAAACATTTCCATTAAAGTTAATTGATTGATTTATATTTTGTGTTCCTATAAATGTTTGTTTTTCTCACTTTATTACCCTACTATGAAATTAATACTGCCTACGGGAAATACTAGTAACTTAGGCAGATTTATCAAATATTGTTAGTAAATAACATAATTCTTGTTTACCTGTAACTGATCTCTGATTGGTAAGTAAAATTGTTCAAGTTGAACATTTTTCAGAATCTCACAAAGCCAGTCGGTGCCCGAATCCATTTTCAATTATCCTTCGTTATACCTTGGCTATATTAAACGCATCTCGAGCAGGAAGTTGAATGTTACGAAGGATGTGTCCGAATGGTTGTTACTTCACAAACCAAAATGTATACTTCTAAGTGTTTGAGTTAAACTCATTTATACTAGCTTGTACATCAGACGAAGATGTACAAATTAACTAAGCTATGAAATAGCCATTATTAAGATATGATGTGTTTAGAATGCGATAATTTCAGTTTCGCAAGTTTATGTACAAGAACGACAAACGACACAGACAGCAGGCAGACAGACATCAGTCAGACCACAGACTAATATTATAAATGATACAAAAAGAGACATAAGTCCGAAAAAGTCAAACAGTCAAAACAACCGTCCTAAGCACAGATTAGTAAGGAAAAATGAAGACAAGACCCGTTGAGAGTTAATGTACTAGAGTTTTTTTGTAAGTAAGTTCACTTTAGCAGTTCATTAGTTATATTCTTACGGACACTAAATTATACGAAAAAGTGGTCATCATATCATCGTTCCTTGATAAATCATTTGTTGGAGTACGTCACTATTATGCTAGTTGTAGTAAAGGTCTAAAAAAATGTGTGAATGGTGGGCGTAAATCATTACGATTAGATAGATAGATTTTTGTTGACTTTGACGCGCTGTCGTTCCTATGATTGTGCGTTTAGGTCCATGAAGCTAGTTAGGGCCACCCTGTGTACGCAATAGCCCTGCTGCAGTTCTGTGATATTTGAGTCTATGGTATAAAACCATAGATGAAAATAAGAACCATTCTTTGAGTAGAACGCACTACCGGATATAAGTGTTCTGTGGCACCACCTTTATAACACGAAAAACATCAAAAAACATGATGGCGGCAAGTTCAAACTGAGTTAAAAGTCTATTCTACAGTAATAAATGAGGTAAATGGTATCTTGCGGTCGTGACTGTTCCCCGTTGTGTTTTGGAGATAATTATTTTAAGAAAATGGACATCTCCTCTGAAGATAGTCTAACTAAAGTTAAAGTTATCGATTTCGGTTGTATTCCCGTCGATACAGCCATGGAAAAGCACATTTCGGTTGAAAATACTCATAAGGCAAGTAAATATATTATTACAAACGTACGTTTAGAGATTAATAAACTTACATATACATATTCTCACGCTAGTTCCGTTTGGAGTAGGCAAAGACAACAGTTATTTTACCCATTCATATAATATGCACATGACCTAAATCCTAGTTCGATCAAATTGCCAGCTCATATTTATAGCATTAGACGCGTCTTTAATGGGAGAACACGAAATGTCTATCCAGCCAGGCTAGGCTTCCAACGCTGGGTCTCAGGCATCGGGTGCAGCCCTGAGGTCTCGCTCGCACATAATAATTATAGGTATGCTGTTATAGTGCTGGTACTCGGGTGATGGCTTTTTCTGGATCCAACACATACCATATGTCACCCTAACAGCAGCAGGTCGTTGCGGTGGCGTGATGCGCCTATCCGGGAGCAAGACGAGGATGCCGTAGTTCCCACATCGAAGCGCGCCCATCTCCTTTACGGATATGGCTCTGGGTCTACCGGGGTGGGCGGTGGAGGCTTACGCGACGGGATATCCGCTCAGAAAAAATGTAGGTATTCTATCAAATGCCCTGATTACTTAATATAACTAATCATATCTTTTTAGATAAGCTTGTCGTACAGGGTTACAAACCTTTACATATTGAACAATGTGGACCGAGTGTTCAACATCTCAATAACTTCGACGGCTGTGGAACCCGGCGACTATGCGAGAGTGAAGATTGTGTTCAAACCTAATGTTGTCGGACAGTCGTTCACTGAATATTTCCTCGTAGATGATACCGCAGGAAATAATTATAGATTAACAGTCACTGGAAAATGCTACGGTAAAATAATGATACTATTTACAAAAATACAAAAGTATATAAAAGTATTGAAATAAATAATATAATATTATTTATTTCAATACTTTTACATACCTAGTAGGTATAATATTATTAATATTATACCTACCTTTATTACCTTATTTTATACCTTATTTTATATACCTAGTAGGTATAATATTATTAATATTATACCTACTAGGTATATAAAATTACCTACTTGTTTAATATATTAACTTCTGACGGTTACTATGTGTGCCTTAGTAATAAGAACTAAAAGGTTTCAAACCACACGATCACGACAATTAACAAAAAGTAATAACTAACGATTCATTACCTATTTACTTTTAATTTATTGATCTTGGTTTGGTACCCAGCTCACCTGTCATCATCTGTTCCCAGAAGCATACCTACTTCTATTTCACCTTGGCGGCCGGGCCTGCTCACTCCTAGTACATTTCATTTAGCTTAACAACTTTTATGGGATCAACAACCCGCCCAACCCATTTTTCGATAAGAAAAAAAAATATTCGAACGACTATATGAATAAATTTTAAATGCAGGACCCCAAGTGTCTCTGGATAAAAGAAAACTCGTCTTCAGAATATGTAAAAATGTAAGGGAACAAAGAAAAGAAGTTATCAACATTGTGAATAACTCAGCAGTAGATACAACATACCAATGGTACATACCTTTTGGCGGGCAAGGATATTTCCAAGTAAGTTCAACGAGGGAGCGTTTATTCAATTTGACCCAATTTAGCTTACAGTGTGTGCGAGAATTATTTCAGGTATAATCTCTCAGCGCGTGAATCTATCTATAGTGCTTACCTATTCCAGAAGACAGATGTCTGTTGCAATAGATTGGTTTATTCGATAACTACACTCTCCTTTCTCTAATATTAATCATATGTTTTAAAATGTTTCTTTAGATTTCAACAGGCAATTGCGGCCTCATCACAGCTTTCGAGACCATTTCAACCACAGTGTTGTTCATCGGAACTGCGTTAGGTGTCTATACAGCGGAATTAGTTTGTCTGGTTCTAAATCAGGTAATTTGTATTCCTTTCTGATTCATTCCTATTCAAATTCATTCTTATAAATGCACAACTGGGTCCTATCCCTTGGACTTTCGAGGCTGTATACCTAAAACGACTATAACCCGAAAACTGTTAACTCATAACACAAACGAGTTATAGAGTGGAGAACGCGGGAAGGCAAACGGAAGGAGGGACGTCCCCTAGCCAGATGGACTGACGACTTAAAAAGGTGACTGAAATAGACTATATGCAGAAGACGGAGGATTCGGAGTATTGACGCCCATTAGGAGAGACCAATGCCCAGCGATAGACTGCAATAGGCAAATTGTTTAATGAAATTACTAAAATGTGTGCTCGAATTTGTATGACTTTTGATTCACCTAATATTTCATTGTAAAGATATTTTCAGGAGCCTTTATTCCTAAACGTATATGGAACAGTGATATTACCTGGGAACCCATTATTTAATATTCAAGATCACATATTCGAAAAGAATTGGAAGCGAAAATCACGCAATACTCATCTCATGGAAAATAGTCTTAACCGTTTAGCGTATGTACCATCAGCGTCTGTATTCGAAAGATGCCTTGATTTTGGTACAGGAAGTGTGGATGATGTCACGAAAAATATTTCGCAAACTATTTGTGTAACTAACCACGAGCAAGAAGAGGGCTATATACAGTGGATGCCAGGTTTGTACATAATTTATAGCATTAAAAGGAATCGACACTATTCTTATTCTTCTTATTATTTATCGCAGGTTTATAAGTGCCTCGGAGAGCACGTTAAGCCGTCGGTCCCGGTTGCCATACAAACATCTATGGCAGTCGTTACGGGTAGTTGGAGCCCTCAAAAGTCCAACCAGCCTAACTTGGAACTTCGATATCGCCATTGGTCATTAGACCATTGGTTGTGGAGGTCAGATGGCAGTCGCTTCACGGAAAATATCGAAGTTCAGCCGCATCACAGTTAGACTGGAAAGCCGACCCCAACTGAGTTGGGAAAAAGGTTCAACTCAGTTGGGGTTGGGAATGATGACACTATTCTTACTCCAGGTCACTACTATTCCTTACCGAATACTTGAAATTCTGTATATTCGTAGTTGGCGTTAAATTCTTTCTCCTGTGTGCTATTGAATTGTATTTAAGATTGTCTTTTAGCTTCTTTTGGTATGACGGAGATAGGTCATGACAATATCTTCCGTCTTAATTTAGTAGCCCGACTGGGGTAGTACCTCCGCTCTACAGAATACCGTGGCTAATGATAACCTTGTGTTGTAATTCCGGCGATGAGTAGGGTAGCCAGAACTTACTGGAGAGGTTTTGTGTTGCCCGTGGGAAGACCGAGAGCTCAAGTTGACACTGCTTTGTAGTGGTATGAAACCCTGCTTTGTCTTCTGCACTGACAGCACAAACTTTCTTCATCTTCAACCCTCAATCCTCCCCTCTACAGGGTCGGCAGCATGAGTGTGACGCACCTAGAGTGGTAAACGTCATTAACCACTTTCCATCAGGTGGATGAGCTTGTCTGCCACCTAAGTGGTATACAAAACAACACGATAAAGACTACTCGTATTGCTATAATGCCGTTGATTGAAATAGGTTATAGTTTATCTAAACTGAAATGACACCTCCCACCTCCCACACAATCACATCATCTGTGTTGTGTAAAAATAGTAAAAATGTCAATTGTTCATGAATTTCTTCGTCAATTTAATTTGCTTATGTACGTGATAGAGGTGGTGGGGCGTCATTTTGGGTTAATATAAGCTATAACTAACTGTTACAGATCCAGATAACATATTTATAGTGGATCCTATCGCTTCTGTTTTACCTTCGAATGAATCCAGATTATTCACTGTAAGATTTAGGTAAGAAAATATCATAAACTCTTTCCCAACGATGATGAATGATGATGAGGAATAAAGTTGTTTATGGATAATAATTTGTGTGATATTTTTAACCTTCCCAATCACTCCATTTCATTGACCCTTAACCACAGATTACCACCTGAACCTTGTTAGAAGTTCAGAAATCACACGCAAGACCCATCTTACATGCAACTCATTAACAATTTTTGAATTCAAAGTGACCACTATTTTGTTTTTACGTTTATTTTTTCTTTTCTTCTTCTTTCTTTTTCGCGTTTTGGTCATTTATTTTTTTGCGAAGTGCTGTATGGAGGTGGAGCCCCAAAATTAGAAACATAGGGACCTCTCTAATTTAAGAATTTATATACATGCAGGCCTAAAATATCCAACGAAGTGTACGGCTATCTGTTGTGTGGAGATTATCAGTTTAAATACTACCCTACTGAAGATGGCAGTGAATACAAGTTCAAACATACCTGGTTTCGAATACCTTGTACTGGTAACACATGGGCTCCTTGTACAGAGTGGTTGACCGAGTTTGATTGTCCCATTGAGGTAAATATCTTGGCATTGATTTTTATAACATTCATCAATTCATCACCATTTGAGTTTTACTTAATATATTTACCAAGCCATGAAAATATTCAATACAGCTCATTATGTTGACTCTTCCTGATATTACTAGAATACTGGATGTCCGTGTTTTCCAATCCGCAACATTTGTCGCGACCCTGGTCTAAATTTGGTCTAAAACCTGGATAAAGTTAATGATTAGTTAATGAGAAGGTGATTAATTTAAAAAGGAAAGCTAGTGGAAAACCTTGCAACGTAACCCGGCAAGAATCGTGTTATAGGGACCCTTTACCATGGTGCACGTATTTGGTGAATTTATAGTACCAAAAACTTTTCAAAATATAGATTTCTCGTTTATAGTTTGAACTTCGGAGTCCATTAATGGTTTTGATTGGTATGTCTGGCTTTTTCAAGAGAGACTGCCGTTTGACTACCTAACTACGAGAGGAAATTCCCTGGGATAAATAGAGGGCACACCGGCTTGCAACTGAGGTTGTGTCGTGCTAATTGAGATTTCGACCAAGCGAAATTTCGTAGGGTCCGTTTTTAAGTAAATTTTGATAGACGTACATACACGAAGTATCTAACACAATTACGAATAGGTCATCACCATCGATCCATGGCTTACGATCAAAAATATGTCCCACGTTCGAGTCCTGGTCATTACACTTCTAACGTGGACTCGTTCCAACTAATTTAGTACAGCTGGGTGGGTTACCATAGTCTGATAGATAATATTCTGCAATAAAAAATCTATTGTGACTTTTAAACTTTTCTATCAGGTTATTCTACCACCGACAGTGCCCACAAGAACCACATTTGCCAACTTTATGCTGTCAAACAAATTTGAGGTTCCAATGCATTTCAAGTTTGACCCGCCTCTCGGAACGTAAGTACTTTGGTTATTGCTGAGTCATTACAGTTTCATCAGAATATAAACACAAGAAAAAGTTGCCTGCCAATTTACTATATTACCTACTAAGATTATTTTACTGAAAAAAGAGAATGTTTATTGCTGAAAGATTTTCATAAAATAAACTACTAGCTAACCCGTGCAATTTCGTCTGCATCTCCCCGTTTTTGCAAAATTCCTGCTCCGCACCTGTTATATACATTTAACCATTCTATCTAGGTATTTAAAAAAAAACCGCATCAAAATCCGTTGCGTAGTTTTAAAGATTTAAGCATACAAAGGGACATAGGGACAGAGAACGCGACTTTATTTTATACTATGTAGTGATTCTCTGCAAATTATAAATCTTTATTTATTCTATATTTCCGTTTTAGCAATTTCGTAGTTATGCCTATGTGTGGCATAGTTCAGGGTCGTGGATGGCAGATCATATCAGTCGCATTAGAGCCCAAATCTTTGGGTGATTATTGCGAAACCTGGGATCTTATCATTAATAAAGTGCAGAAAGTAAGTTAAGAATATTTTAGAACATATTACACATTTTTTACAGCACTTCAGCGGCAGAGAATCGTGCAGTTCACCTTTTGTAAAGTGGTCACCTTGGCCTATAGACGTTAGCAACACCAGAGGGGTCACACTCGTGCTGCCGATCCCGTAGAAACCTTCTAATGTACTTCTTGAAGAACCCCATATTGTAGCCGTTTGGAAAAACCATTGCTACAGCTTGATCGTGCGCGGGATGAAGTTTTTTTCATAACGCACAGTGTGCACTATTTCCGGCCGTAATGTGTGAGGATGAATTCCCTGCCAATGGCGAGCGGTGCGATGATAGATAGTAGGTGTGGGCATCATGTTGAACAATTCTTCTGAACACAAATCATTGTATTCGCGGTCTCTCCTGACGCTAAGAGATTCCACACTGCCTTTTTTATCGTGCGAAAATTCCCCACGAATACCCTCCGCTAGAGCTGGTTGGGGAGGTTTTGTTGAACTCAAACCAACCAAAACGCACGCCATCTTTGGGTCCTTAGTTGCCGCCGTCTTTGGGTTCATGGCATTGTCGATGACCCTCAGCGCCCGTCTTACATCTCTCTCTATATCTACATAAGTACGTATTAGTATTGTTAGTACGTATACGTATTAGGATATAAATTAGATACATCTTGAACAATGTGGAACGAACAATTTAAAGGACCTTTCATAAAAAATTGAAAACCGAGAAAACAACGCAATCAATAGACGCCTTATGGACAAAAGTATATTTGGTATGGCCCCAAAAATTTTTAATAAAATTCGTAAGGAAATAAAATCACTGTCTGTACTTAAGTTTAAAACCATGGTACAATCATTATTAATTGACAAATGCTACTATACACTAGATGAATTCCTAAATGACAATTCAATATAAGCGATATTTTATTAATTATTGTTATTCTTTAATTTGTAATCATAATTTGACATTCTTTGACTATGTTGACTTTGATATTCATAATTTTTGTATGTATTTTTTTTATACTTTAATTTGTAATCGCAATTTGACATTTATTTACTTGACATTTTTATTCCCAGAAATATTTTGAATTGTTTAATAGTATTGCATGTTTGGTATTATTGTTTTATACTACAACAAATAGTGTAACAGTCGTGATATTATGATACTATGATAATTGGCCAAGTGTTGCTTGCACTAAATCTAATTTGTACCTATGCCCAAGTGGCAAAACATAGTGAGCCTAATACCTCTTAAGATCTCTGTGTACCTATGTTTCACAAATAAAGACATTTCAATACTTTTCTTTTCAAGTCTCGTATCTGCTTCACGGGTAACGCAGAGGTCAGTCACGTGGAGGTCATGTCACATGGTTACCATCCGGCGGCGCATGCAATGCTGGAGTTTCAACCAACCATTACTGGATGCACCAACTACATTACCTCCTATTTACACAACCTTACTAGGATGGAAATACAGTTTGTACAGATAAACTGCTTTTGTAGCAAATTCAAACTTTAGAAAATGTTAAACTGTTCATTCATTGGACTTCTGCTTGTCTGAAGTTTGTCTCGTCTGACCAGATGTTTTTTCTCGTGTACTGGGTTCGATTCCCAGTTCAACGAAGTAATTATTAAACATGTATGAATACAGTTCAAATGGATGTTAAAATTAAAATAAAGTCTTCTTTCAGTAAAATGCCCCATCTACAATAATAAGGTACTTTCCCTCCATTTGGCATTCCCATGGGACGCTCTGTAGGTATATTAAACTCCTCCGAGTACTACATCACCTACATAGTCCCAGTTGCCTACAAACATCTGTGGCGTTTATTATGGGTACACGAAACCCTAAAAAGCGTAACATTATTTGCGCTATTTTCGCTTTATTGCAGTTAGTATATAATGGCTATACTAACTGCTAATTCTTCTACAAGTGATCGAATAAAGGACATTGTCCAACGTGTATAAGCACTTGGCCTGATATGGACAGATAATAATTGGGCAAATATGATACAGGTTTGGTAGTTCATACTAGTAAGAAATAAAATAACATCATATGGTTGTATCAGAATTAATCATTCATATTATATATTGACCATAACATTTAGTCAATTTTTGATAATTTAACATAGCTGTATTCATTATTTCTTTATTATTCGGATTCATGAGTTATTAAAACATTACCCAGGAATTAGACAAGTGGATTTACATTATCTTGGTACCGCGCCCAGCTCAAAAACCAAATTAACAATAATCATGACAAGAGCGCAGCAACCTACTTACTGTTCTTCGTCTGACAATACAATTACAGCAGAAAACATTTTACATAGCACTTGCGGAGCAATCTATTGCCCTATAACAGATGCCAACTCTTGCGAACGGAGGTCATGTCTTCGTCTTTGGGATAAGTCGATGCCACAATTCACACATTGTCTCATCGTGGGATCTGTTCCCTTAATCGTGCCAGTATTATCGTTATGAACGGGTTTAAAGTCAGCAGGCTCGCCAGGCTCGGTGATGAATGATTTATCCGGGTTCATTTTCCAATACAAGAATAAAATCGGCTTTCACGAGAAATAGAATAATGTATTTACAAATCTAGATGACAAGCGAATGACATTTTTATAACGGATTTCTTTACAGTTGCCATATTACAAACACAAACTCAATCGATTAAAAATAAGTACGATTTTGAATCGTGTAGAAACAGTTTTTTATTCCATTATTATAAAACAATGATCAAAAACGAGACCATTTTAATATATTGTTAATGTTTACTACTTTTTCGTATCTATATCTACTATTACACAATAAATATCTCCAATGTAGTGAACATTGGCGGTATTAAACAACATTATATTAACTTTTTTTTAATTCCTGTATGTTTGCCTGTTTGGTTGTGGATATGTGATGAACCCAAAAACCGCTTTGTTATACTTTGTAAAATGTAGCTTGGGTCCTATGACAGCTGTCAGTGAAATCCCGCACATGAAGTCTTGAATTTTCTATTATTAAATGTAGTAGCTGTCAATGTCATACTTTATGGGCATACAGAGCTAATTAGTGATGGGCGATAAATCATCGTGAGCACATACTATGAACTATCCATATTTTGAATAAAGCTTAATTTAAAATTTGAAATTAATATAAGAAAAAAATAATTAGAATTTAATCTTATTGCTTAGGTATTTTAATATCATAATAATGTTTATATTTCAATATACTTGATCCTAAATAATATTGAGTAAATAAAATCCTACATCCAATCCATCAACGCCCTGAACCTGTTTTTGGATTTTGTAAGAAGACACGCCGCGTTTGGCTCTTGGGCCATGATATAGGCATAAGATACACGCGCCAACATTTTGTTTAATATGAACTTCCACTGATCCACTCCACTCATTCTCATCAGTACGAGTGCCAACGCATTGTATGCTACGTATATTCCGTTCTCATTACAATTAAATACACACATACAATTAAATTAAACCTAATTATATGTAACATGCATCAATAATAGCTGGTAGTATCGATATTTTCATCGAATTTTAGACATCCCTATGAACCAAATTTTGACATCTGTCATAGGACCCATGCTATATTTTACAAAGTATAGAAAGGAAGTCTTTTCTAACAAAAAAAACTTCTAGCGATCAAATACTTCTAAATAATACTTCTATAAGTGATATCAATGTCGAACGAATGGATATTTTATATTTAAGTTATATCTTATTATGTCCTGGCAACTATTTATTTACTTTAGTAATATTTATTTTTACATTCACTACTTATTTAGTTTAGGTTGACTGTAGAGAATACCTACTTATAGCATTAAGCCCGCCTATATTCCTACTTACTTGTGCATGAAGTCTAATAAATAAATAAATGAGCTCATTATTAACCGAGTATAATACATAATTACTGACATATCTCTACGATTTCGTAGTCGTTCTTAAAAATCTTATGTTTGATCGTTGAGTAGAACCGACTTCCACGCGAGCGGAAGGCTATTATAATATGAAAATCCTTCACCAGTTATCACATCGAATCAGTTCACGTTCGCATTCGAGTCACAGTCGACGCGTACTCAATATCATTTAGTTTATGTATCTTTTTTTTAAGTATCAATTAGTCATAGGTTTCAAATCAATACCTAAGTATATCAAGTCAATCTATCAATTCCTTATGAAACTCTGGTGTCCCATACATTACTCTGTATCGATATATTCATATGTCTCAAATAAAAAATCGATTATGTTCTTTAAAACCGCGGTAGCCTAGTGGTATGGGTGGTGGACTGCTGAGACGAGGTCTCGGGTTCGATCCCAGGTTTACCATGGCACACACCAATGACTGCGATGCTTTTCGAAGTTATGTGTGTATTTATCGCAGGTTTATAAGTGCCCGGTTGATGGCAATAGGCTCGCCACCTATTACATTGGGACCTAAATATAAACTGGCGAAATGTGGGTGCTAGCACCTCTGCCTACCCCTTCGGGGATATAGGCGTGATATTATAAAAAAAAAAAAAAAAAAAAAAAATTATGTTCTTTAGTATAACTGGCAACATTTTAGCATTAGGGAAAAGAGAAAGATGGTGCCAAGAGTAAAGTAATAATATTTCCGTGAGCTAATTGAGTAAATACTAATTATTTCAAGATGTATCTTGATACTCCAAGAAATCATTATTAGTTCGTTAAAAATTAAACATGATTATTGATCAATAGCTACATTTGCGGACATCGTGTCCATGGAAGGCCAGTTTTGGATATAGTCCTTTATGTAACTTTCAGCTTAAGAGTAATGAACTATGTTTCTTGGTTGGGTGCTGACTTCCGTGGTTCATTTGTGTTACCTCCTAAAGAGATAGTAAGCTACCACTGGTGGTTCTTTCCTAAAGTTCCTGATAAGGTCTACGAAACCACAATCACATTATCTTGTGTGTGCCTAATTGACGGCAGGTAACGATTAATTTCATTTTCGCGAAGTACCTTGTCTTAATTTGTACGAAGGTTCTATTTGAGGTGAATATGTTTCAGGCCGGTAGGAGAACCATCTGAGGTATATATACACATTTCTGGCTTCTCAGAACTTCCTGATTTGAAGGTTGGTATTAAATTCATTAAATAACTTGATCCTCAACACAGAGCTTACTTTGTGGGTACTTAAATGATATTTCAGCGGTGATTGGATACTAAAGTAACTGAAATAGTTAGTGGGTGATTAGTTGAGTCATGAGACATATTTTTTTTATACCACTTAGGTGGCAGACAAGCACACGGCCCACTTGATGGGAAGCGGTTACCGTGGCCTATGGACGTTTGTAACACCAGAGGCGTCACACACGCGCTGCCTACCTAATATAAAATAGATAGACATTGATCGGTTGGTCTTAAGGGAAAAACATCCTTTAGTAAGATGTTGAAGTAGGCGTTACATGGCGGAAATCCATTACAAGAAAATATACCAACCACGCACCCGCAATTTAACAATCCCAATGATAGTAATAGTAAATTATTTTTAATTCTCATAGAAAGTGGTGCCAAACCGTACCCCTCAAAGCAATTCAAAAGACTTCTTACTCGAGGAGATATGATTTCGTATGTGCAAAATTCCACAAGTGTAAAATGCAGACTTGTGTTTCACTTCTACACGAGGCATCCTTAGTACCGATACAGAACAACTACTTTGTTGCAACTAGTTAGACATTTCAGTTGGACCACACTCCATTAGTCCACTATTTGTATAGTTTTAGACTGACATGGTCATTTACATATCACTGCCAAATGTTTCGAGATATTTATCATGTTTGTTGATTTTATGGAGTACCTAACCGATATTTTGCAACAGTGCTGAAAAATTCCATAAAATCAACAATCATGGTAAATATCCCGAAACATTTAGCAGTGATTAAGTCTACCTACTATATTTTGTAGTTGCTGATAGAGTCTGCTTATTTTCTTTCGATTTGGCTATGTACTTAACTTTTATGGTAACGACTGCTGTCTGAGCTCTGAAAGTCCGATAGGTATCGTAATAATATTAATACGTAATGTGATTGTAATACATTTTTCATTTATGTAGGTTTTGCCTAAACAAACAAACCTTCACGATATAGTCGTTGGTGAAAGTAAATCGGTGTCTGTAACATTGTACAACAACGGCTCTTGCTTTTTCACGTCGAAGCTGTACCATCTAATCACGGGTAATGGAGACGATTACAGCGGTGACAGATTTGAAATAGATTCTACAGTAGTAAGTATAGGTATTTGATTGTAAATTTGTGGTAAACTCGTTGACTTTTTTATGCCGCGCCGAAGCCAGTTGGGTAGGTTATGTTGCACGATTCGCACCAACTAACTTAACTAACCAACGCGCGCTGGGTCTTTAGTAGCCGGAGGTAAAATACTAGCTAACATATCCGTCGCACCCAGGCAGATCCGAGGCCATCTCTTCCGAGATGTTTCGAGACTTTCTCCCAGTTTAGTCCGTCCGACCTATGGCAAATTATTTCCGAATAGTTTGAATCTGATGCGCAAGAAACGCCTACGCGATAAACGCTAGTGTGAAAGCAGCCTAAGTAGTTGAATAGACAGTAGATACATATTTAATATTTGTCTGTAAATAACAGAATAGCCTAAAACCATCGAAACACTGTGAAGTAAAACTGACGGTAACTCCAAACGGTGCTGGATCAAGAGAAATAATAATTAAGTATTCGGTTCTCTTCCGAACGGAGTTTGATGACGTCGAGGAAATACAGCCAGTCCGCAAAAAGATTTGTACAGTCTGGTACGATGGTATCTATCCTACGGTTAAGGTTAGTATCTTATATTACTTATTACTCTTACTGTTGTAAGAATTTGTGGAGATGTTTGTATATTTGTTACTTAATCATGCTTTTAAGACTCCTTTTGCAAGACTCATTTTCTTTCTGTTGTGTCAAGTCATAGATGTTCATGTTGTTGATATTTTATCGTTTCTACGGCAAAAGTGTATCTATAGGAGATTATTGATACCTATACTAGTTTGAATAATTAAGTTATTGTTAATCGTGTTACATTTCAGGTGAAGCGAACGATATCTGTCAAATGCCCAATAATATTAAGCAATCACGATGTTTGGAATATTTTCAATGTAGATGAGTATGTTATATCTTTATAGCATTAAAGACGATTCACATTTAAAGCGGGTGAGGGTCGGGTGCATCACCGTTTCCGGAACAAAGTAAAAAACATACTATATTAAAAAAACGACAGCCTCTGTGACGTGGCGGAAGTGAATGCGACTGCTACTCAGGAGGCACAGGTTCGTGGTCTGGACGTGCCTCGGAGAGCACATGAACCCGTCGGTCCCGGTTATCATAGAAATGTCTATGGCAGTCGTTACAGGTGAAATGGGTGAAATGGCCCATACAGAAGGGCAAACCACCCGTCCGATTAACGGCGTCCACAATGAAATGAAGTTGGATATTACGAAAACGGCGATGGCAAACAGGAAACAAACCCGCACCTTCTAGGTACTTATTGGAGGATCACTAGGCCGGGCCTTCGTCGGGCTAAAAATCTTCTTTGCTTTCCTTTGAGGACGATGTAGCTGCCCCTAGGATGAACTACATTAATTTTACTATGGTGAAAGGCGTTTGCATTTTAAGTTATTGTGTATTTCTAGGTCTTTCTCTATAGATTATTAGTAAAGGGCATTGTTAGGAGAACGTAGGGAGGCGGGTGAGTTCACCGTCTCTGTGTATTGAGCGGTGAATATGAATTGGCACAGAGCTTCGTTAGATTCAACTGCAAATTTGATCAGCAAGTGCCTGGAATGGCTCTTTGGTGCTGTTGGGAAGAACACATCTGTAAAAAACCTTACTAAGCAAGGCCGATGAATTTGTCCTGACCTTCTAGATGGTTCTTTTCGATATAATCGATCCTCGTAGACACTGAGCAATAAGTTTGTACTAGAAGAGAATACTGCGTATACATGATAATATATCGAGTAGGTATGAGGGAATCACTATTAAAACAAGTACAAGTAGTCAAAAATAAAATCATATAGCCAAAAAAAATGGCATGAATAATTTTAGTAAGCTTTGGTGCCTAACAAGTCCTGTTAATTTTTCGCAGACTGAACAAAGCATTTGTAGACTGCCGTCCTAACATACCTTTGTCGGTAAATCTATACGCTCCAGATCTCTGCGTCCGCTCTGGCAGAACGAGTGACGTGAAAATAATATTCGTACTGGGGTGCGTATACGCGGCCCCAGTCCCTTGGAGCCTTCGCAGAGAGAAGATATGTGATTGTGAGATGATTGAGGTCCAAATAGGGACATCGCTTTATGAGATGAGACACACTTGTCTGCATAGAACATACGTTGAACTGTATCCGTTAAGTGGGATTGTTTCGGTAATTGCCTATACTCATATTTTTTTAGTAATGTTAAATTTACTAAACTTGCCAATATCAGATATAGATTAAGTACTATACTTTATAATTTACTTACTCTAGTGGAGTCAATACCATGGACTCGCAAGAGTGTACAAAGTGGAGGAGGAAAAGTAGGGAACCCTGAGCTCCGAGTTCACATTGGCCTTGGAAGCAATCAGAACAAGACGTCTACATGATGATGATGATGACTGTATAAATTTTTTCGATAGAAATGGAAGAATAAAATTATATGCTAAGTTCGACTACGATATCAGCTACGGCATGCGGTAACCGTAGCTGTTGTAGCATAAGCGTCTACATGCTACGGTCCGTAGCATATCAAAGTTTGCTACGCCATAACTCGAGCTTGCTAAAAGCTGTAAGCTGGATCTTGTCACCGTACTTTTAAAAGTACCAACTTCTGTCTTTTCTAATGTTGTTTAATGTCGCCGTGTCATTCGCTTCACAGTTTGACCACTTTTCACTAATTATCTGATCCCTTGTTACAACCTTCGTCAGCCTATCTTTATTTTGAAAAGTTTTTTTTTATTAAACATAAATATAATATGTTATAGCTTGGTTCTTTTTTAGCCAGACAATCCCAACTTATTATACCTACAATTTAACTACGTTGCTGAAGGCCTCAATACCCTATGTTACATCATGACTATGCCAAATCAAAGGACAATCAATCTATACGTCAATATATACGCTAGTCTGAACACTAGGAGTGTTTTAGTGCCTCTACGAAGACCTATCGGAGCGGATGAATACTTGGCAGTCCTGGACTGTGGAAGAGTACCTATTAATAATTTAGATCCGGTTATAAGGGTAAGTTTAAAGCAATTTTTTGTGTCGACACGCATACTACCTATTGTGAATGGGTTGGCTCAATACTGTGTTAAAAATACTCATAGTTTACCCTTACAATTTACGAATTCCTCTATCGTATCAAAGCATTTTTTTAGGAGCCATGCTTTCAACTCTCTCAGGAATTTAGAGGTTGGCAGTTGCTTCAAGCTCTTAGGTATAGCATTATAAATATTACCACACATCACAAAACAGTTTTTTTAAGTATAGAGCTGTATTCGGGACTCTGGGTAAAACAATTATATCCTGATTTCTAGTGCTTCTCGGGTAAACCTCATGTGCCTTCGAAAATAAACTCGGATGTTGCCTAACAAACTTCGCAACTTCATATATTCATATTTACCTTACCTTAATCTCCATTTCAATCGTCGTGATAAGAATATAATCAGAAGTGCTGAAATTTGAAGTTGGTACCGATGCACTTTCTAAGCTATAGTAGAGCATCACTAAAGGCGCAAAACGAACTCATGCTTTATGGTGCCAACATAGCTAGGCCCAACTTATTCTCTTCCAGATCTAAAATGCATCTTCCCAGAAAAGCACAATATTAGTCAGCAAATTCTGTACTAAAGAAAAAGTATGGAAAGCCTCTAAGTTTGATTGATTGTTGCTGTCACACAGGTGCACATAACCACTCCTTGGCAGTCGGGTAAAAATAAGTAGCTTAATATAACAGAACTATTTCAGGTCGTATGGCTGTATAATCCAACAGATGTATTTACAACATGGCGACTGTTACGAAATACCAGCGTCAAAGAGTCTAAGGATTCAACAGCAGCGATTCGTTGCTTACTGTTCTTTGCCGAGGTCCCACCGCTTGGCAAGTTAGCCATACCTGTCGCGTTTATGCCTAGCGAAATGGTTGATTATGAGGTATGAAACCTAAGTTTTCCTAAATCGATTTTCATACCACTTAGGTCTTCTTACAGCTTTAAACGGGGCGTGAAAAAGCATCTGATGAGGCCGTCAAACTGAGGGCCAACATTGTAACACTTTACGTGTTTGTAATGGTGAATCTTTCCTGAGACTTTGCCTTCAGCTTTCCATCAGGCGGGGTGAAAAAAAGGTGACAGACAAACACATGGCTCACCTGATGGAAATTGGTTACCGTGGGCAATTACATCACACTCGTGCTGCCGAACCTGTAGAGAGGAGGAGGGGGGAGAGAAAAAGCTAAGAAACTTTCTGAGCTGTTGGTGCAGAAGACATCAGGGTTTCATAACATCACATAGCAGTATCAACTGTCCTCAGTCTCCCCACTGACAGCATAAAACCAAACAAAACCTCTTCAGTCATAGCGAAAGTTAAACCTTTTAACCTACCATATTGAGTTGTTAACGAACGCATTTTGGCCCACAGTTTAGTGAGTGATAGTTATACAGAGTGTAGCATTTTTAATAATGGCACCTGAGCACTTCATGATTACTTGAATTTCTTGCTGATCGTACAGATGCGTGTGATCTTGTGCATCCATGGTCTCACTAACAAGGATGCCATTCATCCTGAGTAACATATTAGGCTATATTGTATTGCGTGATACAAATATTTTACTCGATACAACTTTTAGGTGATATTATTGTCTTCATTTGGTTACGATACATTGAAAATCTTAGTAAAAGGACAGGGAGGCCTACCGAACTGTCTTGAGACTCGACTTGATTTACCATTTTATACTGAAAGGATTATCAGAGAAGCTTATCGGAAGGACGTGGTGAGGCACATTCATTTAAACTATTATTTCATTCGTATAGTTCCCGGTAGAGTAAAATTTGAGCCACCCTATTTCTTTCCATGAATTGTCATACAAGGCAACTAAAACATAGGACTGGTTAACAGCAGGAACGTAGTAAGCCTTCCAGAAGAGCGAAATCTATGCTCGGGCCCACTCCATGAGTAGGTGTTGCCGTAAAATAAATTACTACACCACAATGACAACAAAAATGCCGTCGAGTCGACAGAAAAAGACAGCAAACACATATATATATATATATACAGCCCAGGATCAGCCTCAGATATATGAATCGAGTCCACAATAGTGCACGGAATACGGCAATAGACTCATCTCTGTATTCGGTCCCATGTAGGTAGTGCCCAATACAATAATTGATGAAATATGGATAACTTTGTCTATAGCCCCTGTTTGTTTCACTCATTGCCACCACTCCGTCCTCCTTCTGCTACTAAGGTGACAGGCGGCTAGATAAATATATCTAATAATATCTTTCCAGGTGTATTTGTCTGTAGAACATTTAGTCATACCACCGATGCCAACGCATTCACTATGTAGAGACATAATTAGTATTTGCAACGACACTGATCATGTCATGAGATTCATTTGGTTACCGTAAGTGTTTTATGCAAGTTTTCTCATAATGTCACTAGTTTTTTTTAAATCCAAATATTCTAGGTATATACTCTAGGTATTTAATTGCAAAATCTTCAGTATGACTGTACTTCAAAGACGTTATTTGGTAGTGCTCGTGTTAGCCGCACGTAATTAATTTGCGCCGCATTGCAAGTAATCGGGTCTAAATTTTTTTTCAAATTTGATTAGTTGCAACATATGCGGTTAAGAATTTATTTTCGGTATACCCTTTTTTTGTAAAAAGTATCCGATTGGCGGCAATAGGCTAACCCCCCATAAGTAACCGAAGAGCGCCTCCAACCGGTCGGATTAGAGGTCGGTGAGGGAGGCCTATGTTAAACAGTGGACATCCTCTGGCTGAAATTATGATGACGACCACATACTCACGAGTCCAAACTTTGTACGAAAAATCGTAGAAACAATAGTGGCCGACCAACGAGTATCTATTGGATTTAGTTAAGTAGGTATATAGTTGTAAAATTCAGTGGCTCAATCATTTTGGATAGATACCTACATAAAGGTAGAGCAAATAAAAATGAAATGATCTGATATTTGAATTTCTATGTGATTTTATAGAGAGAGAATAGCAAATATCGTGAATGTAGTAATGACTCCGTGCTGGGGTGTCATTCAACCCAAGAGCGCGGAATGGATCACTATGACTGTATATTCTCTCCAAGAACCTTCCACTTTCACGTAAGTACAACTATGAAATGCCTTAAACATTCTTAGATTTAGATTTTTAAAGTAAATGTGGGGAAAGTCATATTCATAATTATTTATCGCCCTGCCCTGAGGACTGGACACAGTGATCATATTGAAACTACCTTACTTACTAGCTCACGTGTTTCCTTCTTCCTACAGAAGAGGCCGTTAAGCTGAGCGCCACCATTGTAACACTGTACGTGTTTGTAATGGTGACCCTCTTACCTGAGACTTTGCCCTCAGCTTACCATCAAGCAAGGTGGAGTCTAAATGACATGTCCTAGCCTGTAATAGTATATACTTAAAATATGTAACATTTCAAGTCATGGAATTTAAGTAGGTATAGGCTAGCTCTAAATCTCTCTCCATATTCATCTTATACCTAATAGACGGCGATAACGCGAGTCACCACCCCAATCGAAAGCCGCCTCCTCGTTGGTGTAGGTCGGTACATCGCCTCATCACTATGAGAGGCTTCGATGTAATTCTCTTGTGTGATTTTGTAATTAATAGTACACTATCAAAACTACAACAATTACTTTTGACGCCGACTACATACCTACCTACTTAATTACTGCGGTGCGGTAAGTATAACCAGTATCCAGTTTAAATTACCTACCTAGGTACCTACTTACTAATAATAATGAAATATAACAGCACAACATTGGCATGTGAAATTTTGGACCTGACTGAACGAAAACAATACCAACAAAATGAATTCTTAAAAAAGAATAAAATTGAGAAATGCAACCAAGAGTTTATTATCACCGAATTTGGAAAAACTTATCCGGTGCGTATCTTCTTAATATTTTCGAAATTCTCAGTGATATACGCGCTGAGTCGGCCAGCGATGTGATTTTTTCATACCACTTAGATGGCAGACAGAATGCCCACCACCCGATTTCGTCTGAGGGGCGTCTTAAGACGTGACTAATGGAAAACGTAGACGATATCACTGCGAGAGAAGGGAATCTCGAAATTAAACCCTGTACTAACCAGCGTGGCAATAATAGGCCGAAGCCTCCCAACATTGCAAGAGGCCTAGTCCAGCAGTGGACGTTAATTTATTGAAATTGATTGACTTAGGTGGCGGACTAGACGGCCCACGTAACCGTGGCCTATGGACGTGTGCAACATCATGTGCAACAACAAGGCATGCAGCCAACGCTACAATGCCCTTCTTGAAGTACTCCATATTGAAGGCGTACCGACTAAAACCGCTCGCCGTCTCGTATCTCAATTACCAGTGACCCAATAAGACCCTGAATCTTCTATGGCTTTGATATAAGAGCACTAATTCATTAAACATGAATTATTTTCAGGATATAAACGATTCCCCGCCATATGTCTTGAATTTGAGGAAACCTCAACCTTTCTACTTAACTTTAACAGTGTCTATATCTTCTAAGGGACAGCGAGATGGATATCCAAGAATGAATTTAAGACAATTATGGGAACAGGTAAAATGTTCTATAACTAACGGGTTCCTAATACCTAGCAATAGTTGCACATTATTGGTACATAATTTAAGGATGACCTTTTCGTTCTCTTTTAAATATTGTAATCGACTTGGTGGTGGTAAGTTGGGGTGCAGTCCAAAGATAGTGGCCGCAATTCAAATCAAATCATAGACCAGTAAACGGCACTTACAAAACGTCAATATCAACAATATTTTATCAAATGCAAATGGACCACCGGTTCGAAACGCGGCCCCGACCTGAGAAGACTCCGGCAAGAAACTCAGCGGGCTTTTCTTTTTTTTTTGGTCTATTTACAATAGTTTACTTAGTCTAGATACAAAATTAGCTAAGTAGCAGGTGGAGTGAACAGCTCATTTCCAGGCTTGTTCTGGATTTTATAATAAGCTTCTTGACATAACTTATTTTTTACTAAAATTTTAAACTTATTGATGGGCAAATCCCTAATTTCATTAGGGAGCTTATTAAAAAAGCGTATACAATTACCCTGAAAAGTATTTGAAATTTTGTGGAGTCTACTATCACAGACAACGAGATTATTTTTGTGTCTGGTATTTAGGTTATGGTCATTCAGATGCTGTTTCTAAAATGGCGATTCCTCCTTGACAGCCTAGAAAGATGATTTTTTCACACCACGTAAATAAATCTTGATTGTGTTAAGGGGGCACAGGGAACAGTGTGAAGGAGGAACAGTTGTGTGAGGGTAAAACATTTCAGCTCTTTCATTCTTTGCCAATGAATGATGCAAGTGGGTGGAGAGGTAATCGTGAATTACCCCTCCACCCACTAGTGGGAAAACTCCAGTGGGTGGACGGGTCGGGATCCGTTTTATTTTCAATGATAGATACAGATACTATTTTAAGTACTTTTCGCTATTCCTCTTAGTTTGATTTAACCACGATCACATGAAAAATTCACGTTGTATAGTTAATGTAAACTACCCAGACTTATTCTTCTGTCGAATCAACGGCATTTCTTTTGAGTTTCCAGACTATAGCAATGCGAGAGAAGGAAAACTCGTTTTGTATCGAAACTAAGCTCTATGGCAACCCGTCTAGACAGTGTGGTTACAATAGGCCAACAGTCTCCCAAAGTGAAAGACCTATATCCAGCATTGCGACTACGATAGACTAATTAATTGAATATAGATGATTGATTGAATGTTACGTTACCTAGAACTAACTGTTAAAGTTCATATTTACTTTCAGGCACCACCCTATAATTTACTATCTTCAGATACTATAACGCTTACTAGCGACAGGGCTCCAAGCAGTAACAGCTTAACCATGGTGGACATCATAAGGGTTATAGATGGAATATTATGGTATGAATTATCTTATGGATATTTTTATAGCTAAGCTTTACGAATAGCTAAGAAATAATGTAGATGATATTAGTGTAGACATACCTTGTTGGCGTAACTGTTCAGAAACAGATATCTTTTTTTTTGAGGTAACACTACACAGAGATTACCCCCGTCCGACATCGGGGTCGTTATGTCGGACACGAACCGACTAAAACCGCACACCACCTCTGTCATTATTTAGGTATCGCGGTGTACGACTACCCAGTAAAAAATATACCTTGCCTGCTCGCCAATGTGCCCTCTCCTAGTAAGAGGGATACATGGAAGGAGGCTTTCCTTTCCCTAAATGCTGTTATAATCAATAACCTACCTATTAAATCCCGCTTATCCTTCCCTCCCAATTCATGTCTTCTGTATTGAAAATGGAATATTATTTTAAGAATGATAGGTAGGTACTTGTTGCAATATTGTCTTATAAATGCCAGCTTTCATTAAGGGCCCAGATTGCCCAGACGCAACATCGATTTCGCGCGACCGCAGCGCTACTGTTTACTGAAACAACCGACCGAGGCGGGTGAATGACCCAGAGAGAGCCACCTTTTTGTATTCTACTTACCTAAAATTCCAACTATGTATTTATTTGTAATTTTTCTACCACAGTTTATTCTTATTTCGTAAAATATTCATTCAATAACATAATTGCAAATTCAGTAGCAAGTACGGTCGAAATAACATCGAGCCTTTCCTCGCTACTGTTTATCTATACGCAAGGATATGTGCCTATTGGATAAACTCAAATAATTACTTACTATTTGTTTACGATCACCTTGATATCTTAAAAATCTCCTAGGGTTTTACAAAAAAATATCAATAAATGAAACACAAGTATAAAAATGATTCATATAATTTAAAAGTAGGTAAACAATAACAAATATGAGTCGCCAAGCGTGCTAGGGTTGTGCAAAAATTTGTAAAACAAGTTTATAAATTATTAATATACAAATTAAAAGTAAGTAAACAATAACAAAATATGAGTTCAAAATTCTAATGTTTAAAGTTGTTTAAATAAATTACTGAATAAATTCTGATTTCTGCTAATTTGATTATAAAATCAATTGCTATTGCAAAACCTATCAGAATGAAAATGTTACCAGATGCCCGATTCACGTAATAAAAACCGTAGCGTGGTGACTTCAAAATGTCACTTTGTTTTTTTGCAAACAAACCCTTTTAACCTACTTAAAAAAAGAGGAAGATTCTCAATTCGCTGTATTTTTAAACCGATTTTGATGATTCTTTACACCAGGTAACTCTTCAAAATTGTATAAGAATTGTACAGTAATTGATTTATGACAATCCAAGACTAGATAAGTAAGTGCGTTTAAAACAGAAAACCATAAGGCAATTTCTAAGTTAAAACAACTTTTGGATGCACGTGAATCGACCGGCTGGGTAGTTAAGTTACCTCAGTCTATTTCAAAATCCTTAGGCGTCCTTCTCTTTCAAAACACGTAAAGTTCTTTCTTTCCTCTCTTTCGTAGCCTCTATGATACTGGAACTGGGCGCGTCACGAATTCGCTTCGTGACTGCCGAGGATCAACTAATTCTGGAAGTAGTCAATCGTAATAAAACCAAACTAATTTCATCTCCATTTTCTCCTTCCAAAATTTGACACTGACACTGCTTAGTCTGCTTCTTCCTTGACAGCTTCTGCCATGGATTGTGCTCCTGTCTTTTCCCATCAATCGCAAACCATATTATAAATTTCATTATATAATGAAGGTGACATAATTGGTAGGGCAGTTAATGTTTTTAACTGAAAGTAGCTCCCACCAGATGATATGATACCAGATACAATTTGATGATTCACTTCCATGCTATCTTCTTCCTTTCAACCAAACACACAGTAAATTTCATATTACACATACTAATTACACATACATTTCATGATGAGTTTTGAGTCCCGACCAACTTTTACTTCACCTATTATACTGAGGATACAATCCATTGGACCGCGGTCCCCTATGGCCTGAACAGCTTTAAAAAAAAAGAAATATCTGCTACTCTACGCCCAACTTCCACTTCAACCACCTTTCCTTCTTGACGGTTTTCAATTACTAGTTCCTGTAAAGAAAGATAATGGCTTGATTGTTTTTTTATAAAAAATAATAAATAAAGAATGGGCCAAATTTCTTCAAACATAGCTAAGAAGTCCCTTAGAATACATCTTTGAAACACATAGATCAAAAACATAAACGTTTTATATAAAATGTAAAATCGGTTTAGGATAATAATTTTACGGGATAACATTATAATATTATTCTCCATCGCTTGTTCCATGCTCTTGCTTGACCCTAACGTGACATAATGTGACACTTTTTGTGCATGTTGCCTTTGTTCATCGATTTATAAGACGTTATCACGTCAAAAAATAAATAAATCTGACTACATATATTATAAATTTCCTTTACGCTACGGTAACGCGGTGTTGGTTTTTTATGACGTCACCTACTCTATGTCACTCGGGCTTAGAAGACAATTCTAATGATTCTAAAATCATCAAAATCGGTTAAATAAATATTATTTATTATACCTACATACATAAAATATGGGATTTTAACGAGAATTTTCTTTTGAGAAAGCAATTGAGAACTATTTAGGTACTAATGTGTTTGTCACCCAATGAAAATAATAAATATTGCAAGAAAAAAATCTATAGGTACTGAGATTTTGTCTTCGCCCATCACTAACTAGGTAGTTCGTTTGTGTCTCCCAATGAAAATAATAAATATTGCAAGAAAAAAATCTATAGGTACTGAGATTTTGTCTTCGCCCATCACTAACTAGGTAGTTCGTTTGTGTCTCCCAATGAAAATAATAAATATTGCAAGAAAAAAATCTATAGGTACTGAGATTTTGTCTTCGCCCATCACTAACTAGTTAGTTCGTTTGTGTCTCCCAATGAAAATAATAAATATTGCAAGAAAAAAATCTATAGGTACTGAGATTTTGTCTTCGCCCATCACTAACTAGGTAGTTCGTTTGTGTCTCCCAATGAAAATAATAAATATTGCAAGAAAAAAATCTATAGGTACTGAGATTTTGTCTTCGCCCATCACTAACTAGGTAGTTCGTTTGTGTCTCCCAATGAAAATAATAAATATTGCAAGAAAAAAATCTATAGGTACTGAGATTTTGTCTTCGCCCATCACTAACTAGGTAGTTCGTTTGTGTCTCCCAATGAAAATAATAAATATTGCAAGAAAAAAATCTATAGGTACTGAGATTTTGTCTTCGCCCATCACTAACTAGGTAGTTCGTTTGTGTCTCCCAATGAAAATAATAAATATTGCAAGAAAAAAATCTATAGGTACTGAGATTTTGTCTTCGCCCATCACTAACTAGGTAGTTCGTTTGTGTCTCCCAATGAAAATAATAAATATTGCAAGAAAAAATCTATAGGTACTGAGATTTTGTCTTCGCCCATCACTAACTAGGTAGTTCGTTTGTGTCTCCCAATGAAAATAATAAATATTGCAAGAAAAAAATCTATAGGTACTGAGATTTTGTCTTCGCCCATCACTAACTAGGTAGTTTGTTTGTTTATGTAACAAGTCTAATTACGTATAACAACTTACCTCTATACAGCGCGTAGCAGTGTTGCTCGGAGTCTCGGCCTGAAGGTTTTCTTTATTTTCAATACTGGAAATATTAATCATCAATAGTATCCACTTTTATTTATTTTGTAATTTTTGTACAACCCTAAACCAGACTCTAGGCGCGTCGCGCTGCGCGCGTCTTTGACGGCAGCGAAGTATGCCCATGCTATTTCAGATAGGAAACATACCTACTTCCACAATCTGATATTTAGACAATATGATGAACATGAAAACGAATATTTAATTATATTATGTAATAAAATTAATTATTATGAGAATATTCCTATAGAAATCGACTTTATTACTTATAATAGGTACAAACCAATATTTACATGCAACAACAACAACAAATGCGAATATATTATTATTAGTACTTAGACATGATAAAGCACTCAAATAAAACTAGAATTTTTAAATGACACTTTCACACAAATCTCGTAATTTTTTTCCTCGGTATTTATACCTACTTTACAAGGTTCATAAAATAACCTCCTCAACAAACTACGTACCTATCTAAATAATTTTGTATTTTTTACGATTTATATCTAGTTCCATCATGGTTTTCTTCCAGACATTCATTATATCGGTACTTCCTACTTACTAAAAGTGAATTAGTTATAAAAATGTTATACTTACAGTTTTTCACAAAAAACACAAATTCACAACACGTAATATTGCTGGCGCATCCGACACGCGTGGTGTCACCTTGAACTATAAAAACGTACTGCCGATCAGTAGCGATGCGGGTTACTAAATCATAATATCGGGATGCGCGTGATTTTTCATACATTTTTCTATGGAGAATTTACGTAGAACATATCTAGATTTTAGGGCTTTAAAAGAGGAAGTCTTTGTTTGTAAAGGTACAAAAAAAAGTACATAGGTTTAAGTATTGGTTTCTTCAGTGTTCAAAAAGTGTTTCTTTTTATCAATTTGTGTTGATTTATTGGGTAATATTTGAAGAATACGAAGGCATGTTTTTGCATTTTTGTCAAATTTTGTGCGTTTGTTGACGTTTATTATATAGCAATTATTAGGTTTTAAGGATTTAATATAAGACTAACATATATTTTGGTCTTTGATTGTAATATATACAAATTATCATTGATATCAATCATATCTAAATAAGTTAAATATGAAATATCGTAACACTCTTTTCGGTGATTTTCACGATCTGGGCCCTTAAGGCCGAATACGACGAGAACAGACGAAACTTCATGTATTTCTATCCACTAGAAGTTGATCCTTGAGTGATTCTAAGCGTTTAAACATATTTTGTAGTATTGTTCAGACCTTTCACAAGGTGCCCATTTTCTTAAAATTTTAAATTAATCAATATACCATTTAAAAAAATGATTCTAAAACATGATAAAATACAAAATATTTTTCATCCAAATCTCTGTGAATAAAAGTTTTGGTAGAATTATTTATACTCAAACATATCTGTGTTGTGATTACGAAGGTGGTTTTTAATTTTTGAAACAATTTTTGTTTCATTGAAATAATTCGTTTTAATTACAAACCACGCTACAAACTCCTACTAATATAGCAAATCGCCAGAAAAACCTTTGCCATAATAAATTGCTAGGCGCTTTGACGTGTGAAGTAAGTGACAACTGTCAGTTGTGTCTAAAACCTTTGCCATAATAAATTGCTAGGCGCTTTGACGTGTGAAGTAAGTGACAACTGTCAGTTGTGTCTGTATTGAAAATTCGTTATAATGCTTGAAAATTTTTAATATGGGTAGGAAAAGAAATAAGAGTCGGCAAATAATGCACAGAGTAGTGCAAGCACAGAGACAGCAAAAAATGTTATTGTGAATGTATCGTCTGAAAGTATAGGGTAGGTAAGTACAAAAAATTGGCCAAGAGCAAGTCGGACTCGCGTACGAAAAGAGCCAAAAATCACGTTTGTTGTATTGACAATATAAATTTTATTTTAATTTTTTCTTTATTGTTGAAGTTAAAATAGAACTGATTATTTTGTGAATATTTAATGTACCTGCTCATTGCCATTATTGATACATACCTAGATTTAACGAATCAAGAGAGTGTTATAAAAATAAGTTGGGTTTTCCTTCCTGACGCTATAACTCCAGAACGCACGAACCGATTTCCACGGTTTTGCATTCGTTGGAAAGATCTTGGGCTCCGTGAGGTTTATAGCAAAGAAAATTCAGGAAAAATTTTAACAGAAGAGCGGGAAAATAATTTTTCATATCTGGTGGCGAAACGGAGTTCGCCGGGTTTGCTAGTCATGTATAGAATGCCATGTTGCCATGGTGTTCTTTTCCTTGATCGACTTTTACAATATGTCCGAAAAAAGAAGCCGCTAGCATTCATTGTTTTTTTTCGGACACACTCCAATATGGAGAACTAATAACTAAGCCAGCAAAAAATAAGCAAATGCTGTCTTTGTTACCTACTAATTACTCTGTACACCAAGCTAGCGCAAGCATGACGCCTAGACGGCAACAGGTAGTGCACTCGTACGAGATAACGCGCGTGATAATTGATAGATGGCGCGCACTGTGCCGCAAAGCTCTAAATGTCATCCGCGTCGTATTGGGCCTTAAAACAGAGGCTTGTTACGGAAAGATTAAGTTATATTTTTCAATTCTCTTGTTTAAACTTCACGCTGAGTGTAGGAACAATGCATGTTAGCTTCAAAATATTTAATGTTAAACTATTATGTGGAAAATGTTGTTGGTCTCACAGAGATATTTCTCTATCTTAAGTTATGATTTGTAATAATTTGTATGACTTTATTTTCCCAAATAAATAAAAAAAAAACAAATTTCAGGGATGCTTTACACAGCAAAATGTTCAGAAACCATGTAGAATACTTTGCCAAGGAAGAGCTACCTACTCATGGTCAAATAATAAAAAAGATGGGACAAGAAGTTAAGCCTCGCTTTGCTAGGAGGTGAGTTGATCGCGGTAGTGTTTCAATCCATTCACTATAATGATTGTTCTTGACAATCATGAAGTTATTATCACTAGTGTAAATAGAGCATCAGTCTCCTCATTACCACGTTACCGAATTTAATATAATATGCACTTTTTATGACGATTGATAGACTAAGAGCTCAAATTTAGATATTCTATTCAATCAATATAATTATATATTTTTCTAACAAGCTACTTAATGCCAGTTTCAAAAAACTGCATCCTTGACAAGCTATAATCGATTTTGCACCATCTGGTGGGATATAAAAGCAATTTTTCTCTCTATTGACATTTGATATATTTACCTACACAGATGATTTGAATGTGAATCATTTAAGTTTAGACAAGTTATATAATACTTTCAATAAGTAAAGTTGAATTTAATGGATACCTCAAGATTTGCTGATTGCAAATAATATTTCTTATATTTCAGGATGACATCCGGAATATGTGACGCAATAGTTAATAAAGCACTGTTCCATACTTATAGCCTTCATCCCAAACAGGATGTTATGACGTTGTTTGACGCGGAGTGATTACAATTATTACTGTTATATTTACAATTATCTTGATTTATTTAATAAAACATTACTTAATAATATTATTCATTTATTCAACAATAATCATCAACAATTATTGATTTACCTACTCTCGAATACAATAAAAGTATAATAATATACCTTTTTTTAAAGGCGGCAATCCCGTCGGATACCCCCTTTCTCCTGCCACCGCCAGGTGAGGTGGTTATGTCAGACTCAAAATGATAAACTTTAAAATTATTACTAGTCTAGTATTTTATCGAGTCTTAGTTGAATTTTCTTTGGTTTTGGCGATGCAATTACGGTCACAGCTACCCTGTCGCCTAACTTAGGCGTTTGGTTGCCTGCCAATTTGCTTCTGTGAATAAGACCGTTATCTCCCACTCCGCAGTCTACGAAGCATCCAAAGGGGACCACGTTTCGAACGACCCCTGTAAAACAATACGCAAGAATTTAAAAAATTACGTCACTTGCACTTAGGTGGTAGACAGGCACACGTCCCACCCGATGGTAAGTGTTTTCCGTGGCCTATAGACGTTTACAACACCAGAAGCGTCATAAATAAAAAAAATAAAAAAAAGCTGCCGGCGCGGCGGGCTGCTGATCATAAGGAGCCATAAGGAGTTTCTGTACTGTTAGTGCAGAAGACAAAGCACGGTTCCTTGGTCAAATGGCAACACTAAACCTCTCCAGTGAACTTAGGCTACCCTACTCACCGCCGGAAACAACACAAGGTTACTATTAACCGCGGTACTATAAATGAGGTACTATAAATGAGGTACTATAAATGAGGTACTATAAATGAGGTACTATAAATGAGGTACTATAAATGAGGTACTATAAATGAGGTACTATAAATGAGGTACTATAAATGAGGTACTATAAATGAGGTACTATAAATGAGGTACTATAAATGAGGTACTATAAATGAGGTACTATAAATGAGGTACTATAAATGAGGTACTTCCCCTGTCAGACTTTAGGACGCGGCATACCGTCATGTTTTTTTTTTAATACCACGTAGGTGGCAGACAAGCACACGGCCCACCTGATGGAAAGCGGTCACCATGGCCTATATACGTGAGCAACACTAAGGATGTCACACACGCGCTGCCCACTCTTTTACGCTGCCCACGTTTTTATCGTGTACTTCAATCTTACGTACCTAGATAACTGAGGTAGTTACATATACATAATGTTATCGAAAGAAGCTGCAACTGATAAAATATACAAATCCACGTGGACGTCTATTTATTTACGGTGGGCAAAATTTTAATAGTTTGAAATCGAAAAAATATTGTAGGGTCCGTCGAATCATTATTTTAACATGCTCCTTGATTTTTTTTAAATATTTGTAATGTATATATATACTATAAATAACCGCACATCTAATTCAAACAACTTCCTTCGTAACTCGGTTTCTTGTCACAGGACTAATGAAACTGCGTGAATTGGATATTTGATTAGATGCTTTCATTCTCTAGGAGTTCTCCTTGTATGTAGAACTTACCTATTAATGACGTGCCTTCTTTTAGCTGTTCCGCGTTCTGCACAGCAACAGAGTACACCGGTTTACAGAATGTTATGATGTTATCTTCATATTTCTTTTGTTTGAATGCATTTATTATCAGCTCCAGTGTACCAGTGTCTGTTTTTAGCTCTTCACTCGTCCGACTGATGTCTATGACTGAAACTTTCCTTTCAACCACTGCAGGAAAATGTGGTTGTGTAAGCTCTTTTAAATTGACCCCAATCTTCTTTGCAAACCTGGGTATGGAATAGTATAAGACATTATTAAGCGTCGGTACGTTAGTGATTAAGGAGTCGACTTCACGATTGAAAGATAACAGTTACAAATCCTCGCCATTACACTATCGACGTGAACCCACTTCTAACACAAGTAATTTAGCTTAACAGCATACTCCCCGTGTGTTAATTTTGGTTACTAACATTGTTTACAAAAATCATTAAATTATTAAACTCTATTACAATAACTACTCTTAAAAAGTTTTCCGTTGAGTCCCAAGCCAATCACACACACGCACACATACGCACACGCACACGCATACGTACACGCACACGCACACGCACACAAGATCAAAAGGATAAGATGATGAGATGCGAACGTGGCACTACCTAGGTAGGTGAAAACTTCGGATGCAAGCATTGTCGCCGGATATCCTTTGTTGTGATAGATTTTAATATTATAATTCGACCGTAACCGTTGTGACATGTTTGGGACTGGATATGACGAGATCTAATGGGATATGATGACGGGAGGAGTATCGACCGTTAGATCTGGTCAGACTTCATCGCAAACGCTCACGGCAGTATTTTGCTCGCCCTCGACTCATAATGTCTCATTCTCTTTCTTGACCTTGTCCTCCGTCACACTGCGCGTCATGGTCGGGCTATTCTAAATACGCTTCTGGAAAATTGATTGAATCTACACATTTAATCATTATACTTACGCTTTAGCTATACTATAGCTCTCTGGATGTATTATGGTAGTGTCTAAAGGTTCAGAGCTTCCTAAAACTGTTAAAAAGCCAGCACATTGTTGAAAAGTAACTTTTCCTATACCCGGAACTTTCAATATTTCAGCTCTTGTTGAAAATCCACTGTTATCTTGACGATATGCTATTATTTTCTTCGCTCTTCCTTCATTGAGTCCTGAGATGCGCCTGTGAACAAATATTTCAGGATGCTGAACTATGAAAAAATACTTAAACTACATACTACACCAATAAAAACTGAGAGGTTTGTGTTTGTTTGAACGCGCCCACCTCCGGAATGTAAATGATTAACTTCCGATTATTTCCGCGTTAAAAAACGTACAATATATATATAGTCCGTAGTGTAGTAGTTGTAGGTAGTGAATTCGACTGGTACGCAGGAGGCGTGGGTTCGATGCCCGCTCAGTGCAAATATTTGTGTAAAATATGGCTATTTGCACTGGTCTGGTCGTGCCTCACACATTAAGCCGTCAGTCCCGATTGCCATACAAACATATATGGCAGTCGTTACAGGCAGTTTGATTACGTTTTGAGTAGTTGTTAGTTTTACTTTTTACTCGCTCTTCGTCTGTATTTTTACAAGTACCTTAATCTCTGTAACTGCCTGATGTTAGACGGAAGGTCGGCAGACGGACGGCATGGGGTTGAGCAATAAAGAAAAAGGTCAGAAATACGCCGGGCGGGAACGAAGCGATTTAAAAAACAAGGGAGTTGGTCTGAGTTCATAATTATCTAAAACTAAAGTGAACACCAATTATTTAACCAATAAAATGTTTTAATTATGAAACCCTAGATATACGACGTTGAATATATTTATTAAAGCATGTGCTACAAGTGAGGGCCTTGATATTCTTTCTTTCGCAATTTAGAAGGCAGCTGACGATAGCTTACCTTAACATTGCTTGAGAGGCAGTATTTATGTCAACACCAACTAAACTCACAACTTTTTCGACAGCAGAGTCTAAGGCAGTTTCAAGCATCTTCGGTGGAATGTCGTGTTGATATAAACCAACTCCTATATTCTTGGGTTCTACCTACAGAAGCAAAAAAAAAATAGTTAAACGCGAATAATTCATTGAAATAAAATAATTTTTAAAAGATTCCATCAAGATTTATTTGGTATTCAGCACCCTGTTACCACAGCTGCTGAAAAGTATATTTGTAATAGTATAATAGGTAGGCAAAAGTTTGAATAAAACAATACAATACTTGCTTTTATTAGTTCTCCTAAAGGGTCCAGTACTCTTCTCGCAATAGATAACGCTGAAATTAAGTTTGGATCCATATTTGGATGCTCCTGAAAATGTAAGTAATTTAACAATATTATCTATTATATAATTGTGAAAAGTTTGTTTGTCCGCGAGGGACGCAAAATGTTCTGAAAGGACTTCGATGCATTTTTTTGTTTTAAGGGGTTTGGTCCAATTTAAAATCCTACGTTAGTTTGATTGCAATCGATTAAGTAGAACCAGAGTTGCACAGATGGCGCTTAAGCGATAGAGGGGCGTATCGACTGCCGCCACGCCGCCGCTCATTATTTTTCAAAGAAAAAATGAGTCCATTCCCCGCCATACCATAGGAGCGGTACACAGATCGCGTCACGGTCGGTCTATTCTATAATATATATTTGATTAGGCTTGCCAAATATGGCTTCACATACCTTCTGAGCTTCTTTGCTAATTGAGTAAATAGAAGCCCCTTGTTCTGGGACTATGATAATTGGAACATTTTCAACTATGTGATGACTTTTCAACCATAATTCTGTTTCACGGCAAGCGGTACCATTGCCGAGTCCTATTAGTTCCACTCTGTAAAGAAAAAAAAATGTATGTAAGTACTTAACAATGGGATGCCATGTTTCCACCCACTTCAAAACAAGATCTCAGATCTATCTAATCTGCAGAACTATTCAAATAGATAAATGTCACCATGCATGTAGTGTAGTAGAACTAACACTGGCTGTGATAAAAAAGGGTAATGTCACACTTGCAAGGAAATAATATACAAAAAGAAAAAGCATACCCATGTTTTTGTATCAGGTCCTTTAATTGTTTTGCAGCTATGTCATTGTGTCTATGTTGCCTCAAATCTGGATATAAAGTGCAGGCTTCCAATTTTTCCCCATTGCAGTTTATAATACCAAGCTGTAAAATAATATCATACAAGGCTGTCAGTAAAATAATGATAAAATATAAGTAGCTACTTATAAAGTTTTATTTTTTGAACTGAACCAATAGCCTGAGCTAAATGGTGGCAATGCAGCACTGATTTTGAAGAAGTCCTTGAATGGTTTAGGGTCACTATTGGACTGAATGAAATTGAAAACAGGTAATCAACATTTTGTCTTTTGAAAGATATCTAAAATGACCACTTGTTACTTAAAAATCAGGTTAAAGTAAACTTTTATAAGCTGGAGTCTGAGGCATATAGAGTTAGCTAAAATTACAAACAAGACATTATTACTTTGCAGCCAGCTCTAAATCCTGGATCCAATCCTGCTATAGTTCTATTTTTTATTGGCTCCGTTAGTAGATACTTCTCTAAATTTGTTGTAAATGTTTTCACAGCCTCTTTTTGTGCCAACATTGTGAGATCTGCCCTTACATGCCTCGAAAGCCATGATTTTATAAGGCGATTATATGCATCACCTAAGCCTTTGCGAACCCAAAAACTGCTTTTCCATAAAGAAATACAAAACCTGTAAAAAAAAATTACACATTATGTACATGTGAGATAGTTGTAAGAGTAATAAAAAACAACTTAACATCATTAGTAGCTTAGTGGTTAAGAAGTAAACCTTAGGATCCACAAGTCCCTTTTAAGAATCTTGGCCATTGCACTATTAATGTGAATTCAGTCCTAATACTAGTAATTTAGCTTAGTTAGAAGGATTAGGGTGAATTTTGGAAAATTCGGTTACTATTTAGTAATGGCATGTTATGATGTTGACACAACTGGTATTGCTTGTTTTCTCTTGTTTGGTGCGCTTAATATTGGACAACTAACTGTTAGACAAATAACTGAAGAAAGAGATTGCCACAGAAGAGAATAAACTTCACACACCAAAAAAGAGAAAACAAGCAAAGCCAGTTGTGTCAAAATGGCCATCATTGAATGCCGCAACTATAATAATACTTTAAAAAAAAAGAAAAGCATTGAGCTAACATACTGAAAAATTAAGATTTTATAAACTGTATATCTTTCCTTCCTAGCTTTACATAAGGTAGTAAAATAAATTTATGTATGTGTACCTTTCAAGTCTATTATAAAACCAATCAGGAACAACTACTTTAACTGAAAGAATTTTTTCATCTTCACCTCTGTTTAGTGCTAAAGTCTGATGAGCCTTTACAAACTGGCTGGGACACTTCCAGTCAAAATATAGTTTGTAAGTCTCAGGATCTGATTTGGTGTCCAGTTTCTTTTTATCTGTATCTTTCTCCTTAGTAGAACTCTTAGTACGACTGCTTTGTATAGTGAATCTGGTTTCTTCTTTTCTGAAAAAAAGAGACAGTAAAACATCACATACAACAATCTGCATATTCTTTATTGGAACATGTTTCTTTCTTCCTACAGTTGCAAGTTTTTTAATTTGATGTAGCCATGAAGCTGAGTGCAACTATGGTAACATTATGGGTTTTTGTAATGGTGACCCTGATTCATGAGAATACCCTTTAGCCTAATGTCAATTTGTAATAAAAAATGCATTCACTGAATTAGTTTTTTACTAATAGATTTAAGAGAAATAAAATTGTTACTTATAATATTGGGCCTATATAGTTGCCATGAAGAAATATACAAATTTAAATTTAATTAATATTGATATAACCATTTTAAAAGTAAAAGAATATCTCACAGGTTCCTCATTTGCTCTAAAACTCTTGTATCTTTATAAATTATGTCCGCTACTATATGTGTCAAATGAGTTTCCACTTTTTCAAATGTAGCAAGCTCTTCTTCATCACTACATAGTCTATTCAAGTCTATATATTCTCCATTTAATGCTTGGATGGCATATGGTTCCAAGCCGAGATTTCTTGCTCTTTCAGCAAGTGATAGTGAATGTGATTTTAATGGAGCATACTGAAATATACAAATTCAAAATTATTAAAATGTAGAAAGATAATAATATAGTGACAATTTTTTTCTGGGAGAGTCCTATGTTCAGCAGTGGTCATCCTATGGCTGAAATGATGATCTTTTCTGCATTTCCATTGTGTCTTCTTTCCACTCTTTTTGTCCACTTGTTTCCACCTTTTACAATCTTGACATAAACCTTTCACTTCTCCTTTATTGAATAATTAAATAGTTTCATACATATTTATATGTTAATTGGTGTGGGTACTGTTGACTTGGTCTTTCCTTAAAATATCAGAGCAATACTTTCAATTACTTACTATTAAATCCACTTCAGACAAATTTCTTGCATTTAAAATACTTTTCTCAACTTCAGATGTAAGCTTATTATTCTTCTTAAGAGATTCAATAACAGACTTAACTTTCTTCTTCAATTGTGTAATGTTTTCGAAACTTTCATATAGTTCCTGAAGCCTAATTAAAGATTATTAGAATGTGACAATATAATGTTACAAAAGATATACATAATAAAAATATGAAAATTACCTGTCAGGCATTAAATTATCTACAGCAGTTTTCCTGTATCTTGCAATAAACGGTAAAGTGCAACCTTCAGTAAGTAAACTAATCAAGTTTTGTGCAACTTTTAGTGGAATTCTTTCCACCTGTGATAGCATTTCAGCCTCATTCCAAACATTAGGAACATTATTACAGTCATTGGCAACAGATGTGCAAGCATTTCCATCAATCTCATCGAAATCGTCAATGCATTTATTTCTAGAAATTACATTTTTAGATGATGTTTCACATTTAACAACCCTTGGTTTTGTTTCCTTTTTAACAGATTTAGGTTTACGCTCAGTTTTCGCTACTTTAGATATCGATTCACCTTTATTAGGTTTAACTCTTGAAGTTGATTTTACAGCTTTTTCCTTTGCGATTTTACCAGTAATTTTAGGCTTCTTTTTGGGAGAACTTTTAAATTCATCTTCGCTGTTAGAGCCACTTCCATTTTTGCATTCATTTTCGCTGTTCGATTCATCTGCAATATACGTTACAGCCTTACGTTTTCTCAGCTTGGGCACTTCAGGTTCCATATTTCATAAAGTTATTTTATAAAAACAAACAACGAATCTTTCGACTACTTTCGAGTTCGAGTATCCTAAACTGCCACTACTGCCAGTGCCACAAATTAAATGAATTCACATTGACACGACAATGACGATATTGACAATCAAAGATGACAGCATAAAGATGACAGTTCATCAGCTGTTTAGTTGTCAACAAAATACGTCCATGTTCAGTTCAGTTCAGTGTTTGCTGTACTTTGTTTATTTGCATTATTATTTGGTTGATTGCTTTTCACATGGAAGTTCTATTTGAACCTTAAAATTTTACCTGTTGTAGAAATGATAACTTCAGATACAAAGGATTTACTGTTAAAAGAATTAGCTCTTAAATTTTATAAAGGAAATCATAGTTTTAGCTTAACTGTAAGATCTGAATTAATTGTGTTGTACTTTGTTTATTTTTTATTTATGTTGAAGATTTTTCTATAATGATAAATATTTCAGTCCGAAGATGTTGAAAAGATGGACTGGGACTGGCAGGAAAATTTTCTGGCTGCAACTTTTAATAATGACTTGGTGAAACAGTATCCAATCAGCTATCAATTTTCAAAATTGTTTCTTAAAAACCTCATAGGTCACCTTGAACCAAATCATGAGGTGCATGATGATATGTATGCCCAACTGTGTAAAGTTATGAAGGCTTCACATCAAGATGGATTTTGTTATAGACACTACATCATTGGGCAAAATTTAAACAACAAAATAATAATGAAAGAAACAAGGAATATGGTAGTTAATGGTACCACAGGATTAAAGACATGGGAGGTAAAGGTTTATTTAAATTTTTCTTAACTAATAATAATGCTTACTCCACTATGCTATTGCCATATTTCATACTTATGTATACCTATGTATGTAACTACAATTTACTTTTTACAGGCCGCACTGATGTTGTCTGATTGGGCATTGTGCAACAAAACTATATTTACAAATAAAGATGTTTTAGAACTAGGCTCAGGTGTGGGTTTTGCTGGTATAACCATTGGAAAGATGTGTGATATTAAATCATTACTCCTTACTGATTGTCACAATGAAGTATTGAGAACGATCAGTGAAAATATTCAAATGAATTTCCCACTTTTCTCAGAGAAACAAATCAATAATGTTACTTTGTACAGTAATGAATCTAAATCAATAGGTATTTATTTATGTAATTTATAAATAATTCTATGAGTACTAGCCATGCAATTGGTTAAATATTATTATATCGATAAATGTTTAATCTTTTTGAAGGTGCAACAATGTTAGATTGGAATGATATTATGGATTTGAGAAGAAATGTGATACCTGTAATACCAGACATAATCATTGGAGCAGATATAGTATATGATCCATCAATATTGGAACCACTGTGCAAAGTTTTACATACATTTTTCAACATCAATAATAGTTTAGAAGTTTATATTGCAAGTGTTATAAGGAATGAAGAAACTTTTGAAGGGTTTTTGAAAACTCTTGGTTTGTATTGTGTATCCAAGTTAAATAACCAACATGTATTAAAACAATAGAAATAGTACCTAGTCATTTTTTTTGTTGCAGATACATTCAACTGTCAGTGGGATAAAATTGATTTAAAGAAAAGCCAACTTATTGAATGGGACGAAAGTGTTCAGAAGTGTTTATTGAGGGTTAAAATAAAAACCTAACATTTATATTACAATTTTATTTCACACACGGTAACTCCCATAATTAGTAGGTAGAGATATAGATAGGTAGACAGACTACTCTTTATTGTAGGTACACTAAAAAAATATAGTAATGAGAAAGCATTATAGTATTACAAGAAATCAGGCATAGATAATACGTTTACGTAACGAGACAATATGATTAGTATTCTCAGTACCTATACTGTAAAAACAGTATCAATCGCCTGGGAAGTGAGAAGAGCAAGACCTCTCACTACATTGTTCCAGTACCAATAGTGTAAGTAAAGAATGAATGCTAGAGCACAAAGTACGCAGACCGCAGATACTTGTCTATGAAAGAAAGTACAAATAGTCTTATCTGCGTACAGCAGAGCATTTATGAATAATCACAGACAGTTTTATTTTAGGTATTTTAGCTTCAATCACATTTGGATTATGCAATAAAACAAATAACAAAACAACGCTCTTTCCGAACTTACCTACAAACTTCAAAACAAAGTTATGTCAAATATGTCAAGAAGACATTTTACAAATTCCCTGCTAGTGCTATAGTTTCATCATAAAAGTTTAGCTATTTACCTATTAACTTAGCTAACATTTGCTATAAGTATATTAAATTTGCTATCAAATATTATGTTATCGTTATTTAAAACGATCAAAAATTTAATGTTGTTGGTTATAAAGTAAATTTTCATTCAAAATTGACTATTGCTTGAATTCTAACCTTACTCTAATCTTAAGATTATTCTCCAAAATGTCTGAAGAATTGAAAGCAAGTTCTGACACAAACACAGCTGAAAATGATAGTAACAAGAAACCATTAAACACGGCACCGAAGAAAGACGAAGCCTGGGGCTACGATTTGTACCCCGAGAGACGCGGTACCTTTACTGCGAAGTTGGGTAATATTCTTATTGGAAAAGAAGGGAAAGAAAACATCGATAAATTCAAGTGTGAGAAGAATGTCTACGAATGTTTTAAAAATAGTAAGTGTGAATAACAAAATATCCTTTTTTAAAGAATATTAGTAGTCCAAGTCACGGTAGCCTAGTGGTATGGGTAATGGACTGCTGAGACGAGGTGTCGAGTTCGATCCCAGGTTACCATGGCACACACCAATGACTTTTCGATGCTTTTCGAAGTTATGTGTGTATTTATCGCAGGTTTATAAGTGCCCAATTTACACCAGCTAAGCTATATTGCTTGTCTTGGCATGTTGATATGGCAATGAAGGGGTAGGCCTAAGAAATCCTTGCATGACTTCATGGACAGTGACATGTATTCTTCAGCTTCAGCCTCGGATGCAATAATTTCCATGATGAAGATGGAAAGCGAGTCTTAGCTATTGAATTTACTATTGTTTTTAATTTTCTAGGTCCTATTGTGAAGATTATGCTCGCAGCTTTGAAGAGTTCAGGATGGTGAGCCTATACTATCTAATTAATTGTATATGTTTAGATGCTGTGCCTTAAGTATTTACCTAATAAAACCGTATTATATTTTCAGTCCTATTGACATACGAAGACATATATCTTGTGAGGCATGTGATTACTCTGTTAGTGGAGGCTATGATCCAGAGTTAAATCAGGTGAATCCATCATTAGTATCTAATCATAAAATTAATATTGATATTCAAATAATCATTTATTTTTATCAGAAAAAAAAATATTTTTGTAAAAAGCTTTGCAATATTGATATCAAATATTAACTTTTAAGAAATTATAATCAACTTGAAAACTTCAGAATTCACAAGTACAGAAATTATCAAAATGTTTTAATAGTCTTTATTATTTATTTAATTCTTTATTGCACATAAATTTAATTTATAAAATAATTATAAGATTTTATATACATAAAAACAAACTAATATACTCTACTGCTATGCCTTCAAGCTGGTGAAATAATTTATTAGCTATTAATAAACGGTATTCAAAATTACAGATAGTGGTGTGTCAAAATGTGTCAACTCGTCAAGGCATGGTCCAGGGAGTATTAGCTCATGAGATGATCCACATGTTTGATTATTGCCGCAATCAGTTGGACTTCAGAAACATGGAACATTTAGCTTGCACAGAGATCAGGGCTGCAAACCTGACCCATTGCTCTTTTGCAAGTGCTTGGTCACAGGGTGACGCCTCTTGGACTAAAATTAAACAGGCACATCAGGTAAATATTCATTTATTGATTATCATATTAATATATATGTATATATATGATTTATTTATATATCACTAGCTGACCCGCGCAACGTCGTCTGCGTCGCCCCGTTTTTGCAACATTTTTCATTCCTGCTCCGGACCTGTTGGTTATAGCATGATGTTATAAACATATAAACCTTCCTCTTTAACCAATCTATCTATTAAAAAATCCAAATTCGTTACGTAGTTTAAAAGATTTAAGTATACAAAGGGACAGAAGGACATGAGAAATAGGGACAGAGAACGCGACTTTGTTTTATACTATGTAGTGATGTTTGTTTTACAAGACATTGATAAATAAATAAATTATATAACATCAATCTATTTATTTCCTATAATTGAAATATCCTGTAAAGCCAAAGTTGTTCTAAACACACATCTTGGAACAACAGCTCTTGGCTCTCAGAATTTTTATAAACTATCATTCTGCTTTTGCAATTTTCTTGCTATCATCATGTAGACATGTTTTACTTATTGCATCTAAAGCCAAGATGAACTCGGAGCTCTGGATTCGCCTTCCTGCTTTTCCTCATCTATTTCGCACGATCTTAGGCACCCATATAGTGAGACCATTAATACATTTTCTCACTTCAATAACCCTAATAAATATTAACCAACTTTTGTTTGTAAATATCCTTTATATTTATTTTAGGATTGTGTAAAAACTAAAGCTTTGTATTCTGTGATGGCTGTGAGACAAATCGGTATGAAAGAGGCAATAGACATCATAGAAAAAGTCTTCCCTAAGTGTTATGCAGATCTTGAACCTATTGGAAGGCGCATCAGACGAAACTCTGAAGATATGACAAGAGCATTCAACGAAGCCAAATATTATGGGTATGAATAAAAAAGTATTTATTTCTTGTAAATTATGTAATGTAGATAGTGTAATATAAAATAATTAATATGTTAATTAGAAATGGAAACCTTGTTGAAAATAAAACAATCAGAAATGATTTAAAATAATGTCTTTTATTTCATTATTTTTCTTTGTTAACTTAATAATTGATTATTGCGTAATACTGCCTTCCCATAGTTTGTTTATGTAACAGATATGAAATATAATTGTAATCTTATGTCATAATTAGGCAAGTAGATGACGGAAAAGGCACAAATTTTGTTCAGTAGGTGATAGGAATTAACACTAAGGAGAATTGTAACAATGTTAATGGACCAAACAATGCTTACATTTTAAACTTGTATCACATAATGCTTAGGTCTTATACTAAGTTTTATAATGGATGAATGGACAGGATTGTGACTGAAGTGAAGAAGCATTTTGTGCATAAAATTACTTTGTGCTAAAATGCTAAAATATAAACAAAATAAAAACTAATTAATGAATTATATAACTTAGTACTTAGCTATAAAATCATAACCGCACATGACTAGATGGGACAAACTAAATAAAATTTTATATACTAAGTAAATTCTCAATTAAAAATTACTATTAAAATTTAAGCCGGCAACAGAATGCTTATTAGGTATGTTACCACCAAACCTTGCTGAGAGTCACATCAGTAGGTACCTATTGCGATTTTTTTTAATTCTCCTGCCCCACAGCACTACTAGTAGTACCTACGATCAACCTTATTTCTTTTCTATCCGTATTCATGAAACCTCGCACCGTGGAAAGCCGGTACATAACGGTTTAAAGCCTGTCTAGGTGAGCGTAGGTACAATGTGGTAACAAATTCATAACATTTTTTATTATTCATAAGTACCTACGCAGTTTTAAAACGTAGTGGGAACTTTATGCCTAATTGATCGCAAGCGAGTAAATTGATATGTATGATTTTGGATCAGCGCCACTTGGCACCTAATTAATAATTAAAAAGTTGAGTGCTTGAAAGGAAGAAGACTAAGAGTTTGGCTAAGATCGGCTTGTTTGGTTTTTGTAGAGAATTCTCTCTAGAGCTCATTAGAGAAACCGTTATTATAGAGTAGATAAACCCAATAATAGTATCTCGATTTAACTTTGGTTTTAAGCACTCTAAAAAGATATTCTTGGCAAAAGTGGGTGCTTGAACTAAGTGGGTACCTAAGTAATTTGCTGAGATGCTAAGATACGTATATTAACTTTACATTTTTTATGGTATTACGTAACTATTCTCAAGAATGAAGAAGTATTGTAGGTATCTAAGTACTTAATAAAACAACGATCCTATACCTAAGTCTGCCTTTTCAATTTTGAGGTATGGAACTCAATATAACTTTATACTTTATACTCAATATAACTAAATCATACATAACATAAACGCACGCCTATATCCCCGAAGGGGTAGGCAGAGGTGCTAGCACCCACATTAGGTACGCCAGTTTTATGTTTTAGGTCCCAATGTAATAGGTGGCGAGCCTATTGTCATTAACCAGGCACTTATAAACCTGCGATAAATACACACATAACTTCGAAAAGCATCGAAATGTCATTGGTGTGTGCCATGGTAAAACCTGGGATCGAACCCGAGAGATATCAGCAGTCCATTACCCAAACCACTAGGCTACCGCGGTCTCAACTAAATCAATAATTCAATAAAAAAATAAAGCTTATTATTCTTACTATTCTTGAGCGTCTAGCACCCACTTAGGTACCTACATAATATTGGTTTTGTAGCAGAGATATAATAAATATTTTATTGACTACCATTTGATTACGTATAAAATGTTCGTAGGATGGCGATTTAAGTAATATATTTCTAATAATAACTAAAAATGAGCACTACAATTTGTATGATATTGCTATTATCTTAGGCCCTAATGTTACTTACTAGTCTTGTTAAGAAGATTCGATATACCTAGTAGGAGGTAATAAATATTACCTACATCGATATTATATACAATCAGTAGGCGTTTATCTAAATGCCTTTTATTTTTACACGTTCGGGACTGTTAACATGATCTTCCAGAAAACAAATGAAGGATAACAAAAACAACAAAAACTACTAATAGGTAGGTACTTGAAATGGGTCTAAAAATTATATTGATACCGTAAGTTAAGCAATTATAGAAACACTCCAATATTATTTTAAATAATTGCTGTAGAAATATAGATACTAGAATGCCAACAAGTATTAATATACCTACATTAGTTGAAATAAAAGAAGGCAAAAGGCACCTGAGTCAGAAAAGGCATTTCCCTAGAATAGTTTTGTACTATTGAGCTCAACTGTGGTCCCCATGCTGCCTGCTTACTTATAGATATATTATTGTTTTAGACATGATAATATTTCCTAAATCTTCCCAAATACTTCGTATCTGAGCATTTCTCAGATACCTAAAATTCTCTTTGTATTTTCTAGCGTCAGTACTCAATATGATTAATTTAAAACAGATTTTAATACAAGGCACATTTACAGCTCCAACTATTGATTAAGAACACTATTAACATAGGTATGTTCTGTTTCCAAAAAAATATCGTTTAAAACTATTGCATAATCGTGTAATCGCACACTTTAGAAAAATATCAAGTTCACAAAGTTGCTAGCGATTGGTTCGCTCATTAATATTTAACTTAATTAAATAAAGGGTCACACTTTTATATTTCTAAAACGACTAGTAATTCGTCTAATATGTACAATAATGTCATAAGTTCTGCGTAGGCACTACAATCACAATCTTGGTGATGCGGTCGTGCTGAAATGTTCACTAAGCGTTCACTTCACTCTCTGATGCGCTTCACTAAGGTATGTGGTCCAGTAGATAATGTTAAACAACATGAAACACACAGGGAATATCATGAGTGCGAACTTGTCGAGTGCCCCATGTTGGGCGCCACAAAACATAACACCTCGGTCCACCACGGAGCCGACGCGGGTTATCAAATTGCCGCCTCCGTTCACTGACGGCATCGCTTCCAATATTGGTGAATCCTAAAATGAATAAATTTCACGACATTTTGGTACAATTACATTGTGTTATACACCTATTTAGCTAAATTATTAACATCAATAAATCTACTTAATCTGATAACGTTTCTAATATATCCTAACTCTATTTACTCTCTTGTTATGACATAGAGGGATAAGCAGTGCGACTAAAGTTTCACTAAACTTCAACAGTTAGGAATTTTACTTTTACGTACAATGTTGCTAGCTTGAATTGGTTCATTAAATTACTTGATACGGCTGTGAATTTGGTCCTACTCTACAATCAAACCACCACAATCGATTACCACCAATGCTTAAAAATAAATTGGCACATGAAGGTATATATATCACTGGCATGCACTAAGTTTGCTTGCCAACTTATTGTTTACTTTGTCAGATTTGTCAGGTAACTACGATCTAAACTATATTACATAGGTACTTGTGTATCGAGGACAACTGCAAATAGCTCTAGTCACGCTGTGCAGTGTTTTTGTTTTAATTTCATTGTTTACCTTGCTGACAGATCTTGTTTCACATCCGACCTTATTTTGTCTCCAATTCCTTCCCGAGAGAGACTAGAAATTGGTGGCCGTTTAAAAATTATTGCACCTAAATAATACGTGTTATATAATTGTATTTTACATGCAGTGTAAATCTACACTGAAGTACTGAGAGATTTAAGATGCTGTTGATGAGTAGGTACAACATAGTGTTATTTACCCTTTGTATGGTTTGGTGATCCAACTGTTGCTTAAAGCCATCGTCTTCGACGCTCAGGGTTGGCGAGAACACGCCGCCCTGTGGTGTGCCAGATACTGGGGTACCCAGCCTCTGTAAAGGCAAGGCCACTTCGTTATTGCCGTTGTATTTTTTGAAATAACTACTTTGATTAGACAAAAATATTTTTGCTTATATTGGTTGGTTCGTTTCGTGGTGGAATGATTTTTACTTACGACTTCCAGTGGTACTTGCCTGTGAGTGATTGATATGTAGTGGAGGCGGTGCTAATTGAGCTGAGGAAGCGGCCCGCCGTAAGTCTGCGCGCCGCCTACTCCAGCTCTTGTCGTAGCGAATGCCGAAGAGCACCACAAAGTACTCCATAAGTGCAAGAAACACGAATATCGTGCATGAGATCAGCCATACTTCGATGCATTTCAGTTCAAGCGCATCTGGCGAGTTTGTGCTGGAATAGCAATTTTTTTTTATTAAATAAAGATAGTAATATACTGACATCAGAAGAAGATGATGAAATTTTAGAACAACAAAAATCTTTATCGAAAGTGGGCAATTTAATAAGTAGATAAGCCAACTTGCTAATTATATACTTATGTACCTACCTTTATGGAATGGTTTGAGTGATAAATAAATATATTTAACCGAGCACAATTTCAGACCTCGACTAAGGATAATATTATTATGTGGGCCCCAGAAAGCGAGCCAGCAAGCTAACCCATATTTTGAAGTACTTAGGCTTGTATCCATCGTAACATCCAGACCAATGCAAAGAGACAAATATTCACACAGAACGGGAATTGAACCCATGCGTCCTAACGGAATAGTGGATTATACTGGAACACACATACCAGTACAGAGGTTGAGAAATTACGAGAGTTCAGGTTGCTTAATAATAATTAATCTGTGGTTGCGACAACCTACCTCACCGTGTCGAACATTGTGACAAGGGAGAGCAATGTAGTAACTAGTAGCACCATACGTCCAGGAACAATCTCAGGAATAACGCAGAAGCTGCCCCACGATATAATGACGAACAGCGTTGAAGGCAGGTAGCTCTCTAGCAGGTAGCTTCTGAGCTCCCGCGACAGCTTAATTTGTAGTCGTGCTGTTGAGTGGCCACCTAAAATTTTACCATTGCAAGATTTAAACATTCATGCTCTAATTGCAATGTTTAGTGAAGCGTGCTTGTGAGTACCTACCTACCTACTTAATATTTCTACTTACAATGCTAAATAATTAATTTGATTTCTAATAACTTACCTATTGTGTTTTATTTAAGGGCATTCACGTTCAAATTTGCCTCATTTCTTGCGAGAGTTGTCTTTATAAACGTTTACCTAAGACCTATAATACATTTGAAGAATAAACGTTTCTGATCATTATATCGAGGTAGGTACGTACTTACACCCAGGGTCATTAATATTGTTGAAGTAAAGAAGTTTTGCAAGAAATCAGTTTCAACATTAATAATTTAAAGTTACAACAACACACAACTAGATACCATTCATGCGTTACAGACGTTCACTTAAGGAAAATTTTGCTAGGCACGGATGTGACAAGACACAAATCTGCGGGAAATGCAGACAGCTTAAAAGAGTTTTAAAACTACGACTAATTAGCCATTGTGATCATCCGGGCCAAGCAGTGGGCGGCATGCCAGCTGACAGCAACATCGCATTAGCGTTAATAGGTACATAGTTAGTTACAAGGCGCAAACACAAGCAGAAAGCAATAAATATACATTTACCTTCACCAAAATTGCGAATATGATTACTTTTGTCCGTGACGAAGGTGACCACGTATTTGGGGAGTCGGAACTGGCTGCGTTGCTCGCTGCTGGCGCGGCCGATGCCTATCCACGGCGCCACGTCACGCCACTCGAAACGCACGTCCTGCGTTGTGTACTTATCTATAAAAATAACCGTTAAATAACGTCAGACTAATCATCGTAAACTTGTTATGCCGTAATCGAAAATGAAATCAGAAGCAAGCAGAAAATATCTAAAACATTTAGTAGGCATTAGACTCGTTAAACTCTTTGGCTCGTAGACAAAACAACTAATACTTTCTAACGTAAAAAATGTAATAAACTTTGTGTATTTTGATTGCTGTTCGGCAATGGGACTATTGGGATCAGGTTTTTTATTTTCACTATCGGAATGAAATCGAAGATCTGGTTAAGATGGATCTACTAGTTTTACAAATGAATTTGCAAAAGAGATTAAGAGTTATTTTCAATTATTTATCGGAGCAAAAGAGTATTGTTAAACTATTTTATATTTTTAATTATAAAAAATATCGCTTACCTACTTACGATATAAATAATATACGAGTAAACAGGTACGATCCAATGACGCTCAGCAGCTTATCAGCTGTCAGATTCTGTTACTGACTTCCAATTAGGACGATATACATGACCAAAGAGATACCTAGGTAGTTAATCTATAAAGATATTTATTTGGTCGTGCGTACAGGCAGTTATTTCATCATTATTTTAAAATTGCAACAGGTTTTCAACGAAATTCAAACATATATAAATGTACTTACAACTACTGAAATCCATATCACAGTTCTGGACGTCCAGAGGATACAGAACAAAGTCCATTTCACATTTGATTGTTATTGTCGCACTGTAAAAAAACATTTAAAAGAATACAAACTTGACAACCGGAACAAGTCGCTGCTGGCATTGCTGCTAATATTCGACAAACGCAGAGGAGTTCAGGTGCTCTGTTGGTTGATAATACATACATACCTACATATACTCACGCCCGTAATCCCCGAAGGAGTATGCAGAGGTGTATTAAACACCCACATTTCACCAACTATGATTTTCGGTCCCACGTAGGTAATAAGGGGCCTAGTGGCATGGGTAATGGACTGCTGAGACGAGGTCTCGAGTTCGATCCCAGGTTTACCATGGCACACACCAATGACTTTTCAATGCTTTTCGAAGTTATGTGTGTATTTATCGCAGGTTTATAAGTGCCTCGGAGAGCACGTTAAGTCGTCGGTCCCGGTTGCCAAACAAACATCTATGGCAGTCGTTACGGGTAGTTGGAGCCCTCAAAAGTCCAACCAGCCTAACCTGGAACTTCGATATCGCCATGGATCATTAGACCATTGGTTGTGGAGGTCAGATGGCAGTCGTTTCACGGAAAATATCGAAGTTCAGCCGCATCACAGATAGACTGGAAAGCCGACCCCAACTGAATTGGGATAAAGGTTCAGGGAATGATGATGTAGGTAATAAGGGGCGATTGCCGGCCATCGGGCACTTTGTACAAAAAATGGGTAGGTATGCCGAAAATAAATTCTTAACCGAAAATGTAGCAGCTAAATAAATTTGGAAAAAAATATTTGACTCGATTTCTTGCAAAGTGTAAGAGTTGATAAAGGAAACGGTGGAAAACATAAATGGGACATGATAGCCGGATAGTTGATGATTGACGGTATCTCCCGTGTTAATTGAGCAGTCTGACTGGGGAAATACCTTCACCTTACATAATACCGCGGCTAATACTCGTAATCACCTTGTGTTGTGTTTTCACGCGGTGAGTAGGGTAGCCAGAGCTCACTCGAGAGATTTTGTGTTGTCAGTAGGAAGAGAAACTCTTCTGTGTCTTCTGCATTGACAGCACAGAGACTTTCTTAACCTTCTTCCCGCCCCCCCCTTCCCCTTCTCTCCTCTTCTCTATATATTCGGCAGCACGAATGTGACGCCCCTGGTGTTGCAATCGTCCATAGGCCACTAAAACCACTTTCAAAATTGTTTTATCCAGCGAACACGTGAAAATGCTAGATCGATTTCGATAATGTTAGGCTCTATGCTTAATCGTGAGTAGGTACCAGTGGCTATGTGGCTTGTTAAGTATTATATATCTACCAACAAACACTGATTGGTATTTGTCCTCAAAATTCAAGGATATAACAGTTATGTATATGTAAATTATAAGAAATAGACGAACCCAATACTGACTGAGACGGTGTGGTTAGCGTAGATCCTTAGGGATGTCATCTCTTGAAGCACAGACTGTATCCTTATAGTCTGGAGTTGCCAAATGTAAAGGTCTGGTGTCCAGAGGAGCTGTCGATATTCCCAAGGCAGGTCTATGAAAGGCTTATTAGTCGGCACGTTGAGACGGATATCTGACCACGATACTTGTAGAAATACGTCGAGTGTTATCTCCTGCAGCAAAGAAATACATTCGGTATTATACTCGTAATTTACTTTGTGGCGATACCACATGTACCCAGCGCCATCTAGCGACAGGACGAGTAACTACTACGATACGTAACTACGACGTCACAACGATCCTGCATCGCGAAAATGAAGTTCTCTCGCTAGTACAGTATATATACAACAACCCAACGACAACCGTTAAGGGCCGCGGCCCGCCAGGCGCGATCACCTTGCCTGGTCGGAGGATCCTCCCTTTGTGTTGGAGGGACATCACATCCCGTTCCTCCAAATTGGTGACCCCGACGTGATCCAAAACACGTAACCTTCGCTGAGCAATAACAGCAGCATTCTCATCGCCACCATCCAATTAACTTCTTCCGCATGAGCGTCTTCGCCATCCAGCACTTCGGCCATTACAAGGCTACCATAGCATGCAGCGACCGCTGCAGCCTGGTTACCTTCGGCCACGCCTGCATCTAAGGCGCACAGTACACTGCACTTACGGTCCACGAAGAGAACACCTCTCCCGTCTACGCAGCATTCGCCCCGACACTGCCGAGGACTCACCTCAACTCACCGAGGATTCGCCTCGCCTCAAGAGAGCTAAGAAGACAGCTGACTCAACACAATCAACCTCCGATCTTGGAGGGGAGTGATGTGGCGATACCACATGTACCCAGCGCCATCTAGCGACAGGACGAGTAACTACTACGATACGTAACTACGACGTCACAACGATCCTGCATCGCGAAAATGAAGTTCTCTCGCTAGTACAGTATATATACAACAACCCAACGACAACCGTTAAGGGCCGCGGCCCGCCAGGCGCGATCACCTTGCCTGGTCGGAGGATCCTCCCTTTGTGTTGGAGGGACATCACATCCCGTTCCTCCAAAACTTATTTCAACTTTTTGCGCTAATATGAAATAAATGTACAAAGGCGGACTTATTGGCATGAACATTTTCCGCCAGTCAACGAAAGGGTGATGCAGATATTTGTCAAGGCAGGTGTTTGAAGTATTATGGTGAGAGTTCGATATAGTACAGTAAACAGGGTGTTAGAGAAACGCTCCCGAAGCCGAATAAATGTGGTAGTACTCCGCGTACACTACATATTGGCATAAAAATACGATTTTAATTATTTTTTATAAGCATTATTTACTCTCCATCGTAAAGCTAAATGAAATTGTAATTTCTTAAAAGCACATCACCGCAAAAATACCAAACGGCGCCATGATGCGAGACAAGTGAATAACGCTAGTTAATCCAAGCCAATATGTATTGTACCAGGAGTACCACCAGAGGCCTTCGGCTTCGGGAGCGCTTCCCTAACATTTTGTTTTTAGGTGTCAAAGAAAACAAAAGTTGAATTGATCATTTAAAGTTGCTTACAAATAACGCGCTGACTTAGTCCTCATTTCCCTACGTTCGTTGGAAGGTATACTTAATAGATACCGTATGTCTCTGCATTTGACAGGGAATGTCGTATATGTGAAGGTATATACTTAGGTATCTTTTTGCCCGTACTCACGTATATTTGATGTCTAATATAGTTATATGCCTGTTTGTAGGTAAACACTATCACAGAGCTGTCTTCGTGCAGCCAACTCTTCAGTGCAACGCATGGAATGATACCTATCTATCGTAGACCAATAGGTCTGTGTTATGATTCATATTTAGTAATGAAGTTAAACCTCATATCCGTTCTTGCTATATTCCGAAGCTACAATAAAAATAAGAACCGCGGTAGCCTAGTGCTATGGGTAATGGACTGCTAGGACGAGGTCTCGAGTTCGATCCCAGGTTTACCATGGCACACACCAATGACTTTTCGTTGCTTTTCGAAGTTATGTGTGTATTTATCGCAGGTTTATAAGTGCCCGGCTAATGGCAATAGGCTCGCCACCTATTACATTGGGACCTAAACATAAACTGGCGAAATGTGGATGCTAGCACCTCTGTCTACACCTTCGGGGATATAGACAGACCTACACGGCAGAGGTGCTAGCACCCACATTTCGCCAGTTCGGGGATTAAGGCCGGAGTTTATGTTATGTTACAATAATGTACAGAAATTAGTTGGTTACATATATGTCGCGGTCCTAGGTCTAGGATTCGTTTACTGGAGTCCTAGACCTGAGACCGCGAGAGGGCAAACGGAAGGTGGAACGGCCCCCAGCCAGATGGACTGACAACCTGTAAAAGGTGGCTGAGCTAGACTGCACGAGGAAGGCGGAGGATCGGGAGTAATGTACATTGAGAGAAGTCAGCCAGCCAGTAATTGATAGATAGTGTAGATAGATACATACTAACGTCTTGCTAATAACTCGAGATCAGACTATCAGATTGAATAATTCGATCAAACATTTTTGTCAAATTTTATATTTTTTTTGTTAAAAGCAATGAAGTAAATGATCTAGGGTCAATTTTGAGACTGACTAACATGATTTTTGTTACAAATTCTAAATCTACGAATGTTCTTTCCTGACCTGTAAAATACGCTTCCCCGTGCCAGACTGCAGTCGAACGATCTGTAGTCATAAAATAATGTTTTGCAATTTTAGTTCTTAACTGTACCTTCTCTACTTACATGAAGTACCTTCAACAAAGATGGCGGAGCCAGACAGGTTGTTTTTGCGCGGCATCGCTTAGAAATTAAGTGAAGGGATATCGCATACGGGTACGTAAGGACAACTTTGATGCAGATTACGAAGTTTCAGAATTTAATCGAATTGTAAGTACCTATATGGCATGAAGAATAATAAAATATTTATATTGTAAAATAAAAAGTAGTAGGGATATATTATTCGGTATAATATAGCCCAACTAGTTTTTATTTTACAGTATAAATATGTTATTATTCGCCATACCATATAAGTACCTACTTTCTTCGTAAATCTATCTAGCTCAAAATATTAAAATAACGTCATTGTTATGCTTTTGTTTCTTTCATTATTGAATTGGAACACCCATCCATTTTACCTGAGGTTTAGATTTACGCAAGAAAGATATAATGTAATTACTTAACAGATATTTAAGTACCTAACTATGTACTCAAAAAGAAATTTTATAATCTTTTTTTATGAATTGTATAAAGTACCTCCTTTAAGTCCGTAGTTAGTGCTCATCCTCATACATAATGCGATTTATACCAAATCCCTTTTATTTTTGATGTTTAATCCTAATTCGAGGTAGTGAAATAAGTACCTATCTAAGTTACGGGTACCATATATCTACTAAAAGCAAAGTGGTCAAAATTCTACCCAATAAGTGAACATAACTGCCTAATTAGTGATTAGGAATACACTACCAATATGAATCCATTCCTCACACTAGCATTCCAGATACCGACTTAGTTGATGAAACTGATAAGGGTTCTTTACTTTATAGACTAAAGAATGTTTGTTTAATACATACCTCCTTATTCTCATCTACTCCAGAGACCCGGTTGACATTCACCCCCACGTATACCGTTGTGTTTTTGGCTGAAAAAGTAAAACAAATTTGATTACCTATAGTTTACTCGTTTGTACTATGTAATTATGAATTGTTGTGAAATAATGGCGCCTAATCAATGGCTTTACCACCGACCGGAGATATCACGGCCGAAGCAGGGATGATATATATGCCAATGTAGGTCATCAATTCAATCTTTACTGAAAATTGAATAACAATATCTATCTATTAGATACTTGTGCGATATACCTAGGAATGCCTAGGAGTTTAAAATTCCAATGTTACAATCTACTTAAAGATATTCTAGTATTGCTGATGATAGAGGTAGGCACAATAACATTAATGTTTCTTGAAGACGATACACACGCAAATTTCCTGTGTAACTGCTCAAATATCTCTACGTATTATATACATATATAGCCGGTATCTGCTTCCATCCTTACACACTTCACGAGTTTCCTTAACTGTGATTCAACCTTTCATGAAAGCCCCCGCTGAATGAGCCACGAAGATCATGGCGGGGCTTGTCTCATGAAATATAAATGAATATTGTAGGCCCTGTAGTCCATTGTACCTAAGTGTCGGTTTCTTTTTTTAATTCTTGTATTTTCCAGTCCATTCACAGGTATACTATGTAGAAGATATAAATAACTATGTGTTATATACCGCGGTAGTCTATTGGTATGTTATGGGCAATGGACTGCTAAGATGAGGTCTCGGGTTCGATCCCAGGTTTTACCATGGCACACACCAATGACTTTTCGATGCGTTTCAAAGATATGTGTGTATTTATCGCAGGTTTATAAGTGCCCGGAAAATGGCAATAGGCTCGCCACCTATTCATTGGGATCTAAACATAAACTGGCGAAATGTGGGTGCTAGCACCTCTGCCTACCCCTTCGGGGATATAGGCGTGAGTTTATGTATGCGTACGCTGGCGCTGTTGCAAGCGTTCATAGGCGATATTGACCTTTGGACGACTCACGTACCACAAGGTAGCCCAAAAGTATAAATGTATGTTTGCTTTGTTATTAGGTTGCTAACTATTAGAATAAAACTAAATTACTACATTGAAAAATCTATCTAGTGGATAGCTCTATATCGGTGGGAGTTCTTGTGTTCTAGTTGTTCATAAATACCATGTGATTTTACACGGTTTGAGCCCAGGCTTTACCTCATTTATACACCTAAGTGTATGAATGAGGTACCTATAGCCTCAGTGGGTTTTTATAAATACAAAAAGTTCTTATTTCAGTGAGAGAGTTCTATTTTTGTAACTTAACTCTTCAGAACTTACAATGACGTCTTTCCTTTGTTAGTTATAGTCTTATAGATATTGCAAGTAAGTAGGTAAACGAACGTCCGTGAATGTTCGTGATGCATAACCATTAGGATTCCCTACTTACTGAATTCCGTTTACTACTTTTGTTTTAGAGGTAGAATGTCTCGTCGCTTATAACATATGACAATAATATGACGAATTATTTCTCAAACTAATTAAGAAATTATGTTAGAAGTTCTTTTAGAAAGCAATCGTTGCCTAATAGTTAATTATTATGGTTTGTAAATAGAAATGAAGTGCCACTTATACGATCACTGGTCTCTAACTAATGCATTTTTATGAAAGTAAAGGAATGGCCTCGATTGTCCTCATCGTCATCAAGGTGTCTCTGAATAAAGTATTAATTGCTATTATAAGGGAAAGGTCTTCGGTTGTTAAACGAGTATACACATAAGTGTAATAGGTCCAACTAGAGTGGGAACCGACCCTCTAGGGATAGTCAAAAGACGTCGGGATTTTTATTACTTACCCGTAATAATTTCACCAGGTTTCACAAACATAAAATATGTATTATGACGACACCTGTTTTTTTATAGTGCGAAAAATCCCCACGGATACGCCAGAAACGGTTGGGGAGGTTATTTCGGACTCGAACCGAATCAAACACGCAGTCTTTGGGTTCTAAGTTGCCGGAGGTGAGATAGTAACCAACATATCCCTCGCTCCCCGGCAGACTTTCTCGCACCCCGGCAAACACGTACCTACCCTGTGGCGTAGCGGTATAGCGTTGTCCCTTGTGGCGTAGCGGTATAGCGTTCGATTGTTTCGTAGCATTACATGTCGCAGTTCCATTTTCAGTCAGTTTTTTTTTATTTATACCACTTAGGTGGCAGACAAGCACACGGCCCGCCTGATGGGAAGCGGTCACCGTGGCCTATGGACGTTTGCAACACCAGATCAGTGCAAATATTCGTACCTATGTGCATTGTTCTGAATATTTCTTTGTATAATATGTCTTTAGTTACAAAATAAAATGTATTAATACATTACCAACATGCATTTTAGAACATAAAACACTTAGGTACTTTGGGTCTAAATAGCGTTGTTTCTTTATTTACTATTATTGAGAAAACCAAAGAAATGATTCGCTTTCAATAAACAGTTGATAGCAGTAGCGCAAGTTGCTCGGCAGTCGCCGTCAATAATTAGCGAGGAGCCTTTATTACGCACGACAATCACCCATGGCTTGACTAATGAATGGTTTGCCGCAGCCTGCGGCATATTTTGCTGAATAACATCCGGTACTAAGTGGATAGCCAACGGACGACCTTATATTAGCCCGTGAATCGTGACTTTATAAAAAAATTATCTACAAAGTTCTATATTAAGTGTGTCTAAAAATACACACAGACCTGCTGACTAAACAAAGAAATACGAACAATGGAAAACAAATTGAAATAAAAACTAGATGTACACAAGACAACAACGATAGCCTGTCTAGTGATATAAGTATTATACAGATCTTTATATTGATTTTGGCAAGCAGAAAAGGTCACCAGTGTTCGACATGTATGTGTGTGTAACAATAACTCGTTTCCTCACTCACACACACACCTACACACTTGCAAATTACAATTGATTCAAAACCATTCGTATTTATTTATCTTCAATCATCAGTTTACATTTTTCTTCAGTAATAAGAATAAGTCATAAAATTCTTATTACTAGTATATGAACGTGGTTTTTGACATCATTTTAGTAAGCCTTTGTGACCCCGGGGTTTACAGATACGCTTTTGAAAAGTTTAAATATTGTAAGGTTTTGAGTTCGATTCCCAGTCGAATTTTACTTTTTGAACTTTTAATATTTGTATATCTTTATGTTAATTACTTACCTATTAAGGGAATGTTTAGGTAACATCACAAAAGTATCTTGATATTTTAGTTATAATTTTATAGCAGCTTAAATCAGTAGTATTTTTATTATTACTGAGCGAGTATTGTTGCACACACATAATTGCATGAATGTTTCTCGTATGTATTGGAATTTATGCTACCCTCATTCTCATGATTAAAATAACATGATAATTTTAATTTTATCTGTCAACAATTGGATTCATTGTGCTTTCCACGCGGTTATTAACAACTTTTTTATTTATAAAAATGAATCAACAACTTACAACTATTATGAGAGCGCATATTAATATTACTTTGCATGAGCAAAATATTTCAATACATGAAATATCTCGAAAATTGAACATATCGGTAAGTAGTATTTTCTGCAATTTATTATTATGGAAGTTATTTGATTTTATAATCCTGGATAATCTATTATTTCTTCCAATACTAATAATGAACAAAAATATATAAGTAGATAAATTTTACAGAATTTTAACAAGGAATTTTATTACTTTATTTTCATTACAGATGGAAGCTGTGCAGCGGTGGGTGCGCCGATATGGCGATTCAGGCACCATAGACCGTCTTCAGCCTGGCCCCAAAGCCTTTGCCTACACCGATGCGTGTTCTTTGCATAAAGAGGTGGCCCGTGTTATGACCCCCAAACACCATGTTACATTGCAAACAGTAAGGAACCATCTTTTGGCTGGGATCAAATGTCGCAGACCAGCAAGAAAAATTTTGATGTCGGATCTTCATCGTCGAAGTAGGTTAAGTTTTGCCAGGGACTATTTAAATTTTGACTGGTGCAAAAATATAGTAATATTTAGTGACGAAAAATGTTTTAAATCAGACAAGGATGGACCCAAAATTTTATGGAGAAAAGCAGGTGAGCGATATTGCCAAAAAATATTCTACCGTGCAGGTCTAGTGGTCATATTACTTTAGGGTACTGGGGTTGGATGTCCTCGATGGGTCCTGGTGGGTTGGTTGAAGTAGGTGCTCTTATTATTATTATCTCTGTTTAATTTACATTGTAAGTCTGTATTTTAGTGGTTTCAATTATACTTAGGTATATATACTCCGGTATAGATAACTTGGAATAATTAAAACCACTATATACTTACTATCTAATATATAGGCAAATTTTAGCAAATAAATGACTATTATTACTATTTATAATAAAAGTTGGAATATGTTGCGCCATTTCTTCGCACTAGTGCCTAGGAACTAAAAGATGTAGGTAATTATGTGGCATCATTTTGAGAAATAAAGAAATTGAACTGTAAATAAGTGAGTGATGTTATTGTTAACGAAATGAGAAGTTATTATATTTGCATATAGTATAATTTCTAAACGTTAACATGGTGATTCACTACACTTTAGTTACTGAATGTTAATTAGTTTACCTGCGTCCATACTTGTCTGATTTAAACATCCAGAAGGATAATATTGAATAACCTATTGATTATATAAAGAATGTTTAATGTATAAACCTAAATGTATTGCACTCGGCTACGCCCGCTTGGATTTCAATTATCCCGCACAATAGAATATGACTATTGCTAGGTCTACTAAATACTATTTAGCAAAAATGTTTATCAAAATCTGTTTAACTGTTTAGAATTAGTTTAGTTACAAACATTAGATACTTATATATATATATATATATATATATGTATATATATAATATATATAAAGTATATAACCTAATATATAAAGTTATATACTATATATATACTATATACTATATATATATATATATATATATTTCTATACTATATATACTATATACTATATATAGTTCTACGACACAACACAACTAAATTATTTATTTACTGAACAATCTTATTTTATAATAATTATATCATTGAAACAATGATGTTGTTTTATTTTCCATATTATTATTATTTTTGAGATTACGGCACACTTAGTATAAAAGTCGACTGTATGGTTCTTTAATATCACAAACAAAATAAAGAACTAAAACAAAACTATTAATTAATCAAACCGCCTATATCAATATAGCTGCGGTTCGAACTCGCAACCTTCGCATTGCCATTACGCCTATAATACCACTCAACTACGTGAGCCTCTGCTGTATTGGTGAAATTTACCTTCTCATTCGATGGCAGGCAAATCACTCACTAACACATATTCAATCGTTCACAATTCACTGGCACACATAAACGTAATACACTAATACGCCTGTAACGATGACGCACACATATGTGACTTCAAAGAAATGAGTTATTGTTATTGATATTGACTGTTCTCACACATATGTAAAACATACGGGTGCTTCTTCCACTTGACTCAAATCATAAATAGATTGTATTAGATGGCTAGGCTATCATTTTTGCTTTGTGTACCTTAACCTTTGAGGCCCGAGTCAACCTCACCTGTTAGGCTATGGGTGCGGCTCTGGCAATACCTATTGGGATGGGAAGATCAGACGAAAGGCGCGCGTCGAAATATGAGTCAAATACAAGCGGACCGTGGTTTCTAAGTACAAACTTTCAATGCGACAACGCATAACGATATGATTATTTCTGTAAGCAAAATCCCCACGGACGCTACCCCACCGCGGCCGGTGAGAATGATGTGTCGGACTCGTACCGACTAAAACGCACCCTGTTTTTGGACCTTCGATGGCCGGAGGTGAGATAATAAGTAACACATCTCTCGCACCCCGGCCGACCCAAGGCTATTTCTAAGGATATGCCCCCTTCGTGTTTGGGAACCGACGATAATGTCTGCTAACGATTTAGGTATGTGGATGATAATAATGAATTGAAATAAATACTCACTGGGTGGAATGTTTCTGCTGTAGTTATGTGGCATATCGTAGACGTGCTGGTCCATGTACAGGATCTGGCTGAAAAAAAGTTATCATAAATTAGACACCTAAATATTGCAGTCATAGTATATTGTAGGTAGATACACTGTAGTAAAAATATTAGTTACGACAATATATTATGACATCCTAATATTGAACATAAATAACGTAACGCATTCGGTGCGTTTTAACAATCGTGAACTTCGTCTATTAATACTGATAGTAGTGCGTAAATGGAGTCTCAATAAGTCGAAAAGAGAGTTAGTTCTATCGTGTTATGTACCTATGGATGTGTTTGTTATTCTTTGTGGTTCATACTTGCAGGTAAAGTTATGTCTAAATGAACAAGTAGGTACAGATAAACAGTAACTTTTTAATTACTCGACCAAAAGCAACAATTATAAGCCTGGGTTACACGATCGTACTTTAACATTAAAAGCGCAGTTGAAGTACCGGTCAGGTATAAAACAGGTTGCACCATTTGACAATTGTTAAAACACGTCATAACTTGACGCCAACTGTAACCGACCATGCTCAAACGTCAAATTTTTTCAAAAAGATTACTTTAACAGAGCTACTAAATACACTGGTAGGTACAACACATTTAGCCAAACTATTGGTATCAATGTTACTGTTACTTTTACTTTTACTGTTACTGTTACTTTATTAATGTTACTGTTAAATTTAACGGAACCTTAACTTTAACAGGTAGTTGGAGCAACTAAGCCCAAGTAGTTCTCAGTTATTCCCACACGGGGGTTAGTGCGTAGTGTGCAACCCCTAAATGAATTGTACACTGTAATAATGATTTCATCATCATTACTAATTAGCTGGCTATTCGCTAGATCCTCCATTATTTACAATCAGTCAGTCAGAAAAATAAAATAAACACGCAAGAACAAACTAATGTCTTAGACAAAAGACATAACTGTCTCGGCATGAAAAATATCTCACCTTGTGAATTAGGGAACGATTTCCTTTCATAACAATATATCGCCAGACCACAGACTGACACCATTAATAATAAAGAAAGATTTTGTGATCTCGTCAAAAATGGAACACAAACAACAATGCAATACATGTACAATATCAGTGTTAAATAATTGTCACCAAGAAAAACTGCTTCCACGAATATATGTATGGCATACAAATAATAAAACGCTGTAATAGTATTTTTCTAAAAGCAAATATTCGTGGCCACGGATGCTTTTTAGTATCACTTCGTACAAGGTGTGTGCAATATTTGACCTGCAATAGAGGTAGTACGTAGCTCTCTTGATACATTTACTTTCCATAATAATGTTTGGTTACAATACACATACAAATGTACCTATACTGTATTTATGTTGTAAGAAAAATATCGTATGCTCGTATGCATGTCAACAATATGTTTAAAAGCAGTGACGGAAAAGTGTTTTAGTGTGTCCGTTATGAATATGTGAAGTTGTAAAGAGAGAGCAAAATGTGAATGTAGATAGATTTTAATATACGTTATATGTAACATTTATGGGTGTAAATTATGTTAAATTGTTGGGTGCAAAAATCTCCATCAATATATTTCCATTGCATAATTGAAATTCCATGGTTACAGGAGTATGTACATGTACTCTTGATCAAGATACCTACGTATAGGTATATCTTGATTGGTGCCCTTGTTAATTTATTTACAGTTCGGTTCTTATTTTTCATTTTTTTTGGACTACTTTTGATGGTCTTTTAACCACAAACTTTTAATTGACAGAATTATTATTTAATTTGGCAGGATATTTGACTGAACAGGTCCTCCTATGTACTTCCTTTAGATAAACCAATGAATTTAGGCGTTGGGTTCATCGTGGTAGACCATGCATCAGCTACTTATCGAGGCTTTCCTTTCGGTGTTTACCTACTGGTCTACTGGTCAAACGTTAGCCGATCCCAGAAATGCCGACAAACCTACCAAAATCAATGAGTGGACCGGGGCACCAAAGTGCAAGCTTTGTACGAAACTTGTAAATGTAAATAACATAGGTACGTAATAACTATCTTCTGATATAAGTGTAGGTAGTATCAGAAGATAGTTATTACGTAGTAGAACATATTTATCACTTTACAATGTTATATAGGTCATAAATTGAAGCAACATAATTGCACGTATGCTAAGCTTAGCTGGCGAAAAGTACCGTCGATAGGTACCTGTAATTCTGTAATTCTGTGTTTAATGACTTTCCTTGAAAAATCCTAATGAAACTGTCGTGGCTACAAATTAACCTTGCACATTAGTCGACCTTTGCATGTAATTGCACTAACTTATATATAAAAATAATATATTTAGAATGATGGCATTATGGGTATTAAATAACAAGAATTTTATTAGTGCAAAACTAGCGGCATCTCTTATGCATCACTAACTACAGATTCCCGTAGAACTGAACACTCTACTTTCAGATAATAATACATGTAAACTTAAGCAAACCGTGTTAATAAAACTGCGGTTCTTGTAGAATGGAAGTTAGAATCTACGGTGCCAAAACGTGGACAGGATGGTGAGACTAGTCCACGAATTGACGCTCAGCGGGCAACGGAGCGAATTATGCTTGGATTATATTTATAAGATAGAATTCGTAGCGAAGTCATCATCGCAGTAGGTATAAACAATGTGAAGTGGCTGTGGGCTGGCCAAATCTGTCGATGAACCGATGGCCAAGAATCAAAGAATCAATTTCGTTTATTCAGTTTAGGCCCATAGCACATATGTCGATCTCATAGAAAATAAATTCGTAGTTCGGTAGTTAGATCTACTGAGAAGAGACCAGCAAGAAACTCAGGTAGATTATCGTTATCGTTTCTTTCCTTTTTAAAGTGTAGTTTTGTTTATTTATAATAAATATGTACAAGAACAAATTGGAGGCCTTTGGAGCTTACGAGTCCTAGAAAGGACACCGTCAGAAGGTAAATGGAAAGCGATTTGAACACAGTGTCTGAGATAGACTAAATGCGGAAGACGGAAGATCGGGAGAAATTCGTACATTGGGAGTGACCTATGTCTGACAGTGGGAATTTCGAACGGGATCTTTCATCTATTTTATTCTTTGTTTTCCATTGTCTCCTTATTTTACTGCGTAGCTTTAATTTATGTGTTGGGTTACAACCTGTGCTACCTTAATTAATGATTAGAATTATAGTATCCTTTTGGTTATCATGAATATATTCTTGAAAACTATTTAGCAAAAATACTGCACTCTAAAAATGAAAGGCTCTTCACCGCAGGTATTGTCTTAACATTTCATCTGGTTTTCAGTTACATATAGGAGCTTAGTCAGGAGCAGATATAGTTGTGTATCCTTTCGTATACATATTGTGCATCTGACCTAATATATCGAACATCCATAGCATACGTACTTTATCGTCGGTTTCCCTCGAAATATTGCTCCATATCGTAAAGTAGCTGTGATATAACCACGATAGGCCGTTAGAATAGTAGTCTGATTTACGATTTCACTTAACCTTTAGTCTTATTGTTGTCCTTCGAACGAACTATAAAATTATTGATCGCGTTGAAGTACTTAAATATTGTTTGCATTTTATCATTTAAAGTTTATTACTCAACTAACTAGTCAACTAATTAGTCACAAAAAGTTTTTTTCATAGAGAATATTAGGAACGAAAGTATTTCCTTTAGCCCTTCCAGCTTAGCTTAATGGCCGTGTCTTAGGTGTGGGTTCACGTTGATACGGTAATGGCCAGAATTCGAACTCGGGACCTCTCAATCGTAAGGCCAACTCCATAACCACTGAGCTACCAACGCGAATTAATATGTTGATACAAATATAGTTTACCTAAACCTAATTCCTATCAACCTTGAACATAGGATTATCTTACAAACACAAGATTATTTACTTCGTGTGCGACAAAACGGTAACTGACATAACATGATAACTTTGAAATTACTATTTTATTTTGTATTTTTATTCTTTTGCTTTTTTTGTCTTTGCCGATTATCGAAACAACTTCGTCCTTTTGGAGGAGTACCAGTTTCCATCCAATTTTTTATAAATACAGGAGACAGTGAAGTTGACCTGACTGAACCACGTGGTTTATGCTGATAATTTTGTTATATGACATTTTTTTCCAAAATTGTTTTCTATATTAACTAGCTGACCTGCAACTTCGTCTGCGTCACTCGTATTGCAACATTTTTGACTTCTGATCCGCACCAGTTGGTTGTAGCATGATGTTAATACATATAAAACTTCTTCTTCAATCTCTCTATCCATTAAAAGAATTAGCATAAAAATCCATTTGCTTAGTTTTTCAGATTTAAGCATACAAAGTAACATAGGGATATAGGGACAGAGAACGCGACTTTGTTTTATACTATGTAGAGATTTCACATGAAGCATAGACATTTTAGTTAAATGTGATGACACGCCCCAATGAAGCAGAATCTATATACAGAATGATTACGTATACCAATAAACCAATTACAAACTCCTTTTGCTGTTTATGAACAATTAGTAATAAACTGTTCTATTTCTGTTCTAATTTCATGATGATTTATATCATGTTTATGATGCAGGTCATTAATTTATCATTCAAGTCGTTTAACGGTTCTGTGAAAAGATAGGTCAGTCAACCAACACTCGTGGGTAGGTAACAAGTATAAGGTGTCAGGAGGGAGAAGTAGGAACTTTCCTTTGTCTTCTGCACTCCCCCTTCCCCTCTACGTGGTCGGCAGCATGGTTGTGACGCCCTTGGTGTTGCAAACGTCCAAAGGCCACGCTAACCACTTTCCATCAGGTGAGCCGAGTGCTTGTCTGCCATTTCAGTGGTGTAAAAAGACCAGAATGTCTCACTGATCTCACTTAGGTCATCCACCAGAAAGAAACTGATTGAGACCTATTTGATTTGACTTAGCAAAAGAATTATTTGCCAAGCTATATGAAAAGAATTGCAGGAAAACAACTATTATGCACTACAATAGAAATGTATACTTGCTATTGATCTCGTGGTTGATATACATATTAGAAAGCAAATTTTTTGGTTGAAAGAAATCGTTCTAGAATTACCAGTAACAACTAACGTGTATATGAAGAGCTTATAGTCTTCATAGATTTATCTGAGTTGTAATTATTTACAATGTGTATAATTTTAATAAAAAAACAATGGGTATAGGAAACAAATAGGTAGTAAAAAATATAGCCAAAAGAGAGAAATCTTTCATTTTTTTTCATTCCTGCTCCGCACCTGTTGGTCGTAGCATAATATTATATACCTACATATAAACCTTTCTCTTTAACCATTTTATCTTATAAAAAAACCGCATAAAAATCCGTTGCGTAGTTTTAAAGATTTAAGCATACAAAGGGACAGGACATGTAAAATTAGAGACAGAGAACGCGACTTTGTTTTATAATATGTAGTGATGTCTTAAGTCTGACCAGTTTATGTGGCCATCGTATGATTTATTGATGAAGTTGAGCATCATGTCAAACGACCTGATGCTAAAGCACTTGATATGTGTTGAAGAAACCCGAGCATTTATTGAATCTGTTTAACGTCTGGTGCCTTTGATAATTCCGTGTTGTAAGTATCAATTGGACAAAGCGACGGCCATCATTCTGGCGTGAAGCCAGGAGCATCTCGGCCAACGAACGCCCCATGTATTAGTTTAGAACATCGTGTGATGTGACAACATGATGCTCAATGCCAGTGTAGGGTTGAAGGACGTTCTTGATTATATTAAAGAGTTTATATCAAAACATTCAGTTTAGTCGCCTATTATTCTATTACATTTAAAAAATGTTTATGATACTATACCGGTAATTTGACAGAACGTGTTGGATTTGAAATATTGTTATCGCCATTAACGTAGGCCTGAAGAAAAGTTTCTGGACACTTTAGGATCTATAATTCTTTGAGAGCCTAAGCTTAATTTAACCAAAAGTAACATAGATAGCGTTAATAAAATACTATTATCCAGTACCTTATAAGACTAGTAGCTTTTAATAGTTGTTTGTTTTTAGTTTCGAATTGTCCACGAACTTTTGCGACCCACTGTGCCTGCATTTTTGATCATTACGCGCATTCCCGCTCCCTCACGGTAACCACTTTCCATCAGGTAGGCCGTTCGCTTGTTTGCCACCTATGTTGTATAAGCCAAATAACTGAAAGTAAAAGTTTTTGCCGTTGATACAACATCTTCTTACTATCTTTTCAAATGTAAACCAACACATCACCAACATTCATATTTAAATCACATTGTGTTAATTTTTCATAACTAATAGATTTTCTCAGTGACTTTTGGCGGAGATTTATTTTAAATTTGTTTTGCAAAATCTTAATGTTCACCTTCTAGAATCTTAAGTGGTAATGAATAAATAATCTTTTGTACCAATAAATATGTAAGTAGGAAAGGAATGAATAGATGTTGCACAATATTTTGGCCATCGATGTTCATCACATCAGTCTAGACAACTTACAACACTAAACAATGAAGTAGATGGAAATAAAATGTGTTCAGAGTTATTGTAAGGAGTATTGGAATAAATAGTTTTAATTTGGTTTCATATAGGTAGGTACTCACAGGTGATTTCGATTCTGTCGTTAATTTTTACAAAACAAAGAAACAAACCTCAAATTTTACGTTGACTATAAAGTTAATTCAAACTGTTGTGTTGTTGTGGGTTATAGGTGGAGTCGCCTATTATCCTAGCAGGAGCAGGCCGCGTTTTCGGCATGCTCTTCCCTATCCGGTGACAGATGTGGACATCTTATTCCCACGCCCAAGAGGGTCTTTGGTGGCTCTGAGTCAGCCAGGGCGTGAGGGATATGGCAGAGGCTGTCTCACCTTCGGCAATTGATGGTCCAAGATAACCGTGCGGTTTTGGTCGGTTCCGGTCCGACATAACCACCCTCGCTAACTTCGGCTTATCAAAAAAGAATAAATGGTGTTTTGTTGTTTCGAAAATTGACAAAACTATCATTTTGCTAGCGTACCCATGGGGATTTAGCGCACGATAAAAAACAAAAGTCTAAATACTCATCCACTGGTTTTACGAAACGGAATCTTGTCCCTTCAAATCATATTGGTTTTCTTTTTCCTTCTACAAATAATTTTCCGGAAGCGCTTCCCCTCCATCTATTTACTTTCGTGCATCTTCTGCCAGATTCAATACTCTTTCGCATGTGTTAGTATCGGAACATAGCATTATGCAGAGTGATATGTATATTTTTAACCGATATGAGCGTTCGTCACGCTACCAATGGTTTCGTTTACTATATTCCCTTTTGAAATTCCTTTTTGCAAATTGTGTTCATAATAAGAGTATGAGTGATTGATTTTTTATTTAATTATTTAGCGAAACCCGAGTATTAATCTGATCATATACCTCCCTATGTTATGGAGGTAGGACACGACGGTATCTCCCGTCCGAAATGAGCTGTCCAACTGGGGAAGTACCTCCGCCCTACAGAAGACCGCGGTCATAATAACCATCGTGTTGTGTTCCCGCCGGTAAGTAGGGTAGCCAGAGCTCACTATACCCCTCCTTCCCCTCCCCTTCCTAACCTCCCCACCCCTTCCCAGCTCTCCCCCTTTCCCTTCAGGGTGGGCAGCGCGTGTGTGACACCCTTAGTGTTGCACACGTTCATAGGCCACGGTGGCCGCTTTCCATCAGGTGGGCCGTGTGCTTGTCTGCCACCTACGTAGTATAAAAAAATAAAATAAATAAGTGTTTGTATATATACATGCAATGTAAATGTCTGCTGACATCCCAGCTCGCCAGATGCAATGTTAAGTTAACTATTATAACTCTAATGAGAAATAAAGTTTCTTTAAACATTAAATACAATTATTTACCTTTGAATTTGCTTGACGTTTCAGTCAGGGTGCACTATCCGTGGTAACAAGTCATGTGACCATAATAAATGTCAGTGCAAATCGAACTTATAAAATATATATATTTGTAAGTATAACGCCAAACCAAAAGGTACTCCGAAGTGAACACGTCGGATACAATCCGGGAACAACTCCAATGGGAAGTATATACGACTAGACACAGTGTATATTTACATGGAAAGACTGGGTGTGTACATTGGACACTTTGCACTTTGCTTTACACTAGTGTCAACATTTCAGTCCAGTGTGAGTGTGGCCGTACCTTAAGATGATTCATTCATATGAATAAAATCTTTATGAGTTAAATTTCAATGTCTCACTCACGTTGTACTTATGGAAGTATGGAATGTGGATATTACACATCCTCAAAAGTGATTTTCTATATGATCTATGACTCAATTACAATAAATATAATTTCCACAAATATTAAAGAAATACCCGCACCGGTAGCAATCATTTAAAATTTTAAGACTTTGAGATGTTTTCTTTTCCTATTCACTGAAATGAAATGAAATCATTCAATCAAAATACAAACTAAGTATATTGTTTGTATTGTTCGAACCGGACGTCTTGTTTACAGCTCTTTTATTCAATTAAAATTTATAACTTTAAATATGTAGCTAGCTTTGCTACCCAACCGAATTATATCCTAAATATCTATACGTTCTACACTATAGTTCTAGTTTGAGTCGCTTTACCGTATCTTTAAGAGCTTCCCAAAATTTGTCAGCGGCCGGCATTATTTTGAATGAGTTGATTACTCGAATACCGATTGTATATTTCTTGTGCGCACTAATACTTCGTTAAGATTAGATAAATACATAATTCCCCTGGGCATTAAACCTTGCTACTGATTTTTATTGAATGAAAAGATCATAATTGACAAATCTGTGATTTATTTATTAAAAATTAATCTACTTACTAAGCGACCTTGAAATTTTAGCTTAGCAACAGATTCTGTATGTTTTCCTATCTAATTATTGTATTTATCTCAAAACAGGAAAAAGTAATAGAAATATGATACGATAGATTCATTAGCGGAACCGATATCGCATAACTCACAAGTACAACAATTAGCAATACGTTGTATTACTAGTAAACAATTCTTTTGATTGGTCATATTTTGATACAAATTAGCTCAAATCAAGCTTACTATAAAACTAAAACACACCTTACCCGTTCAAAATAGAGATTACTTCGCTATAGATAAAAAAGTATTACCGCGTTTCATACTTTGAATCGAATAAACTTGAAATATTTACGAAAAAGTTAAGACGTATGTCAGTGAAATCTGAGAAAGTTATTTAATACATTAACGACTTGTAATAAGGTTCATATTGGTGAATTTATCCTTCGTTGCGAAAAAACTAAGCAATGACACGTGTACCCCGCCTCTTCTTCTGTCCAGTCAACGGCGTTATATAGTTGTCGATGTGTGTAGTAATTTGTTTCACGGCAGCGCCGCTACTCACAAAGAGGGCCCGAGCATAGGTTTCGCTCTTCGGGAACCCCGCTTAATTCACACTTAAACTTGTTTCTTTTTGTTTTTCAAGGGTTTTACAGAAGAGAATACCGTTCCATAGAGGAGACTACCGAGCCTCTGTGGCACGTGGCGGTAGTGAATGTAACTACTACGCAGGAGGCGCGGATTTGATTCCCGCTCAGTGCGAATATTTGTATGCATTAATATGGCTATTTGCACTGGTCTGGTCGTGCCTCGGAGAACACGTCAGTCTGTCGGTCCCGGTTGCCATACGAACATCTATGGCAGTCGTTACGGATGGTTGGATCCCTCAAAAGTCCAACTAGCCTAACAACAGAACATCAATATCGCCAATTTGGTTGTAGACGTTCGGTGGCAGTCGCTTCACGGAAAATATAGAAGTTCCGCCGCATTTTACTTTGACTAGAATGGCGATCTCAATTAGTTGGGAATAGGGTCAGAGAATGTCGACTACGAGAGGTGTCCTCGAGAAGATATCCTGCGTTAGAGCCTCGTTCGATAATTACTTTCGCATACCGATTTGCACCTAGGTCACAAAAATCGTAGTATTAAGTAATATTTGTTAGGGTTCTTGAATTTATACAACAAGAAAGTCATTTTGACTAAAGTGTGATTTTGTGACTTATTTGAATCTGATAACATTTTTTTTTTCAAATAATCGGCGTATTGCGTATTTGTCAATCCGTAAAAGTGGGGGAAAAATCTTGATCAGTGGGTGCTGGTCTGTTGTAGAACGTGCAGAAGTTAGCACATTGCATTCCAATTAAAATTTATCTATTTACAATTTTATAGCTTGTTGAAGTATCAATTTGACGTGTGACTAATTTGAAATACCTGTCCTGATACTAGACTAAATCGTGCCTACATAATTATATTCCTTTCACAAACGTTGACATGTTTGTAAAAGGAATATAATATGTGATATGGAATATAATATTATCAGAAATATAATATGGTGTTAATGTGACCCTTAACACCATATACACTATGATAATATTAAATATCTGTACTAATCGAATAAACCGTCCCTGATCGCTCCCGGTTCAAAGGCGTCCATTACGCTTGCCGCGTTTCCGCACTAGATTGCGATGGCCAGCCTCTGCCCTATGAACGATCTGAAGCGAGAGTCACTAATAACTACGAGTCTCTATCCAATCTGCCTTGCGCGGCATTTGGGTTCTTTGCCCGCTCTTCAGAGGCTCTTCTCCGCCACTGGCAGGAAGTCTTAGTATGTATAACATATATGTCTCGTATAACCTCACCTCCGGTAATCAAGGATCAAGAGACGGCGTGCGATTTAGTCGGTTCGAGTCCGACATAATCACCACCACCGATTTTGGCAAAGGTGGCATCCGTGGGGATTTTTTGCAAGATAAAAAAAGTATGTATAGCACCCACTACGACTTAATGTTATAACATTAGTATGTAGATAGAGAGAAGAGTTAGTGCTACTGGTGATATTGAGTAAATAAAATAGAAATATATTATAAGTTTACTTTCAAAATTGATGCGTTTGTTTAATATATGAATTTATATTGGTGCTAACTCCGGAAATGCCATCATAAACTAATGAGAGACATGTGCCTTGAAGGAGAGTTGAACCAAATAAATAGATTTTATTGATTATATCTTAAAGGAGGACAAGGTCTCTCTGTCTTGCTAATACACATAGACATAGATATAGATATTACAGAATTTCAATCGACTTCAGATTAGTTGGAAATGGTATGACACGGAGTGGTGGCAGCAACAAGAATATAAGTTCCATGGTTACCATTTGACTAGAACAGTTGATGAAGCTGAATTGCACACCCGATCATAGACGATATAATAAGTTTACATAGATAAAATTAATGCCCTGGTTAACATTACATTACAGTAAAAATAAGTTTTTTTTTCTTCCTGGGATTTTCATTTTACATAGCCTTAATCTCAGGTCTAGGTTAGGTCAATGTTAGTCTTAGTTATTTTTACACATAGGTACATTATTATCTAGAGGTTTTTTTTAACTGTATTATTAACTGTGCAGAAAATTTTTGGAGGCAATTGGGCAAAGGAGTATGCTGACTGTAGTATGCTGAGATAGGAAAAAGTGATTGCTACGTTCCGTCTGTAAGGAAAAGATCGCGAGTTCGGATACAGTCACAGCATTCACTTTTTCATATATAAAATTGAATGTATTATCAACTGTCAAATGGGTTAATGTTCTAGTTTTAGACCATAATACTAATTATAACTACCTTGAAATCTATAATTCAAAAGTCTTTTTTATAAGACAATATGCATAAGAAATGATTATACTCGAGATTTAAATATATAATATTCAAATAAACTGCATGGTTCTCTAAATATAGGTAAATACTCGTATGAAAGCACTGATTGTATAGCAAAAAACTATTCGTGGAGTCTTATGTTTGAGATGTAAATAAATTAGCATTTTTCATACGTCATTCAACATTTCCTCGTAACATAACAAATTGCATATCATTACGTCTTGTCATGTCCGCTAATATTTTATAATAATATAGCAGCTGAAAAAATCTTGCTGTAAAGAGGTAGCCATATAATTATACGATAAAATGTCATTTTTAAAATATCTCAAAAAAATTGCTATGTGATCAAAGACTTTGTTGAATGGCAACACAGTTAATAGTTTTGTTTCATGGAACTATTTACACAACGTAAACGGCTCGCCAATTGTTTTATGCGATATTCAAAGCGAATATAGTTCATAGTTATAATGAAGCATTCACGAGTGCGTCACAGTTGTACATTAGGTATGTTTTATGTGTGCAAGCTGGCTATGTCTGTCGCGACAGACGCAATGCTAGCCGCTGCAAAAGTGTGGTATTCAGAGCAAGGGTTTATTTCTGTTGTCATAGTTAGCACAGGCGAGCACTTGGGTTATATTTAGGTTATTAGTGACGCAAATAGCTGTGATAAACGGGTTTAATTTTGGCGCTTCGCTCTCGAAATTCTATTGTTGTCAATAGGTCATTAGTATAATTGATGTCATTTATAATTGAAAAATGAGATATTTTAATGAAACTAGTGAGGTTGGTTTATGTTTTAGGAAGCATATTTTTTACATAACCAGAGGGATTTTACTTCTACTTTTCTTTCTTTCTTTCTACTTATTAAGGGGGCCTTAATGAAAACTTTGGAACCTACATCAACCTCATCTTCCTTTGAAGGGATCTCTGGTACCACACAGATGGTAAACAAGCACACGGTCCGCCTGATAAAGTGCTTACCGTGGCCTATGGAGGTTTGCAATAGACTCGAGCTGAAGACCATTTAGAGCGAGTGGGGAGGGGAGAGAGGTGAAGGTTAAGAGAGTTTCTGTGCTGTCTGTACAGAAGGCAATAGGGTTTCTCGGTTTTCCGACTGATAATACAAAACCTCTCCAGTGGGCTCTGGCCACCATACCTACTCACCACCGGAAACACAACACAAGGTTATTATTAGCTGCGGTATTCTGTAGGGCGGAGGTACTTCTCCAGTCAAACTGCTCGTCGTCATATCCTACCTCCATCGTCGTAGGTTAGGTATTTCACTAACTATGATTTTTGGTGCCACATAATAGGGGGTGAGCCTATTGTTATCAAACACAGCACTTGGTAATATGCTGAATATTTTATACTGTTTTTATTGTACACCAAGGAATTACATCATGATATGGAAATACGGATTTTGGGGAAAATACAACGGGCCTATCGCTCTGGCAAACTCTTACAGGCAACCATGGGTGGGGAGAAGTATTTGGGGATAAAAGTTTCTAGACAGTTTGGTGTTTGAAAAATTTGAAAAATGTAGGACGTTTAAGAAGATACACAAACATGGTAACTAGCTAAGCATAGGTATATATGTGTAATATATAGGGGGTAAGGGAAACCTTCCCGAAGCCGGAAGCTCAGATAGTACCTACTGCCTTTTGTAGAGTACCTACATATGGACATAATAAAATATGATTTATTTTTTGTTCACAAAAAACGTAGGGGGGTATATCCGCAGTCAAGATCCCATAATACAAGCTTGTTAAGCTATTTCCGGGGTGACGAACCATTAAGCTTCAACGTGCCATTTATTTCGATTATTTGACATTCCATATGGACCACTTTACCGTTTTATAATAATGGTCTATACCTACCTCTATACCTACTGTTATTATATACATAGGTAAGTTCCTAAATTATTGCAATATCCTTGAACTGCTGATCAGCATAAGTAGCTGAATATTACTATAAGCAATGTGCACACGTAACACAGAACACAGATATATTAACACCCGTTCAAGTTAGCTCTGTCTCACAGCACGTAGTAATAATTGAATAATCTGTGCTCACAGTTCGATCAGCCTAAATGTGAGAGGTCTCAGGCGTTTTGGTCATTTCGCTACCGACCTGGAACCTACTCCGAATACAAGTCTTTTAACTTTGATGGAGAGGCTAACAGGATTAAGAGTCGTTTTCGCAACCAATATTAAATTGAAATTATGAGTTATTATTTAACAATGTTTTTGGAATTTATTGATGGAAGTCATCAAATTTGTCGCATCAGACCAGCTGTTGGCGTGGTGACGAGTCCACCATCATGCGCTCGTAAATTTAGTGCTCTCGTAAATTTCCAATCTCACTATTAAATTATTATGTATTTTACAATTAGTGGATTATTTAATTATGCTATATATTTATAATTACTTTCATAAATCATCCTATCGAGCACATTTTATGTACGTAATAATTTCGACGAGACATCGAAGGACGCATGGCAGATGTGAACTGCCATGCATCCCACGACGGCGACGGCTCAATATTGATTTGAATAAGATAGCAATCAACCTAAATACTGCATTTTTAATAAATGACATACATACATTTAGACATTATTGTACTTCTCCACTGTATTTATTATTGTACCTAACCGGTTTCGCCTTGCGGCATTTTCAAAGGTATTGCATTGATAGTTCCTCTGATTCCGTTAATAAGGTAAAATAGGACACTCAGACTACCTACATGAATTGTGTTCAATCGAATCCTGTACATTTGATCTCATACAAAGGAATTTTTGTTGAGAGAGTTTGGAGATGACCTGGCGGCCGGAAGGACCATAACGGCCTAGTATTATTTCGCGCCTCTATATATGACAAGTTAAGTAGAAATACATAGAAATACCTTAACAATTTCACTTTACTTTTTGATCTGTTCTTTTCTATATCCTTTGAAGTTGAGTTGTAGTTTATACTCTGCATTTATAATCGGCTAGTGTCGTGACATGCGCATTTAGTATTTATAACACTAAGTACTACGTACAATTCATTTATTTTTTTTGTGTTTTTGCAATAATTATCATTATTTATCCATTAACGTCCTTCTACAGTTTGGACATGACTCTCGTCTATAATTTTCTTGATGATATAATCCACTAATGACACACATTTTTACATGAATAGATCGCAAACAACCAATTGATAACAGGTTACCGTATGAGATTAGTATTTAAACTACTAGAACATCAGATCAGTCTGGTTTAGAAGCGTTTTTGCAATATGTTTCATTATTTATCCATTACCGTTCCACTACAGACCGAATTGCAATCAAGTGATTATTATTTTGTCAAGAACTGTATGAGACGATACCATGTACCCCTATTTGGCGAATCAGTTTGACCAGGAGGAACAACCCTCTATTTATAACCCACTCACCACTCGGTGTAAGTCTTTGCCTATTTTTGTGATAGGGACTTTTGTGTTTTCCTATCATTTTATCGGATGAAAAATCTATTTTTGTGAGAAGACTCTCTTATCTGTGGTCTGTTGGTCATAAAAGCCTATTCTTTGAATCTATTGGGTTTGGGTAGCATTTGACTGATGACTTGGTTACTGAACTATATGGACAAATAAATTTAGATCAGGAACCTAATCTGGAAACAAAAATAAGCGAGTTTAAATAAATATACATCCCAAATTATGAGCAATAGCCATTACTTTTACAAATCGATTTAAAATTGGAAAAGTAAATGTCTAGACGGGACCAGATTCCTTAGACAAATGGTCGTCGTTTCGTACAATGGAATAGAATATATTGATCAATGTATGGGATTGACATTCGTTCACAAAATCGACAAAAATCGTGTCAATCCCATATTGAGCTTTCTATTCTACAAAACAACGACCAACGAACGGCCATAGAAGGGCTGGGGCCCTACCACCACCTCTTAAACATAATATTATTATTTCAATTTTACTTCACTTTCACATTGTGATTCGGACCGTCAGCGTCCGTTAGTATACTCACGATACTAGTGTTATTGTTAAAATAGAGTCAACTTCAAGCTATCCAAACAGTATCTCTTACTGTAGTGGATACATTTTGACGACCTCCGTAGCGTGGCGGTAGTAAAAGCGACTGCTACGCAGGAGGCGCGGGATCGATTCCCGCTCAGTGTAAATATTTGTGTGCTTGAATACGAATATCCACATTGATCGGGGTGTTTCTATGTATAATATGTACGTATTTACAAAATATATATATTTCTATGTATGTTTATACGCATTCTAGAACCCGTAACACAAGTTAGTTAAGCTATGCTTACCATGAGTCTAGATGACGTTGTATAGATAGTCCTAGAATATGTTTAATATGTTAGATTTTACACTTGTCTTACAAGATACAGGTATTGCATAAATCTCGATAGCCGACAACGGTCATTCATCATTATTAGAAACACTACAATTTTGAAAATTACGTAATTACTTGCTACATGACTTTATTGACGTCAATGTATATGATATATTATAATATTTATCATACGTCTGTGTCTTTTATTCAACTAACGTTACAGATTTCGTAAAAGTGGCAGAGCATATTAATTACTTGTACTGAATTTTAAAAGTTTATTTTATTGCTTCCTACAGTCCCGGGTCCTTTAAGCGGGGCGTGAAAAAGTATCTGATGAGGCCGTCAAGCTGAGCGCCACCATTGTAGCACTGAACGTGTTTGCAATGGTGACCCTCTTTCATGAGACTTTGCCTTCAGCTTAACATCAGGCGAGGTAAAGTCAAATTGACGTGCCATAAATAAAAAAAAAAATGCTGGGGAATAAATATGAAGACATTTTAGATCCACCTGTGCATCAGTATCAGCGGGTGTGCGGTGTTTACCTCTAGACTAGCCTTGCCAATCGGCGACCGTGACGGCCGCAGCCGTGTGACACCAACGCGAACGCATGTATGTCTCGCACGGTTGCCAGATTCTATGTCAACTTATATTTGTGTTATATGAATAGTCTTGTTTCATTAGTAGGGGCCGTCGCTGTCATATCACAGTCTGACCATTTCGCGACATTTTATTGATGTTGGTAAAAATTACGAATAGAGGTTAGAGATTACTATACCTATTCAAAACGTTTCTAAAGGTGTCGCTTTTTTTTAAATTGATTATGTGTGGTATTTATTAAATGTTTATTAAATAAGTCTGTAAGTTTTCTCAATGTTGGTATATAAATAGTACGAGTATAATAACGCTAAACTGATATGAAAATATGTAATATAAGAGTAAGAGTAATAGTATCAAATATTTAAAATATTATTTTCTAAATATGTCCTTCCATTCCCAACATGTGTAGGTATGTTTATTATAATCAGTCATGTTCTGCAATGTTCACATAATTTACGAACCAATTAATTATTTCTAAAATAGTTACAAAGTTTCTGAGAATTTACCTAACCCCAGTTACAATTGACAGACGTCATGTTAGCTTGCCCATTAAAATTATTTTTGTTGCTCATTCCTAGGTCCCAATGGATAGCTTGATAAAATTGTTTTCGTATTTATGTTTGTAATGGTTTGACTGGGCTGTTTATATTCTTGTCATAGACGAACCTCGCACATTCAAGCAAATCCTTGTCGGGCGCGAAGGTGGCCCCTCCTGCGAGGGCCAAGACCGCCAGCAGCGGCGGTAGCAATGTCCACATTTCGGGCTACGGTCCGTGTTGGGAATGCCGGTCACGGTCACCTCTCGGGCATACTTTCACTTCACTCACTCGCCGCCTATACATCATCGGCGGAATGAACGCGGGCACATCACTACACTAGCGGGGTCATCCTCGTGCACCAGCGGTCGCGCAGACTTCGTGCGTGGGTGGAGGTCCGAGGATCTGCAAGCGCGGCGCGATACTGCGCGACTGCGACGCGCGACCGTTATCGGTGCGGCGGTGGGCGGGCGCGGTCACGGGCACAACCTTCGCTTCCGCGCGATCTCACCCTGTGACGCGACAGACGCTCGACGCGAGAAAAACTATTGCTACGCAACCAGCTACGCGACGAACGCGGACGCTCGGCGTGTGCGGCGATAATGTGCCCATCAACTCATACCACGAACTTGTTCCACTCCGTGACACGTTCCAAACCCACGTGTCTTATTTGTAGTAATTAACATTATTTATGACAGTTACGCTGATAATTGTAACAGTGAACTGAGGAATGGCGTGGTTCTGTGCCTTGGGTGGGTTGTGCGGCGTGTTGAGTTCGCGTGACAGAACTTGCCGTGCCCAATCGTTAGACAACATTTGACTTTCGCAAATCTACTCGGAGTGACTGTTACAAAAGCGAATAAACTGCTAACAAGATATTAATTTCCAAGGGCACGTAACCGTAGCGCCGCGGATGTTGTGTTTTTTGTAATATTCAGTAAATTTAATTTGGATTTTACGTCACTAATCCTTGGACAATCGATCACTGTTGTGCGTAGATTTGCATATGAAATCTGCAGCTTTATGTAATACTTACGTTGGTGAATAAATTCAGCTTCAGATATTATTTCAGATAGTTAGGTAGGTTTGTGGAATTTCCTGTGTCAGTCATATTCTAAATGTTCTCTTTTGGATGAGCATAAAACAAGTACACGCTCAGATGTAATCGGTTGCTTTCACCTATTTAATATTGGAACTTCAGGGAGTATTTTCAAAAGGTATGGCGCCAGTTTCGGTCAAGGTACGCGTGATATGTAAATAAGTAGGCATACTTACTACGTCACCTTCGGCAACGGAAGACCCGGCGACGGCTTGCGTTTTTTTCGGTTCGAGTGTCGGACTCGAACCTACCCATTTATACTGGCTCCGGTGGGGGTGGTATCCATGGATATTTATAGCACAATAAAAAAACCTGTACCAGCATCTGAAGACATAAGACAATGTGCAGTTTTAGTCGTTGAAGACGACAACATGGAGACGAATATCGGAGAAATTTTCTTTTCATACCTTTGTAGATCACAATAACCGCGGTAGCCTAGTGCTATGGGTAATGGACTGGTCTCGGGTTCGATCCCAGGGTTTACACATATATATGGCACACACCAATGACTTTTCGATGCTTTTCGAAGTTATGTGCGTATTTATCGCAGGTCTATAAGTGCCCGGTTAATGGCAATATATAGGCTTGCCACCTTATTACATTGGGACCTAAACATAAACTGGCGAAATGTGGGTGATACCTTCGGGGATATAGGCGTGAGTTTATGTTATGTTATCACAATTTGTAAGGTTATATTTTGATAACAACACACGTAAACTTAGAAGTAAAATCAGTAAATTCGGGATGGTATCAGTCGCACTCATCAGGTCGTGGCTTGCGTGCAACGAATAGGGATTTATTTAATTTGATCACAACATCAGCCACGATACATAAATAGAGTGAATCGTTGTAAGGAGACGCCACGCCATACCAACGGTAAATTGATTCAAAACGACTAGTCTTTACCGAGTTGCACGAATTATACCATGTTTTGAACATAAACTGGGAAAACGCAAAGCTTTATTCGTAACCTTTATATTATAATGAAAAGAAAAATATAGAGAACTTCGCTTGTATTCATTAATATGATGGCAGAATTAGTAAGATATGTTTACGGGTTCTCTGAGTGAGTTTACAATGGTAGTATTGTGTTTAATTATTATATTATATTCAATTTAATTGTAATCCTCTGTGGGGTTGATGCCCGGTCAGTGCAAATATTTGTATGCATGAATATGGCTATTTGCACTGGTCTGGTCGTGCCTCGGAGAGCACGTTAAGCCATCGCTCCCGGTTGCCATACGAACATCTATGGCAGGCGTTACAGGTAGTTAGGAGCCCTCAAAAGTCCGACTAGCCTAACTACAGAACTTCGATATCGCCAACCGACGGCAGTCGCTTTACGGAAGATATCTCGTAGGTCAGCCACATCTCAGTTAGACTAGAAAGCCAATCCCAACTAAGTTGGGAATAGGCTCAGAGAATGATTAATTGTAAGGACACGTAACATGTAAGGACAGAAAGGAAAGGAAAATAAATAAATAAATAAACATATTTGTTTGTATTCTCACCTATTTTTAACCTTGAATTGTTTCCATAATTCATACGAATGATGAACGTCAATAATTATACATAATATAAGACTATATATATATATGTATAATATATTACACAGTCTAACATGTTTGGAACATATCCAAACACTGAATGTGTTCAATCGTATTTGGACTTATGTATCCCTGATAATCCTACTTTAGCGAAAACTGCAGTTGGGCGTGGTGTTAGTTTATTAATAAAACAACCATTCATTTGCGCGAACAAAGCCAGTTTCTCTGTTCTCAATTTATAATTAAAACTAACAATGGTTGTATTGGGTTCTTTCAACATTTGTGGCTTACTTACATATGAATGTACTTATAAATTGGTTACTTCTATAAATACCTTTTGTTTGGCCGGTGGAGATACAATCTAAGAAGTTGAAGAGTTGAAGATGAAAAGCTGTTGGTTAAAATTGTTAAAGTGATGGTAATCGATTGAACAGCTAGCTAACATTATCACTCTCAAAAGGCAGTGGTCATCTTTTGAAGTAGGTTGTGTAAGTGTAAGTAATCTCTCTTAATAAAATAAGATAGACTATTAGTGCTCTTGTGGTATTTGTACCTAACAAATACTACAATAGCGCTATAGTAGCGGCACGCTAGCAAGCTGTTTTGGTGTGTGAAGTTTATTTTGTTCTGTGTTTTTGTGTTTCTTTAGTTATTCGTCTAACAGTTGGTTGTCCAATATTAAGCGCACCAAAAAATAAAACAAGCAAAATCAGTTGTGTTAAAACGGCCATGATAGCGTGCTGAAACTATACCTAATACTCATTGAAGATAACGAATTTGCGTAATTTTTCAAGACATTATTTTATTTTACTTTAATTTCTTTACAAAGAAGGTAGTCATTAGCCATGTATTAAGCATTTATCATAACACAAGAACTATCTATTTCAAGTCTCTGCACATCAATTAGGCGATAATCATCCAGCTAATTGATTTTAACAATGCCTTATCGAGTGTTAAGTAGATTTCTTTAGGTGAACTCATAAAATGATTACGTTGAACAATGAGGTTGAACATAATACATATAGTGATAGGTGATCAACTCTCTAACAGCACGAGTCGTAGTGTTTACTTGCACTTGATAGGATTCCCTACGTCCTAGTGTTGTTAGATAACCAACTACTACCTGCTATTTTCTGCTCTGATCCGCTTTGTGTACTGTGTATGTGTTTCGGAAGTAAAACACATATAGTATAATGGCGTATTAGGATTAACCTTTTCCTCGAGAGTATGTATATTGAGAGTTCATTTAAGTAGGTTAACTTGAGGTATACTTGTATTTTTTAGAACAGTATATACTTTAGTCCATTGCATTAGCACCTGAAGTGGAATCTTGCTGGTGTGTGCTTGTTTCATCATCCTCATCATCAGCCCGCAGCAGTCCATTGCTGAAAATAGACCTCTCCTATGACACGCCAGTCTTCAACTGTCCTCCTCCACTCCTCACGCTTGTTTACTTGCTTGAAAATTTATAAGTACACAAAACGTAGTTTATTTCTGATTCAACATTATTAAAAGTAAATGCGTCTTTCCACTACCTCACCCAAACGGTTGAGTTGCTCTCGACATGTTGTCCATACAACATTGTTCACTCAAAAAATGTTCGACGGAGGTAGGACACGACGGTATCTCCCGTCCGAAATGAGCTGTCCAACTGGGGAAGTACCTCCGCCCTACAGAAGACCGCGGTCATAATAACCATCGTGTTGTGTTCCCGCCGGTAAGTAGGGTAGCCAGAGCTCACTATACCCCTCCTTCCCCTCCCCTTCCTAGCCTCCCCACCCCTTCCCAGCTCTCCCCCTTTCCCTTCAGGTTGGGCAACGCGTGTGTGACACCCTTAATGTTGCACACGTTCATAGGCCACGGTGGCCGCTATCCATCAGGTGGGCCGTGTGCTTGTCTGCCACCTACGTAGTATAAAAAAAAAATAAAGTTGATCAACTATCTATAATCTATCGCCTAGACTAGCTATTCTATATAAGACCTTGTAGGTATTTACCCATTTCCAAGATACAGGGAGACTTTATTTTTACTTAAATAGACTCAGACTCCTTCATTGTCGCGAAGCCGAATTTAAAATGTCAGTGGCAAGTGACCTGTGACTTTTATTGTAGAATATTGACGTCACTACAATATATTTTTCGAGGCAGTGTTATTCCAAGAAGTAACTTCTGTGAGAATTATCGATCATAAAGACGCTGCCATTAGCGAAAGCGTAAAGACTATTCAGATTAGCTACAAGTTACAATATACCTAAATAAATATTAGAATATTTAGCTGCTATATAGACCTATTATAATGGTTTGGTAATATTTATCATTTACATAGACAATTAGACTATGTAGGTGGTGGTTATAAAATGATGTCATATCCATATGAAACCAAAACCATGAAGTGTACCGATCTTAGGCATTGCTTTTTTCGTGCGCAAAATCTCCACATCTCCGGTAAGGAGGCGGTGCTACCCCTTACTGGAGTCGGTGAGAATGGTAATATCGGATTCGAACCAACTGAAACGCACGCCATCTTCGAGTTTTCGGTTGTCGGAGGTGAGATAGAAGGGAACATATCTCTCGCACCCCGACTGACCCGAGGCCATGTCTTTTGAGATGGGTGATGATGCCCCTTTCGGGAGTGGGAAATATGGTGTCAAAATCTATCCCACGGGTACGGTGAGGAGTGAGTTGCGTACCGCTGCCATGGTATGCGTCTGCCAGGGTGATAGGTAGCGTCCTTAAGCACGACTACAAAGAGAATATGGGCTATGTTGCACTTTTTATTTATTTTCACGTCATTTAAAAAGTATAACAGCGTTTCAATGGAGCCGATATTGTGTAGAATTCTAGGTGATACATATTGTTAAAAATCATTTGTGTATATAGCAAATATAACATGCACAATGATTGATGAGTCTAATTTGTACAGAATAATAAATTAGTGCATATATTACATGCAATGATTTCACGGCTCGCCAGATAGCGTCATTTGTATTATAATAAGCGTAACTAACAGTTTGTAGGTAAATAATTTTGCATGCCAATAATATCGTGACTCGTAAATCCCACTGGGTGGTTTACGTTTGGTGGTGTGGTTTGTTTGTGGCAAAAATATAGCCATCTCGTGCAACCTGTTAAATTTTGCACCATTTTTTGTTCACATTAACACACCCTTGGCGTGTAGTAATTTAATAGTGTAAGTGAGTGGCCTTGGTTTTGATTTACTTTGTTTTTCTCATTGATTAATTACCAATTGTGTTGCAATCGTTGGTACTTAGTGCGTAATCGGTAGCTAGGTTAATCGGTTAATAGGTAGTTCAGTCAGTAGCTTTAGTTAGGCTTACTATCGAAAGGTCCCGGGTTCGAATTCTCGTCATTACACTATCAACGTGAACCCACTCGAAACAGAAGCTATTGAACTTAACTGAGCTCTTATAAACCCTAACAGTCATTAAAATAACTTGTAAATCGTAGTCATCGAACATTGGATTGAGTTTTATATAACCTTCACTTGATTCGACATTATTAAGCCAGCAATTTGTTACTTACCGTATCGTCTAGACGCTGAAGTTCAAAAACTTTTTATTAAAAAATACTAGCGCAATGCCTTGAGGTGTAATTCAGTATTTAGGGTTTACTTTTAATTCGAGTTTGCAAACCTCTGAAAGTACAATAGTTTCCCTGATTACTTGATACCAACAAATGTTTGTTTTTCGCCAGGAGTTAGAGAAACAAAGCCCAGCTATGCAAAACATGTCATTTACTTCCTTCCTTCAAACTTTTGTAAAGTTTTCAATAGTTTGATTATTATTTGTGTAGTAATAGCTGTCACGACACGAAGCTCTGACAAATAATATTTCGACTCTCGACAATATTGGATTGGGTTTTGTAGAATTTTGTAATATCGGGTACACTGTTAGCTAGTAAGGAAACATTATTACAATAAATTGAAAAATTACCACACATTCTCCACGCCACAGTTACATATTCTGTACATACTGGGATTCTTAAGACATAAAAGCTTAAGAGTGAGAGTAATTTTAGTGTCAAAATGTTGTAGTAATTATGCTTGCCTATAGAAACCATTTGAACAATCATCTACAATTGAGCTGAACTATGAATGCAAGAGCATGGGCCGTAGTGTTATTTCGAACATCTAATAGTCAATACGTCACAAAATTGTCTAACAACCCGACTCCGGAACGAAGACGATTTTTTCATGTTTGGCGGTCAGCCAGGTGTTTTGGCGGTCTTTGTCAATGCTAAATATATTAATACCCTACATCGTCATATTTTTGTACCGAGGTAACCGACGTCTTTTTAATTTTTTATGATGCAAATTAATCAATTAAATTAATTTATAATATACAGGTAATAACATAAAATTATTTTTATTTATCGTCAAACAGCGATATAGTTTCTAAGATAGAGAAAGGGTTGTTTAAATGATCCCGACGCGTATGGAGGGTGGAAGAAAGAAACTTTACGAAACAGATAACTAATTGTGCTATGGCAGGGGTTGAATGTGTAACCTGGTAGTTTGAGCTAGACGGATGTAGGTATACCAACCAGATCGGAGACATTTCAGGTAAGGCCAGGACTATTTGTAAAGCTGTATAAATTCAAACAAAAAGTAGAAGAGAAAGTGTAAAGATATTTCCATCCTACGTGGGAAGAAGACTGTAAGTATGTATTAAATATATGTCAGGAGATTGTGTCCCGAAATTATTTTAATCTATACTAATATTATAAAGATTTGTTTGTTTGTTTGTAACGAATAGGCTCCAAAACTACGGGACCGATTTCAATAATTCTTTCACCTCTAAAAAGCTACAATATCTAGGAGTAGCATAGGCTATATATCATTTCACAACCATTCAAGAGAGCGGAGTAGTAATCATAAATCTCAATCGATCCGGTAAATTTCTATACATTGGCGCTAATATCGACAGTAGTATAGGAAGTAGTATAGATCGTACAACGGACGGAGCCGCGGGCAACAGTAACAAATATTTACAGTCTCACTGATATACATAGGTACCTATCGTCGAAAAGACGTAGAAGAGTGTCAATTGAACTTGCGTAACGTTGTCTGGTATTCAAAAAATTTAATTATTCGGGTGTTGGTAGCGAGTGATCAAAATAAATCCGGCATGCGAATATGTGCCAGATAGAAGCGCGTGCGCCGCCCGCCCGGATGGTACCGCACACCCGCTCGCCCGGGCAATGCACGCGCACACCACGATCGTGCCATTAACTGGCACGAACCAACATAGTACATCAATAAAAACACCTTTAGTGTTTATATTCGTACGTACTACGTTTAATTTCTGTATTATTTTGGTATATTTTTAGACTAATATTAATTTCTATATTATGGAGAAGTTAGGAATATTGTGCTGGTATCCATTTCCTATTAGTACTACGCGAAATGCAGTTGGTAGTCCCACCAGATATCATGAATCTAATGATATTCATGTATCAAAAAAGTTGTATTGTTTTAGACGAATGACTTTTTTTGAATTCCCTCGCAATTATTACTTGATACTTGCATATTCTACAATACGATGACTAACGAGTTGCCACTAGTATGGGGGGGGGGGGCAGTAGTCTCATGATAAATCTGCTTATTTTATTGTACTCATACTTTGTTTAAGTACAATACGTTAATCTCCACGAAGACTTTAAGAAAATACCCTACAAAACCATTTTGATACACATTTGATTTTGACATTTTCTTCGTTCTTTGTTTTGTTCTTTATTAATATGTCACTTGTATTATTTCAATTAACTATTCTTCTTATGCTGAATCAATATACATCACGTAAGTTTTTACTTCATTAACGAAAGTTTCTATTCAACAATTTCTTTGAAAACTTGTTAAATAAAGAACGTATTGTGTTTAAAAGGTAACTGAAATACATCAAAGTATAGGAATGTCATTCGGTGTACCACAAGGTAGTGTACTTGGTCCATTATTTTTCATAATAGATATTAATGACTTACCTAAAGTAACGCAGAATAATACAGTTTTATTCACTGATGACAGTACAGCTTTATTATATTTGCTGGGAATAACAAAGCTAACTTTGAGCAAGAAATAAATATAACGATTCAGTAAAATGAACAATTACTTTGTTGACATTTTATAAAACAAGAAGGAGTCCAACAAGTATCCTTATGATGACAAAGAAAGACAATACAATTTCATCAAAAACATAAACTATCAGTTTTATGTTGTAGTGATGTTTTTGTGAAATTATCGTTCTATTTAGCCTTACTAACATGATGGAGAGTGAATAACGTTAGTTAAACAGTATAAAAAATTAAAAAGAATGTATAAAAATACTTAATCGTAATTTTAATGCCAATAAGTAGTGTACCAGGAGTACTACCAGGGGCCTTCGGCTTCGGGAGCGTTTCCTTACACCCTATTTATTATTTATAGAGTGCAAATTAACAATTATGAAAGTCAAGATTCATACTTCTACATTAAGATCGCAGTGAAAAGGTAAGGGGAACTTATATACAATAAATAAAGTGACGTGAGTCTTCCACTGCACACCTCAGATTCTAATACGTTGTCGCAGAATATATATATAATAAGAAATGTGATGGGCTGCGTCATTTTAACTTAGACAAGCTATAAGTGATTATTTTCTTATTTATAGTTAAGAAGGAATAAGTACCTAATTGTAGCTGGATTACCAACCTGAAGTGGTAGTGAGTGGGGCACATAGCAAGACGAACAGATGGCCGTTATAGCCGAAAGGTTGTCGAATGGAGATCCCGCGTGATGGATGGATGACATTGTCAGAGTCACAGGTAACAGTTAGATGATTGTAGGTCGATGGGGGAGATCTATTTTCAGCAGTGGACATCCTATGGCTGAAATGATGACGCCGAAGTAATTGTAGAACGCAGTTTTTCCGACGTGACCAGTCTTCATATCTTTATTGTAACCAACCAATTACAAGACTTTATAAATTGAATAATAACACACGTAATGCTTCAAAATTTCATTAAACTATATATATAAGATAACCTTTTAAGAAAACATCGAGATAAAATAAAACAACATACCTACTGGAAGACAGATTATTGAAGAAGGAAATTAGAACACACCGACCTAACATATTATATTACACTAATCATTGAATTGATTGTTATTATACGATATCAATTGTCACAATGTTTTGGGGAGATTTTTCCTTAACTTCCTACTCTATACTATGATATCTTTACTAAATATTTTTACTTAATAGGTAGGTATAAACAATATACTATGTCAAGTTAAGCAGAAGAACAAGTTGACATGTTGCGATCATTGCAGTGGATCAAAGAAGCTAAGATTGCATAAGAATAAGCTGAAAATTTAAAGGATATAATTAAGGTATTGGTCGATACAATGTAGAAACTTTGGCATAGCTGCAGAGCCATGTTTATTATTAGCACAGGTACATCTGTGACGCAAATCGCAAACCCTTCACTTGTAATACCGTCCTTGACAATGCCTTGATATTTGAAATCACTTCGCGTGCCTACTCAAATTTCATTAGAATTTTCTAATACTCTCTGTATCTACTTGCTTACTCTGTATGAACTTATGGATAGATATACATAAATATAGTACATAATATGTGTAATGTTATTGTATGTATGTTTACGTAAATACAATCAAAAATCAAGTTGTTGCGTCTGAAAGTGAACGTGATCCTGAATCGTATTAGTATCTAGAAATAATAAAAGTGTACTTATTTATGAAAATATTTTATAATAATACTCAATCACTCAATCTATAATTTTTTTACCAATGTAATCTCTCAGTTAATAAATTGTACTTTTTGTTGGTGACCTCTGTGGCGAGGTGGTAGAGGAATCGACTGCTATGCAGAAGGCGCGGGTAGATACAATTGCCAATCAGTGCAAATATTTGTGTACGTGAATATAAATATTTGCATTGGTCTGGGTGTTTCTATGTAAAATACGCATTCACAAAAAAAGTATATAATTATGTATATTCGCATACTAGAACCAATAATACACGCCAGTTAAGCTATGCTCACCATAGATCTAGGCAGCGTTGTGTATATCGTCATAGAATAGGTATTATTGCTATTATAGTTTAAGGTATATAACTGAAGTTTTAAGTATTAGACGAATAGTACCTCTGAAATAAGTAGTAGACATCGACGTACCTGTTACCCGTCTTGTGACGTTTTAAAATATCTGCATTGCAAAAAAATAAAGGTTTTATACATACTTTTTAAACATGTTTGCGATAGGTAGGTAGGTATTAGTAGACATTAACGGCTCTAGCCCCTTTAGAGATAACCTGCTAAGAGTACCTATGAGATGAAATTTATTCATAAGTTGCCAATCAAGAATTGAAAAGGTTGTGAAATAGGTATAACACTTTTCCCACTACCCTTATTCATTTGGGTGAAAACACAGAACTTCAATCTAGTAGACCTTTCGTGTGCATTATCGACACAAGTTCAATTGATTCAACAAATTGAAATTTAAAATTTTATCGAGGCGCTTCACTGACATCTCGCTGACACTGCGTGTCTTATCATTTATTGATTTTGTTTAATTTTAGTCTTAATAGTTACCGTGAAACGAAACTGACTTTAGCCTTTGTTTAACTACAGTTCGACTGTAGTTCATAACTTATAACCTTATATTTATTGGTGTTACAAAATAAGAAACTTGAATTTGAAAGATTATTAATTAAATGAATATAACTGTTCCAAATAGATTTAGATCAGAAAAGTGAATGACCATGTCAATCTAAAATCTAATAATGAAGAACACCTTAAAAGGTTTTAAATAATTTTAAAATAAATACGGTAATTACAGTATACGGTACAAATACGGTACAAATACGGTAAGTACGGTAATTAAAGATGGTACCTAGTGTAGTATTTTTAGAATTATGTTTTAGATAATTTAGTCAGGGAAATGAAATATTATAAGTACTGCTAAAGCTTGCTCGCGTGGTGTAGGATGACGTGACTTGGCGTGTATATCGTCGACTGTACCACCCTTTGTGTATTTCTATGTACTAAATATTTCCATAATTTAAAGGACGTTTTTTTCTGTTTTTAGAAGAGTACTAGTAACCAAAATAACTAGTATTTTATAGGAGTGTAGGACTGAGTTAAATTCCTTGTATTAAGTATTTACAAAAAACCCTTACCATATAGCCATTGGGTACTTTCACAGATGGCAACTCTATTGAGTGTGCGAAGTGGGGTCTATCTAGAAGTTAAGAAGGACTGATATTTAAATCCTATATGTAGTAACCATTTTTCGATTATCTTTCAAAGATTTGAGCTGAAAGAAATCTTCCAACTATAAATTAAAATTAACTAATTAACAAAGGGACTACATCAATTTGACCTCTCCTCGCCTGATATTAAGCTGTAGGCAAAGTCTCAGGAAAAAGGGTCACCAACTCACCATTACAAACACGGAGAGTGTTACAATGGTGGCGCTCAGCTTGACGGCCTCATTAGATGCTTTTTCACGTCCCGATTAAAGGATCTGGAACTGTAGAAAGAAGGCAACCCGTGAGCTGGTAAGGAGTTTTTCATGCGGCCATGTCCTATACGATTGCTTGTGACCGTGCTAGAGTGACTTTTAGTCTGATGTAATCTCTTTCATGCCCCTTTTTTGGGCTGCAGGGCGGATACACGTATATTGATAACGTATTTTTAAAGTTAGGTAACAATTTGCTTCTTGATGTAATTATTTGCACCGTATTACGGTCATGAACGGCTGTCATACTATCCATTGCAAATATAACTTTGTAATGCTACATATTTATATGGGATCACCAAGTTATTTACACAATTGGTAGTGTGACAGCAGCTCAAATATTGACTGGTTTTAAAATTTTATAGCATGCCTGCTATACGTGTTGTTTTGCAATGTAATTGACTTTCTTCAAGCTACAGTTAAACAAGCATGAAAAACGTCTGATTTGCTCAAGTAAGTGATTTACTCTAGCTGTTATCCTTGTTGTATTTTTTGACCTTTGACCTGAATGGTCTCAATGAGGAAGTATTATCACCATTTTCAAATGAAATGATGTTTGTTTGTTTTGTTTACATTATCGCCAATATTCGGAAACTTCCGCAGTGAAAAGCTGCGTGTGATTTGCGCCAAAAAATGAGCTCAAGGACATGGGTTAATGAGTTAGACTGCGTGACTGAGTCAAGGCTTGTTCGATTCACCAGTTATTTGTTGCTGCTCCTATCACCGTTTACTTCCACCGTTTGCATGCATATATCTCTATTACAATTTATGATTGTACACAAACGTAAAGGTACGCAGTTGTGTTTACTACTACGGGAGATGCTTGTGAATGATCACAGCACGACTGAAAACCTTTTCCAAACGTATTCATATTGATACTACTTCATATTTAACATAACATAAACTCACGCCTGTCACGCCCCGAAGGGGTAGGCAGAGGTTTTAACACCCACATTATTACTTCATATTTATCTTTTTAATTTAAAACCATCACAAACTTATTTCAATCAGTGGTATTGTGATGATAATAATCATTATGTGATTGACCTATATTTTTATACTTAGGCCGTCAAATTGACTGCAGCACAGTTGATGGTAAGCAGAGTCGCAGTCCAGAACATGGTGTCCGCCGTTACAAGTGTTGTCCCTGCAACGGCGGTCCTCATCCTGACGGCCTCGACAGTTGTTTTTTCACGCCCTTCTTGAATGACCCGAGACTGTAGGATGAAGGTAACACGTGTGCTGGCAGAAGACTTAATCGTGCGACATAGAAAAGAGTCGCCGAACCGCTTAGTTCTTGAACGAATTGTTTGTACTGCATGAGATAAAAAAATCATACAATAATGTACTCGTAAGTATATCATAGACCGCAATATTTAAAAATTATTCTTGAACTTAAGATGGTCAATATCAAGTTTTTCAGGAAATTCTACCAAAATCATGTTAGCCACGCCAGTAATTTTGTTCCCGTGTGTCCGCTCCCCATGAGATCAGGTAGGTAGTCGATCAGGACATCTGCTTGAAGTTAGAATATCATTCATTATATTATTTTGTTCAATACATAGGTACAATATGCGCCATCTATTAGGCTGTCACGTAAACGTAAAGCCAACTCTCGCCACAACAACCGTGCCTGACGACTACTATTTTCCTTGGGTTGCTTCGAACCGTTAGTATACAGCTTCTATAATTTTCCTCAAGATGTCGCTACTAGTAGGCTAACCGGATAATATAGCCGCATGGGGAGCCATTTGTAGGTCAAGAGTTAACGGCCACAATATTATTCTAGGGGTAGTCGGGGTACCTGACACTCTACTTTTTGCTTCGGTGTTTATTCATTGACTGATTCGGTGCTTTCCTGACATCCTGATTAGATCCTCGATCTGACATAAGAGTGGTTTAGCTAACGTTAATGACTACTGATTAGTATTTTGTTGACGGAGCGACACGCTATTCCGGGGTTTTGCGAATCTGTCCTTCTGCTACAGAGGCTAAAATGTGTATTTTTTTCAGTTAAAAAATTTATCCATCGGTAATATTTTATTTTCAGTCTCTGCTTTGAGCACTCATGAATAGGCCTAAGTAATGGGATAATGAACTAGATGTATTATGGTTACGCTTCGAAATGCAAAAATATATACTATTACATTTATAATTGTAAAAAGCTTTTGTTTGTCCGCGATGGACGCAAAAACTACTGAAAGGATTTCGATGCATGCATTTTTTGGTTGAAAGGCTTTGGTAGAACTTAAAATTTCACGTTTGTTTGTATGTTTGATTGCAATCGGAACCAAATCGGTAGAACCAGAGTTATGATTAGTAATATAGAATTTAAGTTGCACAGATGGCGCTTAGGTCGCGATAACCGACAACTACGGGTGTGGAGCCGCGGGCATAGGCTAGTAATGATATAGGTATAGTTATGAGATTGTTAGCCCTACCTGAAAACTAAATATAATTTAATATTATGTTGAAGTAAGATTCGAAGGACCTTCCTACAATCAAGTGCTAATAATTGGTTTTCATGAACCGTTTTTTTTTTATGAAACTAACGTATATTTACAATATACTGCCCTCCTAATACATGCATCATTTACTTACCACTATCATTATTTTATGTAAATTTTCACGTTCTAAATTGTAAATCAAAAATACTTAGATTTAGTTTACTTTAACCAAACAAACCCAACAGATGTGAAAAGCTAGTTCTAATTTAATTACTTTAAAATATTTACTATTCGTTTAATTTGAAGTACGTATCAGATCGATTTACGACATTGCACAGCGTAAATTTACACTATTGAACAAATATTTGTTTAGAGGAAGGGTGAAAGCTACCGTCATCGACGCCGGCCTTTGTATAGGCTACATATAACGTATGAGTGCGTGTAAACTGGTCCCTGTGTTGATCTTTAAAGTTAGTTAGTAGATAGATAGAACAGTAGATATAGAAACTTCAATATGCGGTTCTTCAGGAATGGCATTAAAAGGATTTTTCAGGGTCAACAGCACGGGTCTGCCGGGGTGCGAGGGATATGTTGGTTACTATCTCACCTCCGGCAACGAAGGACACAAAGACGGCGTGCGTTTTAGTCGGTTCGAGTCCGACATAACCTCCCCAACCGGTTCTGGTGGAGGGTATCCGTGGGGATTTTTCGCACTATTAAAAAAAAGGGTCAACAGTACGAGTGTGGTGTCTCTGGTGAGGTAAACCTCCCTAGGCCACGGTGACCACTAGTAGGCTGTGTGCTTATCCGCCATCTAAGTGGTAGGTATTAAACAAAACATATGATTACATTAGAAGAAATCCTACTCTGCATACAATAGTGGTTTTTAATTTATACAATAAGTTAAGCTCTTCTTAAATATTTTACCGTTAACCTACCCTAACCCTTGAATTCTTGGCTTTTGAGCCTAACCTTAACCAAAGAAACCTGCTTTTTGTAGGCCCTCGGTATATGACAAAATATTTGTGTGCATTAAATATGAATATCTGCATTGGTCTGAGTATTTCTTTGTATAATATGTACGTATTTACAAAAAAATGTATTTAAGTATGTTTATCCGCATTCTAGAACCCGTAACACAAGCTAGTCAAGCTATTCTTACCATGGGTCTAGGTGACGTTGTGTAGATTCTCCTAGAATGACATTCGTGAGGGCTATATGCAAGAAAATCTATCTCAATGAAAGCTCAGATAGGGGCAGATGGTTTTGCCAGTTACAAATTTGCTAAAAGATTTCCAAAGGTCATTTCCAAAATCATTTCGTTATGAAAACTACAAGTATATTATTTTATACGGAACTTGTTTTGCTGGTTCTTCAATTTTGCCTTCTCATGAAAAACCTTTTAGGATTATTTATATATTATAGCTAAATGAAACCAGATTCAATACTCACGTCTTGAAAAATCATTGAGACGTAAAAACAATAGCAATAACTCAAATATCGTACCACTGCAATCAAAGCTTCAATAGTCGCTCTTCATGCAAATTAGATTTCGGGGAGCGGCGGAATTTTCAATAAAATCAACCCACGCCCTTAGTGGAGACATCGGCAACTTCTTAAAAGAATTGCTGCTGAGGTAGAGCTTATCTTTCGATGCCGCTTGTGACAGGCAGTCTCACAAGTTTTAATACAATGAGTTCTATCTTACAAAAGCGTTACTAATGACCCTCCGAAAGTTATGAACGCTAACATACACAATATACCTAACATAAACACACGCCTTTATTCCCGAAGGGGTAGGCAGAGGTGCTAGCTCCCACATTGCACCAGTTTATGTTTAGGTCCCAATGTAATAGGTGGCGAGCCTATTGCCATTAACCGGGCACTTATAAACCTGTGATAAATACACACATAACTTCAAAAGTCATTGGCATGTGCCATGGTAAACCTGGGATCGAACTCGAGACCTCGTCTCAGCAGTCTACTTACTAGGCTACCGCGGTTATGAAAGCTACTCCACATTTAATAACGGAAACCTATCGAGTTTATACGAAAGTGTAAACAGCTAACTTAATACGGTTAGGTCAAAGGATTAGTTTCGGAATCGGATAGGTTTAATGTGGTAAGTACAGAAAATTGATCTTGCTACTACGGTTATAGAGTTCTTGGACAGACTTAACAAGTAATAAACCGATACCTAAGTCTTATACTTAAAGTTAAAAAGGAATTAATTTCAGTGGTATGAAATTTTTACGTGACGAACAAGGCTCGTATTTTAAATTGATGTCGTTGAGGTTGAATTACCACAATTCTGTAACCCTACTTCATATTATTTTTAAATTAAAAGCAACTTTGGTCGTTATAATACTTGTTTGCAATTACTTGATGCTCGTCAGAAAGTGGGTGTAAGTTGGGATTAAAATTAAGCTTAAAGTAATACCATTGAAATTTAAAAGTAATCGTAGAACTAATCTTTATTGGTTCACTCCGAAAGTTGTTCAGTACTGTTGTAAATTGCCCCATTTTACGTGAGAGCGTAAGCATTTGAAATACCACCAACAAAAAATAAAAGAAACAGAGGGCCGGATATACGCAAAAATTCCTTCAGCCGCTTTCAACCTATGATGTTTTTCAGGTAGTTTAGTTGAGGATTACACCAAGAATACGGACAGTAATGTAAATATTTCTGTAATATATATGTATAAATGCTTGTGGGTTTCTTGCATTAATTAGTTAAATGGTATAGTCCCCGTATCATCCCCATTTGCATTTTATCGTAATCTTGAACTTTGTAGATTTGACAACACTACATTAAAGGAATTATAAGCATTAAAACCTTTATTTCAAACAACTGAAAGAAAATTTAATGCGAGAAATAAAAATAACACTCATCAATTCAATATTTCCAAGATGCCAGAGTGCTTTTAGAGTAGGTAATCCTGTTTTTTAACTGCTAAGTACATCTATAGTTCTATTCTTAGGCTTACTTCGGAGAAACAAAGAAACAAGACAATCACTTGCATGTATTATAATAATTTAGAAGGAGTTCATTTATCAAGGTAAGTTATATTAATCACGAGGCTCTGAAAGTCATTCACTTTCGGGACAAGAACTGTTGCGTCAGGTAAAGTGAGAATTTGACAAATCATCGCGTTCTGTGGTACGAGGACACTATGTTAATGTTAGTTACGATTCACTCTCTAATTTAATTCTCATTGTAACAATTAAATAAATGCGAGGCTTGGCTTTTTTGATGATAATAAAGTAAGTTGACGAATATGTTCATCTAGGCAATAAGGCAACGGTGTCACCAAGTTAATTAAAAAAGTTTAGGAACCGGTATTTTAGTATTTCTTTTTCGACATATAAGGGGTTGTATGGATCCCTACTAAGACCTTACCAGCCCAACTCAACCTCATATACTGTTCACCAACTGACTGGTAGAATGAGCTGGTTTTCCTCTCAGAATTAATAAGTCACGTGACTAACTACACGTGACTCATTAAATTATTACATAGCTTCTCTAATAACCATTTGTTACATGCTCTTGGCGGTTTGCGGTTTGGTCTAGATTATTATCATCAACTAACACGAAATAAACATTTTCAGAAAGTTTAGCGTCTTGGTAGGTTTCTTTCATCGACATATTTCACGTTTTTTATTCCAAAAACGAAAGTGCCTGCACCTGTTTAGTACATATATGATTATATAATCCACTTTTTCTTGCCGTCACAAAAATCGGAGTTATTTACACTAGAAAACACACATAGATCATTCTCGGCGTAGGCGGCTCAGACTTTGATCTACTCAGAGGCTTAGAACTTGTGAGCGCTCAACTGTAAAAAGAAACGAAGCCTGTATTAATGTGAATATGAGGATAGTAACCGTGTCTAATATTTGATATTTATTTTGACATTTTTATATTGTATTTCCAATGATAGCGTAATTGATAATCCACGTGGCAATGATTGTGGACGAGCTCAAACTTACCAATCAGAGATTATATCAAAATGATCCACGCTCTGGGGCCGCGTTTTTCTTTCCGCCGCCTGTCACCCTAGCAAAAGCCGCGATGTCGGCGCAAAGTGCGCCTCTCATAAACGGGACTAGATGGGGACACCAAGTTTCCCACATTAGGAGAAGGGGGTCATCTCAAAGTGATGTCCCCGGGTGCGAGAGATTATGTCTTTTATAATCACACCTTCGGCAATCAAAGACCCATAGACGGCGTGCGTTTTTGTCGGTTCGAGTCCGACTATCACCTCCACCGACTTTGATGGAGGGGATTTTGCGCACGGAAAAACGGGCCTCGTTTCTCTTGTGACTTAGGTTCAAGATACGTGCTGGTAGGCATACCTACAAGCATTTTGATGAAAATCCTGAAAAAAAATTAATAAGTCTGATTTATTTCCTAGTTTAGGTAATAGATACACTGTGTTTAGGGATTATACTATGTTTTCTAAAATGAAGAATACATTTTCATTGTTTTATTGTATCATAGAAATTGAGTAGATCAACCCGTGAACGGATTACTTTAATCTAGAAAAGCCTAATCGAATCGGTAATCGAATTTGTAGGTAGCTACCAGTGTCAGTCACTTCAGCAGTGAACTGAATATTGAATCAGATAATGTAGGTTTTTTATTACGCTCGTAGTAAACCTAAACTATTCTTATTAATATTAAATTAAATTTGTTACGCACGAGTTTGGATAAGGTTTAGTTGGACATAGATAATCTTTTTATTTCGGGAATCGTTTCCTATGGGTTGCCAATCAATCAATCAATTAGGCGAAAAAAGAAAAGCCCGCTGAGTTTCTCGTTGGAGCCTTCTCAAATTAGGGCCGCGTTTCGAACTGGTGCGGTGGTCCATTTGTAAGTGCTGTTTAATGGTCTATCCAGAATAATTGATTTTGGCTATCGCAATTCACTGCTGGACATAGGACATTCCTCCCTATTTTCACCTTCCCCTTTCGCATCCAGTCTATTCCGGTCACCATTTTCAGGTCGTCAGTGCATCTGGCTGGGAATTTCTGACCTACGTTTTTTTTTCTCGCGGTCTCATCTCTAGGAAACATCTGCTCCAACGGCTATTGGCCCTTCGACAGAAGTGACCAGCTCAGCCACTTTTGCTTGCTTGTTCTGTATCTGATATAGAAAGAACATTAATAATTTATGGTACATATTTTCGATCACTATCTTTTAACATAATTTAATGTCAGTCAACCTGGCTAGATATCGGATTTTTATACTAATTACAATAAAATTTAAGGTAATTTGTAACTATATGACCCTCATATTAAAATGAACTTAGATACGCTTTAACCAACATCCTATACAATTATGACAAAATTATGCAATGGAGATGTCACTATGGAAACAGAAACAGGTAGGTAGAAAATTTGTGAGGGCAGAAACGGGAACGGATCCGGACGCGGAAGTGAGGAAATGAAAAATAAACGCAGACTTTATCAGGGCACGCATTTATTTTGATAAAATTTTTTTTCATACTTGAATATTGGAAGGTTATAGGTAATTGTTAGATTCACATTACATTCCTTCAGTTAGTAACGTTGAGAGAGAAATATAACTGTAGAAACCAATGAAACATCTCAAAGTTTTGTTTTGATCAAGTTAGGTGATCAAGGTTGTTGAGCATCCCTACTATTCGAATTGAGACGTTTTATCATGTATCTAATCAAATTATTAGTATGATTGTTTGTTAAGAACAAACCTTAACTATGAAAAAGTTAATTGCTCAAGTGTTAGTGCTAAAATTTTGCAGTTGAATGACTCTGAAATTAACAATATAGACTACCTACAATAGTGTCAGAAAATAGAACCATTTTAGTGTTAGATCCTATTAATTCTATACTAGTATTTATTTTATAAATCATAATCATGCAGTGTTGTTGATCGCATTTGAGGCCAAGATGAACTAGGAACCCAGAGTCTGCCCTCGACCAAGTCATCATCTATGAGGACTATTGGGATAATTAGAAGCGCTAAAATTTACAGGTGGAGTCACGGGCAACTGCTAGTTATATAGTTATAAAGACGGAACAAGATTGTATTTTAATTCAGGAGAGTAAGAAAATATCCATTTAATACTCAAACACTTTAACTGCAAAATTCTTCAGTAGGTATTTATTTTTCAAATTGGTTTTCGCAGATAATATTTAAAATTCAAATGAAACGAACATTTCAATAAAAACATGAGCATTTTGTATTTTTACCACATGATAAAACACTCACATTTATCATTCAGGTTTCGATTTCGTACCGTAAAATAATACCGACTATATTTTTTTATAAATCAATTTACTTTAATGTGCCTAGACACTGTACAAACAAATCCATTATAGTTCATTGAGAAATAAACTTTTATTGTTTTATAATTTAGCTTGTCTTGAACTTAACTGAGCCACTGTGTGCCGTGTAATATTGTAACATTTATGTACAATGGTGTACAATGAAGATACTTATTATAATTTTTAGTTTTATTTCATTTTGCATTGTTTGCCACTGAGTCTTCCCGATGTTAGGAGGGTTTGACGTACTGTTTCCACGCAGCCGCGCTGGTCAGACTAGCTGGTGAGCGCTGGTTGCTATTTGTTTCGAGATTTCTTTACTCGCAGTGATATTATCTGCGTATTTTTCTGTTTATCGCCTCTTCCGATACCTTTTGTATGGGACGGGGTGATAATATTCTTTCTTTTTACGTCACCATTAACCAAACTAGCCCATTAAAATCGTTAAAATCCGTTAAAATAATGCAAAAACAACGCAAGGAGTATGAATTTTATGAATTTAGTCTCTATAATGAAAAATAATAAGCAGAAACTAGTAGATAGGGAATGAGAATTTTGTTTTCAATTTTAGTTTAAATGAAATCTATAAATAATGAACCATAAATTCTAAGCTTTATGATTCTATTACACGTACTCATTTAATTGCTTTAATCAACAGAAACAGCATAGAATTATTATACCAACTGAGCACTCATAATGAAATTGGTTCGGTCAAAGTTCAAACTCCGGTATACACGTAGATTAAGGTGCCTAAGTTATATTATAATCGTATTACGATTAGCGCCTCTAACACTTGCAACGTTTCCCAGGCCATTGTTATTATATAGATTTCTTCCTCGCAGTTCACTGTCGGATGACACAAAGGCTATATCCCTTAGCCTTTGTGAGGTTGTAGGAGGTAATCTCTGGATCTACTAAACCGATTTAAATAAATCTTTCATTAATATGAAGTCACATTATCTATGAGTATCATATGCTATAGGGGAATATCATCATGCTATAGGGGAAAATCGTGAGAGAGCATAATGTCATTTACAACCACGGTATACGAGTAATATAATTAGTTGATTGGCTGCTTTGCATACGAAAAATCTGTAACTTTTAAGGTTACTTATCAAAAGGATGGTCATAATAACATTATTAACTTTTAAACTTTCGCGTTCCATGATGGCCGGTGTAACCTGGTCGAAACGTCAGGCAAAAGGTAATGTATATACCTATACCATGATCGCGTTAATTCCCGGTTACATTTATTATCATAATAACATTATTGGCCCCCGTTTGAATTACTTATCACGTCATCGAATTTTCATCTATATCCGTTCACACAAAAACATTCAACACAAACATTCATTTTAACCCACACAAATCACATAATAATTGTCTCATTTAAGTATAAAACATTTTTAGAATATAAATTAATAAATGATAAGAGGTATCTAATATAAAGCGTTTATAAGAAATCTCTATGATTGAAAATTACATTTTTACAACGTTTATACCTGTATTTGTACCTATTGTACCTATTGTACAACGTTTATAGGAATTATCTACAATTAAAAAATTGTTATTACAATAATAAGAACCTCTGAAACCTGATCACCACAACGTGTCCAAAGTGGATTTAGCCAAAATTGCTCACATATTATTCACAAAACTTTTCATCCAGTTACACCACCTATTATAACGTGGAATTTTGCGTTAGCAAAGGAAAAATGAAAAACGAGGCCCTTTTAAATCGTTTGTCTGACTGTCAAGGGGAACTCCTCCCGAATGAATAATGTGTAATACTCTGAGGCTCGTAAATACTGGGCGCAGTTGGAAATGTCTCTCAACCGCGCAGCTGACAATATGTATCGCTTTGTTATTTCGGTTTAAATTTAAACAATACAGCTGCGTTGAAATCACTGATTTTACTTTGATGATATTTGAGGGTGTATAGTCTTTTGTATTTTTCTATTATACCTACAGCTACATTCACAGGAGATTCTTCATAATACACAAAACTTTTTGTTGTATGACACGGGTGGACATTTGGGTATTCACGCTACACTGTGCCGTGCCCGAGTCGAAGGTCGCCCGTTGCACGGTCAACATCAAAGGTACACTTTGTATGGACACACGCTGTACCGAGTTACGAGTATCTATAGCAATCGTTCTAGGTAGTTCGAATTCTGAAAAGTTCAGCAACTGGTCTAACTGCAGTATTTTAATATCACCTATAGCTTTATAGTTGAGGCCAGATAGCTGTCGCTTTACAGAAAATATCGCTTTGTTATTTCGGTTTAAATTTAAACAATACAGCTGCGTTGAAATCACTGATGTTACTTTGATGATATTTGAGGGTGTTTAGTCTTTTGTATTTTTCTATTATACAGCTACTTTCACTCTAAGGGGTTCATTCACAGGGTATTCTTCATAATACACAAAACGCTATGTTGTATGACACGGGTGGACATTTGGGTATTCACGCTACACTGTGCCGTGCCCGAGTCGAAGGTCGCCCGTTGCACGGTCAACATCAAAGGTACATTTTGTATGGACACACGCTGTACCGAGTTACGAGTATCTATAGCAATCGTTCTAGGTAGTTCGAATTCTGAAAAGTTCAGCAACTGGTCTAACTGCAGTATTTTAATATCACCTATAGCTTTATAGTTGAGGCCAGATAGCTGTCGCTTTACAGAAAATATCGCTTTGTTATTTCGGTTTAAATTTAAACAATACAGCTGCGTTGAAATCACTGCTGTTACTTTGTTGATATTTGAGGGTGTATAGTCTTTTGTTTTTTTCTATTATACAGCTACTTTCACTCTAAGGGGTTCATTCACAGGGTATTCTTCATAATACACAAAACTTTTTGTTGTATGACACGGGTGGACATTTGGGTATTCACGCTACACCGTGCCGTGCCCCAGTCGAGTGTTGCCCGTTGCACGGTCAACTAATTATTACATAGATTCATTTTGTATGGACACACACTGTACCGAGCGATTTATAGCAGTCGTTAAGGGTAGTTCAAGTTCTAAAAAGTCCAGCAACTGGTCATTATAGTGGCCCGATGGTTGTCGCTTCACGGAAAATATCCAAGTTCAGCCGCAACGCAGTGATACTGGAATAAAATGGATACAAAAATGATGATCACACGCTATACCGAGCTACATTTTTTTATCCTATTCGAGGCGTGCGGAAACAATTGACGCACGATCTCCACACGACCGACGCTCGGCTCGGACGCGGCACGGTGTAGTGTGATTTATTACGATTCGGCAAATTATTCGAATTCATGTTCACACTCGTTCCGTGAGTAAAGTTTAAATCTAAAGCGTACCATTATTTCACTGTTGTGACTGCTTACTCTATTTCTCGTTTGAAAATGGTGCCTATTTTCCAGCGAAAAATAGAGTAACCATTGTACAATATTTTTTATTCTTTTTGTATGATGATTACTCCAATTCTGTTTTTGTTAACTTTTTTATGTACGGTAGTAAATTTCTTTTTATTACGCATTTCAATAGATTCTTAATAATCCATGGTTTGAATGAAAAATCTGAAATATAGCAGCCCGGTTGTCGATTCGTAGAATTATTCTACGGAACGACGACCAAACCACGAACGGGGCCTTTGCAAAAGCATTAATTGGAATTCGGGCTGCTATAATTCAGAGAATGGTTTGACATTCATTCACGCCTGTCATAATTGAGTTAAATTGATACCCTAGATACCTCTATAAACGAATCAATCTTCTCCCCACCCTGACGTTGGCAGAATTATCAGTACACGTTGTAAGGACCCATTTTAATAAAAAAAAAAAGAAGAAAAAACTTCAATAATATGTATAGATATGTAAGTGACATTATTATTATTATTTCTAAATGAGGACACCGGAGATCAAACGGATGATCCACCCGCCCCACATGCGAGCCACTTCATCCATTTCTCCATCTCTTCCCTTGGGTTTTGTATTGTCAGTGGGTAGACCGAGAAACCTTGCTTTATTTTCTGCACGGGCAGCATCAAATGTCCATGGGCCACGGTATCCACTTTTCATCAGGTAGGCCGTGTAAAATCTGTCACTTAAGTGGTATAAACAAATTCATTACACTATACGCCGGCGTGGAAGCGATTTAACACTATTTTTTTAGTAATATCTGATTCTACTATATTAACTTATTGATTGCGATCAAAACTATGTTACATTTGAATTCTGATTAATACCTTTTTTTCTAGTTCTGTCGTCTTAATTGTAGAATAAATGTCAATAAGCCACCAAATGAAGTGAAATGAAGTTATATTATATTTGAATATATTATTATAAAATATAACTAATTCTGATTCCGATCTATAAATAAAGTGTGTGTGTGTGTGCAGGAAAGCGCCCCCACATTTTCGCTTCAGTAGCTCTGTATAAACACAATATGTGAATAACTTTTCTACTACGTATTTATGACTTTTATAGCTATAGGAAGGAAAATATGAAAAACTCTATTTATGGAAGAGAAAAAAATATTTGAATAGAACAGGCGAATCGTGAATTTGTTATAGAACTTTTACAATTACATAAGAAGTACCTAGATGTCCGTGGGCGTAAAACACACATTTTTGTATTCAATCTTGAAGCAATTGAGGTTTTAAAAAGCCTTCTTATCAGAGGAGATATGATTTAGCATGTACAATATTACGAAAGTTCAGGTAATACAAAGATATTTTTTTATACCACTTAGGTGGCAGACAAGCACGCGGCCCACCAGATGGAAAGTGGTTACCGTGGCCGTGACGTATGCAACACCAGGGGCGTCACATTTGTGCTGCCGTCCAATGAGAAAAGAGGGGGGATGGGAAAGGGCGGAGGAGGAAGGAGAAGGAAAGAAGGTTAAGAAAGTCTCCGTGCTGTCAGTGTAGAAGACAAATAAGGGTTTCTTGGTCTTCCCACTGACAAAACAATACCTCTCCAGTGAGCTCTGGCTACCATACTTACCGCCGGAAACACAACACAAGGTTATTATTAGCCCCGGTATTATGTAGGGTGGTATTATATACCGTCATATTTTACCTTCGTTAAAAATTTCAAGAATTTCAAGAATTTTATTACAAAACTGATTTCTTATTCACACACATACACTTATTTTTCACGAGCTCGATAACAGTTCTACGAAAAATGGCGAACACTCCTTAATACCTAAATTAAAAATAAAGGTGTTGATTCAACGTGAAATTTTATTTCATTCACATAATAAAATCTCGTAAAAAGAAACGTCTCTAATGGCAACTTTTTTTTTAAAATCTGCGTTCCAAGAATTTAGCGAAACCTCCATTGATGATTGAATAAATAGGTACCTATTTTGAAATCGAAATACCCAATTTATTTAGAATACAGCAAAAAGGTCAAATCAAATAGATAAGTATAACAGTATTCGTAGTGAAACAAAAGAAGTTATTGCGAATAATGAATTATTTTCTTGCGAACAAAAGAAGGGTCGCCTGTCATTCAATAGATTTACATTTAGAATTCACGACTTTTGGGTGTGATTTGTGACCTAGTGATTCAGCATTTTTATTCAAAATATCTGTTTGTTTACCTTTTATCACAAAATTCAATGCAATGCTAGATGTTATGAGTGAGGTAAATACACGTTCATTTGGAGTTTGTTGTAATTAATAATACAATGTAGGTAGGTATGCTAATACTATTTGTTTAAGTCAGATATTCTCGAGAGCGTGCGTATTATGTGCCAAGTTTCATACAACTTATTCGGATCGATAGTAAGGGAGCATACGTGCCAAGTTTAATCGTTTTCAGACCAATAGCAAGGAAAGATTTTTTACAAGTAAACGTAATGGTTAGATTTACCTCTTTTATCTGTTTTAGTTTTCGGGTATTGTATGATAGATATTGCTCGTGTAGATGATGTTATAATCTTCACACACACACACACATACATACGAACACACACACACACCCGCGCGCGCGCACACACTTACTCACACACTAACACAAGCGCATCATAGACGCGCGTATCATACAATACACGCAATACTTGTGTGATATCGCAAGATATGTTTGTGGCTCAGTCTTATATTAGGCTACCTATTATACTTCTTAAATATTCCTACCTATTGATATGTCTTCAGTCTCTAACTGTACCAAGGAGCTTACACCATTAGGTAGTCCGGAGTTAAACTTAAGCTGAGTCACATATAGGAAAGTTCTTCTAAGTATTACATGTTGTAGTTAGGTAGTCAAGTTTATTATGTAGACACTTCGAAGTTCATGTTGCACGACCTGAAGTCATTAGGAACTTTTGAGTTGAAAACTTTCAACTAATAATATTACACTTTACTTAATTTGATTTACCTGCTTCCCTAGTATTACAATACAGGTAATATTAAAAGACTAAATATTATTGCTAACTACTAAATATTAGTAATATGTGAATGAGGACAACGTCTACTCAAACTATATTAGTTCTGAGCCTCTTCTCGTTTAGGGTCAGTTTTCTAGTCTAAAATGCGGCTGAAGTTCGATATTTTCCGTTCTGTAATGAGGGTAGTCGGACTTATTAGGGATCCAAATACCCCAACGTCTGCTCGAATACAGTCGAGATATTTGACAATTTAAAAGCGTTAAGTGATATCAAAAAAACATTTTCTAACAAGTTACGTTTCAAAGCAAATATAGCCCTTACAGTTACAGTCAGCCCGATATTATCATGGTAGTAAATAGAAGACTATATTAAAGGCAAAGAGGAAAGGCCTCCGCGATAACCCTTTTATATATATATACCTACCGGTTGATTTTATAGTGGTTTTGGAAAAAAAGTTTTTGGCCACAATTTCGATAGTAAAATCGTAAGGAAGTCCTAATTTGGCGAAAAAAATTTTTACACTTCCCATACATTTTTCTGTTCACCTGTACATTATTGCCATACATAAAGTACAATTCGAGTATTTTTTTTTATATATTCCTTGAACTCTACGGAAAGTATTTATGGAGTAGCGGGAACGGGATCAAAAGTCCACGCGTCTCCTTGCTTAGAACGATTGTGGAGCTCGAGTCGTTAATTTCGTAGTTTGTTATTTTATTACATCAATTAAAATGAGCAATAGTGTCTCCTAGTAGATATTTTTCAAAGAAATGGCCAAGAAAAAGCAAGTACCAGGACACGGCAGTGAGCTTCAATCGAATTATAAAGTCATTAGCTGGAGCCCGCTGCGATAATAATGATAACGTAATAATTTATTGTCGAGTTTATTCAATTATAACTTGTTTAAAAGACAATAATATTGCTGAACGAAATTCGACGACTGCAAGCAAGAAATTAATACACTCCACAATAATTCTAACCGTGTTAATTCCGAATTAATATATATAAATACAATATAATGCGATTTTTTTTTTAATCTATGGCACGTCAATTTGACTTCACCTCGCCTGATGTTAAGCTGAAGGCAAAGTCACCATTGCAAACACGTTCAGTGCCAGTATGTGTGTGTGTGTGTGTGTGTGTGTATGATCAATATCTATCACACAATACAATGGTGGCGCTCAGCTTGACGGCCTCATCAGTTTTAGTCAGTCATCGGATTTAGTTGATACTCAATATGCTATTTAGTATTTAATTTGTAATAGGGTTCTTTAGGCTAATAATTATAACTGTGATCTCATAAGCAAGGTACGAAAATTTAACCCTAGAATGAAAAGCTCCATAATTTGATCATTAGTGCAAACTCTAATTTGTTCTAATTGGATACTTTAGTCACGACCCTCTCTGCTCTTTAGAGAGTCCTCGGATCTGTCCGTTTCGTTTATTAGGAACACCTTTGAAAATCGCAACGAGAGATGGTGCTCTCTTAAACCAATATGGCAACCGGTGAGGCAAGTAAATAGTTTTTATAATAACTGCTAAAAGTCGGCAGTGTAAGTTCTTATAATATATTAATGTTAATCTCATATTGGAACTTTAAATTACATTGTGCACAAAACGAATAGTAATAATAAAACCTATTTATTGACAAGACTTGGTTGATTGCACGGCAGCTATTAAATTGTAGGTAATTTCTTTTCTTGATAGAAAAACATGAACTTGATTAAATTGAAATATATCAACCAGTTTAATTTAAATAAATGTGTTAAAAAAGATATGATTGTGGCACTTATGACAAATCATTGGTTTTTATTAATAAGTAATCATCATCATCTCCGTGACGTGGCGGTAGTGAACGCGACTGCTACGCGACAGGCGTGGGTTCGATTCCCGCATAGTGCAATTTGTGTGCATGAATATGAATATTTGAATTGGGTTGGTTGTGTGTTTCAATGTATAATATGTATGTATTTACAAAAAAAAAAGTATCTAAGTATGTTTATCTGCATTCTAGTACCTACCCATAGCACAAGCTAGTTAAACTATGCTTACTATGGGTCTAATTGGCGTTGTGTAGAATGTCCTAGAATATTTATTTATTATTATCTATCTAGCTATCTATTTGTGACCATAAAGTACATCTATGGCACTTGATAAAAAGATCCAATTTGAATTTTGTGATTTGTTCCACAAACTAACCGAGAAAATTCAAATTCGTTAATTTACATCCGTGAAGTAGCGTCCATCACGCGGCGCTCGAGATTGAGTTAGCCAGCTTTGTATATGTAACAAATGTGATTATTTCTTTAGAGAAAATAGGTCTGTTTATTGTCAGTGGTATATAGTCTCAACATTATTCATGAATATGTAAGTGTAAGTATTTAATACAAAGTGCATCTCCATTCTAGAACGTGTGTGTGTTTTGTTTTGGTTGTGACGTGACAACCACCACTTCTTCATATACAACTAGCTACTGCGCGTGGCTCCGCCCGCTTGAACTTCTGATCCCGTTCCCCCCGCTGACAATTACCCATACCTAATGTGATAATATATAGTCTATGACAGTCACAGATAATGTGGCTTCGAAATTTTTCTGCCACCTGACATCCACAATCAATTGTCGATATCGAAGTTCTGTAGTTAGACTAGTAAGAATTTTCAGAGTTTTATCTTTTAGCCATAGTGATGGCTAAACCACAGAGGCTGTCATTTTACCTTTATATTAATAGTAGGTATATATTACGCTTATACACATATTGAGAACTCACTTGTACTTTTCCACAGTATTTTTATTTTTAATAGACCTGACCGGACCGGAAAAAAAAAAAAATTACGCTTATACATTTCATCTTAACTTCAAAATCAAGGAATGGTCCTCAGTAAATAAAATGGATGATAGATTTGGAGAAAGTGAGAATTAATGCCGTTAATTTACACACTGTAGTACCTAGTCAAGCTCGAATTAAGATTAAATATTGAACCTTACAACATACCTACAACGCTTTTGCCTGTTTCGTTGCATTTCATTCATTTTGTAATTGGCACACTTCGTACCCGGTCATGACGGTGACTGATATTAATTCTTAAGATCTTATTGAATATTTATAATGTATCTTGTATGCTTATAATGTTAGTGCATTTTGCTTTGTTCTTCTACAAAATATAAACTAAAGTAGGTATCACTCTAGTAACTTGGTTTTAAATAAGATCTCAAAATCTTTTGCAAATGGAATATGTTGAGTACTTATCTAACTTAAATTCTTGTAATTTGATATTACATTACAAGAAGCGACACTGGGTCCTTTAATGTAGGTACATTCGAAACCTTCTTCCTCTACAACCAACCTTACCTTTACAAAACTTTTCTACCTAACAAGAGAGCAATACAAAGATCAAAAACCCGATATTAGTTCAATTTTTCTGTATTCCTTTGCTGACATCAGTGTTCTCTATTGATATAGTGGTAATAAACAGAATACAACATACATTACCATACCACTTCTTTTACCACAGCAGGTAGGTATACTGGCTTCGGAAAAGGAGATTACGTCCTATAAGTGAAACGTTAAGCCCCGGTACGGTCTACTAAAGGTCTGATTTATTACGCTGGAGTACATTTACTAATCCACTTGCTTAGTGTACCTACTAAATCGGGCATACTTACATGCAAATTTGTTACGTTTTAGGCGCTTTAAATATCCCTTTCCTTTCAAGGATCTGTGCACGTCATACCTTGATTGAAGAAAAGCGAAAGTGTATGCTCTAACTAACCAAATGTAAGTTCAACGAGTAGTGTAACTACTTATCGGTAAAAGATCGATTAGTTTGTTTAGAAAAGAGTAAGTATGCCTAAGTAACTTTTGATTGTAAAATTTAAGGGAGAGTAGCGAAAAGTCAATTTTCAATAAAAAAAAAAAATCCACTATCATGTTTGTTCACCTGTAAGTGGTAATATTGTCTACGATCAATAGCACTAGCATGAACTGCTATCGAATTCGTAATGTAAGGGTTTCGAGAGAACGGAGCATTGTTTGACAGTCTGCGTCTTGTTAAGGCGAGGTTGCAGTGAGTCAAGTAGGTATTTTACGTCGCCTCAGTACCTCAGTCCCCGCAGCCGAATCGAGTGTAATCGACGCAACGAGCGGGCAGCGCGGGCGGCGCGCAGGCGCGCGCCTTCGTATAGTATAACCCGGTACGCGAAAACTCGAGACTCGCGTTTGTTACAAAATCTAAGAAACTGGGATGGAGTCCAAAAGCTGACAAAGGGTGACACCTAAGACCTGAACATATAGGTCATAGGCCACCGTGACCCTCTTTGCATCAGGTGGGCCGTATGCTTGTCTGCCACATAAGTGATATAAAAAAACATGTTGTTCTGGATGAAGGGAGGGTGGGATTGATTGTAAGAGTTCATCGGAATACTCACTATAGGCTATGTGTACCTTTTTCACTTATATGTGTATATACTGTGTAGCAACACTGTTTTTAATTATATAAAAAAAACATACATGAAGTTGCGTGCGGGAGATTGTAGTGCTATTTTAGAGTACTCGTGTCTGTGACGTCACCAAACTAGGGTGTCACTACGCCACGGGCACGGTACGTATATCGTAAAAGCAGTAGGTTAGATTCGGGCACATAATGTTTATAGTTTTTCATTGTATAGTTAGAGAAAAAAATCACTTAAATTTAACATACATATTTTTGTATTTTCATTTCATTGGAACATATGAACATACAGAAAAAATAAAAGCGTCTTCAAAAAACAAAATCTATTGGAAAGTGAAACATAAATAAACACATTACCACTTCTTTGCGTCGCGCAGTCGTCGGGTAAAATAGTTATTTGTGCAACAAGAGAGCAAAACTGTTTTTTGCTGCGAGTGCTGATTTTGAATCCTGAGCAAGCGAAGGATTCTAGGATTGAATCACGAGCGTAGCGAGTGATTCTACTGTAGAATCCTGAGCGTAGTGAGGGATTCAAATGCACGAGATGCAAATAATTTTGCTCTCGTGTGGCACACATTACTTTTCACTTCAGCAGCGAGAACACATAAGAAATATTACTTAGAAGATAATGCAACATTTATTAACAGAACATAACACCTATTATTAATTAAAATAATGCTGAAAATTTTAAAAGTTAATAATTAATCTAATTACTTATTGCTGTTCTGCAAATTTAAAGTTGAAAGTTAAAAGTTAAATTTTATACCCGTTATTTTTAAGGTGTGTTCAGAAACAGCGTACCTACGTGACATTTTATTTTTCAAATGTTGATAATAGTAATTATTATAAATACTTATGCATTAGGTACTTATTTTGGTATTCAATAACATTACATAATTATTAAATAATGTAAATAAAATACATGGTTATTCTTTTACAAATATCTTTCTAATTTGGAATTTCGAAATAGGACCTTTGACGTGCCATAAATTAAAAAAAAACCTTCAAAATACTTGTGTTTGTCACTCGAACTTTTTTATGGACGGCCAAGAGACAGAGTGCAGTGTATGTAGTTCGAAAGTTATTCGCGGAACAATTCTTTTTGAATCTATGGTTGGCACTCTTTATTGAAAATTAAAAAATAATAATAAAAAAGCTACTTTGTCTCACTGAGTGAGCAAAATCGCATTTTGCACACTGTTTTTACGCAGCAAAACTCACTTGTTTGAGCTGCTGTGGTGAAAAAGACATTTTGTGCTGCCTACTGATCTGTTAGTAGACAGATAGTTAGTAGAAAATGCACGTAGTCACATGCAATCCTAAAATCAAGTCAAGTTTCTTTCAACTTAACTGGCATTTTAGGGTTTAGGTTTAGGGAGACGCCCAAGATCGTGTGAAGTGGAAGAGGAAGAGCCGGAAGGCGGACCCTGAGCTCCGAGTTCACCTTGGCCTTGGATGCAGTCAGGAAAATAAGTCTGTATGAGGATGGTGATGATGACAACGCACAATTCAAAAATTTTCAAATATGATATTATACTCTCTGTTTGTAGCACTAAAGCCAGTCTCAACTAGATTGGATTGATGTTGATGTGAAGTGATCGAAGAAACATGGTTTTCGTTATTTTCTTTCTCTTCGTTCAAGACGATGCTTCTAATAGGCATACCACGGATATGCCTTGAATCAACTAACTCCGGCAGCAGACTATTCATATAAAACTGAATTATAAACCAAAAAACAAAAAATAACCATAAACCAAAAATACACATTTTGCACCCCGTCACATGCAACTGACCTTGAATTTGGTAAAACCAATTACTATTTTTATTTATGGTAAATTGTTAAGTTGGATTTTATTATTTTCTAGAGATTTTTCTAAACCATTTTTTGACGACAATTTTGTCATTTCCAACAAGACCATCTGGAGTGGCTCCAATAAAAGGGTATTTGCGGTCAATAAAAAGTCCACACTGATCTATTTTTATGTTTTTCTGTTGTTCCATTTGCTGTATGGAATGTTTTTCGTTTTCGATGCCGTGAGCTACTGAAACCACTTGGTTTAGATTTTATTATATAGGATTATTTTTTACTAATGGTGCACTATCTATTGTAACTTTTCGTTTACAAATGGGACCGAAGTTTGAAGCTGTTGTTATTTTTTTTTTAGTTCGAGCCTTTTACTTGAATCTCTTTGTAAAATTTTTGATCGTTCAATACGGTCCTGTCTGCTGTAAGTTTCATCAGGTTTATGAGATAATTTTTTTCACCAGTTTTATAATATTCAAATATGTCACAGATTTTAGTAAAAGTACTGATAGTTACGTGGCAATTTGCAAACTAGAATTAGAAACGTCTACGGGCTGTTCAACACCAGCGGCTTTTCGCTTCTCATTGCAGCACTATAACATAAAATATGTATAATTATACTCAGCTGCGGTAGCCTAGTGACTAAGGCAATCTATTCAATAAAAAATACTAACTTCGACCAACTACTGACGTGAACCCACTTGTAATTTAGCTAAGAGTGAGGGGCTAAGAAGACTAGAGCAGTCATCAAGCATACCAAAATTTTTAGAGCCATAGATATAGACTAGTTATTGTACACCAAATTCAAATTTTTATATACCTACTGTACATTTTTTGTACAGTGGCACAAAAGAAAAAAATAAATAGACATAAATTAAATGAAATTGACAGCACAATTGTGCGAGCGAGAGAAAGTGATAAGCTGCGCCATTTTAGAATTCTTCCTTTAATGAACCGAGTTATACCCATATTTTCAGCGAAACCGATTATACGTAATAAAGTGCGGGGGGGAAGCTCGCAGAAACAAACAGCACACGTCCTACCTTGAACACGCCTCGGCGGGTACTGACTCAACTGACTGACCGCTGCGAGTGCTCAAATGCAAAGATTTTCAGGTTTTATAAGTTTTTGAAAAAAATAATAATTGCTTGATAAAAAATAATTTTACCAGTCGCTAGATATTTTTATGCTCTTTATAATGATATCAATCTCGGCATTATTTGATGATGGCGTCTTAGTGTAAAACGTGTTTGAAATATCGATTTGGAGCGTTTTAGACCCATGTTTGACGCTAATTTCTATCGAGGCAATTAACATGAATCGTGTTTCTGTTTTCACAGGACCCTAGAAGGTATAGTCTATTTTATGAATGTGCTTTTTATTTAGCGCAATTTGCTATATTACTTGATATCCAGACGTTTAAAAATTTTAAAAACTACTGCAACCTGGCCTTAACCTGGGTGCGTGTGTGGCCCGCCAATCGCAATGCTCCGTTCTATCGATACCTTCACATTACGAATTCGATAGTATTTCGTGCTAAGGCTACAAATATGCTTACCTAGAAGTTGCTCCTTCAGTATTATGCCAGACATAACACAACTATACCATACAGACAGACCGCCTTTCAAAACTACATTATTTGAAATTCTTGTGGCATTCAATTATTTCATTATCCTCTGTCCCAATCGAAATCACTTGAACTTTAATCTCATCTGACCATAACTATTGAAACCACAAACAATTTGTAGGTATTGTTCTGCATTCCTATTGTTCTCGAATGACAAACTGAATAAAATATATTCGACTACTGGAGCTGCTAGTTTTGTGCAACCGTAAGAAGACTCTGGTCTGCATAGAAGTGTGTTGAATTCATGAAAAAAAATCTGTGACTTTTTCTTTCTTATTTAGAGCACGTCAATTTGATTTAACCCCACCTGATGGTAAGCTGAAGCCAAAGTCTCAGGAAAGAGGGTCGCCATTACAAACACGAAAAGTGTTACAGTCATTCAAATAAAACTACCTTTTCACCACAGCAGCTCAAACAAGTGAGTTTTGCTGCGTAGAAACAGTGTGCAAAATGCGATTTTGCTCACTCAGTGAGACAAAGTAGCTTTTTAATTATTTTTTTTTAATTTTCAATAAAGAGTGCCAACCATAGATTCAAAAAGAATTGTTCCGCGAATAACTTTCGAACTACATACACTGCACTCTGTCTCTTGGCCTTCCATAAAAAAGGTTTGAGTGACAAACACAAGTATTTTGAAGGTTTTTTTTTAATTTATGGCACGTCAAAGGTCCTATTTCGAAATTCTAAATTTGAAAGATATTTGTAAAAGAATAACCATGTATTTTATTTACATTATTTAATAATTATGTAATGTTATTGAATACCAAAATAAGTAATGCATAAGTATTTATAATGATTACTATTATCAACATTTGAAAAATAAAATGTCACGTACGCTGTTTCTGAACACACCTTAAAAATAACGGGTATAAAATTTAACTTTTAATTTTCAACTTTAAATTTGCAGAACAGCAATAAGTAATTAGATTAATTATTAACTTTTAAAATTTTCAGCATTATTTTAATTAATAATAGGTGTTCTGTTCTGTTAATAAGTGTTGCATTATCTTCTAAGTAATATTTCTTATGTGTTCTCGCTGCTGAAGTGAAAAGTAATGTGTGCCACACGAGAGCAAAATTATTTGCATCTCGTGCATTTGAATCCCTCACTACGCTCAGGATTCTACAGTAGAATCACTCGCTACGCTCGTGATTCAATCCTAGAATCCCTCGCTTGCTCAGGATTCAAAATCAGCACTCGCAGCAAAAAACAGGTTTGCTCTCTTGTTGCACAAATAACTATTAAGCGATTCTATGGCTTATTATTTGGTCTTAGCAGTCGTGACTCTGTAACAATGACTGCTGAAACGTAGCCAATATGTCGAGCTTAGTATATATAACAAAAGAATACCTAGTAAATGAATCGTAATAAAATCCGTTAAAAACTGTTATTTCGACTTCTCTAATAAGTGAGAAAAGACTTTATTCTACCATTGTTCCACAGAATTCACGAAGTGTGTGAAAGCGATAAACATCACTGCCTCCATAAGTGGGGTCCTAAGGGTGACTAATATTGGCACTTTATCACGCTGAAATTGCCTGTTCTTTTAAACCACCAATGGATTATTCTTGCCAAACACAGGCCTCCCTCACTAGAATTTTCAATAGTATTCATTATGTAAATATAATGTACTAAATATCGATTTAGAGATTTTTGCATATTGACAAATATTCATTTCTACTATTATTTTACTCGGTTTCGAAGTACAATTCTTTCTTTTAGTTTTTGATAAACTATTTTCTAGGTCGTATTGGCAATCAGTGTTTGTAGCAGAAAATTAGGCAATTATCCAGACCTTGTTCACAAATGTATCATTTATAGTAGATTATAATGATCAGCATTATCTTTCAGGATCATATTAGGTAACAAGATATGAAGAAAGAAAAAAGATATGAAGTAGATCTTAAAAACTTTGATGTAACAGAAAACGAGGATTCTCTACTTTCCACTCTTTTCTCTCACAAATCTGGGAATAGATTTCTAATAGAAATAAGCAAAGCCTTTGTATTACCATTCGTTTGTGTGTAGAATATTTAAATTAAATAAATTAGTGACCGTGTTCTGACGCGTTCAAATATTGATTGCGACCGACAGTAAACGACCGAAATACGATTCATATATCAAAACAAGTATATTAAAAGTCCGACAAAAGTGCTCGAACACCAGAGACAATAAGTTTAAACCTTTAAGTATATAAATTCTTTTAATGCCTGTGTTTTTACAGCCGGAAGGTAAAATATTGACTCCAGGCGCACTTATACGTGGACGCTGTGACACTAAAGAATCGATTGCATTTAGCAAAGCAGTAGGTACAAGCATATTTTTTATTTTCTTCTAATTTACTTTAACTTAACAAGGTGTATTTACTTAAGGATAGCAACCGGATATTACTCAGATGATATTTCCCAGCAAGTCCCAGAGGATATTTATAATTTACGTCACTAACAGTTGGTGTACCATCCATCACTTATTTCATCACTATACACATTTTGGTCTGCACTTCGAAATATCCGACCCTATGATATACGAGTATTACATGTTACACTAATTTTCTAAAATTATGTTCCCATATTGTGGTAAATATATTTCTCCCTTTTAAACTTCTAAGCTTTTAAGTCTTAATTTTTCGTGAACCGCACTACTCTATATTTAATGACCGTAGTAAAATCCTCTAAAGCTTTGCCCGTCATGAAATTCCAAAATAAAAAACCCCTAAAACCCAAATACTCTGTTTTTATGTCTTAGGTCCTTTTAGTTCATGATACACAAATATCTCACCAAATTTACCTACCAATGGTGAAATAATTGTGCGCTTAGTAAAGTTACGCAGATTATCTATAATAACTCACATAAGTTTGCGCAATAGTTATATATATGAATTGCGTAAATTGCATTAACAATTTGCGAACTTCACCATAATGTTTTCACATATTTTGACGAACTGCCGTACTTCAGCATCTGCTCATTATATTAACAGCTCGCTGAATTTTTTAAACCAATCTCTTTAAACATAACTGCCAATTTTGCTGGGGATTGATGAGTTAGTAGCATCACAGATTAGTAGCTATTTCAATCCCATTTTTAATAAGATTTAGTGGATCGGATGATACCCAGCGGATTTTCACACAAGAAAAGAAAAAGCCATAATATTTAGTAGGAATCAAAAAGAATTACTGCGTGTAGATGGAGCTCAATTTGGATAAAATTTTGCGGATTATGGATGATATCCGTTTAAAATCTCGAAATATAAGATATGATTAGAATCATGATTTCTTTAAAAAATTCTCCCCCAGACATTTAACGTGCGCGCAACATTCAACATTCTAAGGGAGATGATTATTTTTGACGAAAACAATGTAAAGGAATATGATGTTTTTTGTGCCTCATGTATATTATCGAAATTAAAGTAGGTAGGATTTTCATGTTAAACCTTCTAGCAATTTACCACACAAAATGTACATTTATTTTACAACAGAAAATTCTCTTACGAAACCGTTGCTGGACATTTTATGAAAAATCTATTTATTAAAGTATGTAAAGCCTCTTATTCTTAGGCACTAAATATTTATATTAATGTTTTTATGCCAAAACCGAAGCATCTGGAACTTAGCGATAGGGAACGCGACTGCTACGCAGGAGGCGCGGGTTCGATCTCCGCTCATTGTAACAACAGCCATAGATGTTCGTATGACAGACGGTGTCGACAGTAACGTATTCTTCGAGACACGCCTAGATCAGTGTCTGCACCCTTATTACATCTGATTAACTCCTAAACAATGTTATTAAAATAAACAGAAGTATGTATTACACAGAGAACCGAATAAAAGAAGATTATGACGAGATTAGAGACCTTTTGTAAATTATATGAATCATTGCGGCTAGCTCCAACGATTAATCATTCCGACAAGTTCGTAATTACTCGCAAAATATAATCCTAATTCAGTGTCACATAGGAGAAGGTCAGAATTATTCCCCCTGATCTCTCATTTATTTATCATAACCCATGTCACTATTGGTGCACAGCTGGTGGCGAGGCGGTGTTTTGAGTTGTTAATTATACAAACTACGTGTATATTACACTATGCTAAAGGTTGGTCGTCGTATTAACTGTAGGGCGTTGTATTAGAAGATTTGAAACCGATATCCGTTGAAGGATTTGTAAATTATTATTAGATGCTTCTGGGTTCGATCAAAGGTTTTACCAGGTTTATAAGTGCCCGATTAATGGCAATAGGCTCGCCATCTATTACATTGGGACCTAAACATAAACTGGCGAAATGTGGGTGCTAGCACCTCTGCCTGCCCTTTCGGCGATATAGGCGTGAGTTGTTTTCTGCTAATTACTGAATTTCTAATTAAAGTCTGCCCTAATAAATAGAGAAAACTGTGATACTAACTAGAATTTGGAAATCTTTTCTCGAGGCAAACATATTTCATTCTTAACAGACAACAGGTCAACAGTCAGCGGTAACCTGTCAATAAATAAATAAATGTTTTTGTTCACATCCATTTTGCATCTTACCCCATCAGTGAGAACACAGTATAGATACACATAAAAAAATCTAAACGGTCATGTCAGCAGTACCCGTAGGGGTTGTCACTGATAAAATAATATTAAGTGAAACGCCAAAAACCTTTACATCAAAAAACGTTGGGTTCAAGTGAAATAATAATCGTGTCGATTCGATCATCCTTTACTTACCTACATATAAACGCAAACATTTTTTTACAGAATGATTTATTGCCGGGCTTGGAAATGCCGACGGACGACGCCATCGGTCGCAGTCGGTTAGCACAGTTCATTAGTCAAAGTGTTATGATGTAATATTTTTACACGCATTCGCTGATACCCGGTGACATGATCTATGTATGGAGTGTATACCTATTTAAAGTGGGAATTATGGATGGTTGATTGAGGCTAAAAACCATTTAACCTTGGTCAAAAAAATTGAAAATGTTTGATTTACCGTACTGTACCTCCCGTATCTCCCGTTTCAATTGAATGGTCCGACTGGGGAAACACCTCCGCCTTAAATCTAATAATTTTGTGTTGTGTTTCCGTGAGGGTAGCTAGAGCTCACTGGAGAGTTTTTGTGCTGCCAATGGAAAGACAAACTTGTCTCCTATTTCTCTAAGGTCGGCAGAACAAATATGACGCTCGTTGCTTCAATAGCTTATAATTGGGTTCCCGAATGTGAATAGATACATTTTCTTACTTATAGCTACATATAAATAGTTATTTGCGCTAAAAAGCGCTGACTCATTTTGAAATGATTACTTTATTTAACACCTATAGGTATATTGGTTTCTTTGCCTGAATATAGGTAATTAATTTATGGTGCTTATGATGTCGTCAGCGATAACTTTTATCGTATACAAAATAGTCATCAATGGCCCTTTCAATAAATATACATATAGGTATGTCAGTAGATTTTATCCCAACATCCCTCCCCAAGCCTTCAAATACTTTAACATATTGAAAATATCACGACACAGAGCCGTATGTTCAGATCGGATTTAACCCAGATTTTATATTTGTGTGTACACTGATTTCGCAGAAATTTCAAAGCCGATATGCGCAAGTCTTTTCTTAATCGTTGCGGCATACTTTCCTAAAGGTCGTATGTAAATTACGTCTTGTCGAGCATTTTATATTCAAGGCCCTTTATCTCCTTTGAAATGGAAGATTAAAGCAATCAGATTTTCACTTACTTCACGGTACTTACCTAATCTGTCAACTTAAAATTCTGTATTCGCCGTAAAAATGCGATTCGAAAATATTTCAAAGCAATAATTTTTATGGTGTACAGTAAATTTCCGACAGACAAGGCTCTCGTGTAGGCATTCCACACTCATTTGAGAGGGCTGATAGCAGTTGCTCTCATAAAACTCATAACCCCTAAATAATGTCAAGGATGCATAGAGGATGAGTTCAAACTGCAACAGTTGAATGTACTAATGTGTTAATTAAACGTATGTCATGAGAAATTAGTTTTATCAGAATATTTAGTACTATACAGCCCACGAAGTTATAATTCAAGAATTTGTCATCATTCCCTGAACCTTTTTCCCAACTCAGTTGGGGTCGGCTTTCCAGTCTAACTGTGATGCGGCTGAACTTCGATATTTTCCGTGAAGCGACTGCCATCTGACCTCCACAACCAATGGTCTAATGACCAATGGCGATATCGAAGTTCCAAGTTAGGCTGGTTGGACTTTTGAGGGCTCCAACTACCCGTAACGACTGCCATAGATGTTTGTATGGCAACCGGGACCGACGGCTTAGCGTGCTCTCCGAGGCACTTATAAACCTGCGATAAATACACACATAACTTCGAAAAGTATCGCAGTCATTGGTGTGTGCCATGGTAAACCTGGGATCGAACCCGAGACCTCGTCTCAGCAGTCCACCACCCATACCACTAGGCTACCGCGGTTTTTTTTATAATTCAAGAATTTGTATAAATTAAAATTGTATAATGGAAAATTCTAAAGTACCTATCGTGTTTTTTATTAACCGCAACCTTTAGTATGTCACAATGGTAAATTATTGTATAGGCTTTATTGGTTTTTAACAATGCCTTGACATTTATGCTTCAAAGATTAATCGGTATATTGCTCATAAGGGCGTAAAACATTTACATGCACGATATCAAAGAAACTTCTATTTCCTTTTTAACATGTTAGTAAATATTATTTTCAGAGAGCTACATTTTTATTTCGTAGTATATTATAAGTTTGCATATTAAAAATAGAAATAGGGTCGTGAAATGAAGATTTCTTTATTTGAACTCTTTATTTGGACTGCACTTCGGCTTACTACCAGCCGGGATGCAGTTATTTCACGAATTAAATAAAGAAAAAAACATTCACAAAAGAGTAAACAACAGTAATTAAACTGACACGAATTCCATTCTAAACTTATGATTAAGTTACCTAACTGGGGAAACCTGATGGTAGGTATCTTAATAAAAATTTAAACACTCACCTAATTTAAGTGGAACTAGGAAACTGAACGCTGAACAGTAAGGATTAGAAGTAGTGAGACTTTGAAATTCATGGACGATTCTTTGGAGTTACCGTTAGTGCAATTCACGCGTTGAGCACTGCATCGAAATGATTCATTCTTTTAGGTCAACAATGTCTTTTAGGTAAACGGTAGGTGAGACGCCCCACAGCCAGATGGACTGACGACATGAAAACGGTGAACTGGATTCGGCAAGTTGAGGATCGGGAGCATTGATGCATATTGGAGGAGACTTATGTCCAGGAATGGACTGCGATAGGTTGGTTGATTGAGCATGTCAACTATTTCGACTACTAGTTCCAACGATGATCTACATATTAAAAAAACTGTTAATATCCTTAAAAATTATGCTGGACATCGCCAGAAGAGCTTTCGATTATCGATAGATAATCATATTCGCCAGATACACTATCTGGAATTCAACAAAATGGCCTCTCTTCATCAATTACCAACATTTCGTTTGCAGAGATAAAAGACAAACTTAAATGAATTCACTTTTTAAAAACAAGAAGTAGTGACTACGTTGGAACAGATTGGAAAAAAAATCCACAAAGAGAGAACATTCATTGCTTCTGTCAAAATTCCATCGTATTTTTGTGGAATTAGCTGTTACCCGTGTGCCTGTAGTACTGTTTCCGTTGCTGTAACAACTGCATAAGAACCTATTTCTGAGAAATAGGTTGTGAAGAAATAGAAATGTGTGCTATTAGGTACCATATGTATACATTCATCAATCCGCCCATCTAAACTTCCTCACCAAACCAAACATTGTCATGAAACCACTTTGTCACTATTCGTTACAAACAATCAAATAACAAAATCAAATCTTTACTCTTTATAATATTAGTGTAGATTGGTAGTACTTCAACTAATTTTCAGTAGCCATGTTCATGGGGTGGCAAATATATTACGATAGAATGCGTAAAAAGTGTTTTCATTTCAATCCAGAATTGATATCAATATTGATGGCTGTTACCTAATAATTATTCAGCCTCAAATTAAATAACTGAGCTTTAGAGAGGCAACACACGGGGCCAATATATGTTGCCAATTTATTATCTCCAACAACATGTTTCTTATTCTATAAATAAACTAAAGCAACCCATATATGTTGCCAATTTATTATCTCCTTTAATATATTTCTTATTCTATAAATAACCTAAAGCAACCCTCTCAGTCGATGTGTTTTCTTACCCTTGACCTTCAATACAGTTACTTCAACTTAGTATCTCTACACACAAGTATTTGCTTTATTGACTGCGCCTTAAGCGTTCTCATAGAAATAGTTGTTAGGTCATCGCTTAGGCAAAGTACCTAACCCTTTTACTATGTTTAACCTTCGCAATAAAATTCAAACAAATTCTGATATATTTGAAGACTAACATGCTTTTAACTTGAAATATGATTATATTCAGAAGAAGAATTTTCTGTCGAATCGTAGGCATTTTTGAGACGCCGTCGTTGTGTAATAATTTGATTCACGGCAGCGCCGCTGCTCACGTAGAGTGCCCAAGCATAGATTTCGCTCTTCGGGATGGCTTACTACGTCCCCTTCATGATTATATTGATAAAAAACATTGACAGATGAAAGTTATGCAAAACTAATTAGGTACAATCTTGATACCTGAGTTGGCTTATCTTTAAAAGACGGTTAAAAAAGCACCTCTGCCTTTTTTTATAATATCACGCCCATGTGGTGGACATAGGCGTGATATTATGAAAAAAAATTATCATAAGATGGTAAATACTTAATAGTTGCTTAAAAACCTCATAACATAATCTCTAATGATATATTTAAATAATCTTAGTATTGCGGGCTTGGTACCTACACGAACTAAAGCGACCATTTCACCCTCGTAATACGTCTAGCTCAATACAGTACCTTATAATCTAGCCCTTATTCCAAACTTAACCTATCTGTACAATATTTTTTTTATCCCAAAATGTTGACGAAGTTCATTGCGAATGATACAAGGCTTGTCCTCGTATCATTCGCAATGAACTGGGTCTACGAGTAATCACACTGTGTGACAATTTAAGGAGGAATTTGAAATGTTATTGTGATAAAAATATTTTGTGAATATTAGACTTTTAACTCAAAGTTTATATTTTTATCATGTAAATAAATATAGTAGGTAAACATTACATTCAAAAAATGTTTCATAACTTTTTAGTTTACGTTCATAATATGAGAGTTGTATTTTTAAAATGCGCAAAATAATATTTCCATATTAACTTTATTCCCGCAATTCAGACAACTCCAGAAAACCCTTTTGGCAGGGATTCCAAAAATCCCCTGTCATGAACATTATAGGAATAAGGAATAATGTAGGTATTTATGTAAATAACCTCCACTTAGATAACACAATAAAGTAGGTAGTGTATAATAATGTTTACTTTGAATAAAGAACATCCCAACAGTACCTATACTTAATAGTATTTTTACCTATTCATGGGCATGGTGGTATTTAGACAAGTATACACAGACAAGCGTGGGACGATTTATAGCCCGCAGCACATTTTATCTTTACTGTTACTGAAAAATTGTTTAGTAGGTACTTACTTTTATATTTCTGAGTATTGTAAGATAAGCATACCTTGTTATATTGAAATTTGGGTTAAGGACTGCCTCTTTGTCAGGCCTGGGATGCAAAATTTTATATAGAATTAATTTATAAAAAAATATTAACAAAAAGGATTACTGAATGCTGAATGCTGTATTGTGTGAATTCAGTATTAAAAGGTACCATTTCTTTTACTGAGAATTGAGTCTATTGGGAATTGAGTGAACCGCGAATTTGTATAGCCAGAGAAAGGTTCCTATTGAGAAATTGTGTCAACCCATTCGCACCTTCGCGTGTCATGTCGATTTATTTGGTCTCCATTGTATTTCAGTTGTGACTGACGTACCTACTAACAAATCAATTTTCTCTTCCTTTTGCATTTATTTAAAAACAACTCCGAAATGAATTTTAAATTGTCACGTAAAAAACATTTTTTTTTTTTTTATACTACGCAGGTGGCAGACAAGCACACGGCCCACTTGATGGAAAGCGGCCACCGTGGCCTATGAACGTGTGCAACACTAAGGGTGTCACACACGCGCTGCCCACCCTGAAGGGAAAGGGGGAGAGCTGGGACGGGGTGGGGAGGCTAGGAAGGGGAGGGGAAGGGAGGGTATAGTGAGCTCTGGCTACCCTACTTACCGGCGGGAACACAACACGATGGTTATTATGACCGCGGTACCTCTGTAGGGTGGAGGTACTTCCCCAGTTGGACAGCTCATTTCGGACGGGAGATACCGTCGTGTCCTACCTCCTTTACGCTCAGAGTAGGTATATTATTTTAAAGTTGTGAAAATTACCTCTTTGATGAAGGTAGTCATTAATTTATATAACACTAGCAGCCCGTCCCGGCTTCGCACGGGGTAGACAATTATTTATTTTTGGGAATTTGGATATAAAACACAATTTTTTAATTCGTAAAATCTTTTGAATGGAAAGTCCAATTTAAATAATTTAAAAACTATTTTATAGGTAGTTAAATGGTCTTGACCATAAAATAATTTATTTGGATAAGGATTAATATAAACACATAAATAGCATGGTTTGAATTTGATTAGCATTTTTAAAAAGAAAGAAGTTATTGTAGTGACATAACTACAATAGTTGGACATATGCTACCGCGGAGTTTTTTGTAGACATTATGATGTTGTACATTATTTTGTTCTATCGCTAATAGTTTCGGCAGCGCATTCGACGAAAGACATTTTAAGACTCATTTTTCTACACCTTCGGTTACATTGTTCAAATTTTACCAAGGATCCCTATTTTTTTCAAAATGAAATGTAGCCTATGTCAAATTGGAAGAATGTAGCATTCTATTGGTGAAAGAATTTTTTAACCCTCAGTATACCCGGTGAAATTATATACCTCAATTAACCTCATTGAGTCCATTGGACTCCTCCACACAAATCATCGATTTTACTCAAAATAAAAGATAAATTTGTATAATATAGTAATTTAATGTGTTTAAAAACATATTTCTTATTATTTTACGTATCACATTTTAATCAGTAATGTATCTATCTTATATTTTTCTTGTACATACTTAATCACTAGAAAATATCTATAAAACAGTTAATGCCAACTTCTAACTTCGAACTAAATCAAAATCCAAACGAAAAATAGTTTGTTTTCCACTAAATTAACACAATAATATCTTAAACAATCATTAACTAAAATAAAAATGGTTCATGTTCATAATATAATAAAAATCCTGCAACGCCTAATCTTTGGCTTTATCTATACATCGCACGCAAAGCTTTTTAGTGCATCCTAAGCATGCTGGTCTCAGACCGGACTCCTGTGCCTCCTCGTTACTTGTATCAAAAGACCACTCCGACTCCGAGCCATGTTCAAATGGAATGCGCTCGTCTTCTTATTCATCTGACAATATTTTGATGTCGTGCAGTTTCGGATTGTCGACTAAACTGTTGTAATTCATCATCGGAATCCTCATTATCTTCCTGGAGCCAGTTGTTTATTATTGATTCACCACCTGTTGCATTATATTAACTGATCTCCTATTTGACGCCATATTGTTGACCTAAAATTAAATTAATTACAGAAAAATACGACAAATAACAATATAATGACTTTACTAATTTTGTTACACAAATACCCTGTTTGAGTCCAATGGACTCCTGACAAGTGGCTACTTACCCCTATACGCTGCGCAGGAAGACTTCCTCCTCACTCTTTAACCGGCGCGCTTCTGATTGAAGGTACACGGGAGCACGAAGTATAATTCGCGGTAATTAAGTAGTTAAGCTTGATTGAAACTTTGTGCGGAGTCCAATGGACCTAACAGGTAAATTAAGGGTTAAATCGGCCCAGTACTTTTTGAGCCTATTCATTACAAACATACAAAAATAGGTACAAATCTTTCCTCTTTATAATATTAGTGTAGATGTAGATAACATAAACTCACGCTTATATCTCCCGGGTAGGCAGAGTTACTAGCACCCATATTTCGCCAGTTTATGTTTAGGTCCCAATGTAATAGGTGGCGAGCCTATTGCCATTAACCGTGCACTTATAAACCTGCGATAAATACACACATAACTTCGAAAAGCATCAAAAAATCACTGGTGTGTGCCATGGTAAAACTTGGGATCGAATCCGAGACCTCGTCTCAGCAGTCCATTACCCATACCACTAGGCTACTCGGTTTACACATCACAGGAAAATTAATCAATGAAATTAATTGTTTTATGAACATGTCTTATGGTTTGTTTAGACCTTTAGAAACAATGTACTCTAAACTCTATGGCCTTATCTGGGTCGTCGTATAACCGGGTAGCTACAAATATACCGTGAGATTTTGTTATAGCACATTTGTTCCTAAAAATGTACATTGAAAGTTCTTATAACTTGGGTAGGTCATATCAATCCTAAACGCCTCAAGCGCAACATTAACATTATCTTAACTGGAAGTCACACCCGTAGAGACATTGAAGGGCTCAACCGAAACAAATATTGAAGCGCAGTTGAGCAGAATAATTTCCCCGTGGAGAAGTACGTGCGATATTTGGAAAAGTTCCAACACATGTTTTATCCAATATCAATATATATAATATGTGAGGAATCGACAGCCGCAATTTCATTCTCGATTTAGCGTCTATGAAATGAATTGGCAATCTTTTATTATTTCTAATTGTATTCTGGTTGAGTACTATTGTAATCACGTCAGTAATGTGGTTAATCTTCAATATCCTACTAATGCTAGTAGACGTTTTTTTAAAGATTTGTTTAACTCTTGCAAACTAAGTAATTACCGTGACCTCACCCGTGTAAACGATGCAATTAAACATAGTCTATTTAGTAAGCATAACAAACAACAGACAGATAGAGTCACTCTCACATTTTTTATAGTATAGTATAATTCAGTGGATTAATGCGCTATTCTCTGAAAAGTGACAATAAATTTTGTGGTGAAACGTACCCAAGACTTTTTCATATTGTTATAAGTTTCGATTACGAAATATGCTGATGGCTAGTACATATACATACATACAAATATATGTACATGCCCGTTATCCCAGAAGGGGCGGGCAGAGGTGTATTAAGCACCCACATTTTGCCAACTATGAATTTCGGTCCCACGTAATAGAGCCTATTGCCGCTAATCGGCAAAATTTTTGGCATACCTATATTTTACGAAGTACCCGCACTTCGTAAAAAATAGGTATGACAAAAATAAATTCCTAACCAAAAACGTTGCAGCAAAATAAATTTAGAAAACAATTTTTTTGACCCAATTCCTTGCTATGCGGTGTAAATAGCAAGGAAATTAACTACGTGATCAGCCGCAAAAACACTACCAATTCACGTCTTGGAGAGCACACATACAAGTGAATTATTTAAATTAGTTGAAGTTAAAACCACGTTGGTACAAGTTTAACTTTATGTAACTAGACAAAATTAAAATCAAAAGGCAAATTTTGAGCGACGTATTTTAGAAGTGGCGTGATGAATGCCGCATAATTGTACAATAATAGCGACGGAAAATATGATATCCACCCAACTATAGCGTAATAATAAGATGAAAACCACCTGTAATAAAAGCAACCTGTTACCCACACATAAATTTGAGAATTTAATTTATGACGGTGAAATACAGATATGTACCTACCTATCTGTTAATTAGGCCTACATAACTAATATATTATCATCAAGTCAAGTAGGCAAGCAGGTTCATACAATGTTTGCCAGATGTGGTTCTGACAGATGTGGTTATGATGACTTTGGAAGGTTCTTAAAATTTGGTAGAGTCAAGTTTAGCACCACGATGGTATGCGATGCGATTGGTATCCGTGATTTCACGCACGGAAAAAAAAGGCCAGAGCGTTTTTTGAATATAAATTAATGAGTTAAAAATTCAAGGGTATTTGAATGAATCTTTCATTTAATATATGTAACGGAAATAATGTATAAAGTTTAATCAAAGCAGGTAATTAAACTGCGCTGATAACGAAATGGCATGCGTTGATTACACAATTTGCTTTTGGAACTTTGCTACAGCATATTAGATTTTAATGGAAAATAATAGTCTTTATAGCATAGATATATAGCACAAATAGCTTAAAATTTTATTCCCGAAACCATATCAGCCAGCTCCTTGTGTGATGGATTACACACTCTTCAGAAAATTCTACTAAGCGGCTTTTGAATGTAAATCTTGAACGTCACAAATTCGTTTAAGCAAATAGAACGGTGAATTGTTTATTATACAAACTATTTGGTTGAGAGAATCTAATCGCGTTAGCTAAATTAATTTATTGTTTAAGGAGATAATTAAACTTTATTATCAAAATGTAGGTTGTATCAGACGAGGTATGTGTTGCATGAAAGAAATATTAACGTATTAAATTGATGAAATCATTCGACAGAAAATTCATAATATGCAGAAAATTACTCTACCCACTGTACATGTAGGTAATTGAAATTATTGTGATTACGATTTTTTTAAAGCCGCTGATATTACTAATATTCCCTCTAACCCCACCAGGTAAGCTCTACGACTTGTGTTGACGACGGTCAGGATTCGGACCCGGGACCTCTCGATCGTAAGGTCGACTCCTTAACCACCAAGCTACCGAAAAATCAGTTCTACTCATGTTGATGCTCTCTAAAGAGGACCCCCCATCTGAATAGATTAGGTAATTTGATATGATCAAGCGCATAAAAAACTGCATGTGTTATGCGCATAAAAAGCAAGTAAAACAAACAATTACGAACTAATTAAGTAAATACAAGACGTTTGCCATAAAATACAACGAAATTAAAAGAAAATCGAAAACCTAATCGCCTTAAAAACGAAAACGCGTGTCTGGAATACTTTTCATGAAATTTAAAAGTTGCCACTGCTGTTGTTTTGAACTTTAGATTAATTGCCAGAGAAATAATAGACTATTATGTTAAGACTGAGATGAGAATCCCTTGAGAAAAACTCAGTATAAAAGCAATTAATTTTAAAAAACATTTACGGTAACCTATACTATAAGTAACCTGTAATAACCGGTACTTCATTTCAAAGCTATGTAATGAAGTTGAAAGCTTTCAAATTATAGGTTTCTTGTATCGGGAATATTGTACTTTTACCTCTTTTACTTTACATTGGGTGTTTATGTGACCCTACTAAGACCTTCGGAACCCAAGTTAACATTATCCAAAAGTCGGTGCAATGACATCATTTGCGATCGATCGCTTGATAACATTTGATAGCAATGTGATTTAATTTAGATCATCCTCCAGCCAATGATCATAACGTCGATCCCTGTGAGTACTTCAATATTGAATCTTATACGACTTCAAAGCTTTAAAAGTTAAATTTTTCTCATTAGACATACTAAACAATTAGTTGCTCAGTCAACTAAGATTATATTGCAGACAAGATTGTCGTGCAATCCATTTCTCAGCATTTATTGAAAGATAAAATTCGATTTGCAACAGTGTTCGGCTGCGTTTGGTTTTCTTAGTACACCAATAACTGTGGAAGAGTGTGTAGCTTCATTATTATACTGGTAAAAGAATCACGTGATAGCTTAACTTACAGATATTTCCGATTTTAGGAAAATCCTCCTAGATTTCAAGTTTCATCGGCGTAATTAAAAGAATAAATGAAGTTCTGGAAATACTAGTAATCCTGAATCTAGCTAATAAATTAATCAGCCATTAGCAGGTTGTGAGTGGCAGCCTCGTGAAATTATAGCTACAATTTTATTTTAAGGACTTAGGTACTAGAAAAAAGAAGTTTCCATCTGTAATTGCCACATTTCGTACCACATTCCGTGTAGAATTAAAAAAGCTTAACGAAGTAGGTTATATGAACTTGCCTGTGCTATTAATGTCAAGAAATCTTTTTAGCGTGGATTACTAGAAAAGATTGATGGTATATCGTTAATAATAATGTTCCGGGAGTTTAGTGTTTTGCGTAGGCGGACCCTTAAGGGAGTGAAAAGTTTTCACGGAACCCGCTGATAAGGGTCTTTTAATTAAAAAAGTAATCAATTAAATACCATAGTACCTACTGTTTAATAATAAAAGATATTGTATGTCGATAAAAACCCTTAAAGCTACACTTCGAGAGAAATCTGTCTAGTTTATTATAAAGCGTTTCTTTTCTCACTTCAGTTTTGAGTAAACAATTTTAAAACCTTTCAATATTCCATAATAAATATTAACACTGACAATTATTTACGGCTTGGTGCTTACGCAATTAAATTGTGAAGTTGACAGACTAAAAATGTATTAAAGAATATCGCTGAAACTGTAGTGAACGAAGTTAATTACATCATAAAATGTAAGTATAAAAATAAAAACGTGGCTCGCGTCTGAAGCTTTGTCGTCAGCCACAAAGCACATTGTTTATTATGCATGCAACTTTATAGAACGTATCTCACCGGAGATGGATGTTTCAGGTATTCAGCATCGCTTCAAATGCAGGATTTATTTGAAGCTGCAATTTTTAAATTAGGTAGGATTCCGTTGTACGCTCATAGCAGGAAAGGAGCGATGAATCGGGGGAACGGTTGGGTTTAATGACTCGGAATATGGAGGTATTGTATCTGGGCAGGGCCTCGTCGTGGTTATTCTACTGAAGCAGTACACATATTTCTAAACACTCATTATTCTACATGCTATTTATATTCAAATGAGTCAATTTTCATAAAATTTGCGACTTGGAGAAGTAAGGAATTATGGCTACAGCGATTTTTCTCTCACCAAGATACTCAACAAGATGTCAATCAAAGCTAGATGTTAAAATATTTTTCTGTGGATGTATTTTGTCATGTCAATATACGTCACACCGTATTCCGTGCAACTTTTACGTTTGCCAAAAGTTTACACGTAAACAACCACGCGTAGCCAGAGCAATCCCTCTTACTATAATGAATATCGATGACTTAATAAATAAATAAATGATATGTATTATAGAAAGGTCTCCCAACATTGGAAGAGACCTGTGTCTGGTAATGAACTGTGAGGTTCATTGATCGATTCGGTGTTCAAAAAGTTGCTTTGATCGTGCATCAACTATTCATTCCTATATTGGGTATGAAGTGCTCACAATAACCTGTTAACCTCAATATGACTTAGTAAACTTTCAATCAAATCTAAAACTTATTTTCTTCGGTTAATTTGTAAACTTGTATACTACCTCGTAAGTTGAAACGTTAACTCTGAAATAAATCGACCTAATCTAGAGCGCATTCAAGCACACTTTGGGTTCACAATTCGTGCATATATCTGTAACAAGAAATTTGTACAAGATTGTCTGTTATACTACTATGCAATAAGAATAAATCAACAATACAAGTACTGGCATAATTTTACTTCCCACGCGCAATATTGGTGACAAAGGGTGTGAGATTTGGTCGAGGCGTTGAGTAGTATTGAATGAAAAGTGTCTGTGTGTAGGGTTGGGATGCTAGGTGTGAGCGGGGCGAAGAATGGGGTGCGGGAGTGGTGGTTATCGATCGAAGGCGCTGCGCAACAAGTGTCGCGAGCCGGCTGTTGCGTGTGCAGTTGACACACCGCCTGATTGATATGCTAGCAAGTTGGATGGTGCAACATTTCTCTCTTACTCAAGCAAAAAGAAATCGAACATAAACACAGGCATGGAATTTGATTTCTATACATAATTGATAACACACTTGTACTTCTCCACTGTATATTGTACCTAACCGGTTTCGCCTTGCGGCTTTCTAAAGGTTTACCTTTACACTGACAGTAATTAATGAATTGTCAGTGTAAAGGTAAACCTTGAGAATGCCGCAAGGCGAAACCGGTTAGGTACAGTATTACATACAGTGGAGAAGTACAAGTGTGTTATCAAATATGGATAACAGTGAGTTCCACCAAGTGCCATCAATTTATAGCATAAATAAAAAAGAATAAGAATTTGATTGTAGCAAAGATTTTAAATGAAATTATTTATTATTTTGTATTTTTACTTACTTTTCTTTAATAGTACCTACCATTAATATTAGTAGGTACTTACCCGTATGTAGCATACACTGGCGCACGGACAATAAAAGAAAACGAACACAAACACAATCAAGAAATTTGATTGTTGCAAAGATTTTAAAATAAACTATTTATTATTTTGTATTTTTACTTAACAATTTTATCAATACCTACCATTGATATTAGTACCTGCCCGTATGTAGTATACAAGCGTACGCGTACGGACAATCTGATGGGTAGCGAGCACCGCAATCTATGGAAGCTTGCAACACCGCCAGGGGCGTCACACTCGCGCTGCTAGCGTAATGAGAATCTTCTAATACAGTTCTTGAGGAATTTTGTTTCTTACCATTAATGAATATAATATTCAGATAAAGTCTACAACATAAGCGAATATGGTAGAATAATAATCATAAAATAGAAGTGAGTTATTTTATTCAGAGATAATTTTATTACATTATCGGTACAAATGTAAATACCTGTATTTGAAACATATGTTGTAAACATTTTAAATTAATAATATTTAGTTATTTATATTATTAAATTGAGTGGAAAATTAACATCTATACACAATCTACACATCTCAAATCCTTCCGTGCTAAATTTCACAAACAGCATCTAATATTATTTACTCATATATAAAGGATATTAAAAAATCTTACAAGTACGTCGCTATTTCTTAAGGTTCGTAATAAATGTGCGAAGATTGTTCCAAATAAGTTCATGTAGTAACACTGACAAAGAGTTTCATGAATACAGATAATAATAATAAATACAATAAATAATGGATATAAATACCTTTATATCTATGTATTTAAATACTGTTTATTTATGTTAAAGTAACATTGAACTACCCACATAGAATATAAATCAACGATAATAAATTTAAACTGAAACCATTACATAATGGTTGAATACAACACAATCTACGTCTACTAACTAAGAAGACTATATTTTTCCAAAAAAAGGCACATCCATATAATTAGATATATTATTTAATAAATTATATTTTATTCTTCACTACACAACAGAATACAGCTACAGGACAGAATAGAATTTAAAACGGTGATTATTAAAACGTAGTCAAAGATGTCATAGAATCATTATATTTACATACAGTATAAGGAGTTAAACAATTAAATTCAAGATAATAGCTTTAAACGAGTACAGTAAACAAATTAAGTAGTACCTAAATAATTAATGATTACTCCCACGGGATTAGAGGCGAGATTAAGGGTGCCGAGGTTGATGCTGGGTTTTTTCTGCGAACTTTGTTGCCCTAACTTGGGTCAGAATATTCTTAATATTAGTATGGACATAATTTGCTTTTCGGGAAAATAGTCAGCTCAGATAATACGTTCAGATCACAACAGGAGTATCTATATTTATATTTTGTTTAACGCAAATATACGATGCATAGCAGTAGTTATTCAACTCTTTAATCTCTGTACCTACGCTGAAGAATGAAAGCGAATAAACGTCTCAATCAAATGTAAGGAACATTATCCCAGAGCCAAATTCACTGAAATCATAACATAACATAACGTTTCTTCCACAACAAGGCGTAAGTTTCCACTAAGAGTAGTAGTAGAGTAGTTTTTGTGAATTTATCCCCTAAACGGGTGAAACGACATGAATGTGCTGACACGCGGTTGAATGAAAAATATTTTTTAAAGAAACATGAAAATTAGCTTTACGCCTTTTGGATAAATCCACGTTTATGAGACTTATAAAAGCTTATATAGGTTTGTTAAGAGAATTTCAATAATGTTGAAGACAGCACAAAAGTTATTTGTTAAAAGTAAAAAAATCAAATCGAATCTTCAAAGATCTAAGCTAAATTTAATGTAATATAAGAACCCTCAAAATTAATAAAAAGAATATGAAATTAATTACGTCTAATTTCCGTTGTTCTTGGTATGTACATATAGATAGATAGATAGATAAATAATTTTATTGCACATAATAATAAGACAAAAGCTTACAATATGCACATAAAAAATGTACAATGGGCGGCCTTATCGCCAACGGCGATCTCTTCCGTTGCCTGAATGAACAGAAAAGTTCGGAAAAGACAAAAATATGTTAGATAATAATCTTTCACCATTTTCTTAGAAATATTTAAAACTTTGCCCGTCTGACATTCCATGGTAATGCATTCCATAAGCGCACAGCCCTTACAGCGAAATATTTGTCAGTGGAATGTATTGGTCTCCTCATCCTCAAATGGTTAGATGGCCGTAAGGACCTTGTATGTGTGTTATGGAGGAGCTGGAAACGTTATGTGGTATAAACGGGAGTGGCGGGATTAAACAAGAATAGCATCATTCATGTGCAGCCGAATTGGTAAATATACAAGTAAATATTTGCTAGGCCAAGTATAAATCGATTTAATAGAAAGATGTAAATAATGACATGTTAAATACATTTCTTGATGTAAATAAGTAAATGTTAAATATGAGCTAACATTTCTTGACATACTCTTTCACAAGTAAACAATAACAAAAGACCGAACTGGTGAATGGTTTGATCATTACAGATTTTATTTTACTAAAGGCATTTTAGGTATCATTTTTCATTATAACATTTGATGTAATTCTATTGATGGTTAATAAATTCAAAGTCATGTAATTAATAGTATTACTATAAGCCAACCGTTTAACTGAGGCATCGCCTGCAGGGTGTACAGGACAGGGTGTGGAGGACGAGAACGGGGATCGGGTGAGGTGCGGGTGGTAGGCAAGCTACGAGCGTAAGCATCTCACGCCGTTCCCGTTCGGTCGTGGTATGGTAGGGCACCATACCACCTGTGCATAACGCAGGCGATGCCTCAGTTAAGTGGTCAGCCTATAAGAAGTTCTTGTTTCTGTTACTAGAATAAGCTGAGATAAGTTGAATTACGAATTATTCGAGATTGATTCATTTATTTGTAAGTTTTGTGATTAAGCGCGAACTGTCCTTCAAATAATATAGTCGTACAAAAACATGCACCTACGGTAACTAACACAATGTAAATATTTGAAAATACTATTCTTATTGATATTCTTACAATAGTTATTTCTAAAGCCTGTCGTTAAATTCTGAAGAGTCTGCTACAGTAAATATGTTAATAACATACATTATATTGATATAATTGTTTCAGATATAAGTAGAAAGTTATTATGTGTCATGAGATTGATCCACTTGAATAAAATACAATAAGATATCAAATGCATACATCAATATTCATTAATACTGGTTTGGCATATGGAATGTAATAAATACGTAGAACATTTTATTATCATATAAAGTAATCCAATGATTCGCGTAGTAGTATGTATTTGCGTCTGTTTCCCACGTTAATATATTATTATATTTGAAGTAACATGATCATTTCACCCACATATTTTCTCGCAATAAATGTTAAGATACACAAATCCAATACCAATACGTCATCATTCATATCGTTTTGATATCGTGCGGAACACTCAGTCCGATCTTTCTCAATAGCTACTACATCACGCCTGAAACTTAACTAATTTAAGTTAGAATTATTATAATCCTACAGTATAAACCAGTCACAAAGAGCCGCCACTCCAACACTATCACTTGTCCTACATGTCACTCTGATATACTAAAATCTTAAATCTATAGATACATCGACTTCATTGGCGTTATTTAACACTACTTAACTAGTTATACACGTAATAAAGTGGAGATGTCTTGTTAAGGAAATGCCAAATCTTATTAGATAACTAACATTTTATTGCAGAACATAAACGTAATTAATGGAAATATAAACTGGGCGGTATATGACCGAATGACGTGTACCATAAGGCCACATCGTCAACTACACCTTGAAACTACGTAGAATGTTCTTTTTAAGTAGCATTAGGTACATATAGAAAGTCTCGTAGTGACATGTAATAATCTAAAAGCATTTTAGTTTATAATTCGTGGGAAATGTAATTAGACTGTCGTTCTATTAGTGAATAGACTAGAAAAGACTTCAGAAGACAATCACGAAGACAGAATCCACTTGAATGAAAGTTACATCATATCTGTACGTATAGAAAATTCGAAAGTTACCCGTGATCTTAACTAACATTATAAATGGTGTGATAAATTCCACATTACCGTAAAATAATGCAAATTTAAGAGATGACACATGAATTACGTTTGTTGCTGTGTCGTTCACGGATTTGTTGGAGATGGGCCAATTGAGCTGCCGAGGGTACATGTGGCGCATTTGCAGGTGGGGTGGGACTCGAGCCAGGGGGTCCCTGAGGGCCTGTAGGCAGTGACTGTCGCCTTCGCCGTCGCAGTGCCGGTGATAGGTTATACTTAACCTTTGCCTGTACCAAGAGCTCCTTAAATATCTGTGACACATTCATATTGTCTTTAGCTGAAGCTTCCACAAATCCATTTTCCCAATCGACTGTGACTACTGATTCTGTGGTGTGAAATTCTACCTGCAAAAAAAAAGAGTTATTTAGATATTTTGAATTTGCTTTTCGAGATAAAGGATTTTATTTATTACTAGGTGTTGACCTACATCTTAATAAATTGTAGCTTATGTGCTGTTCTGATGTATAAGCTATGTTATTGAAAATTTCATTAAAATCCATTGGGTAATTTTCACATGAAATAGTAACAAACATCCATCCATCCATCCATACTTATAAAGTTGAAATATTAGTAGGATGTGTAGGTGTGATTAATTTGTTCCGTGATTGATAGCTTTCTTCCTGTGATTATTGCGCTTAGGCACGCATATTGCGATAATTGAATAATACTGTTATAAGTGAAATATAAATCAAATCATAAGTATAATAAATCTTAACATAATGTTCTTGTTACACTAATATACTGTTCTGTTGAGATTAACCAGGAATCAGTAGTCTGCATTTATTAGAGAAGAGCTCAAAAATGGATATATACGCTATTATGAAACTGCGATTTTCAAAAAAGACCAGAAAGACAGTGAGTAATAAAAAAATGTTTTTGGGTTAAGTCAACATTTCTTGAGACTCTTTTACCTACAATTCTCTACGATATCGAACAGAAATGAAATGCAGAATGAGAAAAAATCTTTCATAACTTTTGTTGAACTGCTTTTTTATTCGCAGTCATTAAACACAAATGTATTGACCAATTCTTAACAAGCTGACTTCTTCAATTTGTAGATAGTTAAGTCTAGTCATTATTAGTATTATATTTTGAGTTTGTTTTCATTTTATTCCATGTTTTATTGTTATTTAATTTATATTTTTGTGTCTACGAAAATTTGCATATAACCATTTTGGGGAGAGTATGTGATCACAAAATTCGAGTAATCTGATCGTTAATTACCAAGTCTTTTTGTACCTATGATTTATTTACTGTTATTAGTTTCGAATATATTGATCAAGCTCAAGGTATAACTGTTTGTGCGAAGCGTAGTGTAACATTATAACCGAGTAAGCGGATGCCTCCCTCCATTGTATTCCGCTCCGGATCGCTTCTGTTGCAACATGGAACAACTTACCTACACATTCTATGAATATACACACTATGGAGTCAACTAGCCATTGTCTAGAAAGCCATACGGTATTTGTTTTTAATTTGAAATTATCTGTGTTTGAAACTTTGTTCAATTACATACGACAATCTAAAACTGTCGCTAATGTAAACATACGTCATTTTAAGTTTTTAGCTTAATCATAAGTTATTTCATGTTGATGGTAGTTTTACGCTAAAATTTTTTGGTATTGAGTTTTGATATTCAGGTTGTACCTATTAATGAGACTGATCAGTAAGGGCAGGTACCTTAACCGTTATATTTACAGCAAAAAAAGTTTTTAGAGGACCTTGCATAACTTTTGATACTCCGAACTGTATTCCTATATAGATTTTGGCAAAATCATAGTCAGCTAGAAAAGTGGTAAAAATTCATTTTTTTGTGATATTTGATCCTAATTCATGTATTGTGAGGATCAAGGACTCTATGAGATCATTTGAGATATGGGTATTAGATATGACAGAAATCTCAACACACGCTTCCTACTATTCGGTATTATGTATGAATTTCCATGATTTTCTTTTTTTTTTCATACTCAAATTTCACTTGGTCTTTAAGAGTGGGTGATGTACAATAAGAAGTAAACTCGTTAAGAATGAACCAATTTTCTATACAAAATGTATGTGAAACGTTTTTGGTGATCACTGTCATTTTAGTACATACCTTATAGTCTCAAATACCCACATGATATTAAAATGGGTATATTTCAATTTCATGTGGGGATATAAATTATTTGCTGACTGTAAATTTTCCCAAAACTATGAATTCAAATCAGAATACCCAAAACGTTGTGGAAGATCTCCTAAGAACATTATAGTTTTTTCGGATGATTCTAGGTTTACTTATAAAAAGCAGTGAAGATTGATCAGTTTCTAAATGAGATAAAATAATATTGAATATTTTAACGTAGACTTTCGCATATATTATACAAGACTTAAAATATGAACATTTTACGTTAAAAATAATTTTCATAACCATATCAAATTTCTAATTTAGCCTTGCGCAGAGTTTACATAGGTACCTACTTAGTAACAATTATGTATTTGATACTAGATAATTAAAAAATTAATTAATTATACGCTGCGTACTAGAATTTGTATAAATATTTATTTATAAAACGGGAAAGGAAAAATAAAAGTAAAATCAAATTGTAAAAACATTTTATATTTGAACCCGAAACGAGTGTTGCTGTAGTGTAGTGTAGTGTTGCTGTTCAGATAAAGCTGGACAGTATAAGGCCAGAACACACTTTATCCGGTTTTGTTAGGATTTTTCATTTTGTATGGGCTGTTTATTCTATTATAGTCATTTATCAAAATCTCATTAAAGATACAGAGAAAGCTGTTGTTGCAATTAATGACGCTCTTTCCAGGATTATATGGGAAAACACCGTGCTTCCAGAGGCGGGCGTGGTTTCCGTGGGTACTTCTGCAGGGAAAAAAATGAACAGTTGTCCGGTTTTTTACAAATAAATCCGGCCAAACTGGCTAGTCAGTTCGACTTTTATATTTAAGGACCTGAATATCCTAAATGTAGGTAGGTATCCTTATACCTACTAATCTAAAAGCATTATTGTTTATAATCCGTGGGGAATGCAACTAGTTCGCTGACTGAATACATTTATAATTTAAAATTAAAATATTGGTCGGTAAAATTAAATTAAATGTAATATATAATTTAATATTGGTCTTCTTTACCTTTAAAGAAGACCAATATTTTAAATTATATGACAAAGATTAACTAGATTTGCATTGTTAAGTATTCTAAAGATGAATTATACGGTACGTTCATTTATTTTACAGCTGAGTTCACTTGTATATAAAGGACGGTAAAAATAAACGAACCCTAACGAAGGCATTGACATAATAGGGTCTATTATTTGACAAAAGTCGAACGGTTCAGACGATGTCGACAGATCCGGGCGACTTCCGATATAGTTACAAGGTCTTTCAGACCCCCTGTTCCACATATTGCGAATACTGACACTTCGGAAATTGGTTTTCGCTAACAACACGACGGGTTAAGAAATGACACAGAATTTGTATTGAATAAAATGTTACTAAGATTCATCATAGGAATTTAGACACTTGATACGTAATCATGTATTGGTAAATGGAATTTAAGAATTCAATTTTAATAGGACAGAAACTGCCGCGTTATCAGACAGGCGGACTAGGTAAGAAAATTCATAGTCCACCGATCGGTAAAATCAATGGGAAAAATGTCCAAGTCCTCCAATCAGTCGTATGAAGCAGCAACCACGCGCGGTCATAGTCAAATTTTAAAGCATTTAGTGTGCTAACTATTCAAATCGATTTAGAATGGAAAAACTGAAGGCCAAAGACGGGACTTGAAATCACGATCAGTCCCTTACAGAAGGAATGCGCTGACCAACTCATATTCCCCTATAAGGGACTGATCGCGGGTTCACATTCCGTCTTGGGTCTTAACTTTTTCCAACCTAAATTGTTAAGAATTCAATAGTAAACGCATGTCTCAAATGTTATATAAGTGAGGAACATTTTGAAGATAGGTGAACACAAACAGGAATGAAATTGTTTTCATTAATTCTTTGAGCATTTTGAGTAAATTCTTGGATGCATATTATGTGACACGCGTTGATCCTCGTTTAATTAAACAGTTTGTTATCGACCTATATAACCTAATCTATATACTTATACTAGCTATACTTACTTTAACCTATACTTATAGTAGGTACTTCATCATAAAATATTATAAACATTATATAAAGAAAAAATATAAGATGTCAGAAATATTTTTGTTTTATCATGACCACAGTTGATCCCTAAACAAAGAATTATCTACTTACTTGTCTCGCACCAGTTTCTGCCAAGTCCACTTTGTTACCAACAACTACAATCGGAACAGCCGTGCTGTCTTTAGTTTCATGTATTTGATCTCTCAAAGCTCTTACTTCAGAGAAACTGTTCGCGTCTGTTATATCGTACACAAGAATAAAGGCGTCCGCAGATTGCATGGACAGTGCTCTCATTGCAGGGAACTCGTATGCTCCCGATGTATCTAGTATATCCAATGTTAGTCTAACGCCTGACACGTTGAAATCCCCGTGGTGCATCTCTTCTATAGTCCTTTTGTATTTAGGTGAGAAGGCTCCGTATAGAAATTGTGTTATGAGAGAGGATTTGCCGACCTTTGCGGCTCCTAAAACTACAATTTTGTGACGTACTGCGTTATTAAGGTTACCGCTGCTCGATACCGTGTCCTCTGTTCGCTCGGTCCTGAAAAAGAAAAACTATTGTTTTAAGTTGTACATAGATTTTGTACGCAAATAGGAGAATAGAATTATAAGGGGGTTTTGTGGTAACATCTAGCCTATAAGAAAACAATCGTATGATTTTGATGAATAAGTAACGAAATTGAGGATGTTTCATTATTTAAGAAATTCAATTATATGAGTTATCCGTTTATCGTCACACCCAATTTGCTTGCTTTTACCGCAGTAAATAATTCAACACCATCTACGAGTATAATAATAGATCAGTAAAAGGTCTAAAATTGGCCTTCAAACAAATTGCACAGTAAATATAACGACAAAATGTGGGACGCATTTCGCAATGAACGCGATAATAATGCACATCTAGTATACCACAGACGGAACAGGGCGTTACTGGTTATCGCCTTGTGAAAATAATAAATGTTCTAGCTAATGTATGTTGGTAGATAAATAGCAAGGGCACTAGGCTCCTTATCAATTAAACGTTTCAAAGTTAATTGGCGGATGTATTTTGTATGTTTATTTTTTTGATATCCAGACTTCAAGGTTCAAGGACGCAAGGCCTCGAATGTAACCGGGGCTAACGCAGAGATCATGATGATAACTCGTAAAAATATTTGCTTTTTCTTCGTCAGCATTAATCCCAGTCGCATCCGAAGCTATTATCTCGGAGTTTGCTTTTTTCAGTTTAAGTGCAGGTTTGGCTGAGCTATGAATTTCCGTGAAGTGACTGCCGTGACCATCTATTAAAAATATCGAAGTATTGCAGTGAATTATTGAATTTTTAACAGATAGGTATTACGTATTATTAAATATATCATTTAATTCACATAATTACGTTTTATAATATAAATTTACCGGTATCTATGTAATGAAGTCTTTCACTCAAATGTTCAAACTCAACAACTTATTAATAAAGTTGACAGATTTAAACTTGACCACTTAACTTAGAAATACTTTAGTGATGTTAAAAATTTGGAACGACTTCTTAACCACTAAGCTACCGGCGCTTACCGAATAACAAAAGGATGATGATGATGATGATGAAAGGTAAGTAATCAAATATACCAGTATATATAAGTAACATAGTAATAAATTGCAAATGCTTGATGGTTCTTTCGCTCACACCCATCGTCACGTCACTTCAGCAAATTATGGCCGACCACACCACCATCAATTAGTTTCTTATGTGTTTTATGGAAACGCCATTTTCATGCCCGTAACCTACTTATTTTAGTAGGATATTTCCGATATATAGATGATTTATGTAAAACTTTTCTTTGTGTGTAATATTTTATGATATTATATCCAAAACCAGTGTGGATGAAAGTACTATCTGACCATTCAAGTCGAGATGTACGTGAGAACGAGCCGTCTTTTCCTATATCAGGGGCCCTGGGCACGCAAGAATTAGGAGGCCCGTTTGAATGGTTTAGAGTTTTAGATTTTTTTTAAGTCGATGATCCGAGAAATTGTCTTTCTATCGGCCCCTCCCGAAAGAAAGACAATTTCTCCTCCTATGGTGAAGACGGCATTGTGTGAGAATGAATCTCGAACTATTTTTGTAATCGAGTATGCACTCTTACCATCGTAATAAACTAAAAACAATAGCGCGGACCTTAATTGACATTGTTTATTACTTTTATTATCATTTTATAGTATGACTTTTTAGTATTGTCAACTCAGAAAGATATTTGAACTGATATTATAGTAGTAGGATTATTATAATTGTAATATTATGATTGTAATACTAACTGTTGCCCGCGAAGTGCAATATAGCCTATGTTACTCAGGCTGAATGTAGGTTTCCAAAAAAAATCCTCTTTATAAATTAGTAACGGATAGTATACAAAATTATAATTTCCCACTTTGAAAAACTATGTAAACTAACATGCAATATTATTGCAAATAAATGAGGTATGAATTTCAAAATATTGAGATAATAGATGCGTTTTAACTGTTGATTTGCAGATGACTATGACGTTTTCTGATTAATTATACAGTCACTTAGTTCCATAATAGATTCTTTTTTTTTTGTTTTTTCCATAATAGTCAAATAACAATCCAAAAACGTCAAAGCCCGAAGTTCAAAGCTCCAATGATGTGTTGGAGCTTTGAAGTTACGTCACTACGTCAATGTTTTGAGATTGGCAGATCCTTCATCCACTCACGTCTTAGTATTTGTATTTATCTTTATGTTCAGGGGTTCAAGGTCTGTTCATCTCAATTTTTGCAGTGTTCCTGACTACAACAAAGGAGTGTTTATGTAGCTTCGAGTAGCATTACGGGCGTCCGCCGTCACGCTTATCAGAACTGATTGCTCGTTCCATGTATCACTTCTCCTCTAAAACACCTTTATCGGTAATACTGAACTCATGTAGCTTATCGGAGCCTCGATCAATAATATGCGAGTACCACATGATTATTTATCGGCATTTTGTAAGTACAACCATATCGTTACGCCGACAAGGATTTACGGTATCGCGAAAAGCTTTGGTTTTAGAATTAGGTGTATAAATTTCCACAGTACCTACAGTTTTTGGGCCTAACATTTATTTGTGAAAGCGCTGTTTTTTGATGGGTTAAATAATTTATTACGGTTTTATTGCTTTCTCATAAAAAACGATACGCTTCCGCTAAACGCTATCATTTTTTTACAGTAGGACTACTACGATTGAAATGGTTTTAAATGCCGACGTAATTTATTATCATAATAGATATTATAATGTTGATTGATGGCACTTGATCGAAATTGATCAAACTATCAATGTAAACCGCTGAGAAGGCCGTAATGCGAAACCGGTGAGGTACAATAATAAATATCGAAAAGATGTACAAGTAAGTTATCATTAATGTATGGATATATAAATATGATATACTTTTTTACCATAATGTAATAAGCTAACCACTTAATTTGATGGAATTAAGTCTTTTTTCCGAACAAAATAAGATGTAGGTACTTCGACACATTTTTACGTCATATTCATAATATTATAAGTATGATTGAACGGGACTTGATCGTGAAACTACAAGCAAATGTTGATGCATTTACCCCAACGTTTTGGACGTGACCTTACGTCTATGGTCTTGAGAGAACTCGTTCAGTTCTATCATAATTATGTGCTAAAATTATGCGAGTTTAAATCAACATAATATATCCATAATGTATGATCGATCGTGATCGCAAAGAAATCAACAGACATGGTAAATATCCCGATCGATTTAACAGAGAATAAACATATCCATAATATTATATTTATATTCATAGTTGTTATAAATCTAAATATCCATCACAACAAGTGCAGAGTAGGTCACCGGGGTAATATTAAGTGAAAAAAAATTAACTTATCCTTGATTTAAAATTCTAACTTGGAGTTTGTTTATAACCAACCAGAGATCGTTTACTTTATTTATTTTTACTGCGCACAGTATTGCTCGCATTTCTAAGACGTAAAGGGCCAAACCCGTACTGTGATATTTTACTAAGTACACAATTACTCCCACTAAATTCTACGTTATATGAAAATTGTATGGATGTACACGTATATATACGAAAAAAAATCGCGTGAGAATAAATACACTATGTGATCGACCTGCTGCGGTGTGATTTTAATTCGTAATTTCGTTGTAAGTCAGTAAACAAACAAACAAAAAATAGCAGCGATGGAATTTCATATAGCCAAACTCAACCGAAGATCGTTTCACCCGCCACGCACACAATTCACACTTCATTGGTTTACGGTGTAAACACTGGTAGGTATATGGGTTCAACTACTAACGTAAGCATATTATATTTCATGAAAATCATGGTAACGTGTTACATAGTTTGACTTATTCGCGGTTTCTATCAACTGAATTTAATATCACTACGATCCCAGCATGACCTGACGTTTAAGTAATTCCAGATGGTATAAACGTCGGTATAACGTCGGTAGCTTAGTGGTTAAGGAGTCGGCCTTACGCTCGAGAGGTCCCGAATCCTGGCCCATTACACTACCCACGTGAACCCACTCCTAACACAGGCCATTGAGCATAGGTTAGTGGGAATATTAATATAGTTTATATTTATATTCTTTAAAAAAGTAAAAAAAATAGCCTACGATATTCTGCTATAGATAACATAATAAAGTACCTACCTATTGTATTTTTAGGATAAAGGGTCGATCAAAAAATGGATATGGAAAAAAATAACTTAGCTCGTATAGACCTAAATAATGTTCATACCGTTTTCTCTCTCCACACAGAATTATTCTTAATTTGTACAACAAATTGCTTAAAGGGAAATAGGTCACAGAATAAACATAATCTCATCAAATTAGAGCCTTCGCAGTTAAACAAAATTATGTTCATAGTCTCTTTGTTCAAATGTCCCGGAGCGACCAGTTAGAGGTTGGAGCGTTCGGTTATATCGACAAAATGTTTCCATTCCTCTCTGATTGACCTATTGTGGAGGACCTTTACTCCCAAACCTCTGATTTATTCCCTAAACACAGTTACTTGTGGTTGTCAACTCAAACAAACGAGATGAATATGTATTTTATGAATAGGTATATTATAGTTCACTCCATTATGTGGTATATGATGAATATAAGTTGACATTTTAAACATATATCTGTCAATGAAAATATTTGGTAAAATGTATAATATCCATGTAATACGACTATTATTATTATAATATATTGTAACATTGTTCAAACACAATGGAAAAATGTTCATTAATAGATAAATACTGCTATACTGATTACTCTTATTATTATTAAGCGTTAAGGATAATATCAAATTAGATAGGTACCTGCGTGGGTGCACGGGCCTCATCAGAAAAAAAGAATTTCAAAAGTATTTTCATTATCCTTGTTTCTACATTATCAACAGTTGTTTACATGTAATGAAAAACAACTTAGGGAGGTACCATACTTCTTGCTTATTTTTATTCTCTTTGAGTAGATGTTAACGTATAACAAATTTATTCAAGGCAAGACAAGACAAGAGAAGACAAGAAGAACAAGATTCTTAAAGAACATTGCCCGGACTAGCACTGCCAATTTGTGTTATTGCGATGCGAAACAAGTCAGGAAACTAAAAATAATTTAAGTTTTTTCTAAAGTTCTAACTAGATTTTCATTCGAAGTTTCCCCGAGGACTGAGTAAAAAGTAGACTGTGTAGTGTCACAGAATAGCTAATAAATATTTGTTCACTACGTACACGCCTGAAGATTTTTAGATATAAACCTTGGGTGAGAATAACAGAAGATAAATATATAGTTGTTGATTTTTTTAATTTGTCTACCAGACGTCTCTCTCATATATCTATTTAATGTATCATGATACACATCTCTATTTAATATACCTATTTAGAGAGATTGCAGAGATTCGTGTACCTAAATGGTGCGCTATATTCCTTCATGAGTGGTACGGTACGAACAGACGGTTCAAAACAGCGTGCTAGTCCCTACACTAATGATGTCGTATAGTGCATTTACCCCTCGCTTTTACCAAGGTTTACATCAAGCATTTGATAAGTTGCAATATGTCGCGAACTTCAGTGTGAACGCAAATGTGTTTTATGCATGCTTACAACTTGTTTAAGACAGTCTCAATACATGTATAAAACAAGTAATTGTATTCTGACAGGTCTTCTACAAGTTTTTGAAAAATCTTCAATCAGTTTTGTATGAAATATATTTACAACTTGCTTCTTGCTAAAAAGGCGGTTTCAGCTTTAGACACTTGATCTTATGGCCAATAAAAACTATGAATCAAAAGTGATAGGCTACGGCTAGGTGATTTTTATGTTATTACAAAAAAATACACTTTATGTTTGATAGAATTACGGCATCCCAAGTTAATTTTAGTATTATAATGAAAGTTAAGTTTATTACAACTCATAACTGTAAAAAGGTTTTTCAAGAACTTTTACATAAAAAATATCTGAAGCCTGTATAAAAAGTCATTCATTAAAATGTGAATGTAAGTATCATTCTATTAGTTTTTTTTGGATTAGGTACTATTGACTAGCTGGCCCGTGATATATTTTGGAGGAACCTCGTTATGGACCTTCCTCCTCGTGCATTATTTGTTCGTAGAAGGAGGTGGCTCGTAACATCGCCTTAAGTGTGTTATCAATGTCATTATGTATATCATTATGAATAACAATAAGTTCCACCTAGTGCCAGTGCAATTAACAGTATAAATATAAATCCATCGAATCCTGGCCATTACACTACCGACGTGACTCACTTCTAACACAAGCCATTGAGCTTAGCTGGAGGGGTTAACGGGAATATTAGTAAGCTAGGTTGCTAATATTCTTTATAAAAAAAAAAAATAAAAAAAAATTCCAATAGGACCCGCCTTGACTTCTACGGTCAGCGTATGTATTTCCGAGTCCTCAGTGTCCTCACTCGCATCACAGTGATGGTACTTGGACATTAGCTCTTTCTGGAAGGAAGTTCGTAAACTAATGGGAATTGGATTTTTTACGAGGGGATTTTAAGAAGACTCTTACAGGATCGGATATGACGCTCTTGTGTTGCATACGTAGCTAGGCCACGGTAACAGAAAACGCCAGAAAACGCTCTATACAAAATCGATACATACAGATGACGTCACGTGCCTGTCGCGCATAATGCAAATGTATGAAGCTCAAGATCAGTCTACGTTTCGTTTACATGTGTATTGTTCATAATAAAAATGTTTTGAAAATTTCAATTAAAAGAATCTAAAAATAAATTTGGGCTTAATTCGATTTTTTCTAGTTTGACCTACTTTGGGAGCTGTAAATAATGATGATTAATATATTTTATTAAACTTAACTAAACCGGAATTATATTTCAACTAGCAATATATAATTTTGCAATGCATATTTTTACAGTAGGTAATGATTAAGATATTAAGCAATATTGAGAAGAATTAGACAACCTTCTCACCATCCGTATTGTATGAAAATAAAAACAGTTTATTTAACATACTCTGTAAGCTCGCTCCTTTTACACATGCTCTAATTAGCAAACTGTGGAGGCAATTCCATTAACCAACCTTTAGGAAGGTCGTTACCCGCTATTATAATCTAACAGCTTTATTACATTCAGCCAAACATTTAATAAAATTAATTTTGTTCTAACGAGGAAACTGGATAGTTACGAGTTCCTAAATGTAATGTCTTGACAGGATGGGTAACTTTAAAATATTTTATAACTATTAAAGGATCGCCTCTTTTTTGTACTAATATTGGTGCAGGTTAAAAATCGTATAAGTTTAAATAAGAATTTATATATATTTAACATGGACTTAATCGTGAACTATAGGTAATTTTTTGCATTTTTATCATAATTTATACCCATCGTTTCGGAGGTGACGTTACTACACAAACATTTACTATTAGTACAAACATACATCTGAATGAATTAGACATATTTTGCTTGAAACCAATCTCAAAATTATGAAGATAATTAATAACTACATTATTATTTAACTGAACTTAAACATAATATAATACTTATACCTACAATAGTTTTTATAATAATATTTTTTATCAATAAAATTTGGTAACAGGAAACTGGGGGCCTATTTCAAAGTATTGTCAGTCGATAATTCTTAGATCTTTGAAACTTTCACTATGGTTTTGAATTCAAACTAGAAATTCCGTTATTGAATGTAATTCTTGGGTATGTTTATAGTCAGTTCTGAAAATTTACCCAGAGTTAATACATATTTATGCTACCTACTGTGTATCGTGATACGTAGAGAACGCCAAAATATACAAATTTATGTAAATTTTGTCGACTTCTACGTTCATTTTTACGAAAACGGTCATGAAATACAATTATAACGGTCATCCATTTTTACGATAATTACTGCATTTCCGCATGTTCGTTTGGCAACGAAACAAAATATACATATATAGTGTTGACTGCTTATCTCTCCATACACTGGTACTGCAGTATTATAAAGATTCGTATCCGATCTCATACAGTACGACGACGTATCGCTGTGACATTACTGATTACAATGTATTTCTATGAAATACCTTCCGTACCTAAAACTTAATCTAACGTAATGACACTTCGACCCGTTTTTCATAGAAATAAATAGAAATTAGTAACACTTCGTCCGTCCTTACCTATATGGTATACGCTACAAACTTGTACTCATACCTTCAGCCGGTTTTATGCTGCTGTAGCATATTTTAGCTGGAAACGAAATAGTCGATTACATATTTTTTTAAAGGTAAAAATATTATCTCCAAGCCCACACGAGTTTAAAACAACGACTTAAAATATAGAACACCTATAAATTGCCTATAGACGTCTGTAACACCAGGGGCCTCACACTCGTACTGCCGACTCTTTAGAAACTTTTTAATACCCTTCTTGAAGAGATGGTTACGGTGAGGGTTAAGAGAGCTTCTATGCCGCTTCAGCGCAGGAAATAATTTGATCTTTCCACTGACAGCACAAAAATTCTTCAGTAAGCTCTGTGAATTAGCTACCCAGCTCACCACAACATATGGGTTTTATTAGTTACTATGCTCAGATACTTGATTTAAATCAGTTCAAATGGTAAGAATAAAAACTAAAGAGGTATAATAATACTATAAAGGCCTTGTAGACGGTCCGTTATCCCAAACATTAGTGAGGCAGACGTACTTATTGGCACTTTACGAGCGTAGCGCTTTATTTACCAGCGGGTGGTATCAATATATTTTATTGGAATTGGAACATCGTCATTCAGGAAAACTTTACCGATCACTCTATGGTTTTAGGTTGTTTATTACTTTTATTTACCTATATTTGGTCAACTATTACGTACACAACTTGTAAGATAGTATCAAACTTTTTCGATTTGTGGATAAAAGGAGTAAGGAGAGTGATCATAACTTTTACGACAAGAAGCCTACATCAACTACAAAAAGCAATTTACATTGTTGTGTTCATGTGCTTACAGCGCAGTTGAGAAGTGCAAAATATGCCCTACGAAAATAGCTCACCGAATACTAAGTATTGAGTAATCATAAAGTAACTAATTGATTTGTTTTGAAAATAGCAAACTGCATCAGTAACAGAACTATAAGGAAAATAACCAAAGTTACAAGCGTAAAGAAACGAATAAGGCAGCTTAAGTGGACATGGGCGGGACACATCTGCAGATCGGAGAGTGATAGATGGGCAAAAAAGGTAACAGAGTGGATGCCATTAAACCATAAACGCAAGCGTGGCAAACCAAAGAGAAGATGGAGGGACATATTTAGACAGAGATGTGGTCAAGAATGGATGAGAAAGGCGAGGGAAAGGAATGAGTGAAGAAATTTGGGGGCGGCCTACGCCGTAGAGGCAACTATTGCGGATGATGATGATATGTAAACTGGGAGTTGAAATGTTTACCTATGATTAACAAACCTTATTAGTATATATTATTTGTACAATCACCTGCAGTAATATGTATACGTTTTAGAACTTTTTCACGTTAAACTTATCTAATTTTACCGTTTCATGTCATAATTTTGACTTGTCATTTATTATTTGTGACAAGGTTCCAAAGTGTATACACATTATTGCAGGTGACTGTACCTATGCAATAGAAATGAAGGTTTTGTTATTTTATTTTATAACTAATTTATTTGATTCCTCTTAGCTTTGATCCTTCCTATGCTTCAGTAAACTTAATAATATTTTACAAAAGCTGTCCGTCTACTTCATATGCAGTTCTACACGCAATATTTTCAGAGCATGTCTGACCCGCATTTGATACTTATCATTCGATAGTACCCGACCCTAGATTGTACCTGCTGTCCGTCTGAATTCTACTCTTTAATATCAGATGCCCTTACAACCTTTCATATTCTCAAATTACGTATTTCCCTTATGGACAGTGGAAAAAAAAATCCTGTACAGTTTGAAACTGAAATTACATGAAGTGATGCCACTATACAATTACTAGTCTTGGAACCTACTCAGTAATAGATCTTCTTATTAATGTAATGGAGTTAAGGCTACTGCTTGCATATGTTTACTTATTTTCTTTTAAAGAAACAAGACATCGATCTAGTTTATTTTAAACGCTATCTATGTTATTTTTTGTTAAATTAGACTTAAGCTGTCAAAAGTCTTAAGGTGTCCAGAAACTTTTTCAGCGCACTCTACTTATCCATACAAGACAAAAATGGTTTCTAACTATATCCATTATAGAGTCTAAAATCTAGGTTCATGTAGTTCGAAGGAGCTTGATCAAAAAATTACAAAGCAAATGACATACCTGTGAAAGTTACTCAAATGTTTAGAGTGAGATAGTTTCTTGTGACTTTTATCCCTTTCATTTAAATAAATAATGAAACTACTTAAACTCGTTTGAAATTTGAGTTGTAACATTATGTTCTCATTTTTGGCAAGGAACTTCTCTAAACCACTTTTGGCAAACTACAGAACTTTGTACTTTAAAGAAACATAGATGATAAATGTTTTAGTGCATAACATTTTCTTTCTTTCTTTCCAGTAAAGTAAGTATGCTTTTTTTGTATGTGTAGGTACTTTTGCCAAACAAACCTAGTTAACGTTACATGGCGTAATAGTAGAGAAGTAAAGTGGGCAATAAAGTTAGTATGAGAAAGCAAGCAAGTCAAGAGATTTTCATGGAAATAAGTAATATACCTTTACATACACCCTCACATCTAAAGGTGTATACTTATTTTCTTGGCTATATCCTCATGTATTGTACACGTAACATCAGCCAATGTACAGTTGTAAGGCACATAACTATTTGTTTTTAATGTACCTTCACAAATCATCTAGTACCTACACAACTAAGTTTACAATAGCAGACATAATGGAAACAAATAGCCTCTTGAAACTTAAGTGATAAATCTCAACTTTGATTAACAATGTCTTACAAATCTGGATTAGTTTCGGTTGTGCCAATTGACTTAAAGTAGGTACGATAAATACATACAAAATACATGCAAACACACATTATTACTTGTTATGTTATGCGGATTTTTATATGGGATGTCCGTTTGATACTTAATCCCGTAGGAAGGAGAGATGGTTAAATGTTTGATACACAATCCTGTAAGATTGGCATTGGCAGACAAGCACACCTCCAGTGGTCTCCAAGACATGACAATTCAAATAGCCATATTCTCATACATTCAAATATCGAACCCGCTCTTCACCAGTCGCGTTCACTATCGCCACGCCACAGTGGTTGTCAACTGTTGGACATAGCCACGCTGGCTATTACCACTGGTCAGACGGGTTGGTACAGGGTTTTCATATGAATTTTCCTACTCTCGCAGTAATATCGTCTGCACATTTTCGTTTCTCGCCTCTTATGACACCCTTTAGACGAGATGGTGTGGTGATATTATTTCTCAGCAACCGCACTGGGAATTACGGTTTAATATGTATCAACGTAATACAAAATCTTTATGTACGAGTCCAATAATGTTGTACAAACCTATCTACGGTTATACGGTATTACGACCCCAGTTAAAATTCCCTTGGGCGATCGTTAGGCGCACGTGCGTCTATGAAAGTATGTTATGTCAAGCGTACTACCCCAAAACGAGTTGAAGATAGCCCCTATGGACGGCTTAATTTAGTGGCCAGCCGATATAGTTATATTTTCCCATAGTACCTTCGTGACTACTTCCATTGATATACTAGCTTTTAGTAGGTAATCAGGTAACACAAGTGATTTAGTGCCATGAAGCGCAACTACAATATCTAAGCAACTAAAATATGGGTATTAGAAGACAAATGTCTCATAGGGTCGGAAGCTTGTTATGACGCCCGTAGCTGCATACATCCAAATAGGTACCTACCAGACAGCAGGATACAAATAACGAGGTGTTGATAATGTTATAATGTTTAATACTAAAGTATTAAACATTATGAAGTATGGTCTGACTCTATTAAATTAATTATTTGTCATTTAAGAAGGAGATGACCGTTGTTTACATATTGATGAAATATATTGAAACTATACCTACTGCATATAACAAGTAGGTATATAATAACCCATATATGCAATCACTACATAGTAAAGTCGCGTTCTCTGTCCCTATGTCCTTATGTCCCTTTGTATGCTTAAATCTTTAAAACTACGCAATGGATTTTGATGCGGTTTCTTTTAATAGACAGAGTGATTAAAGAAAAAGGTTTATATGTATAAAATGCTACAACCAACTGGTGCGGAGCAGAAGCGAAAAGTGTTGCAAAAACGGGGTGACGCAGACGAAGTTGCGCAGGTCAGCTAGTTACTTATAAAGAAATGAATGAATGAATGAAATAATTGAATCTGCGCATATTGAAGTAATTACCGATCATTCTCATTTGGTGACCTACATTATTATGAAATGTGACCGAAAGAAGGCAAATATTTCTTCAAACCACCTCGAATTTCCCTTCTCTATATAGGTACTCATACAAATACTGAAACATTAGTTTTAATCTGCTTATTTACAGTACATCGTAAGTATATTTTTGTATATCACTTAGCTGGCAGACGAGCACACGGCCCACCTGATGCGAAGCGGTTACCATGGTCTATGAACGTGTGCTACTCTAGCTGCCCGATTGAGTAAACTACATATTATACTAAATACATGTGTTTTTAAAATCTACGGAGAAGTATGTAATTAAAAACTATGAATTTAGAATGCTATTTTTTAAAAATAGCATTCTAAATTCAGATTGTCGTTCCCAAAGTATTTTTTATTAATATCAATCTCAAGGTCTCATTACCAGTAAATTGACCATTTCACTGTGAAAAGATAACAAGAGTGCAGACTGGCGAGTTTCCTTTGTTGAAGTATCTATAATTAAGTTACCAACGGCCAAAAACGTTCAAGTTATTTTATAAAAATAAATTCTATTCAATTATGTAGCATCATCTTAGCCCTGTTCCGGGTCGCATCCGGGACTTTCATTTCAGAAACCGGGTTCTGTTCCGTTCCGAACTCCGTCAATGGCGACAATCTAACTAAGATTTTAGGTACTAGTTGGTACTACTACAAACGCTGCACAATGCATTGTTGGGTGACTTTGCTTTTGGTCTAAAACAGAAAATGTCACTTTGATTTTAAGTGCACATATTGTGCACAAAGGCTATGACAACAAGTGCGCCATTGTCGAGGGATCAGTGGCGTACAGCACTCTGCGTCAAGTATGCTTCGAAGTATGAAACAAAATTCAATATACAGTGGTACATTTTGGTTCGTTGTCGCCTCAATGTAGATATACGACTAGACTGGCTGCATATCACTACATAAAATATGAAGGAGCACAACCTGACCATTAACTGATTACATTGTAAAAAGACTTGTTATAGCTGTATATACCTAGGTAATATATAGGCTTCTCTTTGTTTATATATCTAGGTCGTCAAATTGACTGCACCTCGCCAGCCAGCACCACGGTAAGCGGTACAGTACAAAGCATCATGGCAGCAGTTACAGATTGGTGCTGTACTTGGAACGCTGGTTCCCACCCTGATGGCCTCGACAGTTATTTATTCACGTCCCGCTTAAAGGACCCGAGCCTGTAGAAAAAGGAAACACGTGTGCTGGATTATTCATCGACTGAATGAGATAAGAAATAGCTATGTTCCTTGTTGCTGCGTATTATTCTGCCACGTTCTGACAATGGTAGATAAGTTATTAATGATTTCTGTTATAACTATTAAGTTTTTAACAAGAAAACTACTGCTTTATCACAATATGGATGGTTAGGTAATATTTGCAAGTTTTTAAAGCTACTATGTTATGATTATCGGGACCACGGGTGCTGCAACGCACCCGAAACGTCGACAAAAGTAAGTGTTCAAAAATATATCGCGTGAAGTCCCGATAATTATAAACAGTATGAGCAAACGCCGCGATAGTTTTAAAGTTATACTATGTTATGAGTATCCGAAACATTCAAATTGAATACCCAAATTCAATTAAATAGTTGAGAACATCAACTGTAGAAACTGAATTATAAAACCGCATTTGAGGTCTTAATATTAAAGTTTACATTTCATCACTATACTCGCTCTGGCCATAAACAAAGTTACAGAAAAAAAAACAATAAAATTAAATTTTGAATTTAGATTTTTATTACTTCACTCACATAACTATATTTCTTCGCGCCAATCTTTGTTAAAATGTTTTGCCTATGTCAAAGTTTTTTGGGGCATTTTAAGTGCACGAAATATTGTTAAAAATAAACAGATTATAGAGAAACAAATTAGTGTTACTGTTGTGATGCAGGTCTATCCACAGTACAATAAAAATGTTCCCTGCGTGTTTCAGAAAAATAATGTAGCAAAAGCCAATAAAGCAGTGACGTTAAGACACCGAAAAATTCAACAATATTCAAGGTAAGATAAATATATCTTCTTAGTATTTTGGAAACTCGTAGCTTCACACCTGGGAAAACCAAAGCACAATGTAAGTACAAATACCATACTTGTAGGTAGGTATATTATGTCAAGCAATGTCATAATCAAGGTTGAATTTTGAATACGAAGAATATTCAAAACACGAATTTTGACGTACGGAGACACACGTTGAAATCTCCAACATTGTTTTAAAATGAATTTCTTTAGAAAACCTTGATGGTAATACGAGTGCCATTACTTGAGCAATATACTAGGATTAATAAAAGGCAACGCAATCCGTCATCTCCATTATTACTTCTTTCAGAAAGTCGTTATTATTTTTCATTTATTATTATGTTATGACGCATATAAAAACATTTTCAATGTGAATGGATGCGGAAAAATTCATTTAGGATTTAGTTATCTATTCGCATTAATTAAATTCAACTCAAATCAATTTATTGCGAATATATCACCTCAGGTTAGGCCGCATAAAACTCACAAAGGTGAGGTGACCCTTTAATCAATTGAACTACGGCATAGGCTTACGATGGTTAAGATTTCACTGAGAAAAAATGGTGAGAGATATCAAAAAAGTCTTGACACGGTAGCTGAACGGAGCGGAACAAAACAGCACCTTAATTTATTAAATATCGTAGCACCAGATTATTTTATATTTTTTTTTTATTGTACATACCACCACCAACACCTTGGGTCCGTACATATCTTAGGTAAATATTTGTAAAGAAAAATGAACCTAACTTTTCAAAAAGAACAAATAAAAAACACAAAGACACTAAAAATCTAAAATATGTGAACTTCCAAATTTACAGAGATGATCACTAAATTAACAAAAGCTATTACTCACTTTAGTGATCAGAATCTTTTCATTTATTATTAAAAAAAGTTTTGATCTAACATAACTTCCTGAAAAAAAACGAAAGGTTCTATCTCCCTCTCTCTTTAAATTTGTTATCTTAATAAAGTCACTGGCAGCGCTGCAACAGTTGGTGATGAATAATTTATAACTCTAATCCAAAGTCAAGAATCCATTGTATAATTTTGTGAGATATTCAAATATTCATTTCAACTAATAGAGACATCATTTTCTCTTTCTCGTTACCTCTTCAAGCTCTGACAAAAGCCAAGGCCGCATAATCCATCACACTAATAAAATGTTAGAAGGAGAAACGTATTCGCTTTGTATAAAGACTGAAATAATCCTCTCTTAAGAAATATTGCTCTGTAGCATCTAATGAAAAATAGTCATCTGTAGGGGAAAGTGGGGTGGATTCGTACACTTTTCACTTCAAGCTCTATAGCAGAAAAACTAAACACTATTTGATAACCATTTGAGCATTGCTAGATTGCTTATATATTTGCCTACAATGTTCCCTTAGACGACTTGTTCATAGAAAGAACCGTAGCCAAGCTATGACGATTTAAAAAAAAAAAGTAAATCGTCCGAATGCACCCCACTCACGGGGTAACTTCGTACATGTGCTATTTATAGAAAATGTAACGTATATTGAGATCAAAATTTCATAGAAACAACCTGGGGTGCTAAGTACCTAATCATAAGATCATTATACTTGTATTGTAAAATCTGACTACATTATATTCAAAATATTTAGTAGGTTTTACGAGGACCCCCACCCGGACACTAGGTTTCACCAGACTACAGTAAAAACCGCGCCTGGACACTTTTTAGACTAGGACGAACCCGGACAAATCCGAATTTATTAGTAGTCTCGTAAATGCGGATTGCATTTTTTACTGCAGTACATTCATGTAGTACGAACCCACCCCGTTCATTCCTGTACGAAGCTACCCCAACCAAAAAATTCGATTAAAATATTGAAAATAAAAATAGCTGCTAAGATTATGTTGAAGTAAATGTAAAAATAATAAACTTAAGTATGTATTCAAACACCACAAAAAATCAGTTTAGTAATGGCAGCAAAACTTATAGAATATAAACACGTTCAAAGTTGCATCGAAAAATTACTTTTGCAAATCGAAAACACGTAATGTCCTGTCACATCGAAGCCAGCGGCTGCATTGGTGAGCTACTCCGCGGTTATATTATGCGTGTGTGTGGGCACCACATACACTAATACGAAGGCGCCACCATTATCCATATTCCAATTATGGCCGTTGTATGAATGCTCCCGGTGTACGAATCTACCCCACTTTCCCCTATGTTATATTAACAGTACCTATATTATTTCTATATAGGGTAAGGTTGCGATCATTGGACCAGCGCTTTGTTTGGACCACTTCAATATTTCGCGATCGATTCATGTTTGAACCTGATCGATGCGTCGAAACGTTAGCTTTACAACCCCCCGCATTGCCCTCCAACCACCAGTGTCGCCGCAGGCAGAGTATGGGACGGACGTACGTCGTTGTGTTTCTCGGACCTCGCATAGAATTTTTACGCGACAAATAATATCATGTAAGTACTGCTCCTTTCGATATTTTAATGTGATTTTTTCTAATAGCATTGCGCAATTTACTTAGGATACTTACTATCGTATTTTTTTGTTCAGTAACGTGCTACGTTATTTTAAAATAAATATTTTAGTGGATGTTAGTGAGTTTCTATCAATGGACCGGTACGAGGCTCTTTCATTGAACCGGTCCAATCATAGCAACTTCTGTAATGTGTGTTTTTTAATATTTAATTTTTTTTCTATTTGTTTTAGCATGGCAAAAATAGGGCAATATTATGCTTGGAACGAAGTGAGTATGAAATTAGCTCTACAAGCATTAGCAAAAAAAGATGTATGTTTACTGTTAACTAAGAGTTTTCTTATATTTTATAGTTATAATTGTTATTTTTTTCTTAAAAAATATTTTTGCAATATTTCATTGATTTCATAAAGATTTTAAATGCCATATAATGGTAGTGTTAGGTGCATATTAGATATTTTTATATATTGATTTTCATTCCTAGGCAACCTATGTGTTTATTAGGCTTTTTACATAAGAATTTATGAAGAGATTTTTTGCGTTTAAGTTTTAGTTGTACGTACCTGAAAGATTTTTGTGACTTTGCCTGCCAAATAAAGATATATAATTAGAGTCTACTGATTAATGTAACTACCTCTCTATTTCTTAAAATAAAGGTAATTTTATAAAATTATTGTTTTATTTAATTCATTTTTTTCACATGCACCTTGAATGGACCAACCAGTCATAATACCCTAAGTCCAATCATAGCAACTAAGTGGTCCGATGAAAGAGACGGTGGTTCAAACAAGGAAACCATCTTAAAGTTTTATTTTCTTCTTTTGTGCCTATATATATAATACAATTAACTTTATATGTTAGTCACCAATAATTGAATATACGGACTACTCGTTCACCCAATTTTTGTTTAATTTCATGCTCTCTTTTGGATACCAGGTCTGTTTAAAATTAAGTGGTCCAATAATCGCAACCTTACCCTACGTGCCGATGTAATTCGTCACTCTAAATAATGTGATAACGCATATACGTATATTAAGAAGAAAATGACTTTCTCGAGTTAATGAGAATTGGCACAAATATTAACCCTCCATGATTGCTAGAATTGAATATTTCATCACATTATTACTCCTCGGAATCTCGGAATGCAAATTATAATTTCATCGAAGGAGAATCGACAAAATTTCCTGGAAGATCAGATTTATTAATCATATCTTTTACCTAAATAATTAAATCGTTTGAACATCATAAGATTTAGAAGAAGACTGTTTAGTTTCTTCTTCATATTAACATAACGTAATAACTGACGATAGAAACTATGATTTAGTTTTTATTGCAACCATGTATTTTGTGCGTTTTTACTTTTATGTCATCAAATGCTTACAATTTTATGCATGTTTAGACAACCACAATAAGTAGACTTGTTCTTTATACATTCTACAACTACTTGCCGCTTTACCTTTGTCTTATAAATTTTACAATATAAAATAACTTACTTATGGGTCTTAAGAGTCTCTACCATAAAGTAATTGCGTTGTCTGTTCATATAGGTATATATTTCATACACCATTCATATGCCTGCAACGCGAGAGGTAGGTACCCACCGTATGGCATTGGCGATTTTATGAAAATTTTATGAAGTATTCTATTCATTTTGTAGTGTTTTCGAAAACCGTGCCAAGGATACTGTAGTTACTATTCACGTGTCAGCTAAAACCTTGTTTTGATTTATTGGTTGGTGAATAGCCCATGCAATATTTTAGCGGTGCGTCAATTTATTGTGGGCTTAATTAAGTAGGTACTATACTTCTGATGATTATTATTATTTATGTAAAATAATAGTGGTGTCGAACTGACTGAAGAAATATTGAAAAATGTACGTAGGTAGTTTGGATAAAACTAACTTTAGTCACACAAAAATAATAATACTAGCGTCTTTCTGCTTCAACTTCTTCCGCTGTTCACTGTACCTAGTTTTTGTCTTTGTCTTTGTGCAAAAACACTGGGCACACTACACGATAACATTTATTGTTAATATTAACCTAGGTTATTTTGAAGGCGCCCTATATTAAAATTATAATATTTTTAAATCTGCAATTATTGTGAGTACCTACTCACTTAAACTTTTGGCTTTAATGTACATAACGAGTCATGCCAACGCAAAATAGTTGTGTTTTCAGTACGATTGAACTTGTGCCAAATTCTGAACTTTATCTCAGAGGATTGTTATAAAGTTTTATGAGGTCAATACCCCATTGCATACATAACATAAAACAAGTAGGTAAGCTTAAAAAATAATACATGAAACTGCTAAGATGAAATTGACCAAAATTGGTATTTACGTTCGTAAGAGACGATGAGTCGTGTCTTGAATAGTAGATACTAGATAATAGAATGTGATGGGATTTATTCACATAGGTACCTACGTAAAATTATTTCGCTGAAATATCGAAGCGAGCGTTATCAAAAAATGCGGTGTCAACAAAAAAATGTTCTTAAAGCAATTATTATATTTCAGAGGGACGTTAAATATTTCAGTATTGAAGTAGATGTTGACACTGTTCGTTTAATGAAATCTCAGAATAGTAATTATTTTGTAACGTAATGTAGCCAAAATTTAATTTATAATCTACAAAATCAACAAATATTTAATTATCTCTGATTCAGAAGGCAAAAAATTCTTAGCGTAATTGAAAAATATTTAAGGACTTCAAGATTGGCAGTGATTGTCATTAATAAGAGATTTACTAGAAATGCTTAATAAAATCTGTCCATCAAGTTTTGGGGAATATTTTACAACATCAGAATGCTTACATGAATGCTTTATACTGTTGATTGATGGCACTTGGCGGAACTTATTGTTAACAAATATCATAAAAGCAAATATGTTTTCTTTAAATCATTATTTTATATAACCAAAGGGATTTTTTTATTAAATTTAATTATTTACATTTTCTTAGTGTACCCTATCGACATGGTTATTAAGATTGAAATTATTATGAGAAACACGTTGCAAATGGTAAGTCAGTTGGATAGCTAACGTACCCGACTCATTGCCTCAAATCTGTAACAATTTAGACTGATGTATCTACATCACGAGGGGGGTAAGTTAGGTAAACAATTCAAATTTGGGCCTTATTACGTGATGGATCGAAGATGTAGTAGGATTATTAAGGTTTACTGTTTGTACTCTATTCGTATACAAATTGGCTACATAGTTAGCTTGAAGGAGAGATTTAGATAAAGTATGTATAAGACGTATATACAAGGTAATCAGAAGGTCTTACCCCAATTCGCTACGAACTTTTCAATATTAACTTTTCTCCAACACTTTTATGCACGACTGCCTATCAACCATGAAATGTTACAGTAATACGAATCAATTACTTTAAAAGAGTAGTTTGGTGTTTCTTGCGATTTCAATCGCTGCATTACGTCCAAAAAAAGGCAGCGCTATTTGAGAGACACCTAGCTAATTCTAATTGTCTTTGTACCATTCAGACTGTACCAAATCGCTCGACGTGAAGAAAAATTTCGTATGCTTTAGACGGGTCAAGTAAATCGGGTGGTTAGTGTTGTCCCTGTAAAAGACTGGTCGCGGGTTCACATTCCATCTCACTTTTTCCAATTTCAAACCGTAGGTACTTGGTTACGAATGACATTTTAGGAAACAATAACTGAATAATATAATGTTTATTTTACCTTACAGTACAGTTAAATACAGACGTAGTGAACTAATCATAAATTAAATATTCATTACATTTCCTATGCGCTTCTTTCTGTATTTGTGACTTCTTTTTTCAAATACTCGAACAGTAGCGCTAGTAGGAAAATATTAGTATCGCTTGAATAACTTTATGTCAACTAATAATGATGACTTGACATAGTGGAAAGATTAATAGTTCTGCTCGCTAATGTAGTGTGTATTATCGTGCTACACCACATTTTAAAGTAAAGTTATTGCGACGTATAATCCTCAGCCTTTTCTTCACTTCACAAAATACACATACAGACATTTCAAACAAAGAACACATATTTCGTAGAGTGTTAAAAATAACGACTATGCAAATGTACTAGGATGGCGGAAATTACTATTTAAGTAATAAACGTAAAATTTTTAAATAGGCACTGGACATTAAAGTTATTAAAAAATAAAATCCCGATTGCTTGTAAAAAATCGAAACAAGTATGATATCAGGCAGTTGGTACTCATTGATTTTCTTCCAGTTTATAAAATTTGTAGTGATTCCATTGTCGTAAAGGAGATTTTCAAATAGCTCAAGTAGTCAGAGCAGTCTAAGGTTTTAGTCTCGTCTAAACATTCACTATATAAATGGCTATATGAATGGCTCAAATGACTTAAATGGCTCAAACTTAAAAGTAACTCGGCTGTAGACATGTTTTGGGCTTTCAATCTTTATTTTAATCCTTTTTTCTATTCATTCCTTTCATCTGTAATATACTTGATACCTCGTTACTACAAACGTTTACAAATTACAGATAAATATCCATAATCATGATGTATAAGACTACTATCCTTTTTTTACTGGCCTCACCCAAAAAGGATCCATGAATGATGTTGAAAAATTGTCTCCTTATATTTAGGTTAGAATACCTCCAGCCGCTGCCGCTGGCAGTAATGAGCGGTCCTGTCACGTCCGTCTGTAGCCCCGACGTTCATTTAGTTCACAGATCGTTCATTCTGCACGTCTTCGTTCAGTATTATCTGCGAGATTTTCTTTGGAATGTTCAAGTAAAACAATGAACGAATACGTTTCATCGCCAGATTCCTACGAGATTTGAATTTAGAAAATGCAAATGGGTGTAGTTTGAGGTAAATTTACTCAAATGTGCAATTTGGTAGATCCAAAATGCTATAGTCGAGAAGTGAGTACCTACGTTTAATTAAATCGAGCATTTTGCACATGGTGCATTATTCATATTCTTGAGACAAGGAGAAGTACCTATTAGGACATAACTCGTGTAATTCTTACTTATATTAAAATTATCCATATTTATTCTTTACTCATGCTTTCTAATGAGATTGGACTTTTTTCGTGTGAAAAGTAACAATAACTCTGGTGTATAATTTTAGATTGACATGGTCATTTACACATTCACTATTAAATTCATCGGGATATTTACCATGTTTGTTTATTTCTTTGAATAACCGATATTTCGGCACTGTTGCAAGCGCCATGATCACGGTGTACTGACGACCGGCGAGTTAGTTCTTATTGAGGCCAACCGTATCGGTCTACCCTCTTTCTCACTCGTTTACTAAGCGCACCGCCACTACCACTGTCCGCGTTCTCACACTGCACTCGATCGCGACACACAATATCGGTTATTCAAAGAAATAAACAAACATGGTAAATATCCCGATGAATTTAATAGTGAATGAATAACTCTGGTCACAATAAAAAAGTATCAAAATAATGGTTTATTTGTCAATATGTAAAGTTCTACCCTCATATGGTTTCATTATAATTGTATATTTCTGTATCACGTGTCAGCAGTCACCTGTACCTATATAAGTATAAACAAAAAATATAGTTTACAAAAATATAGTTTAAATAAATACTTAAAAAATAGTAATTAAACCAAAAAAGTTATTATACTCGCAATAATATACAAACAATGTATACCTAACTACTTACGTAATAATTTATATATTGATCTTTAATATTCTTAATTATTTTATAATTAAAAGTTACTGACGATGACGATGGAATACTGTATAATATCATTAATTTATGTCTCTAGGGAAGAAAAGTTGTTAAGACGAAGGTACACTGCTAATGACTGATGATTAATCAAAGCTGCAAGAATAATTATTTTCATATATTTCATGAACTTTTATTTGGAAATTATGCCCAGAATCGTGTATTAATATTTAGGTTAGAATACCAAAGAAGGCACAACCTAAATATTCTAACCTAATAATAATAGTGACGTATATAGAATTAAAATATTTAACAAGAATATGTTGATGGATGACCATTTGCGTGTAACAGCATAAATTCACTGAATCGCTTTGAATATTGAAACACATAACGTTGGTTATTGTCGTGCCACAAATCATACTGCATGATGGATTGAAATTGAATTTCAATACGTAGTATCAAATCTGCAGAACTTCAATCTAATATTCAGTTAGCTTCAATAATTCTGCAAACATATATTTGTAATAGAATTAATTGCTCTGGTATCTGGCCAATTTTCCTATAAAATAGCTTTATATTAATTATCAATTTAACCATATACGGCAGAGACTTTTGTTATCATAAATTGTACTTTTTACAATAATAATTAATCTATTGAACTGCTACGCTCGGCCTGAAGTAAAATATGCTTATGGCAAATTGTTTAAAAAAAAGATATTCAATTTTTGAAAATTCTCGAGCTGCCCGAAAACGCTCCGTACAAAATCGTACCTTAATGTGATGTCACACGTAAGTAACGCGTATTGCGAATGTATGGAGTGCAAAACAATATCGCTTATATCTTAGTTTATATAATGCACGTGTATAATGTTTATTAAGATTGAATTGTTTTTTTGTTGCTGTCCGTTTTATTAAGGTATCTGAAAAGATTAAAATTTTGATTTATTCGATTGAATTATGGCCCTTTAGTGTCAGTACTGTTGATATTTATTAACACTTTTACAGTTTGAACACGTATAAATGTTATCCGATATTTTTGGTAGAGTATCTCTCTGAAGTCAACTGGAAATGGTCGTTTCGACATTGAACTTGCTCAAGGAGACGACATGTTCATTTGCAATAAAATCAACTGCCGTGCTTTGGTGCAACCGTTTGGAAGTCATACGATATACGATACACTTCTGCTGTTCATCTGTATAATATTATTATTCTAAAACCAACAATAAAAATAGATATAATTAAGACTAATCATCTAAAACTTTTACTCTGTCATACTCCAGTTGAAATCGAAAAAGGCTGAACTTTTCGAAATAATAAACACATCCTGTTCAAATTTGTAGAGGCAAAACTTGATGATGATGAGCGTGAATATAAACGAAACCACTTACCACCTTATTTAAGTTCGAAAATGGTAAAACTCAAGCGGATTACAGTGCCAAAACAATTCTCATTAACAGCTTTGCACAAAGTGCGATGATTTATATAGCTTGTAGTAGACAAAATAAACAATTTACTCTTTTACCTATTCATACAAACGCTTTTGCCTTTGACATTCTGATAACTACGAGAACCTTTTGAAAAACTTTCTAAAACATTTTTGCCTTTAATGCTTTTTACAATTTGTTTCTTGTCGACTTTGGAGCTAAAGCGGTCCCTTGTGGAAACTGCCACTAAATTGGAGTTATTCAGCATTCAATGTAGCAAAAATTCTAAATTAAAACTGTGCACCCTGACTACCGTTTTTCATTTTGCAACATGGAACTCGAACAGCAAATGATAGCTCTACGAAACGTTTTCTTTTTTACAGGAAGACCGAAACCATAACGTCCACGACCACTAAAGGAAATAGAACGTCTACTTCTATTTCACTTATGCTTATACTGGGACGCTCTGGCATTTATATGAACCAATATTGTACCAAAGAATATATTTTCTGCTTACGATGCGTACAATAATAATAAATAATGTGTATAATCTAGATTTTACCAGCAGCGGAACGAGAAAGGCTTTAGGAAATCTTTAAAGTGAGAACTTTGACCCTATACTATATATAAACTACTACTTGATAAAAAAACTGCATCGCAAAAAAGAGGTATATAAGCGTTGTGTAAGTAAACTACTGTCAATTTTGTTATTTTATAACTGTCAAAGTTTGCATATCTAATTGTACCAAACGCGATGTAGTAGACATGTCTGCGTCCAGGTGAAAAATTATTTGTGTGTACACCCTAATATTATCATTTATCTCGAAAGCGTTTCAATCGATTCCAATGGTATTTTCCAAGGGCTTCGTGATTAGATTTTTTTGTAAAGAGCTTGGGACATTCAGTGACAGAAGAAGGATTTAGGAAATCACATTTAAAAATCCCCTTACTAAAAGAAAGTAAATCCTAAAGTAAACCTAAGGAAAGAAAATCAGATGGGTGTTGACATTACCTAATGATACTATCTTATTCTTAAATTCAGACCAAGGCTGTACTCTTACTTATCTTACTTACCTTCTCTTAGTCGAGGGTTTAGACTTTTATTAGTACAATTGTAACGTATATACGTCATGGGTTTATATTTATATTAATTGTGTTATATTTTACATACTGTAGATATTCAATTGATGTATGTGGAGACATTGTGAAATATCATTAAATTATACTCGAGATAGTAATGTGATACGTAGTGATAGTGATGAAATTGTACCAAAGCCACGTAAAGACGTAATAAACTACGCTCACTGACTGGAAATTTGTTATCGATCGATCACCTGCACATAACAGCGTAATAACAATTTTGCGTATCACGCAGGGGCGGATTTCTTAGTCCCGAGCGAATTACGAGTAGCTACAGATTACGGTATATTCATCAAGTTAATAGTAATGTGTTACTCTAAGCTTAATTAATAAGTATAATATCTTAATTAATAACATAATACATATAATATCATGAAGAATGTCTCAATAATTACATAACGTATAATATTCATCTTAAATGAATATGAACAAAAGGATATGACTTCCGTCGTATGTTTCTAGAAAAGCGGAAAGACCAAGTGCTGAAACACTAACTTTATTAAGTACCAACCCAAGATGATATAAGAGCCCGGACGGATTACCTGAGGTCAGAGATGGATTCTCGGCTGAAGGTGGCCTTACCATTTAATTGCTTATTTTGCATATTAAATGCTCGCTTGTTGAGGCAAATTTAAGTGTATTGTAGCGCTCCGCTTAATTTAAGTGCTATTATATAGCTGGTGCCGGTACTGTAGGTAGCTTTTTAAAGAGAAAGGCGTTTTACTTGTGATTAAAAGCAACTTTTATTTTTTATTGCGTTTTTAGATTGCTGATAATATACATACATTTGCTAATGCTTTGTTTCCTCTGGGTCAGGTAGAGACAACAACCAGCCATCTACTTCTACCCTCACAGACACCACAAGCTTCCTATAGGTACTGTTCTGTCATGTAGCTTTTAATAGTTGCGAGTTTTGTAGTTGCGAGGTTGCGAGTGCTTCTAACCTGCCCTTTAAATTACTTAAAGTATATAGAAAGAAAGAAGGAAAAACACAATACGTGAATTGTAATAGAAAAAGTTAGTTGTCATTCTAAAAATGTCTAATAACATAACATAACATAAACTCACGCCTGTATCCCCGAAGGGGTAGGCAGAGGTGCTAGCACCCACGCTAATAGGTGGCGAGCCTATTGCCATTAACCTGGCACTTATAAACCTGCGATAAATACACACATAACTTCGAAAAGTATCGAAAAGTCATTGGTGTGTGCCATGGTAAACTTGGGATCGAACCCGAGACCTCGTCTCAGCAGTCCATTACCCATACCAATAGGCTACCTATAGATAGAAGGAAAGAAGAAAAAACACAATACGTGAGTTGTAAAAGAAAAAGTTAGTTGTAATTCTAAAATGTCTAATATAGCCTTTTACATTTCAATGTGCGTGACAAGAAGTAATTATTTAACTGTGTGATTGGTGATAAAGCCATGTGCACATATCATACATGACTCGACTCGATGTTACAGGTGTTTGAGTCAAACGGTGCCGCCGCCTTTACGTGCTCACTGTAGCAGGGTGAGAGGCTCATCATGACAAACATTATCATTAATCTAATGTACGTACTTATTAGTTTGATAACGGATAGTATGGCTGACTACATGCATTAGTAATTGTTCTTTAACCAATGTTTTTTTTTATAATTTGTAATAAGATTTCATTACATAGGAATATAGAATAGGATAGGATATTAAGTAGGAATTAATTATTTTCTATTCTGTGTAAGAATACATTACTCTAAAATTTACTGCACAATTCTACCTAACGCCTCAGGGATTGTTTTGCATACTCCATATTTGTAACCTTTATAATTACATGTTTATACTGATTTATCTATGTTCACTTATTAATTATAGAAGTGTTGCTCACAAAAAACCAACGCATTTATATAAGTCTAGCCTAGTTGGCTTTACTTATTTACAGCATTATAATAAGTCTTATTATGAATATGAAATTGCCAAAATTTTCGTACAGATTCATGAGTTCGTTATTCCTGTAATTTAATAGCTATTTCCATTATTTATATTTTGTTTGTAAGTTGATTTCTTGATTTTACAACTCTGTATTAAATTTTGTTCTTTTTTGGCCGCTCGATAAATTAAATTCGATCTTTAGAAACAGTAAATGCATAAATTTCGTATTACGTTTTTACAGCTGTCACTTTTCAAAAATTTAATAAAAGTTGCGGTTTGCTTAATGTTGTCTCATTCATACACCAAAAAATCATAAAATTTGGATTTGTTATTCCTAAAAAAATGCAAAAATGTTAGTACTGAAAATTGGGTTTCCTCCAATTTCTTCAAACAAAACGGCAATTTCATAATGTTACAACCTAATATGTGTAACTGCATAATAACTGTACCAATTAACAAACAATAGCACACAGAATCATGAATGTTACGTATTCGGTGTAGTATGTAGGGGATTAGATCTAATCACGAATCATGCATTTAGCTATGATTGGGGTATTGTCGGACAACGGTTTAGCTCGACCGATAGACGTGACTACCACTTAGTGAAAGCTATCTGAAGCTATTTGAAATTCTAACCATATAATTGCTGTGGTCTATGGCACTTGTAGAACTTTATGTGTACTAGAAGTCTACTTACTCCGTAAATACCGAGTACTTCGTCGTCATCTCCTTCATAATTACCACTTGATTAGAATAATTAATTGCTGAAGCTAAGCCTCTGGCAAATAGGTAGTTTTAAAGATATGTGATATAAAAAAAAATATTTGCAAACGATCTATGTAGAAATGATAAACGTAGGTGATCTCAGGCGCTTGTAGCGCGTAAGAATATCGTATTCATCGCGATCTGCGTAGAGTTTACACGTGTATAGTTCATTATGAAAGTAATTTGAAATTTAATAAGAAATTCAAGTCATAAATTTAGGCGTAATTTGATTGCTTATATTTTGACCTATTTTAGGAAATTTAAATCATGAAAAGTTATAGTTTCAGTTTAACACAACCTTGTAAGCATTCAGCAAGCAGGTTTTTCCTCGAGCACCAACCGTTTAACCTCTCAAACTTGAGAGTAAAGCCTGCGCTAGAGTGTCGTCCGCTATTTTATCTGGGGTCTTGCAACCCTTGTCAGATGTTCAATTTTGTGTTCTGCAATCTGAATTACAGTTAAGTACAAATATACGTCGCTTACCCGAATGTATATCCTCAAACGAATAAGCAAGGTGTATTAATGCTCAGATTTTCCTTGTTTCTTTTTAAGTTCCGCATAATCGGTCCCTAGTGGCGAGCTTAATCAACTGGGCATTTTTTCATGTGCTATAAATATAACCTTCAACACTATTCTTTAATCGCATTGTACAACATCCAAAAATTAGTTCAGTGTCTTCTAGTTCACTGAAACCCACGCATTTTTGTATTCAACACGAAACTTCAAAGCCTCTTTCTGTTTAATCATAAACCTTGTTAAATATTTTTAGCACACGGATTGCCTCTGAATACCAGTAAAATAGCAATATTATATTATAGTCAACATTAACGTAAAAGTATGCAACAGCCGACCACTAATACTCGCCACAGGCATTCTCAGCCATGGTTTCTAATAAAATAGAATTGAAAGCAGCATAAAATTCACAAAGTACTATAATGTTCGTATCTTCCCTGCTGTTGTGCTGTTATCATGGACTATATGGCCTTAGGGAGCATTGCCACAGCAATATTAGATACCTCCATGCGCTATCTATTACTTTCTTCAGAGTCAAGTTTAGCTGAATATATTTTTCATAAAGAGATATCGTAAAACGCATCAGATAGGTATTATTATAAATCCATGAAATTAAATGAAAAATGCAGTTGAAATTATTAGTGATAAGTGGGAAAACAAGCATTTTTTTATGTGCGTGCGTAAATAAATAAATATAGTAAATCTTACGCTTTGACGTGGTAACCAGAATTATATTTTACACACGTTACAGAGGTATAGAAAGGGCATTGAGCTTTCACTTGATAAAATGGTCCAATATACACTTGATAAAATGAAGCTGTTAGGTACCTAATATATTTTCTTCGTAGATATACTCAATGAAATGAAAAAAAAAACAATTAAAAAGTTTTGACAATTTACTACCCGACGACGGTTAAAAGTTTAATACCCTTGAGAACAGTGAAATTAAAGTTACTACGACTAATAAGAGTTCTGTCTCTAGAGTATTAATTGAATGTCCTTTTCAAGGCTTCGCAAAAAAGATGGGTATATCCAGCTTCGTAGAAATGTTGTTTACATTTACATACACGTTAGAAGGTCTTTCTGGATACGCAATATAATATTATTATAAAATATAGTGTGTAAAATCATCCACTTGGTAGCTATGATTACCCACATGTTTTATAGGTTTATCATTGGTAGGTACAAGATAGCCTGCGTTGATAACGCTTGAAAGGTTTGAGGGGTTATCTTCTAAGTACATGCAGAAAACTAACAAAGCTTCGATAGTTACAGATCGTCATTTTATACATTCTAAATATGTGGCATAGGTTCAACTTATGTGAATGAAACTTTTACAGTCTTAAGTTAGTTTGCCTACTGAAGCGTGTCGATTTCACTATACCGTTTTCATTGTTATCTTTTTATTTTTAGTACTTTTATAAATACTCAGAACAGAACCAGAGGTATTGCTCACACACTGCCAATATAACCATCTCCAAAATAATTAGTCGGTTTATAATGAAGTTCTTTACCTAGTCTGAATCTAACAAATAAATTGAAATTCCCGAAAAATAATTCAATGGGAATAGAATAATGAAATTAGGTAAAAAAGAAGGGTTTCATAGCAAAAATATAGACAAACTCAATCTCAATATTAAAATATACGTACAGCAATAACTTCTAATTAATATTCCTATGAAACCACTTTATACGGATGCTATCGCTATATATTTGGTATTATTATTTTTAGTCCAACGAATCCGTATGTTTTTTTTGAAACGATTTATTTCATCTATGCATAATGTAAATTAGAAGCAACTTCAGCAGATATTTTCGCGGACTGACTAAGGATGGTAGTAGACACATGCGTTTTCGTAAAAATCCGTAAAAAAAAAAGATTTACATTTCAAAAAAATTATAATTACGAACAATTTATTCGAATGATGTGATAATCCTTCTCTTGTTCTTAACACGAATTTGCTGCAATTTATAACATTTTTTTTAACAATTTTATTAATAATTTGAATGTAGAACTATTTATAAGTTGAGTGTAATATAAATTAACAACATAATCTGTACGGAAATTCCTCAAATATAGTTTCACGTTGAATTAATATCCTTACATAGAGACAGTTACGACGGGTTAAGCTTATCAATGAAACTCCAGCGACACTAATATAAGTGTGTGAGTCGAGATAAAATAGTAGTACTTATCTCATGAAAACATAAAGCATTTGTGCGTTTATTTTGAGTCCCAGAAAACTAAATTATCTAAGTGATAAATTTTGGGTTCTGCCATAAGTGTTATCACAGGGCAATTCAAGAAATTATATGACTATGAGTGTTCACATCTAAGGAGAATAAGATAAATATTTGTAAATAGTGGTTCAGGAAAACAGAAGGTAATAAATTTAGCCTTAGACGATTTCAAACATTTTTCAAGGGTTGCTGTCTAAAAACTTAGTACTAGCATGTAAATTGAATTACTTGATTGATTCATGGTTTTAGCGCATTCATTAATAGCAGATGGGACCCATTTGTAAATCATAAACCGAAAGAAAACTGAAGTTTAACACATGTTTCCTGTACATACTATAATAATATACGAGTACAGTACCTATTCCTTTTAAACAACTGTAATAAAACCATTGAGTAGACGTTACAATGTCGTAATATAATTTATTTGGACTCCTACGATCAAACGTTATTAACGTAAAATGTTGTCACCCTTTGTATGAATTTAATAATTTTTAATAGGGTAGAATATGTTTGTTAGATTATTATTGTACGCGGAATAATAATTCCTAACGGGGCCCATTGCTTTGGTGATGTTAAAGTAGGCCATAACTCAGAATGTGGTGCTCAATTACTTATTTTTTACGAAGGGTAAATTTATATTGGCCAATTTCTTGCTAAATAAAATAAATCCAGATGCCGACAACCTCTTCTAAAACTCGTCGATTATTATCTTTAAATGTAAGGTAACACATACACTCATGATAAAAGAACTCAAAGAGCCTTAATTGTAGACTTCGTACTACGAGTAAAAAGGAATTAACAAAAAATACTCTGAAAATCTTTTTCTAAGCTAAACTGGTTTCGAAGGATTAGAAAACGCAAATTGGGACTACTACTTATAAAACTTCTGAATATTTAAATGCCACAAAGTACAATTTGTAACCTAACTAGTAAAGTGAACATATTTTAATTAATTTTGATGAACCTCTAATAAAAAATGATTAGAATGATTCATAACGTATCAATTTGTGCGAAAGTAGCTTTAGTGAAAGTACCCGTAAATTATTTTATGTATGTACCAGTAATTGTAAGGTCGGATAATTTTACATAATTTTGTCAAATCCTAGTATGGGCTACTCGTATTCCCAGTATTCGTGTACCTTTCGATATTATTCAAGGCCTTAATCAAAATTGAAAACCGCTTTAAGAACCAGTCAATTTAAAATTAGTATATAATATTCGCTGATTCATACTAATTTGAATAACCAGATACAAGTGGGTATATAATATTCTGAAGACATTTCATCAAAAGTTTTTGGTAAGTCGTTTATGTATGAAATTCTCTCATCAACTTTCTTATTCGGATGATGTTATTAATATAAATTAACACTAAAAGTTTACTTTGTTTTAAATGAACTGAAAATGTACTAACTTCTTTACTAAGTCCCAAGTTTGTTAAGTTTATTCAAGATTGAAAAGCAGCATGAATATAACTACACAATACATCGCGTCACGAATATTTCATCACACATTTATAAATAGAAAACGTTATTAAGGTATGAAAATGTGTTAATTTCACATCAATGCCCCTTGTCGAAGCAACCAGCGCCTAAAATAGGGTGCGACTTCGACGCCATTCTACTCACGTACATTGAATAGTTTAGAAAATGCTGACGCTTCATGTATTGTACAGGCAAAGGTTGTGAGCGGGTCACATAGGGGTTGTGTGAAAAGAAACAAATCATGCAAAATAAATAACTTTTTTGCTGTCGTTTTCGAATGACTACAAAATGAATAAATAATCTTGGGGCCAAGTAGATTATATTGCGGTGGCGACTGAGCAAATTGAAAAGCATCTAGGAGCGATAAAATTGCCTCCTAAGTTAATGCAAATGCAATGTATTTTTCTTATTAAATCTAGAATACAATCTACTGCGCTGGAGACGCTGAATAATAACAATAATTTAAATATACTTTATTGTACGCCAAAGTAAACAAAAACATAGAAAATATACATATATATATATATATATATACATATAGTTGGACATAGTCCAGCAATCTCTTCCAGACATCCCTTGGATGTACAGGAGTGCATAGTGAAGTATCGTAGGTTTTCAGTGAACATACAAGTGTATAACAAATGTAGAAGTACATTTCAATCGATCTTATACACAAAGGGCTGAACTAAAAATAACATATGACTGTGTAGGTACATGTGCGTACAAATTATGTCATGTTGGACATAATAATATGGTGGTCGTAGTTTAAAGTAGAACGTTCGCTTGTTACGTCAAAGTCGCAGGCCAAGAACAGATAATATAGTCGCAGGTTCGGTATTCTGAAACTAACATTACAAACCGATTTAGATTGAAAAAAGTGAATGTCTAGACGGGATTTTGTCCTGACCAGACCCAGGGCGACCGCTCGCTCTGACCAAAAGGGCTTTTGAATTCTTCTTATATGTCTTAGGGCGGGTTAACCTTAGTTATAATGCTTTATTGTATGCTCCAAAATATTCCATTATTAAACTTTTATATTATGTTATACAATATTGATATTATTGTACCACTAATTCATTATAATCCAAATTTAACCAATCTGCTGTAATCGCATTTAACGGGTCGCTACACTGATCCTGATGAATAAATAAATAGGTAGGTATATGATATTGTATATTATTCATACTAATTACATGAAAAAGATGTGAGATTTAATTTTAATAATTTTATTAATGACGGACAAATTAGTGTTAGTTACGTAAAAAAAAACTTAACTAGGTGTAGGCAAGGTGGGGCTAAAAGAACTAATTTTATTTGGCTGGCCACGGGTTGAAGTCTCGACTGAGCACTCTCCTTTTCCAATCTAAATCTAACAGTAAGTAAGTGACAAAAAGCTACAGGCAGCTGCTGGTACTAAATAAAAACAAATATTTTACATACATCTCTGACTGGATCCAAGTGTTGGATTTTAATATTAAACGCGTCCGCTCAAACGACTTTTCTTGATTTTATAATGAAACTTTTTATGATGTCTGCCTTATTCTTCTAAATGCTTCAGCATAAATAATTTATATTAGGTAAATAACTAAAACATGCTTAATAAGAAACATAATATAGTATGAAGATTGATTAAAATAGAAAGGAGAATGCCCAAGCCGTTGAAGAAAGTCCATCATCGTGTCAGCTGAATAGTGTCAAAGTAATGTACCTACTGTCAGTTTGTTACGTAATAGCACAGTTTCTATAGGATACAATAATAAGATATTGGCCAAATACCTCCGAGATAAAATATTAAGTAAGTTGGTGACAATTCATGTCAAAGAAAGATTTTCGATTTCCATCAAAACCTTTTACCACCTAATACAGTTAAATGATTTCCTCGCCCTAAAGTTGGCGAAACAGCGCAGGTTTATTAACATTTCATTACACTGTCGATTACAGTGTCGAAGAGTTGCTCGTAAAAATCCTTTCATGATATTTTAGATTTATGTACTTTAATCACCCAATACGTTGTGTGACGTCCCGTCGTGTCGAAGCGAGATTTCCTGAAAGCGTGTGGAATATATAATTACCTATTTACAAAAATAGTCCATCACCTTCCTCCGAATCAAATTCAAATTCAAATTCATTTATTTGAATTTGAATTTGAATTTAATTAATTAAAATCTTTATATAAGTATCGTAACACTCTATATAAGTACATACTCAGTTTACATAAACTGAGTGTACACATAATCGTATCGGGTCATTAGTTACCGAGGATCCCCATCTTTCCCCGGATAGCGAAGGGTGCATGCGACAGGCGGCTCTACTTTCACTAGTGGGGCTATAGAAAATATATCATGCTTCGCGGTTGACACAGTAGACAAGCAATAGCCGTAACCCTGAGTGGCCATAGACAAGATCGAACACATTTCAAGCTCGTGGTTAATAAACTCTCGAGCGTAGAAACTCAGCGTACTTTAGAACATCATACGTTTAAACCTGAACGACTCTTTAAATATTCACTGTTAAATATTTCGGGATATTCAGCGGTCATCAGTACACTGTGATCATGGCGCTTGCAACGCCGCGGAAATATTGGTTGCTCCATAAAATCAACAAACATGGTAAATATCACGAAATATTTAACAGTGAATATGTAATGACCATGGCAATCTAAAATCATGCACTCTAAGTAATAATTCGCAGGGTTTATATTCATCTGTAACTGTAAACTGTGCCTAAGTAATGCAAAGATTTATAGTTGTTTACGCAAATACCTTTCAAAAGTTAATTGCATTTTTGTTCAACAGTTTCTGATGAGACAAAAATTTTAACAGCTTTATTAAATACTAGCTGACCCGAGCAACTTCGTCTGCGTCACCCCGTTTTTGTAACATTTTTCAACAGGTGCTACGCACCTGTTGGTTGTAGCATGATGTTATATACATATAAACCTTCCTCTTTAACCATTCTATCTATTAAAGCAAAAAAACCGCATCCAAATCCGTTGCGTAGTTTAAAAGATTTAAGCGTACAAAGGGACATAGGGACAGAGAACGCGACTTTGTTTTATACTATGTAGTGGTATTCGTATAATGATGGAAGCTATGTATAGAAGACTGCCTCTCATTAGTTTGCAATTCCTCTGTACACTCTCGGGTATGCTAGAAGAGAACTAAACCTGAGTTAATCTCGTCTTTGTGCATACAGTAAAGAATAAAATGAAAATAAATCACAGTTTAATGTCATAAGTGGGTAAAGCGCTAAAGCACAGATTACCGCATCATTATCTTCATCTTCCTGTCCTTGTCCCAATTGAATGGGGTCGGTGCAACATGTCATTCTCCTCCACATATACCTGTCATATGTAATTTCCTCAGTCAGGTATCTTATAGGATACCTAATAGTGGGAATTAATTTCATAATTGAAAATGGAATAGTTAGCTGAAGCTAGTATAGTATAAATGCGAAATTCAAACGACCAACTCAAGAGACTACGGGAATTAGTGGATTCTCTTAACGTCTTTGCGATGTACGTTTGAGTATAAAGCTTTTAATCAATTCGAAAGTTAATATGAAGTCGCTTAATTTGAATTTAGAATTTATATAGGTACTTTAGCACTAATACTTTATATTTTAAACTATAATTAAAATATATAAAGCTTGTCCACTAAAGATTCCAGAAATAATAAAATAATATTCTTTCATTGATTTAATTTTATGAATAAAAAAGTATAATTGTACTATAATATAATATATTGATTAATTTCAATTGATGTCGTTAGTATTTTGGTGTTCAGCTCAATAACTTATAAGGGCAACTTTATGTATTCTGACTCAAAGTGTGTAACTCAACTTGTCAATTAAAGTTTGACATTCTATCGTAACAACAATAGGGTCTATCCCAACGATAGTCGTGACGGGCACAAAAAGCACTGTGTAGTGACTTGTGATGGAGTAGCGACCAATCAACCTTTGTGTTCACAGGAAGAGATCTTGTTTCTCATCTCATGCTCAAGTATGTAATGAAGTGAGTGAGTAAGTAACACAAAGGGTTTAACTTTGATAAATAAGTTAGCAAAATTAGAATGTGTCAAGAAATTCAAAAGGTTAGAACCTCCCACATTCATCTTACTCTATTATACAAATGAGTTGGCAAATAAGTGTACACGACCCGCCTTAATAATCATATTACTTTAGATAGGGTTGACGTACCTACTCCTCGAGTTGGCGTCTTCAGTAGAAATGCTACTTTAGGCAGACCCATCTCCGCACTTTAGCTATGAATATTTTTGTATTTACCAGCTGCGTTCGAAGCTTTCACAACTACTTATTTATTCTATTATCTGCAAATGGATGCACATAAAAGTACAATACGAATTTACTCGTATTTGCATAATGTCTAATAAAAATGGTCCCAACCAATGACAATCTCAGCTTTAACAGAAACTGATTTCTAACAATATAAATTATACTCAATTTTGACAGCCTCTGTGGTTCGGCAGTAGTGAACGCAACTATTACGCAAAAAAAGCAGGTTCGATTACCGCTCAGTGCAAATATTGGTATGCATGATGGCTATTTATATTGTTCTGGTCATGCCTTGGAGAATACGTTATGCTGTCGATCCCGGTTGTCACGAACATCTATGGCAGTTGTTACGGGAAGTTTGAGATCTAAAAAGTTCAACAACTAGTCTAACTGCAGTACTTCGATATTGCCTATATCTATAGGTTGCGGAGGCCATATGGTAGTCGCTTCATGGAAATTATCGCATTTCAGCCGCAATTAGACTGGAAATAGTGGACCCCGGAATCCGATGTGCCTGATTGAGTTGTCTTACTACCACTTGGTTCTCATTATAAACTTTTTTCATTGAGTCATATCTCCAGAAGTTGTTGCTTACTATGAAATGAAACATATTCCCGATTGCTGCTATAAATCATACAAACAAATAAATATTTATCTACTTTCTGCCGCCGCAATACCAAAAATAAGATTGTGTATACATTATTGTTAAAGCCCAAATATATTTTTGCGTCTGCAGCATGTTTCTTCAGTAAATAATATCTAAGCGACAGCCAAGATATCAAACATGAGCATGCCTTTGGGTATTTTAATATTACCTGCGTTATCATTTATTTCTCTGACTGTAGTAGACGTCTGCGTATTGTCGTTGCTTTGAATTCAGCATTTATCAAAGACTAATTGTTATTACCAAAGACTATACAAGTAAATAAATATCAGTTTTAGGTTTAAATATAATTATATTTATAAAAACCTATTAAATATGGGTCCCATCTACGAATACAAACCGGTACATTAGTGGAAGTGGCGGTTATGTTCATTTTTCTCTGGAATTTCTTCCAGTAATCTATAACGGCCCTCTCCTCCTAACAAGAGAATGGAGCCCGGGCTCCATAATATACGCTTCAAGCTAAAAGATAAAGCAACCGGAATTGACTTTCGAATGAGGATATAGACATTAAATAAACTAAAACGTAAAACGTCATAACATGTGAAAAATAGACGCTTTTCCATATATTATTGGAGTTAAATAAAAAACGTCGAATGTTAGCGTGAAAAACAAACATTACATTTTATCTAAAGCGTTATCAAGTCTTTTATACAAACACATAGATTTCAGAATTTCACTTTTTGTTCAAAACATTTGATCCATGATTGGTGTATAATTTTTCGTGGTAGACCCTGATGACCTGCCCACATGTTTTCCTTATACACTCCCTTTATCATTAATTCAATATGCATTCATTCTACGTGGTCAAAAGACCTCTTGTAACTAAATCCTATTCGTGGCTACATTTTTACCCGTGGTAAAGCTCGGGCTACTCTCTCCTATTCCTCCTTTTCATAATTTGCGTGGCTACTATGATTTTACTTGGTGCGACTACCGCTTCGCCCCAAAACTTCAAAAGGAATACCAGTTCAGCTTGAAATCAGCAGGTGTATTCGCTTGTAAGTGACGTTGGCTTACAAGCGGGTGTAGTCCCTTATACCTTGGCTACCACATAACTCAGTGGGTGGGTATGGTGGGTATTAAATATACCACTGCCTACCCTTTGGGGATTTACAGGCGTGAGTGTATCATATGTATTATTGTGTGTTATTGTACCGCGGCTATCTTTTGCTTGCACACATCCATTCATCGACTTGGATACTAAAAACCCTTAAGACTACTACGTTATTTCTATTCTCGTCTTTCCTTCATTGAGTTTCATTCATTCTTACGAGTTATATTTTAGAATTTTCTTAAAACGGTTATTAAATTTTACCGTACCTACAATATAAACCGATGACTTAATTTAAATATTGCTTAAAATATATTTAAATTTAACTAAATAGTAATATCTTTTTAACTCACTTTGCGTTAACAATAGGGCGAGGCCAAGCGACAATTATCAACCCAAACTTTTATGTCCTTAATATTTTTTCAGCATTTGAACGCGTTGAATTGTGTTGAATTTTCTCTTACGAATATACGCAGTGTTCCATTTGTCTTATCCCGCAATCATTTTTTACAAATTACATTATGTAAAAATCTCCGCCTGTTACGTTGTGATTTTATCGAAATATTCATTGCAGAGATGAAGTCGGGACGAAGGTAAATTGCAGAAAATTGCCTTCCCTTTTCTCAGATAACGAGTTTCACTCATCTCACCCTTGTCGTATGAACATGACGCATTTTACTAAAGATGAACGATAAGAAAGTTATAAATGTACCGTCTAAACACGCATACTTATTACATACCTATCTTTAAGACTATACCGCTTTTAAAAAATTAAACACAACGTAGTAAGAATTAAAGTACAGCAATCATCAATAATCAAATACCTAGAAATTGCATGTAATTGATGGATATAGGTACGAGTAGTTATAGTTAGTACACCACAAACCAAACAAAACAATATTCGGGCGGTACGCGTAGATGGGATTGTTTCGTAGACGCTGCTACGCTCTTCAATGCTCGTAGCAAAACATCAATCAAAATATCTTATACTTTACTTTGTTATTGTTATAAACATTTGCTTACTGATATAATATAATAAAAAATGGACTTTACCTGTGAGGTCTTCTTTCTTCCTCGTGATCTTCTTTCATAAACGATGGTTGCAGACTGAATCTGCGACGAAATTGGTGTCGACCCTTCATATTGGCAATTTTCAATTCACTTAGCACATATGTATTTCGTTTAGTTCACAACGTAAAATGCGAATTCCGATAGCCGCGTGAAGTATAGAGGGAACGCGACGGCGACGTGCGCGAATGATGGCGGGTGGAGAACGAATGGCGGTGCCCAGCCGCCACTAAGCGATCCCGCCACACAACGCTACATACAGTTTTCATGCAGGTTTCGAAGCAAACCTACTGAAAAATACATCACAGGGTCTTTGTAATCATTATTGCAATTAATTTTTGACACATTACCTTCGCAATAAATTGAGCGTTAATATTAAATTGAAACCATTAATCACTCAAAAGAATGTTCAAAGTTGAATGTTTACTCGTGCAATTTCAACGTAAATTGAAATCGTTATTAAATTTTATTGCTTAAAATATAGATTGATATGAAAAGATGACTGAAAAGATGTACAATAAACCAATCAATAGGTATGCGACGAATAAAACGTTGCGTGTCGACCGATACGATGATAAAACGAGAACTCAATTAAACTAGTTCGCAACTGACAAAAGTTTCGTTTTATTCGCATTCGTCTAAAATTAATTCGAAAAGATGCTATCTGATCCATTGTTCTAAAAAGCGCTCAAGTATTTAATGTTTTCACAGTGATACAAAAGAAATTCTTCAAGATTAGATACCTGTGGAGTCGGATACCAGTGCCTACTGCCTACTTATACATTTGTAGTCATTGCCTGTTGCTGCGCCCGGCGGCCTCGTGCCCTACACTAAGTAGATAGAATGCTCGGTAGGTATCGAGATTTTTTTCTGCTACATTTTAAGGGTAACACTACCTAAGTATAGGAAGGTATAGGAATGAAGTCTCGATGATACGTGTTCTAGAGTAATGTATATATAACCTTTCCCTTTATTGTCATCAGCAGATGGGATTTTTATTGCAAAGTTCCAAACGTACGTGGATCATAATAGACATGAAATAAATTTTCTATGAGTGAGGCTACGTGATAAATTTTCGTAATGGAAGTAATTTTCTGGAAATATGGGTCCACAAATGGTTTACATACGTGCCTGAATATTGTACCCCTTGGTGAGATTTTGATTACACATTTTATCTATTACAGAAAATAGGACTTTACAAAACGTCGGCAGTACAGCGTGTATCTACGGTCATGTTTTATTAACTTACTGCTTCAAATCTCGAGTATAGTAAAACATATATTAGGTTATAAACGAGATTATGTCGGACTCGAACCGACCAAAACGCACGCCATCTTTGGGTCTTTAGTTGCCGGAGGTGAGATAGTAGTCAACATATCCCTCGCACCCCGGCAGACCCGGGGCCGTCTCTTTCAAGATGACCCCCGTCGGACCTCTGTCTACCCCTGGGGATAGACAGTTGCGATATAACATTTTTGTGGCATGTTAAATTGATGAACATCAAATTATTAACCATTTAAATTTTGTCCTTAGATTTATACTATATATCAATTACGAGTAATTTTATGTTTCGCTGGGTTCGCAATTTATTAGAATCCCTGTGTAGCAATAGAAAAATGAACGTATATTTTTTGAAAGCACACCGTTTTCCCGTTCCTAAACGATATCAAATTTTCTTTTAGGAATCTTCTGCTATTAAAAGATTTATTTGCTGAATTCAAATGATATACAAATGGCCATCAACTTACATAAACTACATTTAACGGTTGTGACATAATCACGATAGCTTATTTAGCCATTAACTTATCCTATTAATTTATAAATGTGTACAGATAGACAAATGTTTTAGATTATGTTTTATTATTATGTAATTACCAGCTCTAAAGGAAAACGAATCTGGCCGAAAATTGGTACATGGATAGCGCATTGAATAATTTTATAGACCGTTTTTATTCCTGAAGCAGGTTCCTATATGTTGCAGGGACGACATCAGAATTCCACGCCAGTGCACCCATTAACGATAGCTAGTAACTGAATAAACATTTTGTTGACAAAATATTTTAACTTACATTGACGGAATAAAGTTGTATGTATCTGCTGCAGAAGTCATTAATAAAAGAAGAACAAAAAACAGATCACTAAGAGACACCAAACAGAAAATAAACCAGAGACCTCATATTGAAACAAGAAATATGCAATAAAACACGTAAGATACACCTGATCAAATTTTCCTTGGTTACATTCCTAATAAAAATTTTATGAATACCTACAACTCATAACCAATATTTGTCCTGTTTTATTAAGGTACTCAAGTAATAACTCTGTACAAAATGTGATAAAAGTCGATGTTAGTTAAGAATATGACTCACATGTAGGTTCAATAATTTAATACATTATTCAACATAATTGATAACACACTTGTACTTCTCCACTGTATTTATTAATGTACTTATCCGGCGACATAAGGTTTACCTTTACACTGACAGTTAAGAATATTCCAACTCTCAAACATTACACTAATTAGCAATTTTTCACATGTGGGTAGTACCTACCTATGAATATCAAGTATACCAGCACAAACTTTTTCCCCTTTTTAGGGGATAAAGTGTCTAGTTTACATTATTTAACTCTAATACTGGGTACAAACAAGTAGGCAGAAATGTATCGAAACTCATAATTCACCGACATTGTTTTCATGGATATGTTTACTGCTGAACAAGAATGGACTTTAGTTGCCTTGTATGACTCTCATGGGAAAAGATGAGGTTTGTAATATTGTTGGTCTGGTATGTTATTCTATTACTCTACCGGGGATTCTGTAATTTTGTGTTTCAATATTAGTATCTACACTGTAGGAACAGTCCATTAGTAATCCAGACATAGACATCGACTAATGTGTACTACAGTCGATCCCTTCAAATTCAATCTATCACAGCAAGGTTTAACGGATAGTCACTCCATTTGTCTCTAGTCGTCCTCTCTTCTACAATATTAAGATACTGGGTATAAAATATAAAAACCTGGTTCAGTAGTACCACGTTTATAAGTTACGCCGATGTACCTGCGCAGAAGTCTCATTTTTGATACGCGCGAAACAATATTAACCAATCACAACGCTCATCATTGACGCGGGAACGTGGCCCTTTGTAATTGGTTGCTGCGCGGTACCGCGTCAGTCGCGAATTGTACTGCTAGTGGAATATACGTCTTTTTACCGCACCGTACACTTGCGAGACAAAAAAGGTGAACATTTTTACATATTATGTCTTTACTTAAAATAGATAGATCTTTAAAAGGCTAGAGTAGGGGAATTGTATATAATGTGCATCAATTCATGCTAAATGAATTAATTAAATCAAAGGACAAAGTATTTACCGACTATGGATCATTTTCAAGTAGTGATGGACCGTCCATACAGCACGCGCTACAGGAGTCTCAAGAAAAACAGTTTCGACAATGATTAACGAAAAATAATCGTTTGCAACGGAGCCATAAACTAGTGCCAGACCGACTTTCAGAATCCCAAAGAAAGGAATACCTTGGTGGCGGCACTAATTCGTGTGAGAATTTGCTTTGACGAAAAAAAATGTTTATCAATGCAAGAAAAAAAGTTCGATTCGGTAGATATTAGAAAAGAAGATCTTAAAAAAACAATTACTGTTCTATAAACCCTCACAAGATGAATTGGTTCAATAATAGCTTGATCATAATTAACATTTCGTTATGAAGCACGGCAACTTTTTCGTTACATTATAAGATATTCATTTTATAAACTGTAAATAAACTGTAACTTGTAAAAAATGTTTCGTAATATAAAAAATATAACTTAAAATTATTAGTACACTTTATTTGCTAACAAGTGTACACTTACAATGAGCGAGATAGCACTACTCTCTGAATTTATTGCATTTTCAATTTTAACGTAATGCAATAAAGTCGGCGTTTCAACAGCGTTAGCAATCGTAACTAATCGGCGTAAGCTTGCTCTCTTCTGCGCAAACGAATTTTACCGATGCGACTTATTAAAGTGGTACACCTGTACCTATAAACTGACAAATATTTAAACCTAAACCTGCCAGGCAGGTACTGTGGGCTTCAAAAGTTCTTGAACAATTCACACTGGACATACTGACTTGTCAGAACTGTTATACAGTATTCTGTGAAAATTAGTCGTAGAGAATCTTTTAAAATGTAAATTGTACCCCGACTTTTATTGGAACATGTAGATACTGGTAAAGCGCAAAATAAACAATAAATTACTTTAACGTAACTAATATTTATGCGTTAGGCATACGTAGGCGTTTTTAAATTACCAGACAATTTGTTGCCATTGTTCTTTTGGAGGGATTGTGTGCTTAAAGAAACGCTCAAGCTGTGGAATGAACTCCCTGCCGTGGTTTTTAAGCTACTACAATATGGGTTCTTCAAGAAGCGCATTAGAAGGTTTCTACAGGGTAGGCAGCACAAGTGTGACGTACCTAGGGTTGCAAACGTCCATAGGCCACGATGACCGGTTTCCATCAGGTGAGCCGGGTGTTTGTCTGCCACCTAATTGGTATAAAAAATGCGTCAAGAAGATCCTCCTCAAGAATATCTGCCCATCTTGCCTGGAATACAAAAACATTACGACAACATACAACAACTGGTATGGAAGTGAAGCAAATGAAGTTACTGGCAGCTACCTGTGTGCCAGCTACATGCATGCAAGTGAGCGTATACACATGCCAGAAACTTTATAAGCTACTTGCATGTGTATCCCTAGCTTATTAATATAATTAAGTTTAAGATACTACTTGCATGAGTTTGCTTATTTTGTTATAAAGAAATAAGACATCGATCTAATTTATTTTAATAACGCTATCTATGTTACTTTTGGTTGAATTAGACTTAGAGTGTCAAATGCTTGTAGATAGAGCTTAAGGTATCCAGGATGTTTTGAATCCTACTGATTTAATTATCCTAAATACTTTTTTTTTAAAACATAAAGTACTCACGGAGTACTCTACGATTATTTGGAGATGTTTGTTTGCGGGGGTATATAACATTATTAACAACGCGTAATTGTTTTAATTAAATGTAAGATGAGGCTTAGGGTGGTTATAATTTTCAAGCATTTCAAAGTTCACCAACGAATTATACTTTCCTAGATTAGAGTAAAATAAAAATTGAGATAATATTTTTAATTGAACATAATTTAATTCTTTTATTACTTACTTTAAGTGCATTTCAAGAGTTATTTTATTTTATTCTTTAATATAAGGCGTTTATTTAGGTTTCGTGTTGTAATGACTTTATAGTTTATTATAGAGGAACAGGAAAAAATAAAAAGATAAGACTTCCGGTACCCATACAAACTATACGTATTATGGATACTTCACATTATGTCAGAACGTGATACTTTCTCGGTCGACCTCACCTCCATGCAAATCGTTAAAAAATCTGTAAATGAATGCAACGATGTAGATTTGCTGAATGCTATTCATTTCTACAAAAATGTCTCAATCGGTTACGAAGGTAGGACATGAAGAGGAAGTACCTCCGCCCTAAAAAATACCGCGGCCAATTATAACCTTGTGTTGTGTTTCCGGCGGTGAGTAGGGTAGCCAGAGTTCATAGAAAGATTTAGGGTTGTCAGCGGAGAAACCCTTCTTTATCTACCGCATTGACAGCACAGAGACTCTTTTAGCCTTCTCTCTGCCCCCCTTCCCCTTCCCTTCTTTTCTATATTATAGTCGGCAGCATGAATGTGACGTCTCTGGTGTTGCAAACGTACATAGACCACGGTAACCACATTCCATCAGGTGGGCCGCGTGTTTGCATGTCACTTAAGTGATATAAAAAAGCCCAGTTCAATTCAGCGACTATTTGAAGATAGTGAAGACTTTGTAACTTGTAGGTGGGGATTAACCATATACTCGTTTTCCTCGAAACATAAATGTAAACGATAAAGGTCACGTTTTCACGAACGACTAAGCCGAGAACATATCAATATTTAAGCGACAATTTCTAATATACCTCCTTTATTTCGTGGAATATACTATAATATCTGGTTTATTATAACTAGGCTGTTATAATAAACCAGATATTTTTAATTGTAATGTTTTTTTTAATATGACAATCCAACTGATCGGATTGGAGGCCAATGGGGTAGGTCTATCTACAGCAGTGGACGTCCTATGGCTGAAATGATAATTATGATGATGGCAATGCAGCAGTGCAGACCTGAAATGAAAACAATCTGTATAAAAACTAAAAAAAGTTGAACTCACAAGACCGTGTTCACAAGGCGAACCCGCAAGCTTTGACTTAGCAATCGGACGTTTTAGCGTAACGCAACATAGTTCAAGATTTTCAGGACATGAACTCGGATTTTATTATTGCGTTATGATTTTCTTGTTAGAAACAAAAATTTAGGCCGCCGCGGCCCGCCGCCTTACCTTCTTCGTGAAAATGTTTTATCAACTGTGGAGATTTCGAGGCCGGGCGTAGGTCGTTTAATTTGTAAAATTCCTCAGTGTGTTAGTCCTAAAAAATTCTTCACAATTTTTCTTCAGCCATTTTTTTTATAATAACTCAATTAATGAAATTGTTGTGTTTGTTCATTCGGAAGAAAAAAATACGAATTCACTACTGAATGATTAAATACCATTTCATTCATCCTGATTATTTAATTTGTTCGCATACCGGCAACACAGAACATACGATGATGGGTGGGGGTAGCAGAAAGGTATAAATACAGCTGACACACGGCGCTCTGGTCATTTGCTCTTAGGAGTACTACTCTTAAAGATGCCTCTTGTAGTGGCGAAACACGTGTCAAAGTTTGTTCTTCGCACTTGCAGAACACATACGACAATATCTTTCCTCGGGCAAGAAGTCCTCGTACTGCTTTTAGGGATGCGGTTTGGGCATTTCTTTCTACGATATAAGTAAATAATATTTTGCTATTGATATCGTTGGGATTGTTGAACCGTGGTTGAGTGATGGGTTACCCTCCCTTCCCCAATATAATTATTTTCTATTATAGATTTCCGTCATGTAATGTCTACTTCAATATATTATGTTCATAAGTAAATAAGCATGCCATTATATAGAGATTTGACTCTAAATCTAAGAAATGATGAGATGTAGGAGTAACAACAAAGGAATTGTGATGTCGCCCTTAGCAGATACTGGTATTTTATATTGTTTTGAGTTAGTCTAATTACCTCTCATGTTTTTTAGAAAATAAGAGGGTTTTTATTATTTCTATTCAGAACCTATTGACCTTTTCTAAATAATGTTTTACTTAATACTCGTAAGTAGCAATCTTAGGTAAATAATTTTCTTAATTCAAATTGAAAAGCAAGATGGCCATTTAGATTTTTATTGGAATTCATTTTGATGAACATCATAGCCCCGGTTTCACCCGCGTAAATCCCTTGATAATATCTGGACAGTCAATACTTCTCAGTTTTAATGCAGCGTTTCAACGGGGACGAATTTTTGGTAAAGAGAAATGTTAGGTATTTTTGTATGGAACGGATAACTCAAAACTTTAGGACCGATCCTAAAGTTTTGAGTTATCCGTTCCATACAAAAATACCTAACATTTCTCTTTACAATATTAATATAGATAATAAATAGTTATTTTATAGTGGTTGTGGCAAACAGTGGTAAATATTGTAGATATTTTATTTAATAAATATTTGAGTTATGTTATATACTATGTACGTTATGTACGCGGAAAATATTTTTGGTGTTCTTGCGTTTTTTTGTGAGATATGACCAAAAGTCGCGATAACCGATATCAATGTGGGTAGAAGGCTAGTATTATGTACAGGTATTCTAGTTCAGATAGAGTCATGTGTATCTAAGTCAATCACACGTAGGTCTGTCTAACTAATCTAACTAATCTGCTAACGAACGTAAAAAGCTCTGGTAAAGACTGTTATCAACCTGCAAATTTTTAGAAGAGAAAATCCTGCCTGCCTTGAATATTTTTAAACAGATCTTGTTTAAAATTTCGCTTTACATATATAGATACGTACCTACCCTGTTATAAGCCGACTGAGGTACCGCAGGCTGGAATTGCAAATTAGCTTTGGGCGATGAAAGCGACGGAAGGGGAACCGTTCCCAACTCAGGCGCGAAAAATAACGCTCAACAAGTGAGGAACTAACCCTTCGTGACCAAACTTAAGAGATAAAGTTATAATGTCAACTTAATCTTTTATTCAGTAGGCAGTAAAGCCCCACACCCTGGGACGGGATTAAAGGATTGATACGAATTTGTACTGTCAATAAGAATTAGTACAACACTCATGTGAGCTATTGAAGTTTTATATGCACGAAATACCCACGGATACCACCGATGCAGTTATGTCGAACTAGAACCGTTTAAAACCCATGCTGTCTTTGAGTCTTTTTTTATCTTTATTTAAGGAGCTTAGCCACAACATGACTTTGCTAGGTTTCTTTGCTAGGGTGACAGGCGGCGCCAAGCGTTACTCCTTGAGCTATGACGGAATATCGCGCTAACTGGGCTAACTTTATTTTTATTTCTGACTCTACGAAGACTCAAGTTCAATGATGTCACATTGCTGGCAGAGCCAAAATCAAAATTATATAACACTGCTGACCCGCGCGACTTCGTCTGCGTCACCCCGTTTTTGCAACATTTTTCATTCCTGCTCCGCACCTGTTAGTCGTAGCATGATGTTATATACATATAAACCTTCCTCTTTAACCATTCTATCTATTGAAACAAACCGCATCAAAATCCGTTGCGTAATTCTAAAGATTTAAGCATACAAAGTGACCAGAAAAATAGGGACAGAGAACGTGACTTTATTTTATACTATGTAGTGATAGTGATGAAATTAACTCATAATAAAACATTTGCCGTTTACACATTATTTTTGATCCAATAGCGCACCATATGTTATAAGAATGCTTCAAATTAATTGCTGGTGTCAAATTTCGTTTTAAGGTTTTTAAAACTTTTTATTTTTGCAGAAATAACATAGTAAGTACTTAATAATGTTGACACTTTTGCTTTACCTTAACACTAGTTTGAAAGAGTATTATCTAGGTGAGTCTAGCTTAGTAATTTTTATAGCGATATTATTTCATTTGTAAAATGTTGTACGAATTTATACCATTGAACATGGACACAAACAAAACAAATATAACCATTTCGCACTAGCAGTGAAATTAAAACACTTATCATACATCTACATGATGATGGTGAGTGAAATTAAAAGTTCTACCGGTACGAACAAAATATGAAATATAAACTATTGACCTATAGCGTGACACTTGGTCATAATTTTTTCTAAAGTAACATTTAAATACCGCAGTTTTCTGTGCCACTAGGACAGTAAATAGTTACACGAATCTATGTGTGATAAGAGATTACTGTAATCTTGTAATCTTCTATATTTGATGCTCTCAGAGATGCCCCTCGTGCGTACCGTGTACAAAGAAAAATGAAAAGGTGGAGAGATGAATGAAGAAGAAAAAAGAAACGATGATAAAAAGAAGACTGAATAGTTCTCCCTTGATTTACATATTCCCTAGTTTGACCATGAATTACACAACAGAATCATAAAATGAAGAATACTTAGCGAAGAAGAAAACAATAGATTGTTACAATTATCCAGCGTGCTGCCTGAATGATCATTTCTTTATTTAGCACTGTACAACGTACCTCCAATTGAAATCGTCGTATAGTCTTGTGCTTATTATAGCAATTCATTATGAGTAATTTATATGCAACAACAACTCAGCATAAATTTATGATCTCTTTTCGTTTATCTAGTACAGTCGTTTAATTAAAGGTTTATGTATTCAAAAATGTTGATAATGAGTCTCCGAAAAATGCTTGTGGAGTGTCTATTGAAGAGAAAGAAAATTCCAAATGCAAATTTAAACATCATTTGTTCTGTATAGACTAATAAACGGCACTCACAAAAGCCTCAAATATAAAATATATTAAAGGTTAGTTAGAAGTGGACTACCAGATCGAAACGCGGCCCCCCGGCCTGAAACGACCCTAGTAAGAAATTCAGCGAGTTTTCTTTTGGTCCATTTACAAACATGTACTTAGTCTAGATACAATAATTTACTTGAATAGCATGTTGAGTGAACAGCTTTTTTCTAGGCTTCCTTATCGTCCAAACAATCATGGATTTTATTATAGCCTTTTTAGCATTACCTTTTTTTTATTTTTTTAATTTATGGATAGAAACTTTCCCTAATTTCAAAAGGCAATTTTTTTAAAAAGCGTATACAGCTACCCCGAAAAAAATAAAAAATATTGTGAGTCTACTATCATAGACTACAAGATTATTTTTGTGTCTAATATTTTATGCCTATCAAAAACTCTAGGAAAGATTGTAATATTTTTCCTAACATACATTAAAATTTCAAAAATGTATCGAGAGTCTACGGTTAGGTATAGGCAGTTTTAACTAGAATCAGACGACCTTGTCATCATTCTTCATCAGGTCGATAGTGTTAAATTTGCTGCATGCAAAGATAAACTCCTACATCCGTACGAAACTTGAACACTTGAACAAATGCACGCTATGCACTGATCAAGTACGCCTTGTGAAACTTCTTGTTAACTTCTCACGTCACGAACCGAAGTGCCAAAGTTGGATAATGGGATACATATCTACCTATTATACTGCCTTACGGAGATGCTCATTAACTAAGTTCCTCAATTATACAACTTACAGCTTAGGTTAGTAAAACTGGTAATTATATCCTTTATGTACAGCCAATCAATGGAGTACCTCCTTAACATTCATATTCCATATTGAGAATATGGTCCTACAAAAAGAGAAATCATGAAAATTGAATCATGGCCGTCAGAATCATTATAAAGTAGGATATGTAAGAAAAGTGATAGGAAACACTAAATATCTCTCTTGTGTTAACGTTTACGTGAAATTATAGCTTGCAACTTTTAATTACAAATCTGATACTGTTGCTTTATCTTTGAGCTCTATAATTAAATAAGTAGATAGATTGGTAGATAACTTGTACACCAAAAAAAAAATTAAATCATCAAGGACGAGAAGTGAGAGTTACAGTTGCTGTAATGTATAATGGGTGGCCTTTTCACGCCCCGCTTAAAGGACCCGGGACTGTAGGAAGAAGGAAACACGTGCGCCGGTAAGGAATTCCAAGACGATGCGGCAGAGGAAAGACTCACCAAACCGCTTGGTTCTTGATGGAATATTCTTCACCGTATGCGGGTGACATCTAAGCCCTGCACGTGTTGTCCTGTGTAGGAAAGGAGAGGGTGGGATTAACTAACTAACTACTAAACATATACAGCTATAAGAGATAATACGAATATAAAATACATAGTAGGTATAACCTATTGGTATGTAAATTGTAAAATATATTTTATTACCACAGTATCAATACCTTTTCTAATAATTTATTTCCGTCACAATAAAATATCAAAGAGGCTTTATTGTTTACAATTAGGTACAAAGTTGTGAGTTGGTAAGTTGTTTGTGTAGCTTTGGAAAAATATTTTTCTTTGACAAAACACTCTGCAAAATGTTTTGAGGTCAATCTCAAACGAGTTTTAAAACATATTTCGGCTTGTACTTATTTTTTGTTGCTTCATAAAGCCTAAGTTAGCTTTAACAATGTATATTTTTGTCATTGTAGAGCGAAACAATATCTACAAAGTTTACAGACGATAGCTTTCAGGTTGTGCGGTCAAAGTTGTACGCTAAAATTCAACAATAAAGAGAATCATTATAATATTTTGCTACGTAAGAACACACTCTAGATGTCTTAATAATGTCCTCATGTTTTCAAAAGAAACAATTCTTAAAAGAAAGAACACGATCTTGAGACAAAAATAAAGAATAACCGTAAGGAGGACAAATTAAACAGCAAGTACTTAACTTACGTAGGTATCGCAAATATGGGTTAGTACGAGGCCGTTTGTATCTTTGTAATTTCGTTTTCTGAAGTGCAAAAGTATCATTAATGATTTTTATTATACCGCCAGAAACTCATTATAGCTCTCGTAATACAGGAACTTTTTGTTTGTCGAAGTTACGCTTTACCTAAATACACAATCTAAGCGCCAATAACATTATTAATATTAATACACAACATTTTCTTAGGGTACATTTCAGTACATTTTTCATTTCCTTTCTGTTAACAATTTTCTATTAAAATATTTAGACGAGATCCTTTCTGCAGCTGGCTGAAATTCAACTCTCAGATCATTTAAGCTCGTTATTTCAGCATCATTATTCTATCTACAGTCTTTACTAATGAATTTGAACATACAGAATTACATAATTATGTTGTTCACGTCGGCGAATTCCAGTTCCGTGATTCAATTTTGACACGGGCAATACGGGCAGGTACTTCAACTGTTATAGTCACAGCAAAACGTTCTCAAGAAACCTTCACGTTCTCCCTTCCATAACTTTTTAAGATATTCTGAGCTGCATTCATACTACATTCGATAAAATTGAATATTTTTTATGTTAATCGAACCTATTTCATGTGAGGATTACCTACTACTACTAGACTATGAGACCATTTTAGATATGAATAGAAGAAATGACAAAAATGGCCAAAAACTTTTCTTATACATTTTGTATGGACACAGGATATTGACCATTAATGGTACTTTAATATCTCATGCTTAAAGATAAATATACCTAATATTAAAATTATCTCTTTACCACTCCAGAACCGAGGTTTTTTTCTTAAAGCTTATAAGATCACGGTAACATTTTAAATTAGATTTGGAAAACTTACAGCTTTACATCTATATGACAATTTAAATAGTGGGCATTTGAACACCATGAATAAGTTTTCACAGATAACAATAATTCGTAAACAAGGAAAAAAGACCCAGTCTGTTAAAGTGAAGTTACTAAAATATAACTATCGCCGAAAATGTAACTCTCATCAAAGAAACTATTTAGTAAAAGGCGCTTCACACATGTAACATTGGTATTGAAGATCGAGGTATAATCTGCGATACTGTTTATACAGATGCTCTACTATTAAGCTTTTAACTTTTTAGTTGTTGTTATGTGGCTCGTCCGCCACTGTAGCACTACGTGCAAATCTCAATAGACACCAAAGACGCATAATGTCGGTAACACTTACGAATAAACTTTCATTCATATATTCATAAGAATAGTCATTACACTCTACATCGCCACATTTACGTCATACGTGTATCTTAGCGTCGCGTATGAGTAATGGACTGCTGAGACGATAGGTCTCGAGTTCGATCCCAGGTCTACCATGGCACACACCAATGTCTTTTCGAAGTTATGTGTGTATTTATCGTGGGTTTGTAAGTGCCCGGTTAATGGCAATAGGCTCGCCACCTATTACATTGGGACCTAAACATAAACTGGCGAAATGTGGGTGCTAGCACCACTGCCTAGGTACCCCTTCGGGGATAAAGGCGTGAGTTTATGTTATGTTATGTTACTTTCATGCTCAATATTTTTTGAGAATGTTACGTAGGTACTTTAAAAAACTTGTAAACCTGGGTTTTGATTCTAAATATGGCAACTGTAAATGATGTTTGACTATTTTGTTTACCTCCTGAAACCATTTTGAAGTTGAAGTAATATCAAACAGCGGCGGTCCATACTACCATGGTCATTGTCCTTTCTGTACTTATTTTGTTTCTACTTTATCTTTTGATTACAGTGAGACGTTACATCAATCAGTGATAAATAAAATTTACGTTGAAGTCATGTTTTTCTTTACAAAACGTATGCAAAGCAATTTTCTCGATTTTTCTTTTCTAATAGGCATCCTACCTAATATAATTTCATGGAGTCTTTTGATCCTTACATGAAGTAAAATCGGTTGGCACAAATAAGTACCTTTTTTTACTTTAGTATTTTCTTATGGACTGTACAATTATTTCAAAATCTGTGAACGCAGTTCAGAATATCTTAAAAAAATATGTAAGGTCTTTTACGAACATTTTGCTGCAACTATAACGTTTAAGATACCTGTCTTTACTGACAAAAATATGCCCTATTTAATACAGGAACCAAATACATGAACCAATAATATTGTTTTTAATAGATAGAGTGGTTTAATAATGTAGTAGCGATATAATTAGTATGTAGTCAGTTTTCAATATGAACATGCGTGGGGGTGTTTGAGTCGTACGTCACAAGATACAGAGGCGACGGAGATGTAGTGGGTATTATAAGATATTCATTTACAGACGAATATTAATGGATACAAAGTAGTTATACTTCGACTAGATAATCTATTTATATAATACGTGACATTCTACAGAATAGTTATAGGTATCTACTCATTAGAATATTGTTAGCTTGTATCGAGTCGATAAGCCTCAATGTGCAATATTCTTACATGAGGTCACATAAATACTCTTTGACAAATACAACAATACAATACAATCTAATCTAAATCTATTATCTATGGTATATTTTACCACTTAAAAACAAAATAAGATCGCGCACTTTTTGTTTTTATCTGTGTTGAGTAAATACATTTTTATTATTATATAATTCAAATTACCTAATGCATAAAAGGATTAAATGTAATACTGTAAAAATAATAATATAAGAGGATTGAATATTATATATAAGAATTCATTGTCATGAGCATGTAAGTAACGATTGCTATCCGTAATATGTAGTTATGCACTTACTAGTTGGATTAGGAATAGGAATGTAATACATCCATTTGTGTTAGGATGAAAGGATTCTTATTGATTAAACGAGATGTAGCTAATAATATATTCCAAAGCTGAAAACAAGCCGCTGACGAGCGTTGTGAAAAACGGAGCCAATCACGTTCCAAAACATCATACCATTGCGATGTTGAACACTTGAAAGGGGGAAAAGTCTTATAAGATTTATGATTGTTGTATGAGTAAGCATTATATGTATTGCTTATATGTAAATGTTGCTCGTATATTATAAAGGAGATGAAAGCCCTTAGGTACATGCACTGGGAGTTTTGTAAAGATATGTTTGTTTTTACTTCAAGCGAGTGAACCCGGTTGAATTGTGATCATTCTAGTGGTTTTGAAACTAGTAAGCTAGTAAGCTATTAAACAATTATACAATCATCCTTTTTGTAGTTGTTTAACATTTCGTTTATGCTAAATAGTTACAATTGAAAATAGATTTTCGCAGAAATTGCTGCAATGACGAAGATAATAATTGCTTTTTGACAGTTTGTCACCCCTCAAGTCCATGCTTACCGAGATGAAAGGAAAGATTATTTCATTTGACATCTACGATATTAATAGAGACACTTGTAAGCGGGCGGTGGCCCACTACGATCAGAGAATCTACAGCGGTTATTTTGTTCAGACCGTGCAATAAAACACTCTTAAAAGTACGCTTAACTAACATGACACAAAATAAAATAGGTCACCTCAATCAGCCAGTCAGGTTTACCGCACGCAGCGGCAGTTTCACTATTCTAAACACAATATTGAATTTAAAAATTTGCCTAACTCTTGTTTTCCAAATGCCGATTCCGGTTGCAGCTAAAGCTTGCATTTTGGAACCTGAAAATTTCTATCTTTCTAAACCACTCTACGCTAAAAACGGATAATTAAAAAACCAAATACCCGACTGTTACTAAAAAGACCGATACAAGTTTGGTAGCAGGCGGGACCCATTAATCTTCTTTCGGTTTCACACATACGCACGTAAAATATTACCTTTTGCTACCGCAACCGAGTAAACACCAAAACAAATAAGATTCTTGATTTGTTTGGTTTTTACGGGACTTTTGGTTTTGAAATTGGTTTGAGCTTCGAAGAAGTTTAGTGGGGTGTCGTACACAGGTTTACAATTACTATGAATTCCTAAATAATAACAGTACCCGGAATTATAAAAAAGCAATAATTACAGGTCGAGTGTATATTTTTTTTTTAAATTTATGTGGACAACCTAAAATGAAGGTTAGACCCAGCATCCCAAGGTTTGAAACGCCCGGTTTCAGCATTAATAATTAGGAGTACATTCCCAGTCAGTTTTATTTTACTATCTCACCGAGTATGTTTGTTTCTTAAACATATAGACTTAGAGTTTTTAATGAACACTCTTTCGTATTGAATACATAGTCATTTTATGTGAACGTAAATGAACATTACGGATCAAATGGGATTTTGAAGAAAAGTAGGAGTGCGCAGTAGAAAGAAATAATATATGAAAATATTATTATAGATGTAAGGAAGACAAGTGATGTATGTAAGAATCGTATAAAGTAATGATCCCTGCGTATCCCTGTGGGAATGCGTTTTCTTAAAGGTTATGCATGTGTATGTAGAGGCACCTATTATGAACAAATATTATTTAATTCTGCGTGAATGTCGTGTTTTGATCTTGTTTAATTTTTTTTACAATTTGTTGATGGAGATAAAATGTAGGATATAAAAAACACTAAATTAATTTAAAATAAAATATACGTTTTGTATTAAAAACAATCCTTTAATTTTAATTCACTGTCAGAACTCCATTAATTAATTAATAGTAGTATCCATCACTGAAGTCCAGTGAAGCGCAGGAATTAATTATTATATTATGAATATTTAAAAGCTTGACGAGTGAGATTTTGTATTAAACAGCGTAAATATGAATGTAGGTACTCGTTAATATTTCAAGTATAATTCATTTATACCAGACCTGCCCTCTTCTAAATTGTACATTATATTATGCCAAACGTATATAATGAAATTATTTGAGGCATTGTTGTCATCAACAATGAAATAAATATGTAGGTATATAAATCGCATGTCACCAAATATGTATGGTACTGTAAAAGTAATTTTATTACTTTAACTATTAGATTCAATTTTGACATAGTTGCGTATTTGTACTTCTACAGTATCTAGCACCTGGATATTTCCATAGGTAAAATATACATTGAAATACGCTTATTTTTATTGTTCTATAGTTATAGATTTGAAACTTTGAAAATATTATTTAACTGGTTTTTAAATAATGACGAAATGTATTTCAACAAAGATCTCAAACACGTCTCCAGAGAAGACGTTTAATTACTAAATTTGCATAAAGACAAAGTTAGTTACAAGTGTCTACTGAACCGTAAAACCTTAACCCCCTTGAATAAACAAAAGGGGTTTTGTTTCAAAAGATTTTACCCTTCCAATTTCGGTCAACACAAAGAAAGGAAATATGATGTCAAAAGTAATAGGTATATAATAAACAGTTAAATAGCAATGAATGAAATCGAATGTATTGTGAAAAACTTTATAATACTCTTAGTAATAGGGCAATAAGTAGTGACGACACACGTAAAAACCAGTTCGGAAGAGGGTACACCGATTTGGTCTGCCCAATAACAATTAACATGGTGATTATAAGCGTCATCATCACGAATGTGGCGAATTTTCGTTATGTAGCGCTTGTAAACGCGCTGAAATATTTTATACTCAAATTCTTGCAAATTGTATATATAAATTACTAACATTGAATTATTGCCATATTGTCAGTTTTTTTATAACATGTAAGTGGCAGTGATGGAAAGTGGTTACCGTAGCCTATGGCCGTTTGCAACACCAGGAGCGTCACATTCGTACTGCCGAACATATAGAGAAGAGTGGGAATGGGGAAGTCTGGGAGGGGAGGTGAGGCTCTGTGCTGCCAGTTATTTTGAGTTCTAATGTGTATACTCAAATAATTCACAATTTCATAATCTTAAGTAGGGTGTAAATATCGGTACTCGATCTTTATTTATACCTTAAGACTGTTCTTATATGGTTCTTTGTTATTTCTACCTGTAACATCAGGTAGAAATAACAAGGTTAGATGGCAGTCGTTTTACGGAAAATATCGAAGTTCAGCCGCATCACAGTTAGACTGGAAAGCCGACACCAACTGAGTTGGGAAAAGGTTCAGGGAATGATGATTACTGCCTAAAATGTCTTAAAACATTCGGTAAAGACATTAGACGACAATTGTAAGACAAAATAACATGTTCATTTTAATTGGTATTAAATTACTTTTGTAAGGCTGACATTTAAATAGAGCCACCGCCGAAGTTGATTAAAATGTAAATATATAATGTATTTATTATGTACTTATTTTAAGTGTTTATGAATTGTAAGAATTGTTGAATTGTTTGAAAGTGTTCAAAAATATATCGCGTGAAGACCCGAAATTCATAAACACTATGAGTAAACGCCGCGATAGTTTAAAAGTTACATGTACTTATTTTATTAGGCTTATGTTGTTTCATGCTGAAATATTTCAACCTAAATTTTATAGGGTAGAAGAATTTACTTTTAGAGGAAGAGTGGTAGACCGGAGAAGGGGTAGACGAGGTATAAGGCAATATAATGTCCAAGGCTGTACGTTGCATAGAAGAAAAAAGCCTGAATACGGAAAGAAGAAGAATTCCATCAAGCAAGTATCAGTATCAAGGAATGGTAAGTACTTTAATCATGTTTTAATAAGCTAGAGTCTCATTATATTAAAAAAAAACATGACATAAACCTTGTCCCTAATAGTCTATATATCTTTGCATTTCAGAGCTGGCTCACCCTCTGCCTTGAGTTGGTGTTATATAGCCTATAGCCTCAACGCTGATAGAATTTTGCCAATCGGACCAGTTCCTGTGATCAGCACGTTCAACCAAACACACTCTTCAGCTGATATAGATAGTATCTTACACCTGAGAATAAGGTAGTTGCTGCAGTAGTTAATGGGTAAAAGTAGAAGCACTAACTGTGAAATACTCAACCTTTATTAAGTAGCTGCAAAGAGAATAAATTGTTTTTAGTTACTTTCTTTTAATTTTCCTCCGTTCCTCGTTGTATACAATTTTCATTTTCAATTGTTAACTAACTTGCAAGTATATTTATGTGAGTGCTCAAGCATTTCCTCTTAGGACCGCAATATTGCATAATAAGGTAATGAAGATTATTTATACTGTTGATTGATGGCACTTGGTGGTATATATGTATGGCTGACTGCCGCAATGTTTATGAGGGAATAGGCTTGTATGTCATTGTAAACCTTTGAGGATGCCGTAAGGCGAAACCGGTCAGGTCTATTAAAAAATAAAAATACTGTGGAAAAGTACAAGTGAGTTCTCAATATGTGTACGCTTATAGTGTTTTAAGGATTTGGATTAAACCTACTCCAAATAATAGATATCTCACCAAATTTAATTTCTCAAGATTTCTTTAAGTAGGTATAGGTATTCCCACTCAGCAACTATTTACCTTGCCGATTTTATCTGATCAAAAACATAAACGAAATGTCCTCGTTTACGAGACAAATTGCTAAGATAAGATGTCCCTTATTCTGAATACGTAGGAAAACGCACATTTATTACGGTGAAACAAAAGGTCCAGATTGGTTGCCATGAAACGCCTGCACAATTTTCTGAAAATAGTTCACAACAGATATAATTATTTCAACTTTAATAGCATAGGCCCTTTTAGTGCCTGAACATAAATCGAATCAAAATTATTACATACGACAGATGTAGACTTTCGGCTTCTCAATGGGGTCGGTTCGACGTTAAACAAATATTGTACAAACAAATAATCGAATCTAAAAAATCGAATATAAAAATAAAACAAATTAATCGGATGACGTGTCGTCAATTACTGCCGCAATGAATTAAAACCTTAAACAATAATGTATGATTTTAGAATCCTATGATCATTATCATATTCACTATAAAATACTACGGCATATTTACCATGTTTTTTCTATGAAACCAAACTTAAAACATGGTAAATATCCAGTAGTATTAAATAGTGAATAAACAATATTATCACATTCACATCTATACGAGCCGCTTTGTCTGCTGCGGATATTAAATTATACCTTACACACACACAATGTACTTTATGACCTTTATTGGGATCATGCAAACTATTGGATATATATTATACCCTAGGTGGGAGATAAGCACACGACCCACTTGATGAAAAGTGGTTCCCGTTGCTTATAGGCGTGTGCAACATCAGGGGCGTTACACTTGCACTATTGACCTTCTAACGCATCAAAGTATATGCTAATTAGGTATTCTTTCGGCATACACGTATTGAGAAGAGGACTATTTTCTTTCCGTTATTATAAACTTTTAACAACGCACTGTCGTCTTAACTTTGGACGTTTAATACGTGTCAGAGTTAATCTGTGAGCCATTAGGTAGGAATCTTTAAGTATTGTACTTGGGAATTGGGGCCGCGTGATTCTAACGAGTCACATCTTTTATGGCTTTTGTGTTAAACGTAGACTGATGTTCTCAAATAATCTAGTCCACCATTGTTGTGGGAGCGATGTTATTAATGCATGTCCCATAGCCAGAAAATGTATATAACTATACCTGTAACTACATAATATATCTGCAAATCGTAATTCTCTGAGCCTATTGCCAACTCAGTTGGGATCGGCTTCCTAGTCTAACCAAGATATGGCTGAACTTCGATATTTTCCGTGAAGCGACTGCCATCGGACCTTCACAACCAAATTGGCGAAATCGAAGTTCTGTAGTTAGGATAGTCGGACATTTGATGTCTCCAACTACCCGTAACGACTGCCATAGACGTTCATATGGCAACCGGGACCGACAGCTTAACGTGCTTACTGAGGCACGACCAGACCAGTGCAAATAACCATGTTCTTGCATACAAATATTTATAGTGGTATATATATATATATATATATGTGTGTATGTAATACTCGTACTCTCATTTTTATCCCTCCGAGGTAGACGGAAACAATCGGCGGCTTTCTACTTTACAAGCTTCATCTGCTGTCATTAAACATTTTATGTGCCTAATGCTTTTAACCTGCCCTTTTTTCAATACATCAATAATTTGATTACCTTTTGTTCTGCAGAGACGAACCCCATATTGATAATATTTAAGTTTATTGTAAATATGTGCCCGTTCCATCCTTTCATTTTACAAGCTTTCGCAAATATTATTCGCTTAAATCGATATGTCCTCTTCTTGTCCATACGTAGGAGAACTCTAAAATACAATGACACAGACACCTGGCGTGACTAAGTTATATCGTCCGGTTCAACATTAATAATGATATTTTGAAGAGAAATGAAGGTGCTATTGTACTATCAAACAATGTTAATAGAACAGTTCGTGACCTACAAAACTCTTATTTATGTACTACAGTATACCTAAAATAATATATCCACTTACTCTATCCGTATATTGGTGAAGTGAAACATATATTGACGCAACTTGGGTTAAGACCAACTAGTATGTCCGGATTACAATTAGTATGACGATCTCCACTGGCATAGTCTTTAAATATATTAAAATTTCTGATTAGTGGTTTCATTTTTCAAGCGTATCCAAGCACCAATTTTCTATGAGCAGTACCTACTTACTTAGGTACACCAGTACCATCATATTTGAACCTAATTTGAAAAATTTCTCGCTATGGAATCTAGGGAAAATTACGACAGGTAACTTTCACAATTCCGTTGTACACCTAGGGATCTTCTTATCGCACCGAGTATGTGACCAGTCTAGTGAGATAGTAAAGTCAGTTAATACCTAACTAAGATAACTGTATGGATAATTTCTAATGATTGCTCATAGGTACTATCATCATCATCACTATCACTACATAGTATAAAATAAAGTCGCGTTCTCTGTCCCTATTTTTCTTGTCCCTTTGTATGCTTAAATCTTTGGAACTACGCAACGGATTTTGATGCGGCTTGTTACAATAGATAGAATGGTTAAAGAGGAAGGTTTATATGTATATAACATCATGCTACGATCAACAGGTGCTGAGCAGGAATGAAAAATGTTGCAAAAATGGGGTGACGCAGACGAAGTCGCGCGGGTCAGCTAGTAAATTATATACGACTGAGTTCAGTCTAGGGGGAGAGTTCTCGAAGAATCGATGATGTTGACTTTTATGAGGTTGCATGTCATCCCTAAAACTTGGGTGAGACTCTATAAGTTGACAGTCGTAGCTCTGGCAGCTATTTTATTTTAAATATGTCGTATATCCTCGACTAACGACGACAACAGAATCGTACCATAACTATCTTCTTGCTATATCTTTCACACAATCCATTCATCTCATAAGTAATCAATTCCCATTGTAACCATCCTCTTCCAAGACTCCCATGAATTCCGCAGCACACGTTAAAATCAAGTTACTACATCCAGTGAAACAAACCAGCAGAATTGCCGTTCTCTATAAAAATATTTTCAACACAAAGTGAATACAACCCTGAAAACTAACTCCATCGCACATAACACTCAAATACAATAGAAAATACGAGTACTCATAAATACTTAGTATATTATAATCGCCATGGATTACAACGGGTTTAAGTAATTATCATTCAAATTATTTGGAAGATTTTGAACGCAGAGGAACGTTCAAAATCTCAGTACGGAAAGCAATCCACTCTTTGTTCAGTGCTTCGTAGTTTCACTTTGTTAAAGGTTTAGGAGTAAGGCCTTTTAAACTCTCTTTGTTACCGGCTATCCTCTAGTAAAGGAAATTTGAAACTATTTAACCCATTCTCTGAGTTAGTTGCTCCAAGAACTATTATGTATTTGATGAAACCGATTGTAGCTTCGCTTACCGAGCTCAATAATAATGTTGTTTTCACCCACGTAGGTGGCAGACAAGGCCACGGCCCACCTGAAGGAAATTGGTTTTCGTGGTCTATGGGCGTAGCTACTACTCAATTTAGCCGAAAGATATCAAGTGATTATTTATAATATAAACATTAGATATGCACGTTCTCCAACTACAAACATGTTAGAACGGTATTTTATATTTATAGATACCTACCTACCTTACATTAATGTAATAACAACATAGCACTAGTAATTATTACTGGTAATTATTCATTCAATGCCGAATTAGGTACTGAAATATAAGGAATATGGGCTCTACGAAATTGATATTTTGCATAACACCTTCGTCTGCGGCACAAAAGATATCCCCTGGTTTTGGTACATTTTTCATTTCTGCTATTCCTGGTTTGATCTTTAAATAATTATCCCACAAATTTTCACTATAATACTTACGGTTAAGGAGAAAAATACACAAAAACGTATTTTTGATCCTGATTATGTTCCTCATAAACTTGCGCCACGTTTCTTATACTGAATGTCTACACTGAATATTCATCGTCATTTTTTTTTTCATCACTTAGGTGGCAAATAAGCACACGGCCCACCTGATGGGAAGCGGTCACCGTGGCCTATGGACGTTCGCAACACCAGAGGCGTCACACACGTGCAGCCTACCCTGCACGCGCTGCCTACCCTAACAATTTCTTATTTAATTTAATATTCGTATTTAAACAATAAATACGAAAGAACATTTTTTGTAAAATTTCCAAGTCAACACGCGTGTTGCATAATTTTAATTAGAAGCCTTAGAACACGTGATGTTGACGGCTTAAGTCAAAGTTCAGTTGTTTGTATTATTAAGCCCGCGTTAATTATTGGCTTCACGATTTCATCTTGTACGTAGATTATCAACAAACTAAACATAATTGTTTAACAGATATTCATTTTGATTGGAAAGCCTAATTAATTCGTTACGAGAGGAAATATATTCCAGTTTACCTAAATGACAAATTAGCTAATTTCTCAACCTCATGAATTGTTTTTTTATACGGCACATTAATTTGACTTCCCCTCATCTGACGATTAGTTGAAGGCAAAGTCTCAGGAAAGAGGATCACACGTATATTGTGGCGATCAGCTTGACGGCCTCAGACTTAAGTGGTGCGGTAAAGGAAAGGCTCGCCGAACCGCTTGGTTCTTGATGGAATATTCTGCACCCTGTGTGGGTGACATTTAATCCCTGCACGCGTTGTCCTATGTTGGAGAGAAAAAGGAGGGACCTAATGAAAGAGCTCATCAGAACATTCACGATTTAGTTTTAGAAGAATTTGATTTAAGTATTGTTTCTTTTGTTAGTGTTAGTAGCTTATGGCTGTAACTGTAGGTACGTTAGGTATACGTGTAGGTACTACTTCTAATAATTAACGGCTGCATTCATAAAAATGAATAATATGCTTGTAAACATAAAGGAGCTAAAAACCAATTAAACCACGCATTACACATGCTCATTGAAAACCAGTCGCCAAATCTGCAGCTGTGAATTGTATTCGCAAGTCAATTATGTTCGCATGTCGCTTTCAGAGATTATCGAAACAACCGATTCTAGAACTGACTCACGTAAAATGTTAGTTGTATGTTTTCATGTTAATCATTTTACCACCACTTGTTAAATTGAGAACAGTTCTACTACATCATTAAGCTGACTTGCATGATGTATGCTCCAACGTATTAGGTTAATGTATTGTTCTCTCAAACTCCCTCACAAGACTCCCTAATCAATAAAGGCCCCAGAGTTAATGAGAGGAACTTGTTCGACACACGACCCGAAAACACTGATCTAAATAAATAACCAAACCATTCATATATAAACCGGTAACGTAGCGCTGTAAAACAATCAAAGATAATCTGAGATTTACATAATTCTAATTAGTTGACTTTCCATGTAACCTATTAACATAGACTTAGCGTGACATATAAATATTAGTGAATTAGCTGATGCATATATCTCCTCTCGCGTTAATGTGGGTTACGGTTTTTAATCGTATTACCGGTTGTACTCAATCAATTCTAATTGTAAATGTACTAGTAAGTATAATAAAAATGACGTCTTTTTGAACTTTTGGTATTACGTTTCAATCGTGACTAAACACTGGAAATAGCTATTTATTCTCGGCTTCCTCGATATGAGAAAATTCAGTTAAATTTACTTATTCTTTTTCAAAAGGATAAAACGAGGATAAGAAAAGCCACTTCATAATAATCAGATGTGATTGTTTCAATTCGGTTCGCTGGAGGAAAAATTTATTTCACTTAGACAAGGCTAAATCAAATTTGAATGTAAAAATCTTTATACCATTCTAATTGAAAATGTTACGTTGTAACAATAAGAGTTCAAATAACTTTTTATCGTCAATCTTATTTGATACGAGTATCTACTCTAAATATCCAATATTGTAATATTATACTATTCATGTTATGGAATTTAGGAATCCAAAATCTGAATCCAGAATATGAGAGCGGATCGGTTCCCACGGGTATATTGAGGGATCCACTGTGCAAGATTTCTTACGTTTGCTTAATATATTTTTATATCATATGAAATATATATGTATTTCCATAGTAAGCTCTTTATAGAAGAGCCTTTTCGAAGATTATGTGGTATGCGTTTTGGATTTTTCGTACATACACTGTAATTTTACAGCATCAAGAAATATAGAGCAAAAAATATGGGACATTATGCATTAATTTTAAAGAACTCTCCTAAACACCGCTAATGGACTGCTGAGACGAGGACTCGAGTTCGATCCCAGGTTTGCCATGGCACACACCAATGATTTTCGATGATTTTCGAAGTTATGTGTGTATTTATTGCAGGTTTATAAGTGCCCGGTTAATGGCAATAGGCTCACCACCTATTACATTGGGACCTAAACAAACTGGTGAAATGTGGATGCTAGCACCTCTGCCTACCCCTTCGGGGATAAAGGCGTGAGTTTATTAGGTATTAATTATGTAAAAAGTTGATCAATTACCACAGCATAATGTTAATAAATCACCGGCATGTACGGTAAAAGTAACAAGGGAAAAGGGTGTGTACTCGTAGAATAAACCGTAATTTATGCTACATGTGGCTTTGTTTTCGTAACGAGTAAATTATTTAGATGAATGACCACGGTACTAGGACTGCTAGGCACTGCTTAATAGCTGGCTACCACCTTTGAACTGGCTTTTAAGTTATTTCAGAGAACTAGCACGCATTTTACCCCTAAAACCTGTAAGAAAATAAATTAAGTATTTTGATTGAAAGATATCTATGTAGCTAAAGAAATAATATCATTAATAGATTATATTATTTCAGTTTAATGTGTTTTCTATAATCCACTAACTCTTCGATTCAAAATAGAATATCCAATTTATTAAAATTATTTTCTGCAGGTCATCAAATTCACCGCTCAATCTTGATATTTAGAGGTAGGTACACATGATACATTCACGTAATAAAAATAATGAAAAGTGTATATACCACGGTAGGACACATTAAAAGTTCAATTGATGTGTTGCTCGTCTCGATCCCTATGCATATTTAGAGTCTGCCTATACATACTTTTTCATGGTACAATAAGTGACGATTACTAATTATTTATCATCATTATCTGAGCATATTCTCAACTCAGTTTGGGCTGGATTCCTAATCTTACTAAGATGCGACTGAACTTCGATATTTTCCGTAATGCGACTGCCATCGAACCTCCACAACCAAATTGGCGATATCGAAGTTCTGTAATTACGCTAGTCGGACTTTTGATAGCTCCAATTACCCGTAACGACTGCCATAAATGTTGCGTTGAGTGCTAATTAATTAATTAGATCATATTCATATATTCATATTCATTCATATTCATTTATTACTTGCAAATATGGGTTACATAAGATGTTACATACATTAAGTAGTGTCACCATATTTCACCTGAATAGGCATGCAATTCTATTAATACAATAAGTCTAATATTTATAATCATTAATTAATACAGTAATCTGATCATCATTATTTTTAGACAAGAATATGGCTAACTCATCACTTTAATACAGCATTACCTTATTTATAATTCCGACATGTCCACTTATAAGAATAATATTGTCAATGCATAATGATGTCATAAAATAATATTTATACAGTCAATTTATTATAATGTCAGTTTAAATTCTATAATTATATTCAATGTCAATCAATTTATTAAATACTACTGTACTAATACATAATCAGGCTAAATTAACATACAAATTGAATTAATATCAAAGGCAATGAGAGTCCAAATCACAATGCGTCTTTCAGATATTCGTCGACAGTGTAGTATGCCTTCGTTAGGAGTAACTGTAAAACATTATTTTTAAATTCGTGTGTATTGTCAATTTCTAGTATACATTTTGGCAACTTATTAAATAAACGAGGAGCCATGCAGAAAACACTCTTATCATACAGCGCCGTTTTATGTTGCGGTATACATATTTTATGTCGATTGCGGACACTATTATAAGTAGTGAAGCGGCTCATATTGTTTTTTACAAAACTTACAGTTTCGTATATATATAGACACGGCAAAGTCAGTATCTTCAATCTTACAAAGTGTGGTTTGCAGGTATCTGTCTGCTGCAATCTACACACGGCTCGCAGACATCTCTTCTGTGCCTTAAATGCCCTTTCTTTGTCGGTTGAATTTCCCCAGAATATAATGCCATACCGTAATATAGATCAATCTTTGTGAGGCACATAAACAACAATTGTGCCATCTACCTTCTAACGGGACAACTAACTCCATTATCATATTCAGTTACCGCCTAATTTATATGGGGGTGAGGTTTAATTTACTACTAAAGTTGACGAACGAAACTGTGCCTATTAATATTTGAGTTCCTTTACAAACCACGTAGTTAGAGAAAAAAAGAAATTACATAGAAAAGTTATTCGAATGAATTTCAAACAACTTGTGTTTTCACAACCAACAGTTGAAAGATTTGTTTCAATGGTATTATTGGGTTTGTTCTGAATACTAAACGTGCTCTAGATTCAATCTAAATTGTGGTTTTAGGGGAATGGATTTACATTCTATTGCGTTGAAATGTGTTAATCTAATACGCGTTTGCCATGTAAGGCTCTTAATCTACTTAAGTTGGTCAATATTAAGGCAAGACTAATAAATCAGCATCAGGGATCTTACAGGCACACTGATTAAATCCAGCCGTTGTTCGAACACCCTAAATTTAAAAAAAGAATCTTATTTGGAAAATCGTAGGTAGCAGTTGGAGATAATGTTTGTCCATAAGACACGATTATGGAGCTCGTAGCTATTAGAACAGACTGACACGTAAGATAAAGTTTCAAGTTTAAATCTATATTTTATTAGTTTCAAACGAGTTTCCACCATATTTCGGTGAATATTGTTTTTGGTTGTAACTATGACTTTTATGTATATGATGGGTTGCTTACTTTGGTTGCTTTCCTTTTAACTTAAATGTATTGAATATCATAAAAAGCAATCTTCATCACTATTAAAGCTATCAGGATATTTATCATGTATTGTTTGGAGTTTTAATGACGATTTTGCAAGTACCATTGATCACGGAGGAACTGGAGTATGGGCAGTTAACGGGGAAAAGTCTTTAGGAATAAATATATCGATCTACCCTCTTACAAGTTCTTTTGCTATGCGTATCAGCACTACCATTGTTTTCAGTTTCACTCCAAACTCGAACTCGATCACGTTCTCGACACACGATGCTTACTGTATCTATCTACTCCTGATTTTGTTTTGGTTTGTTCCCGGTATGCAAAGACAGCTCACTGTATGAGAGACGGTCGACAATTGAAACCCATCCGCACGATTCAAAATTCTGTACTTTTTGATATATTCTATTATACTATCGTTAATCACTACATAGCATAAAACAAAGTCGCGTTCTCCGTTCCCATATCCCTATGTATGCTTAAATCTTTAAAACTACGCAACAGATTTTGATGCGGTTTTTTAATAGATAGAGTGATTGAAAAGGAAGGTTTATATGTATATAACATCATGCTACAACCAACTGGTGCGGAGCAGAAGTGAAAAATGTTGCAAAAACGAGGTGATGCAGACGAAGTTGCGCGAGTCAGCTAGTAGGTACTATATATAATATAGATAGTATTACCGTGGCTGCGCAGTGCACAGAACCACTTCGTTTTGGGGCTGGGCGGGGCCGGTGCATCTACAGGCTTTTTAAAAACTGCGTGCGGAATTTGAATTTTATGTTTGCTTCTGACATAGCTTTAATGAATGTTGGATCTAAACTGTTTAATAGGCAGGGAACCGAATATTTGGTGGTTCTCTCGCCGTAGTTATTCACTGCTCTTATCGTTTCCTATCCGTTTATTAGTAACTTGACGCGTTTGTCATATTTCGATCCGTAACATTTTATGAAAAAAAAATTCTATGAGATGGTATGGACGGGTAAATACTCCATGATGCTTATACAACTTTAAGTCACTGTCCTTGAACTTTTCTTTGAAACGGGGTGGGACTGAATTTTTCAAAATTCTAGTTAGTACTTGGAAAATACGATCAAGGTTAGTTTTGAATGTTCTACCACAACTGGAGATGCCCTACCCTATCATGGAGTCAGCAAGTGCATTGTGAACATAATCGTAAGTGGTATCTTATTCTTAATTATGTACATATTACCAAGAAAGCTCTTAATTGTTCGCGTATTCGGTTTACATAAGGCAGCCAAGTTAATTAATGGTCAGTGATTAAGCCAAGATATGTGTGTGTATCCACCACTTCAATCAATGGACAGTGACAGCCGTTAGCGTATTTGTTTAAGCATTAATAGTCTGTGGGTTGTTAGGCTAAATACTCTCGCGTACTGGGTTTTACTATAAGGAGAACGTATATGAATAAGTTTGGTTTAATCGGCATTGAGAATCAGCCCTTTATCGTGGATTAATTAATGTTATCAAAATCAGATTGCATCTAAGCGAAGTATATAACTTCGTCACGTTTTCGTTTTGATTTCAGTCTTTCAATAATATTATTACTTTTTCTATCGGAAGCCCTAGCTTAAGACGTTGACGACTAAGCTGTTGAAAAACAGGGTTCTTTTACGAAAACCCGTGATAATAATTAGGACAATCGATCAGGTACACGTTTCGCGATTTCTCTAGATACACATATGTACGTAAGCGTTAATAAAACCATATTGCCAAATAGCAACAGACATTCATTGGAAGGTAAAAATATTCAAAGTTGCTGACACTGCAATAGAAAATTATTTTTCCAAGTTCAGATCGATATATTTTCTTCAATGTAGGAAAAATATGTTCATATTGTATTTTTGCGTAGGTACAATTAAGAGTTATTATCGATTACCTAGTTATAATATCGATTTATATTTTTTAAATATGTAACAAAGGTCTATTATCATGAAAATTATAAAATATTCTATAACTAAAATAATAATCATCAGTTTAGAAAAGTAATTTCTGGCATATAACTGTTGCATTAGTAACGCAATCGGCGATACAGTATATAGTTAGAGTCTACTTAGGATCAAATCGATGTGCAATCTGAACATAAAGCTTTTCCATGTCTTACTCCAATATAATTACGTCAGTACTTTCACTATACATCGCACCACTGAAACAGCTAAATACTTTCACAATTCGAGCCAACTGAAGTAGATTAAATAAAGTTACATTATATATGATGATTGATTATCTACAGTAACGATATTAATATACTAGAACATTCTACATACCCAATCAGAACGAAGTTCATCTACTTTCATACCGAAATGTCAAAATTAAAACATAAAAGACAGAACTTTAATAACTACCGAAAAATGAGGTGAAGGGATCCAGGGGTGGAAAGGGATAAAATGGTCAGCTTAATTCTGAAGTTATTTTCTTTCTAGCGAAACTAGAACATTGTAATAACAGAATCATCAAATTTCTGGTGGACGCGAGATCAGCAAATGAATATTCACGTTTACAAATAAATGCAAACATAACTCTGTAATTCTACTAAAAATATACTAACTATTTCATGAGATTAGAGAAAGTAATGTACGAAAAACTGGTCTTAACAACACCCATGTCAAACTATAAAACAATTCGCCTGTGGATCGTTTTTTTACCTCACACTTGTATAATGCAACAGATTCATATCCTACTATTACAGAGTACGTATTTTGAAACTATGCTCCAAATGTAAACAATATAATATTAATTTTCGAATGCTAAACTGCGTAATAAGCAGAGAAAGGGTATGGGCAGGCAACCGTGATCAATACATTTTGTATCAAGCTTCCACTCGCCATTGCTAAGCAGATAAAATAAATAAACGAGGAAGAAAGCTACACCATCCGTCAACCATCACATAAGGTCTTTTAGTTGAAATAACGTTCGAGCTTTCCTTATTGCCGGCTGTTTGATAAATAGCGAATGTAATTTATAGTTTCGGGTATCTGCTGACTGGTTTTGTGTGAGAATATGAAACGATCGGGGGATATTACGATAAAATTTGTTTCTGCGGGACAGGAGCATGTACGAAGAAACTTATACACGAGTCAATGCACACTTGCTGGATTGTATTTTTTGTTTATAAAACTGCGAAACTGAATATTTTTATGATGACTCTAACTTTTTTGGTTTCACACGCTTCTACTGTAGTCAGAAAATATTTTGCAGCTTGCTTGATGGTAGCTTTGACTTCATCAATCTTCTGTGTCATGGACCCCTGATGGGAGAGGAGACCAGAGAACTTGCCAGCTTAAAGCTGAAGCTTTCTGCTCCCATAGTTATAATTTCTATGCTCAACATATCTACTTTCAGGCTGCAACCATCTGCTGATGATGGCAATGTAACTCATCGATGGCTTCAATAAATTACATGGGATCCTTTATTGGCGATTGATAGGACCTGTCTACGTTAGCCTAATAAATTCGTTGATGACACCTCCCATCGTCCGCGAGTGACGGGGGACAAATGGACGTTGGATGGGAATAATTTTACGGAAATTTGCGTAGGTGTTGGGTGAAGTTCAGTAAAGACCAGCGTGGAAAAGTATCTGATGAGGCCGTTAAGCTGAGCACCTATTAACAAATCTTAAATCAAATGTAAACTGTTTTCACTCCGACATTTCGGTCTCACTTTCACGTAAATACAAGCATACGATATGTTTATGATGGTGATGACTTTATTTCAGATTTTATTCGGTTTATAGCTGATACTGAAATTGTGGCGTACCTACCTATAAACTTCGAAGCAAGAAGGTCATCAAAAGAAAACTAAATGTGAAACTAAATTTTGTAATGTCAACGTCGTCTTCGTGGCAAAATTTAATTCAAGCAAGACTATCCAGTAACCATAACTTTTCTCAGTTTGAACTTTTAAGTCTCATTAGTGCAAAGTTTTAATTGTAAGTCACTGTCACAGAATACTTTCTTTTACTTTCTATTTGTTTTTGTTAAGCTACTTCAAGAAGGATGAAGTTATATTCGATGTTATACTAGTATAGGTATATGAGAGGTCAAGAAGTGTCCTAGATATATTTCCACTCGTAATCAATGATGTGGTAAGTGTGGGTGGTGGGTATTCCATGCTAAACCGTTGCCCGCAACACAACTCAAACTAGAAACACATGTAGTATTACCTACACATGATTGCCAGTTTGGGTTTGGGTTGTGAAAGTATACGGTACATTAAGGCGTGACACCGAATTGAACAAAAAAGTGTTACTCATCTTTTGAATTGAATCTGTAAATCAACTTTTCTCATTTTTCAGGACCAGATTGTGTTACGTTTAGATTTTTAAAGTCGGCTTACTTTATGTTTTTTAATTTTACTCATGACGTTTTTATTTCAATCATATTTATTCAAATAGTTGTCAACGAATGCCTGTTGTTATATGTTTTAAGTTGAGCTATACATTTTATAAATAGATCATTACGATTAACGGCAGTTAGAGAGTAGCGGCCTACTCACGGCGGCCTAACTTTATTTGATTTCATGAATTGATTTGTGTTATTGAAATGGAATTACATTACAATTTTCGTTATTTGATAACTATCACCATAATGAAATACGTTGGCCTAAAAGGAACTTAATTTTACCAAATTAAAAGACTGTATTGCGAGAGAGAAGATTAAAGTCTACAAATACGAGAACCTAATTACCTAATTATACAATTAATCCTACAACTTTATGTTAACAGAAAGAGGCTGAATAGCTTTCAATTTTTATATCAAACAGACACCATAGTGAACGATAAGTACCACTATTTGTCAACGTTTGATAGAATTAAACAAGTTATAAGACTTTTATAATAAATAATTAGAACATTACTCAATAGTTTAAATATTTACCGTTTTACGTTGCCCGTAGAGAATACGAGTTTCTAAAGCTTTTAAAGCCTCGGTTTACTGTGTTTGAGATTTAATTGAATAATAGCTCATTTCCAGTTTTTACGGGAAACTTATTTACTGGTGGTTAGTGTACCTATGCAGTCATGTATGAAAAATAATAATAATACATAGATGTTTCTTTTTTACTCTCATTCTATTTTTAATTAGTCTCGTTTAAATTACAAACTATCTTGGAGCTTATATACATTATTTCCTGAATCATGAATTGTTATAATATGTATAGTTGATAAAGCACAATAAGCTAAGCTTTTATTTTGGCAAACTACGACTTCCAATTTATGATGAATTACGTGGAATAACGATCTCATTTATTATTTCATATTTTTACTTCAGCTTATTTTATAAGCACAATACCTAGCTAGCTTCCCGAATAACCTTTCAAAGAAGCCGAAATTAGGCGCAATTGCGTTTTAAGGATTACTAGAAAGCCGATAAGAACAGGAAATGAAGAATATTCTTCTCTCTTTTTATGCACGACGAGAAATGGTTGGCTCTGAGTAAACTACAGCCGCATAAATCTTTAAAGATGAGCTGCGTTCGCTGTGAACGAATGTATTGATTAGTAGCGATTCGTGTGGATAAAAGCATTGAATTCTCTGGTATGCATAATTGTATTAGATTTGGTTTACTATTGTGTTATTTATTGTTTACCCAGCATTTTAAGTGTAAGGGTTCGAGGTTTTATTAAGATAATAATTTACGTTGCTTTGAATCAAAATCAAAATGAAAAATAATTTATTCTGTATAGACCATTAAACAGAACTTACAAAACGTCAATATCAACAATATTTTATAAATTAGTGAGCAAATGGACCACCGGTTCGAAACGCGGCTCCGGTCTGAGAAAACTCTCGCAAGAAACTCAGTGCGCATTTCTTTTTTTTTCTCTGGTCTGGTGGTCTATTTACAATCATTACCTTAGCCTAGATACAGAATTTTGCTTGAGTAGCAAGTTGAGTGAACAGCTCATTTCCTCATTTGTTCTGAACACCCATCATACCTCATCAGGAAATAATATTATGTATACCAAATGTAAACCAAATTTAATATAATATAATATCTTAAAAGTTCAATACCTACGTATATTTGACTGACACTTAATCAAAAACTCACTTAACCGCTGGAGAGTGTCAACTCCTTTGAAACCAATATTATATAAATTTAAATTCATCGAACCTTTCCATTACTTATCAAACCGGTACCTAATCGATATGAGCTTTTAATCGGGCCCTTCAAATGAAGATTTCCAATGCCAACGACATCTTAAAGAAGGCCGGGAAGTATGATTTAAGAAAGTTAAAGGCTTTTCCTGAAGTTATCTTGTAAAAGTAGAAAATCAATCAAAAGATTCTTGAGGCATACCCTTCCATTTCGACAAGCTAAGTAAGGCGAGAATAACCCCGGAATTCGGGGCAAGTAAACGTAGCCCATTATTGATAAATATGATTATAGTGTTTCTTGACTGACTGTGGTTTGTTATTGTATGAAATATATCTGATATCTGTCAATATTGTAACAGACAAAACCTTTAATATTGATACTATAATATTTTTTCAGTCTAACATTAATATCGATACTAAATAATGAGGGGATAATAATGAGTCTCTAAATAAAACCTACTTATAAGTTACCGAGCAAGTCATGGAACAAAACCGCGCCCACCTGTAAGGCTGTAATGTATATGATAATGGGTTCAGTCGCCACGTTGTCGCCACGCAAGAAGAATGGCAACATGTCTAAATGGCACAGGTAGGTAGTGTTTGTGCCAAATAAATACTATCAGACTGTCTAATACATGTTATACTTCTAACAGAGGGTATGCTTTATTTTCTTTAAAGAATAATAGTAACCGAAAGCGCGTAGAACGTAGTACTATTAATTATTATGCAAAAAATGGTATGCATGTACATGGCTGTTTGCACTGATCTGGTCATGCCTCGGAGAGCACGTTAAGCCGTCCCGGTTGCCATACCAACATCTATGGCAGTCGTCACGGGTAGTTGGAGCCCTCAAAAGTCCAAACAGCCTAACTTGGAACTTCGATATCGTCATTGGTGATTTTACCATTAGTTGTGGAGGTCAGATGGTAGTCGCTTCACGGAAAATATCGAAGTTTAGCCGCATCACAGTTAGATTGGAAAGCCGAGTTGAGAAAAGGTTCAGAGAATGACTGTGATAAAAGTAACTACCTACTAGTTTCTAACGTGACCTCGACACTTAAGGCCTCATACGCATTGTCCGGTTAGCCGGAGTGCGAACAGCCGTCCGGCTAGCCGCCAGTTGCAGTTGCAGTTGCGGTTAACCGGGTGGTGGCTAGCTAGCTTCAATGGCGAGCAACCGTAAACTAGCAAACCGCAGTGCATCCGCGTAGTGCGTACAGCGACCGTCCGGATAGCCGTCAGCGGGCCGCAGCGCTCCGAGCGACCGGAGCGGTTAGGCGGCAGCCGCATCACAGTGCGAATAAAAAATACTTTTGCGTATATATTTTTGATTGCGGTTAACCGGACAATGCGTATGAGGCCTAAGATAAAGCCGTAAATTGCGGCGGTGTCCGCCTACCCCAAAGAGACAAGTAAGCATATAATATATATGTAGTTTCTGCATAGTTTCCAGAGAAATAAATAATAAGGACCGTCCGATCTCTTCCTTCCGAAATACTTTACAGCCTTACAAATCGGGGGTAATCTGTAAAGTTTGTGGCCATTGGATTCAAAGTGTTGATTAGATATCAACATATAATATATAGTTTGAAGTAAAAAAATGCGTAATTTATGTAGTTTGTTGATACAACATTCATTCACAGGAGGATGTGCAACTGTGCCAGCTTAGCAGTTTTAGGGAACTAGGTAGTTTCATTTGTTCTCTAAGAAGCAATATGTATATTAATCAATTTAGATCGGCAAAAGTGAATGC